>CM052887.1:79077683-79115933 GCA_028534135.1 Potos flavus | reverse complement strand
ATCCCCAGTATTTTACAGATGACTACACAGTAGCTCAGAGAGGAAAGTAAATTACCCAAGGGAAGAAATATAATCTACCATGCCAAGAGTTTGAGGGGAAATGCAACAAGCCCAACAAACATCACAACACACCGGAAGTTATCAGCCGAAGACACAGGTTTACACTAGTCCCCTTTCAGCATCCTGCTAAGAGATGAGCCCAGACCCAGCACAACGGCATGTACCTGTGGGTCTCTAGCACAGGGTCTCCACCCCCTAGTTTCTCTGTAAGTACTGGGTGAGCATGAGAGTGGCCTTATAAACAGGTGCAAAACAAATGCCTAGAAGCCAAGCAATCAGAGTTTCTTAATTGCTGGCCACACAGAGCAAGTGCTAGGAAGGCATCGGAAGTTTGGACTCATGAGAAACTGCAGGCCCTGCTTCTGGGATAAGGAAGCCATACCTCATGAAAAACTGAGTTCACAGACTTTCTGCACTTACCTCCGTTTACTTCTGTGCATCGCAGCATGCTCCCTGCGCTCCCACTTCTAGAGACACATGCAGTTACTTTTCCCTGGGCTGACCACTGGGGAAAAGGGAGGGGGAGGTCTAATCTCCCCTCTACTTATAGGATTCAAGGAGAAGTAAATTTTCCAACTTGTTATATTTGTCTTCTTGTTTTAAATATGTTGAGTACAAGGACCATATCTTAAACATTTTCTCTAACTCTGTCTTGCACCATAAAATGAGCTTTTAACACATACTTGTTGGTTAAAGGATTTGATAAAGATCTCTCTCATCCTACTTCCTGAAAATTCTGCATGTACTTTAGGAAGCCTGGTGGGAAAGGGGGAAAATGCAGAAAGTGAACTAGTAAAATGTGTTTGATCGAAGTCAATCACCCATTGTTCTTTGTTCTCATGTCTTATTTCTCACATTAATGATTTGTGGGAGAGGCAAAGAGGGAACCTGTGCTGCCTTCTAGTTCCACACTGAACTCCTTCCTCTGGGGGCAGATGATTTCTTGAGTGGACACACTGTCTGCCAAGCAATTTTCCCTCTTTGTTCGTGTGTAGAGAGAACCCTACGTGTCCAGGCAGTGACTAGAGATGGGAGCAGAACATGGGTGAATGTCCTGGCAAAAGTATTTCCCTGAAAACAGGCATACCTGGATATCAGATCATTTTGGTTTAGATTTCCTATTCTAATGCTTTGGGTTGGCTCTACCTTTTTTATTTTTTAATTTTTTTTTGAGAGAGAGAGAGAGCATGTTCAAAAGCAGAGGAGGAGCAGAGGGAGAGAGAGAATCCCAAGCAAGCTCCACACTCAGTAGCCCAGAGCTCAATGCGGGGCTCGATCTCATGACCCTAAGATCGGGACCTGAGCCAAAATCACGAGTCAGACGCTTAACCAAATGAGCCACCCAGGCATCCCCGGTTGTCTCTATCTTAAGGTTGGTTTTCTAATTTATACAGAGTCACCAGACTTTAAAAGTGTAAAAGATGATTATTGAGGTCGTCTAGCCCATTCCCTTTCAAATAGATGGTAAGCAGTTCTCCAGTTTATTAGGCACATTCAACAATTTGGGTTTCTCTTTCAGACAACGTTATACATTCCGTTTCTAGAAAATTCTAGTTAATTCTTCCTGAAATTTCTACACAAGCACTCCATATTTGCCCTATTGGTACAGAGAATAAGAGTAATTGCCTTTGAGTATTTGGTATTGAGTATTGAAGTACTAAAGATACTATCATTATCCTGGACTCCTCTGTTCTACAAATAAAAGATTCTATTCCCTTCAATGATACTTCCTTTGACAGAATTTTTAGACTTTTTTCCCATATATCTTTCCTTTCTCTACATAAAGGTAGTGTCCTAAATTTTGTCTTGACTTTGCAGAAAGTGTCTATGTGGAAAGACCTTCAGGATTATTTGCCAGATGACCCCCACTGCTGTCTCTGGGTCGGCCAATTCCCATTAATGAAGTAGGTGGTGTTTGACCTGCAGAGTCCACTGGATAGTTTCTGGACCATCTTTAAGTTGCTTTTGTGATATTTTGGTGTTGAACAAATTTAAGTCTGATTCTTTAGTGTATTTTTTTATTCTGTTTTGTTTTTCTTACTCCCAACTCTTTATGATCAAAAATCTCACCCTTCAGAAATTTTCAAATAAGACAATAAACTCTCATACACCCTCTATCTAGAGTCAATAATCGTTAACATTTTGCCCTATTTTTATCTCTCTCCGTACACACACACACACACACACACACACTTTGCAAGCAATTTTGCATCTAGAGCCCCACTCATACATATGAATAGACAACTCAGGATCATAAGCACTTGAAAAGAAAGCTTCAACATGAAAAAGTGAAATTCAAAGCCAGTAGCCCCCCACCAAAAAAAAAAAATCTCTGAAGAAATGGGACATTTAAGTGACACCCGATACAAAACAAAAATAATTAAAATTAATATCATCAAAGACCATAGATACACATCTATAAACTAAGATAAGTATGGTATTTTTAAAAAACCAAACAAGCAGAGAAACTTGAAATTAAAAATATGATAACTGGGATAAATACTTAATAAAAGGAATGGAAAGCAAGGTCAAGGAAATCTCTCCAAAAAAGTAGATTCAAAAGCTAAAGCACTCAAAAAATAGAGAAAATATTTTAAAATTAGAGGACCAATCAAAAGGGTCCAATATGTGATGATTAGAGTTCTAGAAAAAGAAAAAAAATAGATCATGGGATGTTATAATAAACTAGTGTAGAAATAAGCTTTGCAAAATTAAAGGCAAAAGTCTTAAGATTGAAAAGGCCCACAGACACCCCCTGCAATAATTTTTTTAACTGCATATTACATAATCATCGAGCCAGGCAACTCCAGGTATAAATGGTAAGGCATAATTGCTTTCATCAAAATATCTCCTGACTTCCCAAAAGCAATACTGGATCCCAGGAGAAAGTGGAGCCATGTTGTAAAATTCTACAGGAAAATTATTTTTCGATTGATAATTCTCCCACCAAACAAACTGGGTATGCTTGTAAAATAGGGAATAGTGACATATATGGATATGCATGGACTAAAAACTGTTACTTCCTATGAAGCCTTGTCAAAGGAAGCTACTGGGCTATAGTAGCTTTAAAAAAATTAAGAGGGAAAAGTCAAGAAAGGAAGACTTTGAATTCAAAAAATAGGTTCTACACATGCCCAGGAAGTTTCTGGACAAGAGCTCTCTGTACCAATCTAGAGCTGCAGGATGGTGGCTGTTGGGAGAAGATGCAACAAAGAATGGAACTAATGATTGTGACTGCTTGCAAAATTTCCGTCTGGGTGGTAGACAGATATTTAATAATAATTAATAGAACTATAATAATAATATAATCATTAATGATAATATGTAATATAACCATAGAGCAAGTGGGTGTGAGGAAGGAGAAAGGGAGAGGCAGGAAGAAATCCTCTATCACCTTGACAGGAAACCCATCCCTACTGAGTAAAATCAGCCCAATCAAGAAATAACAATAAAAGCATATTTAGATATGTGGAGATAAATATGAAAGGAAACAGCTAAAATTGTTAGAAGTGGCAGCCTCTGGGAAGAACCTAGAATAGTGCCCAGCATATTGCGTATCAGTCAGAACTATTTCCACTGCAAGTGACAGAAACGCAAATTTAACTAGCTTTAGCAGAAAGAGGAATGCATTAGCTCACATACCTTTAAAAAAAAATTCATGGATCAAGATAGCTGAATTCAGGTTTTCAAAATAATGTTCATATAATGTCTGCAAGAAATTATCTCTTGTTTCTCATCTCTCAGCCCTGCTTTCTTTCTCCTGGGTTGGCTTAATTCTCAAGCAAGCTTTCCCCATGGGGGTGGGGGGGTGCAGGGCAAAGATGGTCCCCTGCATCTCTAGGCTTACAGCCCTTAGCAACCAGACTCTAAGAATGAAACAAAAGCCTCAGTCCTGGTAGTTGTAGCAGAAATCCAAGAAAGGGCTCTTATGGGTCTGGGTTTGATCTTGTACCCATTTTTGTAGCCATCTCTATGGCCAGGGTAATCTGATGCTATGATTGACTGGGCCTGTGCCACATGCTCACCCTTGGAGCTGGAAAAGGAAGTCAGTCCCACCTGAAGCATATGGAATAAGGGTCAGGAGAGCTGTTCCCCAAAAGGAAGTGGGGGTACGTGATGGTTAAATGTATGTGTCAACTTGGCTAAGGCCTGGTTCCCAGATATTTGATCAAACACCAATTGAGATGTTGCTCTGAAAGTGTTTTTCAGATTAAGATTTAAATCAGTAGGTACACTTTGAGTAAAGCAGATCACCCTCTGTAAAGTGAGTGGGCTCCCCCAATCAGCTGAAGGCCTTAAGAGGAAGGGGAAAAAAAAAAAAGAACTGATGTCCCTCCCACTCCAACTCCCCTCCCTCAGGAAAGAAGGAATTCTGCCTTCAGACTGTCTTCAGACTTGAGCTGAAAGGTCAACTCTTCCCTGGGTCCCCAGCCTTCTGACTCATTTTGGCCTTGCAAGCTTCCAACAATTGCATGAGCCAATTCCTTAAAATCTCTCTAGAGATAGAGATAGCAAGATGATAGAGATAGAGATAACCTATTGGTTCTGTTTCTTTAAAGAACTCTAATACAGGGAATCTAAAGAAATAAGTGAAGAAGCTGGGTAGACGAAAACAAAAATTGCTCATTGATAGGTTAGTTATTATTACAGGGGGCAGACTGGCCAATTTTTAAAGTAAGGCTACATTAAGTGGAAGAAGAGGGTACATGAGTGTCCATAAATTCTGTTACAAATGCCCAGGCAAAGGTAAAGACACAATTCATCTAAAGTGATTAAATAGTTGTCTCTAAAAGCCACCTCCCTATTTTATTTCAAATGTGGAAGATGACATCAGTTTGGAGATTTCAGCAGACCAGGAAATGGGCACAAGTGGGTTAAAAAGTACCTCATGGATGAGCAGAAACTTATAAATAACAAAGAATAGGAGCCGGCACCGGAGAGCTTGATGTCACTTGTAGGATCCCCAACCGGGCCGAGGGCTCAGTGGTAACTCTTGATTACACTGAATTTCCGGAGATACTTACACAAAGACTTCCACTAGTCTCATCCTCCCAATGTCTCAGGTTTAATTATTGTTTAGGTTTCTTTTGCTTGAAAACAGGATCCATTTACTATGGCCAGCACCCTTGCAAGTGAGGAAAATTGGTGTCAACATTTTGGGTACCATGGGAACAGATGTCCCCCCCTCCCCCCAGGTCTTTGGACAGGAGCCCAAACTGTTCTAAGTGAAACAATCTTAAAAATTGATCCAGGGCCATTTCTGTCTAAGACACAAGGGTTGACAATGAAGCTTACTATAACAACTTCTTCCAAAGGGCAGCTAGGAAGATAATGAACATTTCTCATCTGCTGTAAACAATAATAATAGTAATTGTTAATACTACATACAGCCTACCTTTTACCAAGGAACACAGATTTTTTTAAATAAAAATTACGATTTCAGGAATTTTAGGTTACTGGCCTTCTGGTCACACCACCTTATAGTCCAGTCCCTGCTGAAAATAGCTGATACACTAGCACCGTGCCAACACCCACCTAACCAAAGCTAGCTTCTCATAAAACGTCCCTGAGAGCAGCATATAGTGAACAGTTTGGATTTCAAGCAACGCCTGAGTGAAACATGCTCCTTATAAAGAAGGTATAAATAGGGATCTGAGATGATGACAAGGCAAGTCATAAAAACCGGTCCAACAAATCTGTCTAACTGGAGAGTAATTTTCCTCTACTACATAAAAATGCAAAAGATTCACCCAAAATTCAATTTCACTGTTTACAAAAAGCCATAGCCAGGAGACGATCAAATTAAATAGATAAAATTAAAACTTGAAAAGTGAGCAAGAAAGACAGAATAGCATAATATGAAAACTAAATAGACATATTAAAAAGACAAAGAAAAATGTCTGAGAGTGTTAAAAACAATGAAAATGAATTTTAGTAAAGGAGTATTCTAGAAGAATTAAATAGTATGCGAAAAGTTAAAAATTAAGAGAATACTAGAAAAAAAGGAAATAAAATTACAGATGGTTCTAGAAATTTGGAAGTCTTGTGATCAATACCCCCCATTGAGAAGTAATAGGATCCCTTGAAACAAGATGACTGATGGTAGTTTTTCCCCAAACTGGAGATCACCGCTGCAGTTTAATGAGAATTGATATTCTGGGCAAATATCCCTAAACAGATGCAGGTAGTCCATAGAATGTCTCAAAGTTGGGTCTGCAGACCACATTTCTAACTTAATCAAAACCAAAAAAGTCACATCATGGACAATACAACCATGGAAGCCAACCACCTTCTTGGCAACCTACTTGGAGAGGAAAAACAAGACTCCAACAGCAACCACTCTAAAACCCCAAGTTCTTAGAGGGCTGGATACCCACCATGCAGCACAGAGTCTGAGAGTAGCTCTCTGCTGAACTGGGCAGAGCTGAACCACACCACGAACTTTCCCCTTACGGAAAATGTGTGCTAGCAACATGATCAGACTGTCCCTTTTATCTCCAAACACATCGCCCACTCTATATTCCTCCTCAGTGTCCATCAGGGAACGCGTCTTGTCTCAAGCCAGAGGAGCCCAGTCCCTTCTGGTTTTCAGCACCTAGACGAGAGTATTGAGGACAGAAGTTGGAGGTGGGCCAAGGCCACATACCAGAATGAGCATAAGCAGGGCGCAGAGTGCCCTACTTAGTGCTTTTCAAAGGAAGTTGTGTGGACGGCATGCCTCAGAATCTCCGGGGGCGCTAGTTCAAAGTGAGATTCCTAGACCATATTACAGACCTACTACATCAGACTCTCTAACGTGCAGCCCAGGACTCGGCACTTTGAACAAGCACCACCTCCCACTCTCAAGTGATTGGCATGCTCGCCAGCAATAGAGATTTACTGCCTTTGAGGAAGAGCGGAAGCAGGGAAAACTGGACGAATGGGCCAAAAATGTCTCCTCTGGGAAGGAGCAAGGGTGTAAAGTACAGAGACTGCGGGCACATCTAGCAGCAACTGCTGAGACACAGAACACAAAGGCACAGAACCAGGAGGGCAATAATGTTAGGGTCTCAGTACATTTTCTAGCCCTGGGCAGCCAGTCCCTCTTCGGGAGAGCTGCAGTCCCTTTTTCCCTGCAGGCATGCCTCAGCAGCCATTAAAGGCATGGTGTGCTGAGGGATTACAGCTCCTTACTAATTAAATTGTAAATCTCGTTTCAACCGTTGGAAAAAACCAAGGGCACAAAAATGCAGGCATTTCTCTAAGCTAGAGTAGAGTAGCTGTCTTAATCTTGAAAGAACACAGCACCCAACAAAATCTACATCAGAGGAGAAGCAAAGAGTCCTTGAGAGCTGGGGGGGGGGGGGGGGGTTGTCAGCTTGATAGAATGCAGTTTTATGTTACCAGAGCCAAATGTACTGAACAGACCCTCGAAGTGTCAGTGACAATCCGAGAACTTTCCTTCAAATATATAGTCCGCTCCAAAGCTTGCGCTGTCACAAATCTCCAGTCTTGTGCTCAATTCTAGACTTCTTCTGAAAACCTGATCTCTCACTCTATTTGACCCATAACCTTGGGGTTTCTCAAACCCACTTATTTTAATAGAGTGCAATAGTCTAGAGTCACAGATCTAGAAGGTTCCCGGGCTCAACTCATCGTGCATCCACGTGAAGGGTAACTGCAGATACAGACACTGTGTTTACACCAGGTCATGCTGGGGACTCGAATATAAAGGTCACAAGACCGACCACCTTTCACACGCATACACATCTCACCCAAGTGCCAGTTTCTTCCCATGAGGAAGAAAGATGACAGATACCAGATGCAGCGCTCGTGGTGCAATCTTCTGTTATGTGGCTTCAGCTTCCCATGGAATGGAAATGGCGCTCCCGTGACGTCTCCCCACACACTGACTTATTTTATTCCTCGGTGGGTGAAATTCTTTGCATGGCTCCTGGAGTACTTCGGCCCCATTTTCCCATTCCTCTGCCTGCCTGCAAAGAACTCCGGGCTGATAACCTATTTCCTCAGGGTTGCAGGGAAACCCAGGGTTTTCTAGTCCTGCCTATCACTGGGCAGGTGAGCCTCGCGGATTCTGGCATAAGGAGCCCAGAAGTTCAGTATTGCCAGGTGCCTAAGCCACATTCTCCAAAATAGACTTTATTACCAAAAAAAAAAAAAAAAAAAAAAGGGAGGGGGCAGATATTAGGAATCCCCTTTGCTTTATTCTTTCTCTCTTAATTGGTTCAAAACTCCATAGGAAGGAAAGTGGAATAGTATATCGGCTGTCCTCAAATCTCCAACATTTGGCTTCTACTTTCAATTTAGGAAAGAGTTAGCATAAATCCCTGTGGTCAGAGAAATACGGGGCTCCCCTCAGTCCAACCCCATGGATCCAGACTGAGGGAGACAACAGCTTCCCAGCATGGCTATGTGGTTATTGGGAAAACAAAAGCAAACCAAGAAATATACCAGTTGCGGGAGACTTACATAGGCGTGTGGGTGAGGACGACTATTGGGTTGTAGGCACCATTGCTCTCTGTGATCCTTCATTTCTGATTGAGTGGACTAAATATAGATGTCCTGTTTGCTATGTCCACCACGTTTGATATTTTCTCCACACCTTTACCCATGCCGTGCCCTCTGGAATGGCCTCTCTCCTGGTACTCCCTCCCCCACCACTGTTCACTGCTTATGCATAAAGACTTAGTTCAAATTTCATTTCATCCTGATCTTTTTCAGACAGAGTTACATACTTCTTTGTTTTACTTTAACATCTTGTTTATGCCTCTAATAATTGCTACTGTTACTTTTTCCATGCCCCCTTCCCTCTGCTCAACCCCTACCCTGTTAGCCTGACATCTCTGGATAGAATAAACTGTCTTATTCATGATCTTTATAATCCTGAACTCCTAACCTGTGCCTAGCAATTGGGAACATGTAATAAATATATGGAGAGAGAGAGACAGATGGGAAAAAAAAAAAAGACAAGAGATAGAATGACACGGACACAGAGTCAGAAGAAAGAAGAAACATAGGAACAAAGACCCACAAAGAGAGATGAGAAAGGGGAGGAGAAGAAAGATGAAGTCTTAAACATGATAACATAGCCCGCCCCCCTAAAAATATTTGTGAAGTTCTTACTGACTGCTGGAGATAGCTATTAATGGGAGAAGACTGCACAACACAACTAGAAACCATAGCAAACAGAGGTGGCCCTACACAGTCAAGTGGCTGCCCTGGAAAACTATCTAGACCCCAGGCAGCCCGGCAGAACTGTGTGCTCATTGCAAGTCAAAGTGTAGGGGACAGAGTTTACTTGCTGAAAGTATTCATGAACCCTCCCACACCCGGAAGCTTTCTATTTCAACTGTGTCAGGGATAAATGACTTTTCTGCCTGCTAATCACAATTCCCAATCCTTCTTAACTTGTCTCATTATTTAAATGACGAAGAAAAGAGTTCAAATGGATTCTTTTTTTTTTTTTTTTTAAATGGATTCATTTTTAATTTTGACCTCCAAACCACATGGCCTGATTGCGGGACTTTTAGGAGATAATTTAATCCTTAACGTATGCATCATAAGGCATTTGGTTCTGCAGGCATGCCATAAATCTGCAAGATGAACTGTGATTCCCTCCTGTAGGTGTTAGGATGGGATTATGTAAGCATTGCCAATAATGAAAATAAATTACTAGAAATTATGGCAAAGAACAAATAAAAGCAGCTCTATCTATAAAAGTATTCATCTCCATATAGTAATAAAAGATGGTCTGTGTATAGGGAGGTAATTTATAACAGCTAGTAAGCAAATTGACATTCTTTTAGATGATGATCAGCCAAAGCATCACGTACCAAAGAGGAAAATATATAAAACAAAATATAGCCATAGAAATAGAAATCACTAATTAGAGATTCTTTTTTACATTGTTTTATCCAATGAGTTGGATTATTTTTTCACAAAGGAGGCCCATGATACATAGCAAGCATTTCCTAGGTCTGCCTCCATGTGTCCACATTAAGCAGTCAAGTCCCAGTGATCAAGGACCAAAGTGATTCATTGATTAGTATTTAGGACAACAGCACATGTAAATAGGCTTTTATGTTTCTTTCATGGTGGCAGTGGTGGTTTTGAGGGGTGCTGGTTCTGGGTTTTGTATTTTCTTTCTAACTCCATGCCCCATCACGGAGAGCACCTCCTCTTTGGCAAATACTGTGTTAAACCCTGAAGAAATGTATTACTAGGCAAATAAGGCTCAGGCATTACATTCAAGAATCTCATGGGCCAGGGGATTGGGCAGTGCTGCAAGTCTGGAGACACAGACGTTCTGTCTTCTGTAGCCTAGGTCCCCACACAGCCCCCAGGGGACCTAACAGACATGGAACCCAGAGGCCGGTCTGCCACCCTCCATCTCTCACTTTCCCCTTGAAACCATCTCTCCCTGGGTTCCTATCACTCCTCCAAAATTATTGGATATACCTTTGTGTCAATACCGCATGTCTACTTGCAATGTCCTCTAAGCAGATCATAGGTTGCTTGAGTACAAAAGTAGGTCAGACTTGTTTTGGTGTCATTCAGAGCGAGGAGCCTGGTCTCTCGATTAGTAAACTGCTCTGTCTGATCTTCCTAAAGGCACCATGAGTCCTCTGAAGACATGAACTATGTCTGATATGTTCTGGTGATCGCCTAATACTCCAGCATAGTGCAAATTCCATTGTACGCTCTTAGGAAATGTTTGTTGAATGAACTCAGAGGAATGTGAACTACCAAGAGCAGAAGCACTCCTGTCTGCTAACTTAATTCCATTCTCTTCTGGCTCTGGCATTTAGTTCTGCTATTTTGTTTACTCCTCTGTAAATAAGAATGGTTTTATCTATCTCAAAGTGTGTTATAAAAATGAAATATTTTTAAATACTCTGCACAGTTCTCGGCACTCAAGAGAGCACACCGGTAATGGTAGCTATTATGGAATGTAACTCTCAAGCCCAGAGGATTGATCTTAGGGTGAAAAAAAATCCCTGAACTCTGACTTTGAGGGGGCAGAGGAATTGAACCCTGGCGCTCTAGCCTTAAACGTGTCTTCTCCATCCAAAATTCTTGATATGTCCAGTTTACAGGCTGAAACGGAAGCAATTTCCCAGGGTCTACATGAAAGCATAACAAAGTAGCGATTTTTAGCTTAGAGTTCACGAATGGGCTTTGGCCAGTCCATTAACTCATAAATGTATTCCAAAACATATATGTATGCATGTAGATGCTTTTTTTCGTCTAATGATTACATAGCTTTGATCAGACATTCAAAGGAATTGGTAGCTCAGAATAAAATTCAGGACTCCTACTACTTTGAATAATCTTAGGATAAGTTCTGCTTTTCCCTAAAAATCACTGGAGAGAATTTTCCTCCATGAATTGAAGTATCCAAAGATCTTTTACCTAGGGTGTATATCATATTTTATAAAACCAAAGAATTAATGATTTTTAAAACCCAGAGAACAGAAAAAGGAGAGGAATATCTTATACCCAGAGGTACAAAATATCAATATGCCCTATGAAACAAACAAGTGCCAATGATTAAAACCTGACACATGCTCACTTGAACACCTGGGCTTAAAATATATTAGAAAGAAATGTCAGAGCAATTAATAAGCTTCTACCTCCTGTCATATTCATTGAGAGAAAAAATAAACAGAAGCTTAGCAATTGCAAAAATCAGAGAGCCGAGTTTTGTTAGTTCTGCAAGAAATTCCAAGAAAACACATTTCTTTTTTTAATGAAATATACCACCAGCAGCCAAAAGATAACATGATAAAAGTTTTGTGGCAATTCAAGAATATTGTTTCATGGGGCCAGCCCCCTAACTCTGATTTCAACCATCTCAGGTTTTAGAGCCTCCAAAATACCACTTGGCAGATATTCTTCTATGTTTTAGCTTTCTTATTTATAAACCACGCAACTATTTCCTTAACTAAAATTTTGCCACTGCTTTCCATGCCATTCCAGTGGTCAGAGAACGTGTTACCTACAGAAAGGAAAAGATTGCTGATCTACTGACTTTATATGAACTAATTTCTCCAAATGTCTTCTTCATTCATAAAGCACGTTGGGTCAGACGCTGTAAAAGATTCTAGAAGTAGAAAAGCAAATAAGGTAGACATTGACCCTGACATTAGGGAGCTTGCACTCTAGAAGAGAAAAAGATAGGGAGGGAAAGTCAAATAAATAAAATAGTTTAACAGGTGTATGCTATGTTTAATGCTATTATGGAAACAATCAAGAGGCTTAAGTTTAGAATCACAAAGAGGACTTTATATTAGACACTCAGGGAAGACACTTCTATAGAAATGCCACCTAAGCAGAGACAAAAAGATAAAAAATCACTGTCCATACACAGAGTGAGAAAAAGAGAACCTAAGCTTAGGGAAACAGCATATGCAAAGACTAAGAATCAGGAAAGACCACGTATTTTTGAGAAAGGGGAAAGTATAGTGAATTCCATCCATTGAGGGAGAAGAAGTCAAGACATATGGTTGGAGAAGAAGGGACAGGATCATGCAAATTCTGGAGGCCATGGTTAGGAGTTCAGACTTTGTTCTCTCTACAGTGGCAAGTCACTGAAGGGTTTTAAGCAAGGGGGTGACCTGATGCAAATTCTATTTTAAGAATAACATCTTAAATAATATATGAATAGTGAATTAGTATGGGAAGACTAGAAGATGTTACTGTAGAATAAGTGGCCGTGACGTTGGAGTGAAGAAAAGAGATTGAGACATATTTAAGAAATAGAATTAACAGAGTTGTCTGGTAGACTAGACATGGGGTCTGAAGAGAAAGGAAGGAATCAATATTATTCTTAGAATTCTTGTTGGAGAGGATGGCAGGACCACTTACTGAGATGAAGAAGATTTGCAGGAGGTGCCTAGAATCCATTTTCAACTTGTAAATTTTGCCATGTATCTGTTACATTCAGGTGGAAATGTCAAGTAGGCAGCTAGATCTACAAGTCTGCAGTTCAGACGACCGACCAGGGCCAGAGATATAAATTTGGTCTTCAAAATTTCAGTAGTATTTGGATCCCTAAAAATGGGCAAGATCCATCTAGAGAGAAAAATTGGAAAGGGAAAAGGACACTTAAGAGCCCTCCCCCCAAAAAAAATCCCAACCATTTGGAGGACGAGTTGGGAAGGGAAGCCAGCAAGGAAGTCTAAGAAGGGATGATATGATTAGTAGAGCAGAATGAGAGCTGGGGAAGTGAGAAGCACTAAGAGAAGAAAATGTTCTTCCTTCCAGCTCTAAATGTCACACTCTAGGAAGCCTTGCAGAGAAGGCATATCTATCTGTCATTGCCCTGAGTGTTGATTTGACTTAAAACATACCTTAAACCAGTGCTTTCCAACCTTTAACATGAAGACCTGGGAAATGATGTTTAATTCCATAGTGGACAAAATGGAGAGTGTCTGGAGTCCTGCTGTGGCTGCTCATGGCCCCAAGTGGCCAGCTGTAGGGATCCCAAACCATAGCAGTGTAACACTGTTGGCTCAGTCTGTGATTAGACAAATAGATCTGTGAGAACTCTTTTGGTTAAAGATGTAGAAAACAACTTGAGCTATCTTAAGCAAAAATGTCTTAGAGAATTTAACGATACAGGGGTAACTCAAGGGATCCAGGACTGGAATTAGCCAGGCCTGAGGGAGGATTAGAATGGAGAAATGGAAAGTCATCAACCTCCACAAATTCTTCTCTTGGCATCTCTCATTGCTGCTTCTCTCAGTAGCCTGCTTTGTTAATTTTTTGGGCAGAGAAGCCTCTCTGCTACTCTAGTTTATGGCATGCTGTCATCCCTCCCAAGTTCAGAGATTCCTTCTCTATGTCCCAATTTCAGATTCCTCAGGGAGGGACTCTGGACCAATATAAACCAGGGATGCATACCTCTTCTGATCAGCTG
Source organism: Potos flavus (assembly GCA_028534135.1). Lineage (NCBI taxonomy): Eukaryota > Metazoa > Chordata > Mammalia > Carnivora > Procyonidae > Potos > Potos flavus. Next base: position 79,101,952 of record CM052887.1, on the reverse strand, counting down.
AGGCTGGAGGAAGAAGTTATAGTGTGTAAAATGGCTGCAGGGAGGCACTATGGGCTGGGCACACACTCCAAAAAAATATTGCTAGGTCCAACATAAAACTCTGACTTATCTTGATTATAATATTATATTCCCTGGATTCTAAGACATCATCCATTATAAAAAGCATCCATTCACTGACTTTTCCAGAAAAGGAAAAGACCATATTATCTATCTATCTATCTATCTATGTATATTTCAAAGCCTTCAGAAGTTTGTGTTGGTTCATCCCATCACGTACCACTTTATTCTCCACTGTCACTATGGCCATCAAAATGTGACTCCAAGTTTCTTTTAAAAATATAAAAATAATTCTGAGTCACTTTTAGATCATAAAGTTATTCTAATTTTCATTACCCATGCCCATTGTCTTGACAGATATTGCAATTTAGGGATTGATAATATAATTGAAAAGCATATCAAAGAATCTGGAATTTTGTCTCCATTTCTGCTTTGATTATACTTACAGGATTTTTAATTGAATTACATATCACTGGAATTTGACATGCTTTTCTTGAAAGTCAGCTAAAGGCTTTTATCTGATGTTCTGAGCTTGAATGATGGACCTTCACAAAATTAGTTAGATGCACCTTTCTCCTGGCTTTGAAAATTCTATGACGTATTCTGAAAAAGTTGGCCTTCTCTGATCTAATTGCATTGCCTGATGTGTAATAGTTAGTCTTCTGCATATGCAGTAATTTTTTGTTTCAATGTTGTACAATGATGTAGACTTATTTAAAAATAGTTTTGTTGATTTTTACAATTACACTCTTAAATTGAATTTAAATGCTATGCAGCCTTGGTACCACCGATGGACCAACTCAACTGAGGTGAACACCTATCTTCTGTGCCTGGAAAATTTGGCCCGTGAACATGGGAAAGCAATGGTAACAGGTTCTCTGGCCACCACCTGGAGAGTCTCTTCAGAAAGATTTTAAGACACATCCAATTTCAGAAATTTCAAAATATGGAAAATGTACACCTTGCAATCAAGCAAATATATATATAAATATATATATATAGTTCTCTTTCACTGAGACTTACTATGTGATAGACCTTTTTAAACGAAGTGATTCACATGGTTTAACTCATTTCATCCTCATGAAAATCTAGCCAGCTATCACTCTTACATCCGTTTTATAAATGAAAAAACTAAGGTTGCAAGGTTAGGTTATTTTCCCAAGACCACCCAGCCAGCAAATAACCTAGCCAGGATGGGAGGCCACCCTGATTCCAAATCCCATGTATTTCATCAGTGTATCAAAATGCTTCCTAATTAATTGTGTTGTAGTCAGCAAGGATCGTTAAAGATAAGATTAATTAATAAGATAAATTATAAGATTAATTAATAATATGAATTTATCCACCTTGCTATTATTCAATTAACTGAGCTATTCTATTTTTCCAAGAAATGTGGACAAGGTTACTTAGAGCAGCTATTACATATGTCAATATCATTTCTGGTATAACTTGGATGAATCACAGTTCACATATCCTTGCTTCTCTCGTCTTTAAATTAATGGAACTATTTCAAGTAATAATAATCATAGTGAGTGGAAAACAACTTGCAGTTAGGGTTCTATGAGGTGCTCAACTCTTTCCCCCCACCTGCCCTCATCGAGGTGTCCAAAGCAGAGAACGGCCAAGCAGCTGCCTGAGCCTTACCATCACCTGAGCAGGATAGGAGATAGGGGAAATGAACATAAAAAGTGCCCTGCTCCAGTAAGCCCCTGATCCTCTCACATTAGAATTCTGCCTGCACTGCAGCTTTTCTTAGGAACATCAGTACCATCTGAGAGCCTATTTCCTGTATTTGTTAGGAAACAGTGATGCTTCCTCATCCTAACCTGCCAGGATTTGGTGAAGAGGGTCTTCTTACAGCCATAGCCAGTAGCAACCTTCTTGCCTACTGAGTACAGGTAAATAAATAAAACTCATGATGGGGGCACTTTGGTGGCTCAGTCAGTTAAGCATCCAACTCTTTCTCTTGATTTCAGCTCAGGTCATGATCTCAAGGTCATGAAATTAACCCCCATGTCAGGCTCTGAGCTCAGTGCAGAGTCTGCTTGAGATTCTCTCCCTGTCCCTCTGCCTCTCCCCCCACTCATGCTCTGTCTCTCTCTCTCAAAACAAATAAGTAAAATCTTAAAAAAAAATAAAACTCACGATGAATATTATAATAAATTATATTTTATAATAGATATTGAAGATCATATTATAATTATGGCATGAGGAACATTGCAATCTGAGTGTGTTAACTCATTCATGGCACCTCATAGGACTTCCTTCCCTGATGCCAGGAAACACACCCGAAAAACTTCATCAACCTTCCAAGGTCTGTGGCTGGGGTTTATTTAATAGAGTGTTCAATGAACTGTAGACAGAACCCATTTCTATTGTTAGAGAACTAAACAGAAGACACAGAAATCTTTGTGTGCAGGTTTTAAATGTGTTTGCCTTGTTTCTCATTTCCCTCTATTACTTTCAGGCTCACAGATGGCTCTAATTCACCATCTTTATGATTTCCTCCCCATTGACCCTATTGCCATTTCTCTGTTATTGGTCATGTTCATCTATGTGGATTTTAGGTTAAAATCCAACTCCTTCTGGTTGATTTATCCTTTTCTCTCATCCATTCACTTTCATTCATTTGTGCTGCAAATATCGAATCCCTACTACGTCTCAAGTTCTGTATGTTTATCCATGTGACTAACTCAATGAAAACACTGAAATCAGTTCAAACAGATATGAAATGTATTTAATAATGAACAGAAAATTCAGTTTTGCTCTTCCCAAGAATCCCAATTGGTTTCTGAGTTCCCTTTTGGACACCTTTAGATTGGAAACCAGATCTGCCCCTTCTTCTGTCGTCATCAGTGCTGTCCAAGGGAAACTTCAGCAGTGGGAGGATGGTGGATTTGGGCATTTAGCAAATCTGGTCCAAATTCTACATCACTTACCAGGTATGAGAGCAGAAATAAGTTTGGTAAGTTCCCCAAGTCTCAGTTTCTTCATTTACTAAATGGGACAGTCACATCTATCTCCGGAGTAGTTCAAAAGCTCAAATACATTATTATAAGTAAAGCAATGGAAAAGAGGTAGTTAATAAATTTTATTTCTCCAATGCCACACGCCTTTCTTACTCGTGTCTTTGTCTTCTTTACATTCTGTCATGTATTCAGCCTTTATCTAGTGAGTACCTATTATGTGCCAGGCACTGTGCTATCTTTCTTCTTCTATAATGAACTTGAGAACTAAATGGGAAGGACTTAGTCAATCGGGATGGAATGGAGACTTTATTTGCAGAGCAATAATATTAGGCTTTATTTGCAGAGCAAACTAGGTTTTTACTAAGAATTTATGTATGGGGAGGGGAGGAGGGCAAGTGGGAGCGCTGATGGACGTTATGCCCCCGCCCACCTTCGCCGGCCAGCTCCCCTGGCAGAGAACACCACTTCCATTGAGACCTCAAGGGTCTTGGCTACCGCAAGACTTCTCCATGCACTGCTGTGTCCTGGGTGCCCTCACATATGAACCAGGTGCAAAGAAAGCTCCACTGCTTCCCACATCCTTGTTCAGCATCCCCATCTCTCCTTCCAAACTGGCCTCCAGGCGGGCAACTAGTTTCTCTACCGATTAACCTTTTCTGCCTGACTCTGATGACGAGACCTCTTAAACCAGCTTCCTTCTAGCTTAGTCCCTGGATTATTTTCCTTCCGCTCACATTTCCATTGCTAATTAGCCACCCATTTCTTCATTTACTATTGGTGACAAAACCTCTTTCTTTTTTATTTCTTTTGTGTTGAATTTTTCAATTTGGAAAGAAATTTTTGGTATATGGGTATATAATGCCTCTTTAGTATTTTTTAGGCTACATCACAAATATGCTGTATCGTTTAACTATTACAGCAACCCTGAGATGTAGGTGCTTTTTTTAAGATTTTATTTATTTGAGGGAGAGTGAATGAGAGAGAGAGAGCATGAGTCAAGGGGAGAGGTGGAGGGAGAGGGAGAAAGAGGTTCCCCGCTAAGCAGAGAGCCCCATACAGGGCTCGATCCCAGGACCGTGGAATCACTACCCAAGCCGAAGGCAGATGTTTAATCAACTGAGCCACCCAGGCACCCCTGAGATGTAGCTGTTATGACTCCTCCTATTTTGAAGATTAAAAAACCGACTCTTAGAAAAACTGATACGTAAAAAGGGCCTTCGACTCCGTATGCTCTTCCCATTACCCCAATTTGAAGAATTACTACAAATACTTTGCAAACAAATCCACATATATAATAGGCTATAAAAACAGCGTCTGCAATTGTCGACTGATGCATACATGAAATTGCCTTTGTTTTTCATTAGTTAGATATTTGGTCCTAAGCATTTGGACATCTTCATTCTGTAGGGAGTAGGTGAGTCTAAATTTTGAGAAGCAATATCTCAACTAATTCATCCATTTCAAGGGGCTATTTAGTAGGCCAGAGAGTTACTGATTTTCCTAAGCACCAGTAGGCCAGAGAGTTACTGATTATAATAGAATACAATTATTACCATATACATCAATTCTTTGTGTCTGCATCGTATTTATCTACTGACAAAGCCTTTTCCCCCAGTGTCAGCACTCTATCATTAATATAGCTTTAGAACAGAATTGTATTCTCCTCTGACTCATAGATCACTAACAAAATTACTAGCAAAGATCCGGGTCTCAATTACAAGCACAAAATAGGACTCCACTTTAGTATATATCAAGCCCACCTATTCTCTGACGTCGAGGTATTCCATCAGGCTGGGCCAAGTCATTAGAAGACCTTGCAAATTCCCCCCAACATCATGTTATCAGGTTGTATTTTTCTTTTGGATCTTCAGCATTTGTCTTCAAATCATAAAATCAGTCATGACCAGTTTTAAAGCAGACTTTTAAAGGCATGTGTAACTTTGACATTGACACCTCACTATCAAGGTGAGAAAACCTTAGCAGACTTGGCCCAGAAAAAAAAAATCCCCTAATTACATCATTCAGGTTTTCTGGGGCAACCAGCCCTACTGCTTTACTCTCTCCCACACTACTAAATATCCAACAATATAGCTTATCCTAAACATCCAATGTAAAAAAAGGCCTGTCTTAGTCTGCTTGGGCTGCTGTAACAAAATACCATAGATGCGGAGGCTGAAAAAACAGATATAGGGAAGTCCAGGGTCAGGTGCTAGCATGGTCAGGTTCTGCTGAGAGCTCTCTTGTTGGCTTATAGATGGCCACCTTCTTGCTGTGTCCTGACATGGTAGAAAGAGAAGGTACAAAATCTCTGTTTTCTTCATATACAGCTTTAATTTTGTTGTGAGGACCCCACCCTCATGAATTTATCTAAGCGTTATTATCTCCCAAAGGCCCACCTCCAAATGCCACAACGTTGGAGATTAGGGCTGCAATATATGAATTTGGGGAGGAGGACATGAACATGCAGTCCATAACAGTATCCTCATCACCCATGACTTAATCTTCCTAAAAGGCTCTAAGTTGCTGGTAATATCACTGGCTTGTGTACAACTCCTAACCACACCTGAGTAGAGGAAAAGAGTAAGGGCAATCCAGGCAATCCAGAGTGAGTTCTTAGGTCCAGGCATAGCTCCATGAAGCTTCTGTGAACCATGTTTCCTGCAAAATGGCAGGAAGACTTCCTTACCAGTTGCCTTCAAAGCTAAATGAGATAGAAACTGGGAATATGCCCAAGGATAGAAAGAATGCACAAGAAACCTCCCCTTAAAAAAATAATAACTGGACAATAAACCCAATATAGCTTGCCTGGATTACAAGCCAGTTGATTACTGCACCAAACCCAGTTTGGTGGCTACCTTCCCCAACAGGAAAGTCGCACCAAACCCAATTCCACAGGGGTCCTCAATATCCCCAGGTAACTGAGTTTCCCAGACAACTCTTTAAACAATGGATCCCAAATCCAGATATCCCAAGAGTTTGAGTAGTCTATTTGTCTCACGTTTAACATGACCGCTTTGTTTTGGTTATACTATAAAAAGGTAAAGCAATAGGGGGCAAAATACCTTCACTCAAACATATATCTGCGGCATGTCCAGCAAAGCTTACTGCTCCAACCCATGTCCCTCCAGAGACAACCATATATCTTTCTTCTTGCTGACCTTTACCTTATAAGTTTCCCCACTAAAGTCTATTTACTATTCATTCTGGCTGGCATTATGAAATTATTTTTGAGTCCTACTGCAAGACAGACAGTGATCCTGAAAGGACCCATCTTGAATAACAAGTGGTAGCCTCAGATTTACCCTGCACAAGTACCATGTTCTTTTTTTTTTTTTAAAGATTTTATTTATTTATTTGTCGGAGAAAGATCACAAGTAGGCAGAGAGGCAAGCAGAGAGAGGGGGAAGCAGGCTCCCTGCTGAGCGGAGAGCCCGATGCGAGACTCGATCCCAGGACCTTGAGATCATGACCTGAGCCAAAGGCAGAGGCTTTAACCCACTGAGCCACCCAGGCACCCCACAAGTACCATATTCACATAACGAAAGGCGATTTCATTTTTAACAAACCAGCATTAAATATGTTGTAGATTGGATTCCTCTGGTTTTATAGGTTATATGTAATTAGCTTGTAAATTTGATTTGGATTGTAGTTATATAAGAGCTATAAGCATGAAGCGTTTATATCTGGTTCTATATTCATATTTAATCAGTATTTTAACAAAATAATGTAAATCAATACTTGCGGTTGGAAGATATCGTTATGTTTGTGAATTCTGGGCTTTGCTCAAGCCCAGGTGAGTAACCCCAAGACTTCTGTAAGCACATTTTTGTTTTCCCATGAGAAGAACTACCTAAGAGGGTACATCTGGCTAAAAATAACTTTCTATTGTACCACAGTGGCTATTACCTGCGTGGCATTCTGAACATTTGGGTATGAGGAAGCCTGAATGAGAAAGATGTTAGTCACCCCTCAGTATTAGAAAATATATTTTGGGCTAATTTTCCGTCCCCAGTCACAAGTTGTACTGAGTCAGACATGCTCATTTGGTACTCCTAGAGCTTGATGGGAGATTCCCTTGATACAGAACTTTTCTTAGCCCTAAACTACTCAGGCGATTTCTGACCTTATCAAAATTAAAGACTCTCCTGGAGGTTGGGAAGGGAGCAGACATGCTAAGATACTATATCCTGGGGCGCCTGGGTGGCTCAGTGGGTTAAAGCCTCTGCCTTCAGCTCAGGTTATAATCTCAGGGTCCTGGGATCGAGCCACATAAGGGGCTCTCTGCTCAGCAGGGAGCCTGCTTCCCCCTCCCTCTCTGCCTACTTGTGATCTCTCTCTCTCTCTCTCTCTGTCAAATAAATAAATAAATAAATTTTAAAAAATATATATCAAACGCTATTTTAATATACTGACTGTAACTGTTTTATTAAAATATCCAGATAGTATCAAGTATGTTAATGTTCATATGTATTTTAAATCAAGCATATGTTTTGTAGTCTTTCAGGAAAGAGTTTGTATAATTGATTTCCTGTTTTGTATTGAATTAGACTAACCAGGTGAGTAGAAAGCTCATAGGAACTGTTCAGACACCTGAGGTAAGAGTTAAAAAATAGAACTATACTATTTAGTGTTATTTAAAAAAAAAATTCCCATAAGATATTTGAAAGAAATCATTTGAAGAACTATAGCAGGTTAGTTGTTCTGGAAATGATGTTTCCTTAAAGAAAGAAAAAAAATAAGATGGTACCAAAGAAATGGAGCTTAAAAGGAACTTTGAATTAAAATTAAGATACAATGTAATGTCACAGTTCATAGGAAGTCTTAAGACTTCTACGTAAGTTTTAGTCATGACTGAAAATAAGGTGCCAGTCTTCTGATGACGACACTGTTCTCCCTGCAGTGACCCATCACAAGCTTCTCTCCCTGCTCACACTCTCCATCTGGCGGGGCTCTCGGGAGAAGACTCTACCTTCACACCTTTTCTAAGAGCGTGGTCATGTTAAGGAACATCCAGTGTGTTTTCGAGGATTTTATTTCTATGTGCCCAAGGAGCGGCATGAAGGAAATTAAGATGTAACATGTTACAGATAGGGAAGGGAAAAAGACAAAGGCTTTTGAACCAGGCAGAAAAAACCAACTCACCCATAGGTAGATTTAAAATATATTGCCCAGAGGGGATAAACACACACACACACACACACACACACACCTATATATGGATATGAATGTATATGGATAGATACTATAATCGATATATCTATAAATATGTATAAAGATCAATATATCATACATCCATATATAGGCACACGAAGAGAGAGAATGCGTGCTTTCTTCAGGAATATTCTGCTCATTTCTAGTTTGATCTTTCTGCATAATCATTTAAATATTTATTACATATTTTAAAGATCACCTATATAGATTTGGATATAGATAAAAATATGTTAACATTGGCAACAGAAATATTTTTAAAATATTAAGGAATAAATTTAATTAGAAATGAGCAGAAGCATCCTGAAGAAAATGTGGTATCTCTACCGAGGTCCATAAAAGAGGACCAATAAATCACATACCTTCTTCTTGGATAAAAACCTTAAACTTGTAAAGATGCCAATTCCATTTAGTTTAGTCTATAAATTTAGTAAGATCCAAATAAAAATACTAGAAAGGCTTTTGACCTTGTGAAATTACAACTTTTTTTTCCTTTGGTACAATTTCATTGGCTAATTCTTTCAGAACAAAAGTAAATAACAGTGATGGGTTTTCATCATTGTCTCATTTTTTTTACTGTTCCTTGAGATACTTTTCACCATTAGGAGTTATGCCAGCATTGGCTGATACAATGCACACATACTGTAGTGTGTCAGTTAGATGAAATCCACTCAACACTTCTATATTCTCATTGTACTGAACTTCATAAAAGGAATCAATGCAGCTTGTCTCTCTTTCCACTTTTTTCTTGTGGCTTCTAATGCTGCCATCCACTCCTGCCTTTCCTTCACTACTGTCCTTTGCTGTCTATGCCACTGTAATCTGATGTCTACATGTTGGAGATGACTCAGAACTTGTCTATCTAAACTCTTGCCCATGTAATCTTGGGTCCATCTATATAATCCTAAATTAAAAGAGCCAACCTAAAAAAAAAAAAAAAAAAGAGCCGACCTGAACCTTTCATTTAAAAATAAATAGAAACACGCATGCACACAAATATAAGTAAAGCTGGGAAATCTGATTAAAATTGATGGATCATATCGATGTCAATATCCTAGTTGTGATATTATACCATTGGCTTTTGAAATGTTACCTTTGGGGGAAACTGGATAAAATATGCGAGGAATCTCTCTGTATATCACAACTGTATGTGAATCTACAATTATTTCAATAAAAATTTCAATGAGAGAGATCAAAGATCATGTAACTCATTACACCAAAACATTTTCAGATGGCTATCGTATTTAAATATATATATATGTTTTTTTAAGGGGGGAGAGGAAGAAAGGGATTCATAACTTTTAATTTCCATATCAATAATTTTCTCTCCTTTCTGGTGTTTATATTCAGTTCTTTTTCAATGTAAAGAAATTTATTTTACCCAAACTGTTATCATGTATTGATTTTTAGCTAGTTATTTTATGTAGCAATTCTTGCCCTTTGCTAAATCTAAATCTAACCTCCCTCCCAACATATATATTCAACACTTCCCCAGCCCATAAAGTGCACAAAAAATCGTATTGTGAATTATTATTTATTATAAATTATTTAATGAAACAAGCAGACCAAAGAAAAATGAAATGTTGAATAAGAGCGTGATTCTGATGTACAAACCAAAATTTCTGCTAAATTCTGTGCCTGTGCAGCTAGGCTTGGAGGCATCCTGATGACTGGCATCCAACTGAAAAGAGTAGGGTTAATCATGGAGCCCAGGGAGTCTGTCTGGGGTTCCCTTGCCTCCCTTGTTTTAGTCCTTTACTTACTCCCTGCCCTTCATGTTTCCTCTCCTTCTGCTCTTTTTTTTTTTTTTTTTTTTTTTTTCTTTAAGTAACTTCTACACCCAATATGGGGCTGGAATTTACAACCCTGAGATCGGAAGTCTCCCGCTCTACCGACTGAGCCAGCTAGGCAGGCCTCCTTCCTTGAAGGCAGGAAGCATCAGGAGTTTTTAATTTTCCTCAGGTGATTCCAATACGCAGCCCACTTTGAAGATCCCCCGCCCCCCGCCCCCCGTGTAGGTATTTGGTGGTTGGCGAAGGTCTCTTCCTGTGGGTTTTTGATGAAAGAGGAAGTTTCCCTAAGGCGTGAAGGAACCGGGAGCTCTCCTGGTTGTCAGCCCCTGCTTCCAGATACTTTTCAACCCTGTGACTATTTCCTCTGTCCCCTGGTGAAAAGCACCCCTCGACCACTCTCCCAATGCCTCTGTCTCCTCCCTCAGACCCGAGTCCCCAAGCTGCCAGGGCCCGTACCCCATCTCACTGTGTTCCCACCCCCCTCGTGGCAGAAGCTGCTGCCTGAGTCTCTTCTGCCCCATCCTCCTCCCAAAGCGTGCTGAGAGCGCTTTTACTTTCTGGAAAGGTCATTCCCGCTTCCCCTGCCCCGTCCCTCTTTTAGCACCGTGGCATCCAGGGAACCCAGAGCAGGGCGGCAGAAGAAACTCTCGGACGCGCATGCAGACCCCTGGACCGAAGTGAGCTTGTGGAATGGAACACAGGAGGAAGGCCGGGGCACCAGGAATTGAAAGCACTGAGGGGTGAGTTCCAGACTGAGAGTGTGTGCAAGCATGTAAGCGTGTCAAACTGCATGTGTAAAAAGGATTCGTGGTTTGCCTTGTGAATAACGAAAAGGGAAACTGTAACATTTTGTCCTGATTCCGTAGAAAGTAATACCTGGTAATTTTCGCTAATTGTTTATCATTTATATAATTATTATGCAGCATGCAGATTTATGTGTGTATATACATAAATATATAATACATATTTATGTATATGTAATACATATTTATGTTATATAATTATGTGCTACACGAATATATGTATGTATGTATGTATGTATGTATGAGACTGACTTATGAATGTCACTTGACCATGATGCTCACTGCTGCTTGTATCACTCATGCGACAAGTTATACGTTTGTAAGATCATATCGGAAATTTCGGTATATGAAGTTGTGAAGTCCATTGTTTGATCTGTAACATATCCAATTACTGCAAACGTGTCCTGTTCTATCCAGTGATTCTTCACAGAGATTTTTATAATACTCTGTCCAATAAGGTGCCACCCTTTTTCTGTGACCTGGTCTAAAAACAGGAATGATTAGCTGAAATGTTTTTCGGCACATGGAGCATAGCTATAGAGAGTGTGTAATATCCATTCTTCCAGCAGGGGGCTCTCTCACCATTAGAAGTATAGACGGGAAAAGAGAAAAAATGATCCCCTCAATTGTTCATGCATTTCATTTACTCACTTACCAAAATATAAAGTTCCTGCTCACTGCCAAATTCTGGTACTTTTCAGGGATATAGTGGGGAGGACTTCATTCGCCTGGAACTTAGAATCTAGTGTCTAATTGTCAGCTACCTCTACTAGAAACGATCATTGCTTCCGGAGTAAAAGCTCTTATTACCAGGACTTCCATTTAGAGGAGGTGATTCTGCTTGCTGAGAAAGTACTCTGGAAGGGAGTTTGCGTACACATTAAATTTGATTTGCTCTCCAGAAAAGAAATTGTCTCTCTTTCTCCCATAGCCTCTCCTGAGATTCACCCACTGCTCTATTCTGAGGGAGGGAAAATGACTAGTCTAGTGGGACAAGCTTTCTACACCAACGATTTCAAATTTGTGGTCTTAGAATCTATTATTCTAAGAATGATGGGGGAATTAGGATGCAGACCTCATAAACATTGCCTAGTGCAGCGGGAGTCAACCGGTTTTGTCCAAGGACCAATTAAAAAAAAAATTGATCACGTTGTTTTCCTGCCAAATAAAAATGACATCATTTCACCTTATGGGAGAAAATCATTCTTACAACTTGGATTATCCACTTGAATGAATGTTGTCAATGTAAAAGAGAAGATTGGTGCTCCTTTATGGACCACTAAAACATGAACCACTGAACATAGCCAAGAGGGAAAAGGTGGTGGCAGCTTCTGATCTTTCTTCTTCACATTTGAGGCCAGATGCAGCCCAAGGACCAAAGCAAGTCCCTTCCTGATGTGTCCAACCCTCTCATTTTGTAGATTAGGGATCTAGAGCCCAGAGAGGAAGCAGGACTTACTCAGGCCACACGGTGAGCTCTGAGAGCATCTGTTTTGAGAAATCGTTTTTAAAGATTGTGAAATCATAGCATCTTAGAGTTAAAATGAATCTTAGGAAATCAACCAATCCAACCTTGTGCCCTGAGGGAAAGCCACTTTGCTAGCACCTTAAACCAAGATCATCCAAGCAGTGACAGATTGCTAACTGTGTTCTGTGTCTCAAAGGGCCCACTCTGTCCTGTTTTCTCATCATACAGAAGTCGTACATGGGGCCCAAAGATAATTTCTTGTCATTGTTTCTAGTTTTGTGGTCTGTATCTATATAAAGAGCTGTACTGCAAGTGCTTAAGGACAGTGATCATAACCCCAGGTCCCTTGTCCAAACTAAACATTTTCTATACCAACTTTTCAGCCATTTTCCATATGCTCTAGTTTCTCCTGACATCCTCAAACCCCACCAGACCCTAACATGTGATGCCAAATGTGACGCTTTTCAGCTGAATCTGACAAGCAATGAGAATGGTGCAAAGTATGTCCATTTCCCAGAAAACATATTTTACCTATGGAGAGAATAAAGAGGACTCACTCTGAGCAACTAAGAGTTGCCTTTTGTGCCATTTCAACCTATGGAAGGCTTTTTCAGTTGAGCTAGGTCTCCAGGCTAAAGAACGAGTTTACTTAGAGAAACAAAAATCAAAATGTTTCATGCATATGATAGCAATACAAATCAACCCAGAAATTCCAAACACTACTCCCTCCACCCACATCCCAGGACCCGGGCTCAGGGTTAACTGGGTTTAAATGGATCAGTGAATGCCTAAAGGTCAGGGCCCTCTCGGGAATACTACGTTGTCATGAAGCAGATGTTCTCCAATATCTAGAAATAGAACTGTAAGGGGTCTTTGGGTTCTAATAATGAGCATACCAAGAAACCTACCAGGGAATCAACAATGCAAATTTTTTCTATTAATATAATATATGGATGTTTATGCAAATCAATGAGTACAAAATACCCACTGCAACAATTTCTTGATAATGTCCATTTCCTAAAACCAGTTTCAGCTAATTAACTATGGTGGAAACTAATCTATTGCCTTCAATCTTGCTGAAACTCTTTATGATACAGTCAGTAGCTTGGCAGTCACTCAAAATGGTCCCAGATTGATGCCAAGAAGTCCATACTGGCAAATGCCCAGAATTTTATAGGAGCCTCCCACACCGTACATGAATTGTCCTGGGCATCTTTTCAGCCAGAAGCCAGCCACATGATTCACCTTATTGTCAGTGTGTCAGGGGAGACTTTCAGAGGCTTACAGTCACCATATTCATTGGGTCCAAAATAAGTTCACTTACGTGAGCCATGGAACAAAATATTTTAATTCGTATCTTCAGAAAGTTTAGAAGTCACAGTAGCAATACCTCTCCTCATTTGGACTTGGGCCATGTTCAGTTTTACTGAGATCATGTCCTAATGTGTAAGCTATTAAAATATTTCACATGCACTCTCTTTATTCTCTTTGGAGACGTCTTAGCCCTCAAACATGGGTCATTAAGATAATAGCTAATAATGTTACTACTGCAATTTGTTGGGTATCTTGCAGAAACTATTTTGCCTTCATAAATAATCTTGACACACATGTATTTTATTCATCCACGTTCTGCAGAGGAGGAAACTGGGTTTTAGAAGAGTGAATTCACTTGTCCAAAGTGGCTTAGGTAGGAGGCGACAGAACTGAGATTGGATCCCAGGTCTGTCTCGAGTTTAGGCAAAGTACCACGCTTCACAGAGACTGCTTATCACTGAGAAAGGGAGGATCTGGATTATGGCTCTGTATCTTCTACCGGGGAAGCATAAAAAATTTCTGCGCCGGGAAGGACTCGTTTCACTCTGATGATTTTCCTAAACATCAAACCAAATATCTATACCTGCTTCCTAAACACTTATTTTTGAAAATCCTAAAATCGCCTTCAGCGATGGTGAGATCCAAATCCATCAGCTCTTTTTTCCCCTATTTGGAAGACAGCTTCACGTGATGAAAATCATACAGAGTTGGAAGTCAGATAAAGGGGTTCTAATTCCAACCTCACCATCTACTACTGTGGGTAAGTTATTCCCTGGAATCTACTCTCTCAACCCTAAAATGCAAATAGTAATGTCATCAGTTTCCTAGAGTTGCTGATAATTATTAAATAAGAATAATATATGCGCAAAATATTTTTCAAAATCCTATACAAGCATTCTAATTACTATTACACTTTGTGTTTGTTGATATGATTTCCACTTTCTTCACAGATGTAGCCATCTGGAATATTTTCATATTTCCACGCGATGTCAACAGAGGGAAGGAATTTTCGAATGTTAATTTTCATAGTTTGTCAAGCATTCAGTGAAAATGCTGAAGCTCAGCTTTCCTTACCACTGCATTTTACTTGTTCTAACAAGTATGGAGAACAATGAACATAGCTAACAAGGATTCCCCATTACCTCTCTAACATACAGCCCTTAGCTTTTATAATACATGTGAAGCGAGTAATAAGCACAGAAATACATAATCGCTTTTTAAGAAATCTTTGTTTTCAGTTTACATTTTAGAGTAATGTGGAGGACTGAATTATTTTATTTAAATGGACTTTTGTCAGGTAAAACTCTCAGTATCACTAAGAGATTATGAAATGGGAGCATAGTCATGGGAAAAGGAGAATGAATTTTTAAAGGCATTAGACCTTAAACTGTATCAATATTCATAAACCATAATGAAGACCACAACACTCTGTTAATGAAGTAAAATTAGCAAAGTAAGATTAGCGATCACATTTTATATTATACCTATATACAGTTAGACGTAGTCTGGTGTTGTAACATTTTTAAATGTAGATTTTTTTTTTTTAATCCGAGATTTGCTTTCTTATAACCAAGAAATACAATGGTGTTCATCTCGATGCTAACTTATAATTGAATTTCTTTTGTCCTGTATCTTCTTATTTTTATGTCTGAAAAAAAAATCATGTTTAAGAAATGTGGTTCAATTTATACCTTCCAAATCCTTCCCAGTTCTAGCGTCTGACCCATGTGTCATCCACATTTCCTCTGCCTCTACCCTGCTCCTGAACTATATTCCAAGATGTTCCTGAGTCAAAGTCTGCTGTTATTTGTGGGGTGCCCCTCCTGCCAAATTTTACCCTCTTCTGCATCCAGCTGTTTGCCATGGAAGTAATGAAAGGCCAGTAGATAGGATATCAGCAATCCTCATACTCAATAGAAAAAGCTGGCTTTGACAATAGTCTTAGACCATTCCCTGAGATGCCAGGTAGTCCTTATGCGTGCACAAGTTCATTCACTTAGAGGTGATGTAACAAAATGCTAAGAGCATCCCTAAACGGGATTACATTCCCAACTCTACCACTTATTAGCTGTGTGACCTTGGGTGACTTCCTTAACCTTCCCATGTCTCAGTTTCTTCATCTACAAAATATGGAATATGATTGTACCTATCTCAGAGTTATTGCAAACAGTCTTTGAGTTCATATGTGTACAATATTTAAACAATGTCTGGTGCATAGGATATGCCCGATGTCTTTCCTATTAGTGTTGCTACCATTTTTGGTTTTAGTCATTCATTAAAGATTTATTGGTCTCTGTTAGTGCTGTTACACTGGGCATTGGAATACAAACCTGAGCAAAGCAAACGACAAACAGCCCTCATGGCATCTATAGTGACACACACAAATCAAATAAACTCATAAATATGTAATAGGAAACATGATATAAATAAAATACATGAGGTATGACTATGCCCCTAAAAATCATGGGCCTAGGGCACCTGGGGGGCTCAGTCAGTTAACTATCAGCCTTCAGCTCCGGTCATGACCCCAGGGTCCTAGGATCGAGCCCAGCATCAGGCTGTCTGCTCAACTGCAAGTCTGCTTCTCCTTCTCCCTCTCCCTCTGTGCTCTCCCTCTCTTTCTCAAATAAATGAATAAAATCTTTAAAAAAAAATAAATCATGGGCCTGTCTACCAGATTTCTTAGCATCTGCAGTTCCTTTATTTTTTTCCAAGGGATAGGAAGGAGTCTCCTTGCTCCCACAGTCTGTGAACTAGTACGGACTTGCTTGTCTGCTTCCTTTGTGCGCGGTTTCTGGGGAAAGGCCTGATTCCCATTCTTCCGCTGCTTAGTTTTGAACAGCTCTATTCAACCATCCTCATCTCATTCCTCCACCAGCAGAGCTGCCCCTTTAAAACTCAGCCCTGATTCTATTGAAATCACCAGTCCTCCTGGACTCTGCCACTCGGCTGGCTGATGAGTTGTATTGTTAGACTCTTGTTCCAGCTTCTGCTTCCCCTGGCTGCCCATCTTCCTGCTACCTTCTACACACACTTTAGAATACCTGGGTCTGGTATCAGATGCTGCCTTTATTCTCGTTACTCTGTGAGTTCTACTAAGTTTCTCAAACTTTCTTGGCCCTCGTAGTTTCATCAGTAAAATAAGAACAAAAATATCCAACCATAGACTTGAGTGGCTTAAATAAGATAAGACCTCTTAAGCAACTTTTAATGTCTGACACTCAGTAAATAAATTCATTCATGCAACAAATACTTACCCCTCGACACTGAGGACATTATCCAACAAGAACTTATCCTCGAGCACTGAAAATACATGGGTAAAAAAGACATAAATTGGTTTCTTCATTTGTGAAGATTATATCCTATCAGGAGGGGCAGCTAAGAAGTAAAATAATGTAAATTGTTGTTGTTATTGTTGTTTTGGGTTTTGCTTTCTGTTTTAAGTAAGCTTCCTGGCTAACATGGAGCCCAATGCAGGGCCCTAATCATGACCCTAAGACTGAGACCCAAGCTGAGATCAAGAGTGAAATGTTGAACTGACTGAGCCACCCAAATGCCCCATAAAATAATGTAAATTTTAAGTACTGTGTAGGAAACAAAAAAATTGCTGAGATAGAAAAACAAGGGAGATTTAGTATAGATAGTGGTCAAAAAAGGTGGGGGGAAATGGCAGTCAGATAAAAGAGCATGTGCAAAGGTCCTGAGGTGAGAAAGAGTAGCCAGATTGAGGGCCTGTGGGACCACAGTGACTAGAGCCTGGCAAGCCAGGGGTGGAGTGGCACAAGATGAGACTAGAGAGGTGAACCTAGTAAATGATTTGGATCTTTCTTATAATTTAATTCCTCCTCCTCCCACTACAACCTCTAGCCCCCGGTTTTGTTTTTTTAAAGAACAGATAGGTACTGCTACACAAAAGTCTAGTTGATTCTCATCTTAGGAATTCATTGTGTTACTACTGACCCAGTTCTTTATGGAACAAAGAAAAAAAGATTAAGACAGACAGTATGATATACATGATGTTCTTCTGTTTTCTTCTTCTCTTCAAATGTTGGTGCACCCTGGGGGCTCAGTCCTATGTCGTGCTTTCTCTCATAATCTGCTTCAGTCTCATGGATTATGTAACATTTGTATGCCCATAACTCCGGTTTATATCTCCAGCTCCAATTTGGCAGAGCTCCAGATGCTTATCTAACAGCCCACTTACGTCACTACTTGGGTGTCCAAATTTAAGATGGTCAGAAGAGAGCCATACATTTTTGCCCTCCAAGCAAGTTCTTTCCCTGAATTCCCCATCCCTACCACCATCCAACCTTTCATTCAAATCAAAATTGCCGATAAAATCCTTGACTCTTCCCTTTCTCCTGCCTTCCTCCATCCAATCCATGGAGGCCTGTCAGCTGGACATCCCCAGCACATCCCTTATCTATCTCTGTCTCAAGAGCCATCCCTCTCCTGGGTCATTCTGTAGTCACCTGGGCTACCTGAGCTACCAGAACAATCTCCCAGATGGTCTACCTCTTTCCCACAGTCAGTTGTTTGTGATCCCAACAATGAGTTCTCCACACACCAGCCACAGGGATCTGTTGAGGACGTGAATATAAATCACATCATGTCACTCCCCTGCTTAAAACCTACCATGCTTCCCACTGCACTTAGTATTCAATTCAGACCCCTGACCCTGGACCGTGAGACCCTAAACCATCCGGCGCCTTAGCTTCCTTCTCCTTCCTCTCCTCCTGTGTCCCTAAGCCCCTGCCGCACTGTCTTCAAACACATCGCAGCACTTTCCACCCAAAGGGCTTCATGTGTCTTGTTCCCTCTGCCTTGTGTCTTGCCCCCTGACCTTTGCGGGTCTGCCTTTCGCCTGTCCTCCAGATCATATCTCAAGTATTTCTCTCTCAGAGAAGCCTTCTCTAGCTTCTAGTTTTAAAGAAGTCCCTCATTCCCCTACTCATTCTGTGCAACAGCTCTGCCCAGCAGAACCTCTGTGATGGAAATGTTGGAAATGCTCTACAGTCGGTGCTGTTCAACACAGTGGCCATGAGCCAATGAGCCATGTGGTTATTGAGCACTCAAAATGCAGCTACTGCAGCTAAGGAACTGGAATTTTCATTTTATTTTATTTTAATTAATATAATTAGTCCTGTGTGCAGACAGGGGCTATCCTGTTGGATAGAACAGCTCTATTTTATTTTTCTCAGTGCACTCATAACTACCTGAAGTCATCATGTTCATTTCTTTTCTATCTCCATGTGGGCCAGGGTTCTGGTCTACCTAAAAAAAAAAAAAAGTGCTGGACATACAAAAGGTCTTGTATTGATTATTACAAATTCAGCAGCTTAAAACACACACACACACACACACACACACACACACACACAAACACACACACACACTTGTTATATCACAGTTTCTGGGACTCAGGAATCCTGGGCATGATTTAGCTGGGAGCTTTGCTTCATTGTCTCTCACAGGTCTGCAGTCAAGATGTTGGCAGGGCTGGGGTCTCATCCGAAAGCCTTGCTGGGGAGGGATCTGCCATCCCTGAGTGGTTGTTGGCAGAGTTCAGTTCTCTGAGGGCCGCTAGAATGAGGGTCTCTTCCTGGCTGTTGATTGGAAGCTGTCCTCGGTTCCTGGCCACGTCGGAACAATATGCCAGCATTTTCCATGCCCGCTCTCTATCAAGGAAAAAAAGAGATTTTGCTACCAAGACATAAGTTGCAATCTTCTGTAAAGTAATCATGGAAATGATAGCTCATTACCTTTGCTGCATTCTTTTGTTTGGAAGCAAGTCTCTGGACCAACCTGCCCTTGAGAGGATTACTCAAGTGCATGAAAACCAGGAGGCAGAGATCATGCCGGGCCATTTTAGGCATCCACCTGCTGCAAGTGGTTATTGACTGTTAGCTGAATGGATGGATGAGTGGATAAATGAAGACTATTCTGGCTGAGTAGCTGTGCCACTTGCAGCACTTTTATTCCTCTCTATGGAAGGTAAAGCCTCTTGCATTAGAAATTATCAAGAAAAAAACAGAGGCTCTTTCCCTGAAGAAATATGAAAAATTAAAACAGCAATGAAAAAGGAAGCTCCTTAGCAAATTGGACAGATCTTTACTTGATAACTATTAAAAGCACAGGTCTTGGATCACAATGCTCAGTTTCAAACCCCAACACTGCATTTTTCCAGTTGTGTAGGTAACTTCCCTGTGACTCAGTTTGCTTCTCGGATTGATGTCAGGATTTAATAGACGTGGCGATCTTAGAACAGTGCTTGACAGGGAGTAAACACTCAAGCAATGTTAACTATTATTGTTATTATTACTGCTACTACTACCAAATTTTGTGTTGAAAACACATTTTCTGCTTTTATTGCTGTTAATGCGATTCTTATAAGTTAATGATTGGATTGCTTATGGTTCTTAGTTGCAGGCAACAAAAGCCAACTCCAGCTGACATATGCAGAAAATGGCATTATTAAAAACATAAGACGCGGCTCCCAGAATCACTGGAAAAAACTAAAGGACTGGCATGGGGGTTCAGCTGATAACATTACCCAGAGTCATGAGGCAGAGCCTATCTGGTGAGACCCCTGTCCCTGCTGTCCCCACTACTGCACTGTCACCTCTAAACCTCACATGTGATCACCATCACATCACCAACACTCCCAGTTCCAGATGCTGCAGAAGGCCGTCCGCCCGAAGGAACTGAGTCTCCTTCAGATTTCACCACCACAGAGCTGGAGTCTCATAGCCCCCACATCACTGGCTCTGGGCTTTCAGCAGGCACCATGTGACTGATGGAGGCTAGGTCTCAGACAGAGGCCAGACAAGCAAGGATTTGGCATTTTCTTCCTTTATGGTTGTAAATAGGCCTGCTTTGTTCCAAGATTCATTAGGAGGGGAATTCCCAAAACAGAAGATGAACA
The DNA here is from genome assembly GCA_028534135.1 of Potos flavus. Taxonomy (NCBI): domain Eukaryota; kingdom Metazoa; phylum Chordata; class Mammalia; order Carnivora; family Procyonidae; genus Potos; species Potos flavus. The sequence continues at coordinate 79,081,415 of CM052887.1, read as the reverse complement.
TTGCAAAGCTGGACAGCCAAAATAACTTTTAAAGGCAAAAGTCCACTAAAGTGATCATTAACGATTTCTCTATGATGAGCATAATTTTTAATCCATACATTAAAAATTCAGTAATTTCCCACAGGGAAGTTCTCGCAAGGATTTACATCTCTCATTAAATTCCTTTCTAAATCGAAATGATAATCTTGGAGCTAAAGTGAAAGATTGGTCAAAATACTAATTGTTTGACTGATTTATCTGTGCTTTATTTTTTCACCAATGGATTTTCCTTTTCCAGAAAATCATTAATTGCACATTATATTCTCCACTAAGACTTGTACCCTTTCAGCACTCAGATGCCATGATATTACAAGCCTCTTGCCCTGTAAAAAGTAAGATGTCTCTATTCATGACCTCCTTGGAAGAAGTTCAAATTCTTATTGCTTGTGGTATTTTAATTTTATTTTTCTAGGAGACAGTCATGAGAGTTTCTTTCATCAGAAACTTCAGGCTTTGAGCCTTTGTGATTCCACCCCAGTGAGTTTGATATCCAGTAGAGGCTCCTCCACACATCAGAGAAGGAGTCTCTGACACCAAGGTCAATGCCAGATAGTCCTCCAAAAAGATTGTACCATTTTGCATGCCTACCAACAGCTTAAAGTTGATACAAAAGAAAGAGACTCCGGAAATTTCTGCTTGGGGGAGTATTCTACTTCCACTATCTCAAGAATCTGGAATTTTTCTCTAGTCTTTTACCTTAAGACCACAATTTCCCCTTTTATTTTTCCCTGATATTACACATCTGTAGAAGGTTGCCCAATAAGCATATATTTGGCAATTTGATTGTATTGCTTTAAAAGTACTTTAGAACAATGTGAGGAAAAAAAACAAACATTAAGATGTAATCCCTGTGCAGGTTGGTAAACTTGAAGTTTAAATCTCGGTTACCTAATTCAGCTTGATTCATTTTAGATGATGGTTCTCAAACAGAGGTGGCTTGGCCCCTTAGGGGACATTGGCAATGTCTGGAGACAATTTGGTAGTCATGGGTGGGGGACAGGGAGGAGTGAGGTTACTGACATCAGTTGGTTAGAGGCCAGGGATATTGCTAAACCCCCTACAAGGCACAAGACCGTTCTCTACAGCAAAAAATTATCCCACCCAAGATATCACTTATGCCGAGGTTGAGAAATCCTAACGTGAACACAATGACTTTCATAGGTGTTTCCAGTTTTCCTTCCTCAATCCATAGTTCTGTCCTTTCCTGCCATAGAGACACCTCTTCTGGCTCTCAGGTCTTTAAAAAAACAAGATTCTTCCTGAGAGGTTGTTCTAGATCTCATCCTCAAGCCTGGACTGTGGAGGATGAAGCTATGCCCTGATCTCCCATTCTGAAAATTCTGTGAACAAATTTGCCGTTGTAAATACTCCTTGGTTTTGAGCCTTTTCTGAAACACTTCTACTCAATTAGGTGTATTTGAACCTGGGACTTTAACAAAATCAACCCCTGTTCTTATCACGCTGCACGTGTCCACCCTTAGTTTTTCTAAAAATTGTAGTCCTAAAGCCTGGGGGCATCCATGTTCTCCACCTACAATCTATGCAGCCTTGTCATGTAAGCTCTTGTCACTTTATGTCCACATCTGCAAAATGATTTCATAAAACTAACTTCACAGGGTAGTTTGATCAGATGAAATAATATAAAAGTGTTTAATTATAAGACAATCAAAAGTTTGCTTTTTCTATTAGTATTCTTTTTCTCCCCACCTTCTTTCTCTACCCTCCTCCTCTATGGTTTATATGTGTAGGGCTCTCTGGTAAGGATATCACATAGTGTACCAGTCAAGCATTTAGTTTCGGCAACAAAACCAGTATACCTATAACATGCATTTGTATTACATTTGCCCCTACCCATAAAGACAGCGAATTACATAGTCACGTGTTTTGAAGAATAGAGAAAAAGCATCTCACTGCAATTAGGCCCTCCCCCAATTTAGCAGAAAAAAAATTACAGATGGGTCAGGATTTTACCATATGGTGCCAGGGAATAGAAAATAAAATGAAACTTCAGAAAATAGCTTATTTTTTTCATAAGAACAATCTTATTGTGGTTGAAAAATTGAAAAATGAAAATTGCAGTTGAAAAAAATTCGTGGTTGAAAAAATGGCATCAAATAAAGCAAAGAAAGAAGAAACAATAAATAAACTTATATAATCTTTGAAAAAGAAATATACTCCAAGCCATAGAAAATAAATATAAATGTGTTGCACATATTGATACAAAATATTTTTGTTAGTCTTAACATTTATAAGACTACTTATTGATGACTTGGATAGTTTGTTTTATGAAAGCACAGCTCATGGAAGTTTGAATTGTTGTGTTCTTTATCTCTTAGTAAATTTCCCTAAACTTAGCAAAAATAATCAGCCTCTTTCCATCTACCTTGGAGAGTCTTGCCGCTTTGAGATCATTATTCAGAGTCACTGTAAGATCTAGGCATTTGAATCTTTCCCAAAGAACTTTAGTTCAATTGTTTCTATCCTCCAGCATTGGATGGGAAAACAAACCACACAAGGAAAGCTATAAAGAAAGAAGTGACAAAAAGGACAGTCATAGTCCATTGACTGTGAGCATTGGAAGATATTAATGAGCTCCCTATTGAAGCACAGAGGTTTTTGAGGGTCGGGCCATGGAGACACACTCATCTCTCTTCCTCATACTGCTCCCCTGGGTTGCTGCCCAGAGTCAGCAGCATGAAATACTACTTCAGAGTCTGTAGAATAAGTGAGTCTATTCACGATAAAGTGAATTGTAGGTGTTAGTTACCCAGTTACACATACTAGTATTTATTTGTCTATCTTCCCTAGTAACATTTCAGTTTTATAAAATATGATTCTTTCACCCCAGATGTATCCTTTAGTAAGTATATACAGAGAAAAACATTTCAGAATTATGATAGTCAGGAATGCTCTAAATGCAGACATTCTGATATGTGTGTCTTGAATCAAAAATCCATTTCCCCCCAGCTACAAGCATGGCTTTGGAAGTTGCTTCTGATGCATGTGATCAGACTTTATATAGTCTCCATGATGTTATCATAATCAGCACTGGCAATTTACTGGTGCCTGCTCTTGTAGGCAGATGGTTGTTTTTATAGTCCAACAAAATTTTAACTCTTCCTTCAAGAAGTCTTGAGTTGTGTCACAACCTCAATTCAGTGTGGCAGACTTTGCAAGCTAAATCTCTGTCTCTTAATCCATCCGGTCTAGGAAAGTTCCCTAAGCGTCTGTTTCACCAATTGTTGTCAATTGCTTGTGACAATATGACATTTGTCTTTCCTATTACAGGCTCAACATTGCAAAGTTAACACTTCAGAGACTATTCATTTCAACCCAGGGATGTGCCAAAAATTCAGGTACTAACAAAGATGAGTAGTGGGGTCTGGCACAGGAATCCACATAAGTAGGGATTAATAAAATGAAAAACAGCATACTTTTGTACTGATTGTGTTTTGTCCAAACAATATAATTGTTTGCATAACCAAGGCAATAACAGTCAGTTATCCTGTAAGAATTAAATATTAAAAAATGACACATAATTCAGAACAAAGAAGAAATTCAAACATCTTAGAAAAGTTAAGTTTTTACAAGTGAGAGTCTACAGTAAGTCCAGATCTCCCCTTATCTGAACTAAACGTCTCTGTTTGGTCAACTTAACTCACCATCTTCCCAAAATGGCTCCTCTCCTCTCAG
>CM052887.1:79043504-79077183 GCA_028534135.1 Potos flavus | reverse complement strand
AAAAATTCTCAACAAAATATTAGCAAATTGATTCAACAGAACATTAAAAGGTTCGTACACCATGATCAAATGTATTTATTCCTGGTATACAAGGATGGATCAACATACACAAATCAATAAATGGGAAACATCACATTAAGAGAATGAAAGACAAAGATCATGATCATATCAATAGATGCAGGTGAAGGTGAAGCATTCAACATCTTTTCATGACAAAACTCTCAACAACTGAGTATTAAAAGAATGTACCGGGGCACCTGGGTGGCTCAGTGGGTTAAAGCCTCTGCCTTCGGCTCAGGTCATGATCTCAGGGTCCTGGGATCAAGCCCTACATCGGGCTCTCTGCTCAGTGCTTCCCCCTCTCTCTCTGCCTGCCTCTCTGCCTGCTTGTGATCTCTCTCTCTGTGTCAAATAAAAAAATAAAAAATAAAAAAAAAAGAATGTACCTCAACATAACAAAAGCAGTATATGACAAGTCCAGAGCTAACATCATAGTCAAGGATGAAAGCTTGAAAACTTTTATTTTAAGCTCAGGAACAAAACAAGGATATCCACTCTCACCAACAATTCACATAGTACTGGAAGTCCTAGACAAAACAATCAGACAAGAAAAAATAAATAAAAGGCATCCAAATTTGAAAGGAAGAAGTAAAGTTGTTTGCAGATGACGTGATCTTACACATAGAAAGCACTAAAAACTCTACCGAAAAACTGTTAATCAACGAATTCAGTAAAGTTGCAGGATACAAAATCAACATATAAAAATCTGTTGCGTTTCTATATACTTAACAGTGAACTACCTGAAAAAGAAATTAAACAATCCCAATAACATAAAAAAATAATATAATTAGGGATAAATTTAACCAAGAAGGCAAAAAATCTGTACACTGAAAACCATATGACATTGGCAAAAGAAATTGAAGAGGATACAAACAAATGCAATGATATCCCATGTTTATGGATTGGAAAAATTAATATTGTCAAATGTCTATACTACCCAGAGCAATCCGTAGATTTAATGCAACCCCTATAAAAATTCCAACAGCATTTTTTACAGAAATAGAAAAAAAAAATCCTGAAGTTAGTATAGAACCACAAAAGCCCTCAAATAGTCAAAGCAATCCTCAGAAAGAAGAACAAAGCTGGAGGCATCACACTTTATGATTTCAAAACATTTTACAAAGCCATAGTAATCAAAACAAATCATGCTGGCATAAAAAACAGACATATAGACCAATGGAACACAATAGAGAGCCCAGAAATCACCCCACACATGTACAGTCACCTAGCATTTGAAAAAGAAGCCAAGACTCAGTGAGGAAAATATAGTCTTTTCAATAAATGGTGCTGGGAAAACTGGACAGCCACATGCAAAAGAATGAAATTAGACCAATATCTTACACCACTTAAAAATTTAACGTCAAATGGATTAAAGACTTAAATATAAGACTTGAAACCACAAAACTCCTAGAAGAAAACATAGGGAAAATGGTTCTTGACATTTGTCTTGGTAATGAGTTTTCGCATATGATACCCAAAACACGGGGAACAAAAGTAAAAATAAACAAGTGGGATTATATGAAACAAAAAGCTTCTGCACAGAAAAAGAAATAATCAACAAAATGAAAAGATAATCTACAGAATTAGAGAAAATATTTGCAAATTATATATCTGATAAGGGGTTAATATCAAAATATACATGGAATTCATACAACCCGATAGCGAAATAACAAAGTATCCAATTTAAAAATGGGCAAAAGACTTGAAAAAGCATTTTCCAAAGAAAATATGCAAATGGCCAACAGTTACATGAAAAGGTGCTCAGCATCATTAATCATCCGGGAAATGCTAGTCAAAATCACAGTGAGAGATCTCACGCTGTTAGAATGGCTATTATGAAAAAGACAAGAGATGATAAGTGTTGGAGAGGATGTGGAGAAAAGGGAGCCCTTGTGTACTGTTGGTGGGAATGTGAATTGATGCAGCCACTTGGAAAACAGTATGGAGGTTCCTTAAAAAATTAAAAATAGAGCAATGCTATGATCCAGCAGTTCCAATTCTGGGTATATATGCAAAGGAAATGAAATCACTATCCCAAACTGACATCTGCACTCCCATGTTCACTACAGCATTATTTACAATAGCCAAGAGATAAAAAACAGCTAAGTGTCCACCGACATGAATGGCTAAAGAAAATGTGGTATATACACACCATGGACTATTATTTAGGCATAAATAGAAAGGAAATCCAGCCATTTGAGACAACATGGATGAATTTTGAAGATATTATGCTAACTGAAAGAAGTCAGACAGAGGAAGACAAATATTCTATGATCTTGATCTTACTTATATGTGCAATCTAAAACACCAAACAGAAAAAGAGAGTAGATTGGTGGTGACCAGAGGCTAGGAGTTGGGAGAAATGGGTGAAAGTAGCCAAAGGGAACAAAATTCCAGTTATGAGGTGAATACGTTCTGAGGATTTAATGTATAGCATGATGACTATAGTGAATACTATATTGTATACCTGAAAGGTGCTAAGAAAGTAGATCTTAAAAGTTCTCACACCACACACACACACACACACACACACACACACACAGTAACTCTGAGGTGATGGATGCATTTACCATCCTTACTAAGGTAATCGTTTTGCAATATATGCATATATCATACTATCACATTGTATACCTTATGTCAATGTATACCTTATGTCAATGTATGTATACCTGTATGTCAATTATATCTCAGTAAAGCAGGGGAAAATAAATAAAATAAAAATAATAAAAATAAATAAATAATATAAAAAATATATATAAAAATATATAAAAGATATAAAAGATGTAAAATATATAATTTTAATAAATATATATTATATAATATATATAATAAATATATAAAATATATATAAAAATAAATAAATAAATAAATAAATAAATAAAAATATGCTCCCCCACACAAAAAAATAGTTACCAACACATGCAACTGGCTCTCCATTTTCCAGCCTTTTCCACTAGAGCTCCAAATGTACAGGGTACATTATCTGCCTTCTAGGCTTCACTATGCTACCATGGGAGATTGTTTTGCCAAATGTTTCACTCCTGTCAATATGAGTCATCATCCTTATGGTTTCTAATATCACTTCCTTTGTTGTGTACTATTTAGCCCATAAGCCAAAGTCATCTATTTAAGATTTTTGTTCTAGTAACAGCTCCCTTCTGACAATAATTTCTGTATCAGTCAAGATTGGCTCAGTGTTACTCACTAATAAATATCAAAATCTCAGTGGCTGGCAAGTTTACTGCATATCCGTCGTGGAATGGTAGGGGAGTTCTGCTCAATAGAGTCACTCAGAAACTCGGGCTGATGATAGCCATTGTGTTGAATGTTGCTGGTGGCTGTAATGGGGGGAATCAGGAGCTCTGAAGGGTCTTGCATTGGCAAGCCTGGAAGTGGCTCATATTACTTCTGCTCATAACTATTAGGCCAAAATTAGTTACGTGACATTTCTCAACCACAAGGAAGCCAAAAAGAGCCATTCTCTCTTGTGCTCAGGATGGTAGACAAAAGGAAATAGTTGTTGAGCACCATGAATACCTAGCAAAGTAGGTAAACAAACAAACAAAAAAATAATGAAAAATCTGTGATAAGTGGGGTAAAAGGGGAAAAAACTGGGCTATATGGTAGAAGTAATCGAGGGACCTATTTAAAGTGGGTGGTCTGGGAGGTCTCTCTGATGATGTAACATTTGCATTGAGACCTTGAAGTTCAGAAGGAGTAAGCAAGAGTGAAAAGAACATTCCAGATAGGGAACAAGCACATAAGCCCTTGGGCGGAATGAGTTTGGTTTTTCCTAAAACTGACAGAAGACAAGATTTGGGGGAACCCAAGAAGAAATGGGGATAGGAGGAGAGTGTCATAAGATGGGAGAGATGTCAGAGTCAGATCACAGAAGACCTGAAGGCCGTAGCAAATAATTAGGATTTTATCCTAAATGCAATGGGCAGCCATTGAAAGGTCTTAGGGTAAAAAGTGCCTGTTGGATTTATGTTTGAAAAAGGTAACTCTGGCTATGTGAGGAATTACTAGGAAAAGAGGGAAAATGGGAGACCAGCTGGGAGGGTACTGTAGCAGCGCAGACAGAGATGGTGGGGCTGGGAATGTTCATGGAAGGAAGATCAGTTGTGAAGACAGTAAGTGATGAACAATTTAAGATATATTTTGAAGACTTTACTGTTGTATTAAGAGAGAAAGATCAGGAATGATAGGAGTTATTTATGACGTCCATGGTCAAAGATATACAAAGCCGGATATTAGTTAAAGTAGTAAAGACAGATTTTTATTGGTAATAACTTGCTACAATCAAAAACAGAGACCAGCCTTGAAAAGTCCCTGAGCAGACAATACCAGTTCAGTCATACAAACAAAGATTAATTTAACTTATTTTGCAAGACTAACTTGACCTGGGTCATTTCTTACTTATGCCTCTGAAAATCCCAAGTAAAGCTTGAACTGTTTCCTGAGGTTGATATGAGCAGTGCCCTATCATTTAAGAGAATTCTAATGTTATAACCACTGTGAAGAGTAGTCTGCTTTTCCACTACATAAGCAGCTTTATAGCAATATACCCCTGAAACTCACTACGTGTTTTGGTTTGAATGCTCCTGGTTTGCAAACTGTCTTTTTGGTATGTGCACAATAAACTTTGACTAATTACTACTTCTGGTGATTCATTTGTTTTACTTCTGTTATGTCTGAACTTTTGACGAACTATTACTATAGGGAAAAGAATCCAATGTGAAATGAACTCAACTTTGATATGTACGGAGATGAATGGGTGTTTTAGAGGAAGAATGAGGGAGGAAAGCAGAGGCAAGTGGGGGCTCCACAAAGTAAATATAAGTAGGCCAGCTGTGTATGCTAGCTGGGAATCACTGAAGTTAGGATTCTACCTTCCAACAGAGACTGGGAGAAAGAGGCCCTAACCTTAGGCATTAGCTGAAAAGCAAAAAAAAAAAAAATTGGCAGCCTTGAGTTTTCTCAGGCAGGCGCTTTAAGGGGTCTGGAGTCATCTTAGGATGTGGCCTTGATCTGTTAGGAACTACATTAATATTGGTTCAAGTTTTTATATGTCAAGATTGAGGCCTAGTTGAGAACAGGCTCTCAGAGGAGCCTGGCATCAGTTTGGTCAAGGAGAGAATCTTTGTCACTTTTCTGATTCTAGTGACATGTGGTTAGTGATGTCATTCACAGAGAAGGGGAAGTCTACAGGGACAATTAGGTTTAGAATCTAGAGGAGACCAAATCCCATGTTAAGTTTGAAACATTTGGATGGCTAAGAAATTAAATATAAGAATGGATCATAGTAGAAGTCTGAGCTAGAGATGTAAACATAAATCAAGAGCTGTCATCATGATGTAACTCAAAGATCACACAGGTGGGCGTGGGAGATGAAGAAGACATAGGGACTCTAGGACTCGCCTTACAAATTATTCCTTGAGATTTGTTTCCAGAAATGTATCATCATTAGGTCGATGGATCTGTGGTTTTGTCAGAAAGTCAAATTAACAGAACATCAGTCAAGGCAGCTATTAAATATTTGGTTTTTCTTTTGATTTGAAACCTATCTCTGTTTACTATTTCTAAATCATAGCAAAAAAATTACATTTATTGAACATTATTGTTTACATTTAACATATGTGGCAAACTGAACAGAGAAGGGTTAAATAACTTTTGCCTTACAAAATTAGTAAGGGTTGGGTCCTGTATGCAAAACTAAGCAATCTGTTTCTAGATGCTGTGATCTGAACCCCTATACTATATGGCAAGCATATTTAGTAGCTTGGCTTATTTACTTAGTGGGTCATAAATAATAGTCTTTTATATACATATAATAGTTCCAGTAAGTTTTTATTGGATCTATGTTCATGTGTGCATGTCTGGGTCATTAGGGTTGGGGCACAATTCACCTAGAGGCTGCGCCCCAAGGTATATTACACCCAAATACTAGGAAGAGTAGAACCGGCTTCACGAGAATGGCCCCGAAGCTTCAACCCATTAAAAACAAACGAACAAACAGAAAATTTTTAAAAATTAAAAAATAAAAATAAAAACTCAAGTACAGTTGGGTTTGCTTTACCCTATGGCATCAACTGAATTCCTAGTCCTGGACGTAATTTGCTAGTCTGGGAGATGAGTAAAAATTTCCCCCCACACACACCGAAGTATTCTCTCTCCAAACAACATTATACATAGTTATTATACTGAATTTACATGGTTATATTAAGTATTAAACAGGTCTTTGACGGCAGGCAATGTTTTATTCCATCTTTTTACTATACCCTTAGTGGCTAACAGAGTCTAGCATAGAGTAGGAGCCCAAGGGATGCTTGACAGTGGATTAAGACAGGGAAGTAACAAAAAAAGAGCGGAAAGAGGGAGGGAAAGAGGGAGAAAGTTAAAAGAAAGAGGAAAGGAGAGAACGAATAGAGAAAGGAATTCAAATCGAACATTCCTACTGGACACTTTTAGAAGGTGAGCAAGATGCCCTCCAAGTCTGTGTTTTAAAAAGTTTCTCCCACGTGTGTGGTGTGCAAAAAACATCCTGGTTCTATCTGAAATAACCTAAATGGGCCTCCGCCCCGGGGCCTTGCCGCCCACGGACTCGCTTCACTGGCCTCTCAGTCCCGCCCACTCCCCCCGGACCCCGTTCGCCAGCCTGTCTAGCCACTGCGCCTGCGCACGTGGAGCGCTCCGCCGCGGGCCGTCAGGGCGGGGTCCCGAGCGGGGCGTTCCGCCCAGGGGAAGAGGAAGAGGAAGTTGGGGGAGGATCCTAGCTGGGAGTGAACCGGAAGTGCAAACGCTCCTGCTTCTCTTCGGCCAGGCGGAACCTGCTCTGCTGGGCCCGGTGGCCGCAAAAGAACTTTCTTTCTCCCGCCCCAACGGTCGCCGCGGCCAACTGCCTCGCCCGCCTGGCAGCCTTCCCCGCCTCTCTTCCCCTCTCCAGCTCCGCGCGGCCCTGTCTCCCTCTCGCCCCGCGGTATCCGCTTGCTGCTACCACCGCCTCCTCGTCTTCTGCCCGGCCGAGCGGCCCGCCCCGCTGCAGTGATGTGCGACAAGGAGTTCATGTGGGCCCTGAAAAACGGAGACTTGGATGAGGTGAAAGACTATGTGGCCAAGGTAAGCGGCGACGAGTGGAGTGCGCGAGCACGGAGAGCACGGAGGTGGGATGCAGATGAGGCTCAGGAAGCGGATGGGAGCTGGGCTGGCGGGGGTGGGGGGTGGGGGAGGAGAGACAGCGTGGATGGAGGTGGCAAGGAGGAGAGAAGGGGGCCTGGGAGCGTCTAACCTGAAGGCACGGTCCAGATACCACGGCCGCGTTCTGTCAGGTAACTGGTTGGTGTGATACAGTCAGGTTCTTCTTGTCTGTCTGCTCCCTGGGGGAGGGGAGGAGTGGTATCCCTCTTTTAGAGTCACTTGTGAGCGCTGGTCATTTGCGTTTGGCCCTCTTCTATACCGGAGTTACTTAAATCTTTCTTTGAATGGGGGTAATTCTCCATTTTGGACCTGCCGGTTGCTGAATGAAGTAAACGTAAGTGATTAGAATCAGAGGAACGTTTTCTTGAACTTTGAGCCTGTTGAGAATTTAAAGTATTTATTGACCGTGAAAAAGAGTACCGAAAATAGCAATGGTTAAAATTTTGAAACTTGGTATCACTTCACTGTGAAGTCTTAACTTTGGGTGTGGCCTTTTTCCTCTCCCACATTACAACAAATACGTATTTGCTTCAAGTGGTAAGGTTGTCAGTCAGCACCTGGCAGTGATTAAGATACCAGAATAGTTTTCAAACAAGCACGCTAACTTTAGTTACTCCATGTCTATCCTTGACCCCATCTGAAATACTCAAACGTGTAATAAATAGTATGCAGTGTAGTCACAGTGTGTTTAGAGGTAAAATCGTGATGAAGAAAGCTAATCTCAAACCTAACCTGAAAATATAAAGTTGAATCTGCGTTGTGGTGGAATGGTAAGCTTAAAATCCCAAGCTGACCTGCCTCTGGACCCTGAAACTGTGCCTTTTGTAATTATTAGAGAACTGACCTGCGATTATAGTATGATGGTAATGTAAAAACAAATCTCCCAAAACAAAAGTATAACCTTACGACGTAACCATGGAGGGCATTTTGCTTCTAAAAAATATAACTTTATGACATAACCAAGGAGGGCATCTTGCTCACCTTCTAAAAGTGTGAGAACTGGATCTAGATTTAGTTCTTCAAAGAATATGACCACTGGTATGCTGTTTTTGCTTCAGAGATCTGTGTTAGGAAGCAACTAAGCAGAAGCAGAATTTCTTAAAACTTGCAGGATTGTGCAAGGCAAGCCACTGCTAATTTTTACTCATTTAATACCATTACAATTTAGACTTTTGCATGCAGAATATGTTTTGTCGTTGTTTGCAATGGATTCGTAGGACACCATTTGCTGCCTTCTCAACTAGTGGCAGTCTGAAACCTGACTTTTTGGATGTTTTGATGTAAGATTGAAAGGAAGAAATTACTGGGACACTTTAATCCATGGTACACTTCCCAGTGGTGGGACACTGCGGTACTCTGGAATTGAGTGGGCTTTTTTTTTCTATTATGGCAGAAGCTGGGTTATTTGATATACCTAAAATATGAAAAGTTGGTAAGTATTAATGGAGCTTACAGCTACAAAAGCAACACCATTTATGTGGGGTCTTCCTGGTACATTATTTTATATCATCCTTCTGAGTCTTGTGAAGTCCCTTTGTTAGTCCCATTTTACAGATAGGAGTACTGAGATGCAGGGTACTTAAAAATCCAGTTACAGAGATAACAAATAATGAAGCCAGAACTGAACTGCTGACTCCAAAACTTAGGCTCTTTAGCTGCTCCATGCAGTCTCTCCCAATATAAACTGTAATTGTGAAAGTATATGATACCAAGATTCTAGTAGGACATTATCCGATTTTTTTTTTTAATTTTAAAATCAGGTCATTATGTTCAGTTTGATTTTGTTCTTTCCCTATTACTACCCTACTGCCTCTTCTCATCAAAAGAGAGATGCATGAGAGGGAGGCTAGACATTCAAAGAAAAGCAAAAGGAAGTATTAAGAACTGGTTTATCTGAAAAGTTTGACCGTAATGTACTCCTATGAACAATGAGCTTTTTCCTTAGTTTTATTGAGTAACTTGAGTCTCTTAAAGTATCTTTTGTTAGAAGTACCCAAAAAACCCAAAACCGCCAAAAACCACCACTCCAGTGTTTGATCCATGCTCTCAAGCGCTTATAACATAGTTTCTTCTGCTCAGCAGCCATCTTCCCTGCTTATTCATTGCCTCATCTTTTTCATCCACCAGTTTATGAGCACTCATTATGATACTCTGAGTTTATGTAATGTGTATTTATCTGAGTAAAAGTATGTAAACAAAGTACATAAAGGAACGCTTGGGCTCATCTGATTTTCCTTCTAAGCAGTGAGTCTTTAAAATATTCTCCTCAGTCCTGCTATGAAGATCTCTCACATTGTTAATACATAAGAATGGACCCATAGGTGAAGTATTTTAGTATTTTCCCTTTTTATAACTAATATTTTTAAAAAATCATTAATCTGGGGCACCTGGGTGGCTTGGTTGGTTAAGCGTCTGCCTTTGGCTCAGGTCATCATTTCAGGGTCCTGAGATCGAGCCCTGCATCGTGCTCCCAGAGCCTGCTTCTCCCTCTCCCACTCCCTCTGCTTGTGCTTTCTCTCTTTCTGTCAAATAAATAAACAGAATGTTTTTTTAAAAAAAAATCAATAATCTTACTTTTCTACCTGCTATTGACTTGTATACAAAAATCTGAAATAAGGATAGGCATAAATTACTGGTTTTATGTGAGTTAACTCTGAAAAGTAAGTTCAGAGTCCCCAAATCATTGAAAAGTGTATGTTTCTAAATGTAAAAAGCAGCATATAAAGAAAATTTTAGGTTAATCCGTATTAAATGTTCATCTGTAACATTAAAACAGTATCTAAGACACTTTGGCTTCTTGACTGACCTAAACACCACACTTGGTTAGTTAATTCATTTTTACTGAGCATCTTTCAGGTCCCAAGCACTCTGCTAGGCCTGGCCCGATAGTGAAGAAGCAGGACACTGCTCAGGAGACTTAAGCATCTACATTCAGCAGACTTGTAGGGGAATATTTTCATGCTTTTAAAGAAGTATGAAAACCATAAGTAACATCTCACTTACATAAAATTCAGTTTGTCCAATTGGAAAACAAGTGAAAGCCAGAGAGTGAGATCTTCATGAGCAGCAGTAACAGATACTCGTAGCCCCATCTTCAATGTGACATTACCTTTGCCTCATCTTCCATTTCTACCTTTATGTTCATTTCTTCTGTTGGAGTTAATTCTGCTTTCACCTGAGCTCCCGTCTGCCTAATGGACAGCTTTGTTCACATAAAATCCAGATTGAGCCCACACTGTCTTCTCAGAAGCTTTTTCATTTTTGTTATCTCCATTTTGACTAATGACCTCATGACCCAACTATTTCCCCAAATAAGAAATTGGGGGATTTTCCCCAACTTCTCAGTGTTGTCAAGACTACCCTCTTCGTCTCTCTCTCTACTCTCCATTCTTATCACTACTACTTGCGATTAATTGCCACATCTTTCCCGCCTAACTGTATTTTCCTTGACTTTAGTATTCCTCTCTTCCTGGTCAGTTTGCACGTCTTAGTTGGGGAGATCTCTCTGTATTGTGAATTCTGACCATGTTATCTTTTTCAGCCAACCTCCTTCACTGCCCTTAAAATATTTTGTGATTCCCCGTTATTTTTTCGCCATTAATTTTTAAAAGGGCCTGCTACTCCTTGGTTTAGAAGGCCCACGCCTGCCTTTCTAAACTCTTCTCTCTACAAACGCTCTGCTCCAGGCTGTACCAGGCTGTTTCTTACTTGTATATCTTTACATGTGCTCTTTTTATCCTCCCGGACCAAGTCTGCTCACATCAATTCCTAACCCCCAACCTGTTGATCTCCTATTTATCCTCTGAGCTTAAATACCACTTCTTCCAGAAAAAACATTTGACTTCAGATGGTGCACTGCTGCTTTTACTGTTTGACTTATCAAATTGCTGTGACTTTGTTTACATGTCTGTCTTTAATTAGGCTCTGAGCCTCTGGAGCTTAGATACTATATTCTTTTTCATCTTTGTATCTCCAGTACAGTGCCAAGGAATTTCACACATTCAAAGCATATGTTCCAAGAAATTCTTTTTATTCTTGACTTAGCTACAGTTTCAATATACTTCATTAGCTTTATAATAAAGATTACCATTAACAGTGTGATTTATATTGCCAGGTACTAGAAGACACTCTGCACGATCTTTACCTAAGTTTTCATTTGCTTTTTACCCTAACATTTCAATATAGCTAATAGTATTCCCATTTTAAGGATGAGGAAATTGAAACTTAGAGAAGTTAAGCAACTTAACAAGGTCACAAAGTAAGTAGCATAACTGGGATTTAAACATAGAGCTGTCTCAGTCTACAACCCATGTTTTTTTCACTGTACAGTCTGCCTTGAAATGGTTATCTGGTTTCTTAGCTCAGAGTAGCTTAGCATCAGTGCCTTAAGAAGAAGAAAAGGGCTTGCAAGAAGGAGGCACAACAAGTTACCTCTGATTATGAATAAAGACAGAAGAAATGGCTATAATTTTTAAAATTTTTAACTGTAACAATATGGAAATAGCATAGAGACAACATCTCTTATAAACTTTAAATCTCCTCAGAGAGGCTCTCTTTGCTCAAGGTACTCTCTAAAGAGGCTGATTATTTGATAGCTTGTGGAAACTTTTGTATTTATAGTCACACAGTCTCTCTCTCTTTTTTTTTTAATCGCTACACCCAATGTGGGGCTTGAACCTACAACCCTGATTCAAAGAGTTGCATGCTCTACTGATTGAGCCAGCCAGGTGCCCCTGTAGTCATATGGTCTTATAATTTATGTTCCTAATGATGATCCTATCCAGTGCAGAAAAGGTTAACTTGTGTCTGTTTGCCTTAAGAAACAAAAGTAAACTAAAGTATTGAGATTTCTATTCAGAGTAGTTTCAATTAAACAAATAGCACTTTTTTTTTTTTCAGAAAGTATGTTCTTAAAGTTTTATTTGAGCACTATCATGCCATGTGTAAATATAATTTCGTTTACTTATCACATCAACCCATGAGCATAATGTTGTTAAACCCCTATTTTAGAGATTAAGAGACTAAAGCAGATTAAATAGTTTTCCTAAGGTCAGAAAGCTCTTGAGTAGTGAAGCCGAGATTTGAACTCTGACTTCATAGCTCCTTGCTCTATACTTCAGCATACCATTGACCTTCATTTCTCAAGAAGGCTATGTAATTCAGGGGATACTGTTTTATGCAAGTCTTAAAAATAATCAAGCAGGATGGTAATTATCCATTGAGACTACTTAGAGGTGAACTTCGTGATAGATTTTGAGGATCCAACTCTCCTAGAGGTGAACATTTGTGAGTTATAGTAATAAATAGTCCCTTATAGGGGCGCCTGGGGGGCTCAGTTGGTTGAGCGACTGCCTTCAGCTCAGGTCATGATTCCGGAGTCCCGAGATCGAGTCCCATATCGGGCTCCCGGCTCCGTGGGGAGTCTGCTTCTCCCTCTGACCCTCTCTCCTCTCATGCTCTCTCTCAAATAAATGAATAAAATCTTTTTAAAATAAATAAATAAATAAATAGTCCCTTATAATCTCCAGCAGGTCTGATGTATGTATTCTCTTGCTTACATGTGCTTCTGTTTCACTTGCTGTGAAATACTATACATCAAGGTCTCTTAACTTCCCTTTCTCTGTGGTTTCCTTTCCCTCTTCAGCCCCCATTCTAATTACATCTGCCTTTGACACTCTGATAGGTTTAAAAAGCCAGAATTGTGCACCCTTTGAAAGGATAGGATCTCTTGAACCTGAGAAAAGTATCAACTCTAATCTTTAGAAATTGCAAGACTTATTGGGATCACTTTTCACTTTCCTAATAAAATAGGCAATTTAAAAGCAGTCCTAATTTAATCTGTCTTGCATTTATTCATTTTAGGCAATTTCCATTTTTTCCGTTCCTTTTTTAAATTACCAGTTTCTTTCTTATAAAGATTTGTCACTGTACTCTGCCCTTTCTGCATCAGGGCTAGTGACTCCGTCAGAAAGCAGATATATATCAGCTTGTATAAATAAATATAGGTGCCCTCAGAAGATAGAGAAAGTTTAGTGTAGATACACTTTTCTGTTAGTCTTTTTTTGAATGTAGAAGATCTTTTTATATTGGAAGGCTAGTGTTCACTCTGATGTATAGTGTTTGGTTTGAAATTGTAAACATTATCCTTACGCTAGTACAGACAGTTAAAAGTGTAATATATTAAAGCTGATTTGATTATGAAAATATAAGCTTTTACTATTTAAAAGATAACACTACACCGAATAAAATAAATTGAAACTAAGTGTCCCATTGCCCATTCCCTTGCCCAGGTGGTTTCTTTAAAATATAGGTTGTATTAGGTATTTTTAAGACAGAAAAGCATAAAAAAGACAAAAATTGCCCCATAATTTTACTATGTAGATAATTCCTGTTAACTTTAAAAAGTGAAATTAATTCAGGAACAGATTAAAAAATGCAGCAGCTATGGGGCACCTGGGTGGCTCGGTGGGTTAAAGCCTCTGCCTTCGGCTCAGGTCATGGTCTCAGGGTCCTGGGATCGAGCCCCGCATCGGGCTCTGTGCTTGGCGGGGAGCCTGCTTCCCCCTCTCTCTCTGCCTGCCTCTCTGCCTACTTGTGATCCCTCTCTGTCAAATAAATAAAATCTTTAAAAAAAAAAAAATGCAGCAGCTATGACTCCCTTCCCTGGTCTCTGTGAACAAAGTGAACCAACAGTTTTGCATAATTTCAGAGAAACACTGGAAATTCACTTACTCGTCTATTTCCCCACTTAAAAACAATTCTGTACATACTTCTACACTTTGCTTTTTTAAATTCCTTGATAACTTATCTTAGGTTCCACAGTGAAATTTATTCATTCCCCCCTTTTTGCTCGATGGGGCATAGTATTCTATTTTATGGATATACTGTAATTTATTTAACTAGTGTTCTATGATAAATATTTTTTCCAGCTTATTTTTGTAATTAAGCAGTGCTATCATGATTACCTTTGTATACATACCTTGACAGCTTTTGAGGTTGTATCTGTGTTACCCTCCTGATAAAGTTTTATAAACTTAGGCACACATCAGTAAGCACATTCCCTCACAATATCAGCAGCACTGGGCATCATCACACTTTTTAGTTTTTGCCATTAGAATAGGTTGCTTCAAATTCCGTTTTTTAATGAGGAAATCAAATATCAGAACTTTATTAGCACTTGTGTTCTTTCCCAAAAATTTTTTGTTCATATCTTTTGTTCATTTTTCTATTAGATAGTTGGTCTGTTTTTTATTGATTTGCATGAGCCCTTTATAAATTAGGGAAGTTCATTTTTTTCCCATACTTTTTATAGATTTTTTTCCATTTTTGTCTCTTGACTTCATCTATTTTGTTGTTGTTCTGTAATAGTCTTTACTTTTTATGTGGTAAATCTATCACTTTTTCCCTTTTGTGACTTGGATATTGTCTCCTACTTACAGAGACCTCTTTCTTCTCTATAAGATTATAGATAAATTTGGTCTTCTAAAACTTTTTTTTTCTTTTTTCTTTCTTTTTTTTTTTGGTATTTTAGGCATTTGATCCTTCTGTTATTTACTTTGAAGTGTTGTTTTTTTTTAACAGTTTGTTTCCATACCATTTATTGTGTAATTCTTCTTTCCTTACTAATCTAAACTATTATCTTCATCATTGGCAGAATTCTGTGTTTGGATTTCTTGCTCTGTTTCTATCCATACTAAATTGTTTTAATTACTGTAGCTTCATAATATATTTTAGCATGGAATGAAGCCATTTTTCTCTTATAGCCTCTTTAGAATTTTTGCAGGAGGGTTTCTTTAGGATTTTTTTTTCCTTTTTTCTATTGTCTCAGGGAAAATAGCATTTTTTGAACTACCTCATATTTAACCCTTATGTCTCCATAAGCATTATATTTTTTTTTCTAGCATATTGGCATCATATAATCTGAAGAACATAATCCTTTAGGTTTTAATTCTTTATGAAGTATCTTTGGATCAGAGGATATAGTGCAGTGTGGGAATATTCTGTATCAAGTATTTGAAACAGTGAAGTTGTGTTTAGGTAATCAAATCACAGCTGAATTGATAATTTTAAGAGTTACTCTAGGTACTATAACAACGGCCACTTTGTAATGAGAAATAAGACAGGAATTCTTTTTTTTGCAGCTGTATCTTTACTATATTAATAGTTCTGATAGCTTGGAAGCTTGATTTTTGGGGGGGAGGATCCACAGAACACTACAAAGGGTGGAGAGGAACTGTGATTATTGAAAGCAATGAAAGAAGAAACAAACATAAGCTTACCCTAGAAAGTGAAAGGGCAAAGAGTCATGTGACCTTAAAGTTCTAGAGGACCATACAATAATTAACATGTATGAATGTAATCTTGAGCTTCAAGAAAAGTTTAAATTTAGTCTATTTTTCTCTTATTTAGAAAGAGACATGTAGGATATATTTTGGAAAGATTTCTATTTGGCTGTATAAAATAGTGAACATTTTGATACTTAGGTCTAAATTCTTGACCTTGTGAAAAATTTAGATATCAAAGAAAGGGGGTCGTAGATAATGAACACTTTACCCATAGTATAATAGAAGCCATAACAGTCTCCTTAGGGAATTTGGAATTTCATTGTTGGCTTAGCCACAATGTTAATGGCTTTGGAATTAAACCCTCTTGGCTCTGGCCTTCTTAACTAACTGGATTGTGTTGAGCGAATTAGTTCCCTGCTCAGAACCTGGATTTCCTCAACTGGGGAAAAAATGAGGCTATTAATAATACCTACTTGATATATGTCAACTGCGTACCATTTTCCCTGGCATGCGGTAAGTGTTAGCCAAGAAATGTTAGCCACTGTTACTCATGATAATTACCATAAATTTTTTTAGAAGCAGAACTACTTAAATATCACGTAGTCCACCTCCCTTATTTTTTTTTTTAAAGATTTTATTTCTTTACTTGACAGAGAGAGAGATCACAAGCAGGCAGAGAGAGAGGGGGAAGCAGGCTCCCCGCTGAGCAGAGAGCCTGATGCGGGGCTCGATCCCAGGACCCTGAGATCATGACCTGAGCCGAAGGCAGAGGCTTTAACCCACTGAGCCACCCAGGTGCCCCCCCCTTATTTTGTAGATGAGGAAAAACTAGTTGTTAAACGGCCTGAGCCATATATTGCTAATTAGGATTAGGACTTCAGTGCAGTTTTCTGGAACCAGAACAGGTGCTTTCCCCTCCCCTCCCCCCCCCACCAAACTATGGTATTTTATAATAAAGTACTTTGTACTTTATACTAGTTATACTACCTCTGTCGGAATGTTCTTTTTTTGCCCCGCCCTAGCTGCATAGTAAATTTCTGCTTATTTTTAAAATTCTTGTTCTGCATAGCATTCCCTGTTTCTGCAGTTAACTCCTCATTTATGCCAATGTGGTATCTAACATAGAACTTTTTTACTGTTTCTGCTTAGTGCAGTTTAACTGGAGAGCTATAGGCTCCTGATTTCACTGACAAGTCCCTGGACTTGAATTAGAAAAACAGTGGTTTAAGAAACTCAAATCTTGTTCTATGGAAGTCTTGCTCTTGTCTTTAAGTTTTGAATATTCAGAAAGAGTTTTGTGTTAATCACTGATTAAAAAAACAAAACAAAACAAAGGTGCCTATGTAGGAGTGGATCATTTGTTACCATTTAGGTATTTGAATAGTATCTCTCAAACTTGAGAACTCAGAGATTATCTCCCCCCAAATATTTCACATCTTGACTTAAGATACAGTGTTTGTAGTGGGGCTTTTATCTTTTGGGGGGTGGGGCTTCCCAGAATTTGAAGGCCCTTCCTTTGTTTGAGGAGTTCCCTCTTACATAGTATGAATCTTCGTGAAATGCAAGACCTACCACAACAAAAGCCAAAAAGTACAGATAAATTGCTTTTTCCTGCCTGCACTTAGAAAATAGGCCCAAAATTCATAACCCTAATTGGATGCTTTTTTCTGGAGCTGATACAAAGACACAGGCACAGTAAAGGATCTAGCAGCAGCAATAAAATATGCAATCTCCAAAAACAAGTTGTGGTATGCCCTTTGTGGCATCTTCTGCGTCCAGGTGCTTCTTGTGACAGATTTTGGTTTTATTTCTTGTTTTGAAGCCTCTTTCATGCCTGCACATTTACTGAGCTTGGTTCTTCTTGATTTCCAAACTGGAATCTCAAGAGAAGGCTAGTTATTACAGTTTTCATTGGTTCATTCATAATTCATTTAACATATCATTTGAGCGCCTATAATACCAGTCACTGTATTCAGTAAGCATAGGAATACAATAATGAGTATTTCTGAGGATCCATTTTCTTGAGTAGGCTCAGTTAAAAGGGTATACAGGGCAAACAATAAGATAGCTGTACGGGTTCTGAATAAGTTATTTTCTTATTTAAAACGTGACATGAATAAAATTTAGAAAGCAAGCATGCAAATATGTTAAGGAATCATACAACCATATAAAAATAATAGACGGCTATAAGAGCCGAGAAAAAGTCACATTTGGTTACAGTATAGAGGAGAATCAGTGCTATAGAACATCAAATTCAAAATGGTAGATAATAGGAACAGAATGCCTTCTCTTTGAGGGCTTACTCTGTGTCAGGTACGGTCCTACAGAATAAGGTAATATGCATGTAGATATGCATATAATTTAATCTGTGTCTAACCAGGTAGGCTTTATCTCCATTTTATAGGTAGAGAAATGAAAATTAAGTAACTTGCCTGAAATCCTACAGCTAGTAAGTGGAAGGACAAGATTTGATCTCATTCCAAAAGAGTATTCCTTTCCATCATTTGTGCTGAAAATTTTCAGAAGTACAAATGATGGAAAAAAAAAACTACATAGATGGAAAAAATTGAAGATTATTATGATATGTAAAGCATTGAGATCGAACCAGCAAAAGGTAGGGAAGAACATACAAGTTCGAACTGATAAATAGAAATACAGGTTTTCACAACTGAAAAGAACACTCACAATTGGAAATAGAGGGTCCTCACATTTTATTCAAAATCAGTAAACATAAATGAGGAGCGTAACACATCCTGATTAAAATGACTAACTATGAAGAATTTTTTCTTTCTAGTCTGTAGGCCTAAAGGGAAAATAATAACGTGAATTTTAAGAGGTTAAATCGTCTAACCTTTAGATGATTTTCTGTGATAGCACTGGAAAATAGTGAAACAAGCAGTTCTGTCAGGAATAAAACGTATAATACACTCAAGCTGTCACTCATTTATGATGGTGACAGAGAAACAATCTTAAGAAAATATGTACACCCCATTCTCCACTCAGTAGATTTCTGCAGAGATCACATTTAAAATTTTAGGAATTGAATTACTCTTTCCCTTCTGTCTTTCTTCTCTCTTGCCCCTTCCTTTCCTTCCCTTTTTCCTCTCTTCCTGTTGTGGGTTTATTTACAGATATAAACTTTAAGAATGTAAACCATTGGATCCAGACACTAAGATATTTCCCAGGCTACGTAAGATTTTAGGAATAAATTCCAGCTGTGGAGTCATGGATTAGTTTCTTGAAAATGAAGCTAATTTTTTATCATATTAAGTTTTCCAAATTGAGATACTACCATAATGTTTTGAATGGATTTTTTAAATTTTGGTAGTCTTTCTTCATATAAATGCATGCATTCTGTTAAATTAAATTTTAATTTTATACCACCAGTAAAAATTCTAATACGTCACTATTTCCATCTGAAAATTTCTAAGTGTGACTGATTGCTATAAAATCTTCCAAAGAAGGAAAATCAAGTGAACTTTTAATAAGTAAATCAGCTATATAAAATTAATTTAAGTGACAGAGTAGTCATCTTGAAAAAAAAAAAAACTTATGTTAAAAGTTCTGTGTAGTGTATAGATGAGGGAATATACTATAAGATTTGAGCTCTTAACTCTCTGGGCTTTCATTTAAAAACTTTTTTGTTAGTAAAAAATGTAGATGCTTAACACTTTTATTAGGTAAAAATACTTATAAACAGTCATGCATTATGTTTGCACTTAAAATTTTTTCTAGTTCACATTTTGATTTTCATTAGTTCTGTATGATACTGGTAAGTAAATTAATGAAAATTAACTATAATTTGAATATATACTTCCAGAACCTTGAATAGTCCTAAGTTAAAAATCCTGGAAACAGAAAAACATAGTTATTTGCATAACTATTTTAAAAACACAGAACTTTGTTTTATTTTGTAGTTCTCATCTTTAAACAAGATATATGTGTTTTTTTTTCTGCGAACAATTTCTTTTTTCAAAAAAATTTTTTTTGCCAGATTCTCAGACATCATTAACCATTGAAATATGTTAAAAGTACTACCATTTGTAGTAATTTTGTCAGTGAAAATAACCCACAGTTGTGAACGTGTCTGGGGTGACTGATCCTGGTAGATTTTAGAAGGTAATTACTTTGGTCAGGATCAGCGTAGTGAGGATTTTAACTAATAATAAAAAATTATTCTTCAAAACAATTTAAATGTTTTCTGTGGGTGCATTTTATTTACTAAGTAGGTGCTCATTAAATGAATGCTTATTATGGGTATTATTCCTGTTCATTACTTTGAAATGAGTATATATTTATAATGAAAGTTTGATCCATTTGGTGTGGCAGACCTTTCCTGATAACTGTAGAAAATATGTAGAATTAAGAGCAAATTGATTAAATATTTCTCAGACCTTCTACCTTTCTCTTGTGCCGTCTACCTGTATTACCACCTTTTTTGTTTTCTTTGCTCCTCAGTGGTAAATTATACATTTGAATCCACTGCTATGTACTTTATAACTCTGGTACTTTTTATCCACTAATATCACTAGTGCAGTATTATATAATTTTTTGGCAAAGTTGTATCCTAAGGCAAGGACTTGTACCCTCAAGGGGCTGGAGAGAGAGGACAGAGGGACAGTTGTAGGAAAGGAGAGGCCATAGCATTCATCCAGTTCTCAAAAGGCTCTGTCATTATCAAAATACTAAATACCACAGTCTTAAGGAAATTCTGAACTTGGAGTAGAGAAAGGTAATACTTAGCTGTAACTGAATTACTGGGTACATTGACTCAACTATATAGAATTTGTTAAATTTAATAGTTTTTACTGCATTCTGCTGTCAGTCAGGTATCCTGCTGTCAGTCAGTATTAACTTACCTGCTGTGCTACAAAATGGTCACACATATGCTAATCGAGTCTACTCTTTGTTAAGTAGCTTTTGAGGACACTGGTTTCTTGTGACAGTACAGTATGTACTTATGCCTTAGAACTCAGTTGCAACAACATTGTAGGTATCTTGGAGATGAAAGGAAGCAAATTACTTGTGTATTTTCACCTGAAAAAAGTCCTAAAAAAGAATTCTCTGCAAGAGTCCAATGACCATTTCATTTGGAAATATTATAAAGAATGCTATCCCAGTCTGAATGTTTATTATTCAAATGAACCTGATGTGTTGTAGCGACCTGCAGGAAGTACTGGATCTAGTAAATATCCCCCCAAACAACACTTTTGAGATGCATATAAAAGATGACTGGGTGGCTCAGTCAGTTAAGCATCTGCCTTCAACTCAGGACATGATCTCGGGGTCCTGGGATCAAGCCCCACATTGGGCTCCTTGCTTAGTGGGAAATGTGCTTCTCCCTCTCCCTCTGCCCCTCTCCTCCCACCCCAAACCCCTTGTGCTCACTCACTCTCTCAAATAAATAAATAAAATCTTTTTTTAAAAAAAGATTTTGCCATTAAGGACTGGCAATCTGAAACTATTGGAAGTATATACATATTTGTAAATATGTTTTATTGTATATTAAAACCATTTGGGAGAGTAGATAAGGCAAATATTGAAAAAAGCTGGGAAAATCTGGTGAAAGGAAGATATAGAAAAATAGAAATACAAAGTAAACTAGACTAGGTGAACTGACCTACTCTCTATTTGGACTGCGAATGATAGGGATAGAACACTTCATATCACAAAGCCCCTTGAAATGATTTTTTTAATTTACTATTATACCTATCTTTTGTCCCTTATTTGCCTTAAACTTCCAGAAGCTATACTTAACAGTGAGGTAGTACTAGCAGCCCACCAGAAGAAAAATTACTCTCTAGACCATGTAAGTGATTAAAATGACAATATTTCTAGAATATAGGTAAACCAAACCAAAGACCTGATACTTGTCCTGTGTTACAAATAAATACAATGGTATTCTAATAGCCACCATGTAATATTATTTGCAGAGTGCTTTTTCTACATTTTCTTATTTAATTCTCATAACATTTGGTTTAAAAAAGACACCATGAAAAATTGTTTTTACAGGTAAGGTAAATGAGAATTGAAGAAATTTAAGTAATTTTCCCAGGTTAACCAAGCTAGTAAATGGCAGAGCCAAGAGTTGTCTCTAGATGTTTGATTCCATAAACCACTCTCATTCCATTACGTGAACAGGAGTATTTTTTTGAAAGACTGCGGTTTATGACTTAGCACAAACCTGTTGTCAAAAGAGAAACTTTTAGAACCAAAGTGACCATAGTCCAGCTCATGCTGTGCAAATTACAGCTGTT
Organism: Potos flavus; assembly: GCA_028534135.1. Classification (NCBI taxonomy): domain Eukaryota; kingdom Metazoa; phylum Chordata; class Mammalia; order Carnivora; family Procyonidae; genus Potos; species Potos flavus. The sequence continues at coordinate 79,055,384 of CM052887.1, read as the reverse complement.
ACTTGACCTGATAAAATTGTGTCTTTTTGTTCACTTCTGTACCTTTCTACCATGCAGAATAATATCTAGCTCTTAGTGGGAGCTTATAAATATTTGTTAGATAAATGAGTAGGGAATGAAAAAAATCTCTAAAGTTTGAAGGTCTTATAAAAGATCTAGAACTGTGCATGCGATGGTAAGAGTTTATATAGAAAGAGCTTGTTGTTATTCTCTATCCAGAAGATGAAATCAAGATCAGATTAAGGATTATCAGCTTGAGCTGAAAGTCACTGGCAAGATTTGAGTCTCTAAATGGCAGGAAAAGAAGAGCATCCAAAATCTAGACGGGAAATAAAGTGTTAACAGAAACCAGGTGAACCAGTTCCCCTTCCTGTTGGCACTAGCAAACTGGCAGAAAAGGGGTCTGAATGGGGGGGGGGCTGTAATACTGTCTCGTGATTTAACTCTTGTCACCCAGTACATTAGGGTTCTTCAGTGCTTTTAACTAGTTTCTAAGGTGTAACCCAAAAGATAAAGAGATCAAAAAAATTAGATGCCAGGCCACTTTGAGTTACTCATGTAAAAAATTATTTATTTAAATCATTATAAGATTTCTTTACCTTTGATAGAGAACATTGCTCATTATTTTTTTTTAAATTTGTTATTCAGGAGGAAACAATCAGATTATTACACAATACCGCCAAAGCCAGGTATTTGTTTACTGGTTTTGCTTAAAATGAAAGATGAATTCAACACCTCCTTTGGCTCCTAGATTTTGACTCAAAATATTGACTTATTTTTTAAAATAAGGCTTGGAGATTTTCTGCAGCTAGTCCTAGAAATGCTGTATGCTGTTAATTCTTGTTTTCATTCCGAATACTCATTTTTATAAGGATATATTTTGGCCAGATTTGTGGATAATTATTTTAAAGGAAATAGTGGACTCTGTGTGTGTGTGTACATACATTATAAATACTGGGTATTTTTCTCAAGCATTGAAAACTCTCAACTCTTATTATTGATTTTTGTGAAACTAGAAAAATAGATCTTTGCATTTGAAATCAGATGTTCTGAAGTTAATTTTCTTTGGAAGCAAGATAGATTAGATGATGTTTCTGTACAGGTTTTTTTAATGGATTTTTAAGTTTGTAAAAATTGTCATTACCTTTTAGCTAATATAGAAAGTTACCAGAATTAGTATACTTAAAATTTTTGTTATTGCAAGATCTCGGCAAAATAATAAATGTTTTCAAAGTCTAATGTGAAATAAAATAACATTTTAAAAAGCCATGTAACTTTATATTAACACTCTTACAAAAGCCGTGGTTTTCCACAGTGTTGGGTCTATCCATAAGTAATATTCTTACCTTTAATATAATTTAATAGTTTTACTTTATTTTCAAAATAGTAATTTTCCAATATTGAGCTCTTCTTTGCTTCATCAGTAATTTAGGGCATTCATTATTGGTTTCATTGTGTGTGTGCATGTTTATGTGTATAAATTTGTGTGTTGTGTGTGTTGTTTTTGTTGTTTCTTCCTTTGGTGTTTTTTTTTTTTTTGTCCTGGTTTGTGTTTATATTAAAGCTTTTGGTATTACTTTTTAGTTTTATTGCAGTGGGGTTGGAGAATAGGTTCTTTAAGGTTTTCAACTTCAGGAGGTATTGAGGTTTTCTTTGGTCTATTACAATCAAGTTTTGTTTATCAGTGGAAGTTAAAGGTGTAGTTTCCATGAAGTGCAAAATTCGATACATATTAACTCAGTCTTACTGATTATTAATCATGCCTCCTATAGTCTTACCTACCAAAGACTGATAATGTGATAGTCTCTCACTACGGTGCTAGTTTTGTCAGTTGTTTCTTGATAGTCTTTGGTAGATTCATGACTAACATACACATTTTTTAAATGTAAAATGAACATCTTTTTCACGTATACTTTTCTTTGCCTTGAATTCAACTTTGTCATGTATTAATATTACTCATTAATTTTTTAGATATATGCGTCTGATAGATTTTTGCCCATTTATATTTTTCACATTTTCTCACATTATTTTGTTTTTAGGTGTGTCCCATTGGATTTTTGTTTGCTTTTCTTTTTACCAATGTTACTTAACAAAATCCAAGATTCATTCTTTATCTTTAAATTTGATAGTTAAACCTATTCACATTTGTTAACATAACTGACTAGTTTAAATTTTCTTTTTAGACTTTGAATTTATTTTATTGAAACTTTTTTTTTTTTTAAAGATTTTATTTATTTATTTGACAGAGAGAGAGATCACAAGTAGGCAGAGAGGCAGGTAGAGGGGGGGAAGCAGGCTCCCTGCTGAGCAGAGAGCCCAATGCGGGGCTTGATCCCAGGACGCTGAGATCGTGACCTGAGTTAAAGGCAGAGGCTTTAACCCACTGAGCCACCCAGGCGCCCCGAAACTTACTTTCAATTTGCCTTTTTTTTTTTTTAGCCATAGGAATTTATTTTCTCAGCTTCCTTTTCTTCCATGACTTCCATTCATTTTTTTTGTTCTACTAGAACTTAAATTTCATCTCAAAAAAGTGTTTGCGTCTAAATTTTGCTAAGCAGTAGCCTTTAGTTATAGTTTTTCAAAACAAAAATATGTGTGTTGCTTTAATTGATTATAAAAGTAATGGATTTTTACATTTTAATGGATTTTTCATTTTGAAAAAATATAACATTATTGCAATTCAGAAAATGAAAGTATTCTCATAGTCCTGGTCTCTAAAGGTGACAACTAAATAAATTTATTGTATATATTCTTTGAAATTTTATATGATTATAGATATACATACTTTTCTAAGTTTTGAAGTGGGATCATTCCTGTTTTATTCACTCAACAACATGGTCATCTCCGCATGTCAGCAGTACAGAATTGGGGCAAGTTACCTTCATTGTGCCTCAGTTTCCTTGTAAGGGAATAGTAGTACTAATTTCCTAAAACTTTTGTGATAATTAAGTGAATTAATACCTGGAATGTACTTGTAACAGTGCCTGGCCACATGGTAAGCATTCAAGAACTATGTTATTTTCTTCTTAAATGATTCTGCATAGTATTTTGCGGAGGATATGCCATCATTTATTTAAAAGCCTCCCGTGTACAGTATTTAGTTGTGATTTTGTCACTTAATAAGGATCAAATAGGATAGAATCTAGTCAATTTTTATTTCCTCACCTACTTTCTGTTTTATATAAATGTGTGATTGTATGTGCTTGTTAAATTCTTCTCTCTCAAGACTTCTTTTTGGCATCTGTATTACCTAGTTTTTAACCATATTTGCTTAAGTAAAGACTTAACTGGCTTTTCATCATTAATTCTTTGATGCCCAAACTCCCCAATCTTGTGTTCTGATTTCTAATTCGTTTCTTCATTTCACTAAAGCAGCAGTTCTCAAAGTAATGTAGCTCTCATAGATCTCTGGGGGCCCTTGGGGACCTCTTCAAGACATCTGTGAGGTCAGAACCGTTTTCATAATAATATTAAGACTTTCTTTGCTCTCTCCACTGTGATGACACTTCTACTGATGATGCAAAAGCAGAGTAAAGTAAAGCCACTGTGTGAATCAAGGCAGCAGCGCCAGGCTATATGGCTGCTAGTCATTGTGAACTTTACCTCCACACATGCACAATTACATATATGCCAGTTTCCCTTCAGAATGCCCTTGATGAAATGCTAAATATTTATTTTCATTAAATCTTGATTATGGTGTAGACTTCTTTCATATTCTATGTGAAGAAATGCAAAGTGTTCCTAAAGCACTTTTGCAGTTGGAGCTGCAACCTGAACTAGCTGCCTATTTGATGGAGCAAAACCCTGCAGATTATAAATTTGGTTATTCAGTCTTGGGTATTTGGCAGATATTTTCTTGAAAATGAAGTTAGCCGAAGAAAATCAAATTTGGAACATTTGTATCTGCCATTTTGAGCTTGACAGCTTCCCAGTACTTAACGGCTTTACTGCTGAGATTGGAAGTGTTATCAATGAATGTGATTGTTTTGATAGTGAAGAAAGAAGTGTGTCAACATTTGGAAGATCTGTGAAATTCAGTAAACCAGTACTTTCTAAATGACCAATTCATTACAAAATCATGCATATTCGTAAAAGATCCATTCAAAGTGTAAATAGACTGATGGGTTTTAATGTAACAGTATGAAGTTCCTTGATACAGTGATGGATTCCACATTGTAAGTAATCTTTAACAAACTACCACCTGTTGAGTTTTAGTGTACTGTCAAAGAAAATCCATAATTAACCGAAAAGGCTGTTTAAAACATGTTAAATTTTGGGCACCTGCGTGGCTCAAATGGTTAATTTCTGCCTTCAGCTCAGGTCATGATCTCAGGGTCCTGGGATTGAGACCCTACATCGGGCTCCTTGCTCAGCCGGGAGCATGCTTCTCCTTCTCTCCTTGTCGCTCCCCCTGCTTATTTTCGCTCGCTCGCTCTCAAATAAAATCTTTAAAAAAAAAAAAAGTTAAATTTTTTACTTGTTCAACTACATATCTGTGGGAGGCCAAATTTTCTTCATATATTTTAGCCAAAATGATATGTCAAAACAAATTGAATGAGACAGCAGATAAGAGAAGTCAGCTGTCCTCTGTTAAAGCAGACATTAAAAAGAATTGCAAAAAAAAAAAAAGTGTAATGCAGTGTCACCCTTCACATTTTGGAGGAGAGGGGAAGAGGAATATAGTTCTTTTTTATTTTTAAAAATCTCATTTATGTTAACATGCAGTATGTTTCTTTTTGTTATTTCTAAATGAATTAATAAATATTTAAAAGGTTTTCTGCTTTGATAAATACCCATAGATAGAACCATTATAAACAGAAATCACTTTGGGATGCTGAGACTAAATGTTGGAGAATTTACCGCACTAGAAGTCCTAAGATACTGCTCGCCGCCTCCTCCTTCCCTCATGGGAGCATCAGTGGTATATTTTCTGATTTGCTGGTGCCCAAGACTGCCTTTGCCTTTACACATGAATGTTGATTTGCTTGGTGTGGAATGCATGAGTCATAATTTATTCTCTCTCAGCTGCAGATCAGAGATTCTGTAGACCTTCTGCCTACCTCCAACATATTTAAAGGACACCTCTTACATCTCCCATTAGTGTCAGTGTCAGTAACTCCTCAGAGGCTTATACCTGATCCCCAGGTCCTCTCCAGATAGCATTACTATAGAGAGTTTCTTTCTCTTGTCCTCTGGAATTCAGTGCTGTAGAAAGAGACTAGGCTAATTTAATTTTCTTCAGAGTTAACATATTTTTTACTTTTTTGGGTTTTTTTTAATCCTTGTAAAACAGAAATTGCAAATTATACTAATGGGCGGTGGTGGGGGGGTGATTCTACTGAATTTCGTCAGTGAGCTTTTAGGATCTGCAGGTTCAGGTCTTTTTTGAACTCAAAATGTTTACTTCTATAACTTTCAGTTCCCCTTGTTTTGACAATGTATTATTTATAGATTTTAGCTTTACTGTCATATCATTTAAATCATTTTTATTTATCACCTCAGTATTCTGGGACAATTTCTTAAGCTTATTGTCAATTCTTTATTTAAGTTTTCTTAATTTAGACTTGGTAGTGTTACCCAGCTCTGCTGACTTTGGTGCAGATTTTAATCTTGCAATTTCAGTTTTAATTCTCAGTCGTATTTCACTTTCTCAGCCAGTTTCCTATTCCCATCAGCCTGGATCTCAGTTTGTTCGCTTTGCATATTTGCTTGTTTTCTTCTTAAGATACTTTTTTCATAGAAACCGTGTCTTTTGGATTCCATCTTGATCACTCTTTGAATGCTTTCTAAAATTAAGTTTCTTGAGTTTTCAGTACGATTTTTTCTTTTGTTACAGTTTTCTTGTAGTTTTCATACACCCGATATTGTTTTTCTTCTCTAATTTACCCTTTAAAGGGGAAAGCTGTCCCGATTGAGGATATGCAAACGTGCCCAGAGTGGAGCTCAACATGGGGCTTGATCTGACAACCCTGAGATTGACCCTGACAACCTGCACCGAAATCAAGAGTCAGATGCTTAACCAACTGAGCCACCCAGATGCCCCCATTCTGAGCTTTTTGAGTCATCTTTTTCTGTTTGTTTTCACAGAAGTTGGGGCAGACATATCAGGAATGTGACCCAGAGAATATATCACTTACACTGGAGGACAGTTTGCTTTCCGTTTTACTTTCTTTTTTTTTTTTTTTTTTTAAGATTTTATTTATTTATTTGACACAGAGAGAGAGACAACGAGAGAGGGAACTCAAGCAGGGGGAGGGGGAGTGGGAGAAGCAGGCTTCCCGCTGAGCAGGGAGCCTGATATGGGACTCGATCCCAGGACCCTGGGATCATGACCTGAGCCGAAGGCAGACACTTAACGACTGAGCCACCCAGGTGCCCCTCCGTTTTAGTTTCTGGACACAGTTTAGATGAAGTGAGAACTTCCAAACATTTAGTATTAGCATTAGGATTTAATGTGTTCCTACTGGTTTTAATTTACTTAATATCTTTATTACATTATTAAAATATGAAATACTCTATTCAGTTTCTGAACTAGAATTGATGGCACACTCACCCGTTTTCCATGAGAATACTATGAGCATGTCTTACCTTCAGTGAATTTTGCCATTTTATGTTACCCAACTTTTTTTTTTCTATTACGTAACCTGATTTCAGAGATGTTAAAATACAGGAAAATGCATGCTTTGTAATAAATGAAATACATGATAGGGTTATGTTCTATAAAATAAGAATTTTAATGGTACAGGGTGTTTGATATTAATCTACATGTCCAGAATTAGAATATTTAGGTAAACTATGGTACATCTGCTCGACAGCATATTATGTAGCTGCCAAGAATGGTAGCAAGATAAGATACCTCAGGGTTAAATAAGTAGTGTTATTTACTTTCATAGAAAAAAATTAAACAGAAGGATAGCAAGGAAGTAATAATGGTTGTGTTTTAGATGGCAGGACTCACTAGAAGAAAGATCTCTTCTTTCCAAATTTTATTTAATGAATGTGTTACTTTTTAAATATATTTGTGGTGGCTGGGGGTTGTTTATAACACTTATGAAGGGATCAATTAGAAATAAATCCTGCTATGCTTACTTCCCTTTTTTTTTTTGCAGTTCCTAGACTACTGTTAGATAACGGAAATCTGAATCATTTCATTGAAATTTTTACGTTTTAATGTTATGCTTTGGGGAATGATGGTAAAGGATGGTGGGATAAGAATGTCATGAACTAGATTCAACACTATTTGAATGGTAGTACCCAAATACTCTGCCTATTTCTTTATGTAGTGAGCTAAAGGAAGTTTCCTGAATACTGGTGGGGCTCTTTCCTCACCTTTTCTCATTTTCTAATGAATGTCTTAGGTCAGCATAATGAAGATAGGTGAGATACAATGAGAGGGAGGTTGGGGATCAGAACTAACAAATTCCTTTTGGTAAGAATCTAGAAAGAACGTGGCAGCGTAGAAAAATAAAAGGGCCATTTTAAGTTGAAATTTAATAGCAAAATTAATGTAATGGCCCTGCGTGTATACTCAGAAAATGAGTAACTGAAATTCAGGGTAACAGCAAATCATATAAAAAGATTTCATTTTAGTTATAATGTGATGTGACTGCTAAACATAATTGGTAATCTAACATGAAACTAGGGACCGCTTGTTCCATGTGTCCCAAGGGGTAGAACCAGAACTGTAAAGTAGGAATGAGCTGATCAGTAAGATCTTGAGTTGCCTTTCATTAGAGAGGTTCAATTATAGGTTGGGCATACACAAGGAAGGATTCAAACAGAGAGTGAGGGGTTGGGTTAGATGACATTTAGAGTCCTTTCTAACACTGAGACTCTGTGACTTTCAGACACACTAACGATTATTTTTAAACTACCTCTTTGTGGAGTGATAGTTGTTATGGTAAGCAGCAGGTTCCATAGTGTGACAAAGATGCTGTAAATGACTGCACTAATTCATTAAATTGGACTGTTGGCACAAGTCACCCGTAGACATCATAGGCAGTATATATACGTAAGACACTCTCCTTTTTTTAATGGAATTTTTATTGAAGTACATAAATAACAAATACCTAATTGAAAAAAAGTAAAATATAGTAAGAGACGTAAACTAAAAACTGTGAGGATTAAAAGGAGGGAATTATATATCAATAGTATCAAGGGGGAAGAAAGAGTATCAGGTAAAAGTTTTATGAGAGAAAATAGGTCTCAAAAAGTACATGGAATTTCAGCAGATCGGGACACAAATGGAAGTGGGGTAAACATGACAAAGGCAGCAACGTGAAGTTTCCCGGAAGCGGGAAAGCACTGATGTGTTGGGAACAGTGTAGTATGAGGTGAAACGGCCAGAATGGCAAGTTGGGGTTGAAATGAAGAGGACTTGAGTGTCATGATGAGGATTTTCTATTCAGCAAAAGGGAGCAGTTGAAATTTTTTGAGTGAAGGAATAGCATGATCAGTCTTACTTTTTAGGAACATTGATGTACTTGATTGATATTTGTTGAGTTGTTAAAGGTAGAGAAATTGAGTAGAAAGCTATCAAATGAGAACCATTGAGGGCTCTGTTAATAAAAAGCGTTTGGCATTATTGAGTGCTCACTATGTGCCAGGCACCTTATATTATTTCAGTGAACCTCACAACTACGTCGTGTGGTAGGTACTTTCCAAATTAACACTTCTGGATTTCCAGGAGGAAATTCCTATGAGAAATCCATACACCATAATAATTTCTGCAGGCATATACTCTTATGTACACGTGTGCTGTGTTCAGCCATACTCTCCAGATCACCTTAGCGAATACTGTTACGTCTTAATATAGCATTTTATAACATGCTATCATAATCAGCAATGACAAATTATTGAGGTTTAAAAGTACCATATTAGGTATTGTGGTAGAAATAAAAAAAGTATAAGATGTAGTCTCTGACTCCTGAGGTAGGCACAGACCCACAATTCTACTTCTTTGTATCATTAGCATGCCCAGCACAACATGGCTGCTCAGTAAATAGTAGTTGATTTATTAATATTAAAAGTAGAACTAGACCATTACACCAATAATTTTCTAGTCAGGTAAGAATTTATCAGTATAGCCGAGGCTCTTGGTTTTTCAGAACAGTGGTACTTGAGAAATGAAGCATGATTAGCCTTCACAAATGCCAGTAATGTCATTTAATTTTCAAAAAGTTAGAAAATTTGCCCACTGTCTAGCCCTAAAATGTCATGGTTCAACATTGGAATAAATGGTATGGCTTACAATTTATTCGGTTCTCCTCTTAACATAGACCTCACTGACTTACTGATATAAACTAGTCGTGCATTATCACATCTTTTTTTTTTTCTTTTAATTCTATGAACAATTTTGATTAGGACCAGGGAAGAATTGGAGCAAGTAGTCTGGAGTTGTTAGAATATGGAATAATCTTAAAACTCTTCTTGGGTTCCATTCAATTTAGAATATCACATAGACTTTCTCCTACCACCATAATCTAAACTCCCTTACTTGAGAGGCACCAGGGGTCAACCTATCCTAAAACATTTCGTAGTCACTACAGTGGTTCTGGATAGAATGTATTTAAATTAAACTGCTCACCAGAAAATATCGTGGAGTTTATTATATCTGCCATATTACATACCTGGAATATGCCACATTTAGAAAAAGTAAGAATAGCTTAAAAACAACTTAGAAGAAAAATATGGCAAAATATAATTGTAACAGAATAAAAATCTATGTTGTATATTTAACAACCAACAGGCTTCATATTGCAATAAAAGAAAGTAAAATGAAACTGGATAGATTATTCTTGTTAAAAGGGAAAGGTAAAGCTAGGCAAGCCATCATGTGATGACAGATTAGGTTTGTCAGTTTGCGTTACTTCCCCTGTATATGGTAAATAGAAGCTGTGTGCAGAGTATTATTTGTGACCTGCATGGTTATTTACACACATATCATGATGAGAAACAGTCTCATAAACACAGTATTACTGCATGGTGAAGTCTTTAAAAACATGTAACCTTTATCCCTAAGGAAGCATTTGTTATTATCTAGTGAAAGTATTTTGATATAGATATTACAAGACTGTATAAAGATGACTGAACTTATCAGCTGTTTAAATTACATGTGATGAAAATCTGAAATCATAACCAAGATCCCCAACATTTGTTTTAAACACCTGGTAGACGTGGATAAGTCAGAAGAGGTAACAGAGAAGCAGTAGTCCATAATGTGGTGTAGCTGAAGCCAGGAGGAGAGAGTGTGTTTAAAGAATGAAGAAATGATCGACTTTGTCACTTCCGTGAGGTCAGTTAAGGTGAGGACTGAGATCACCTTTGCATTTTGCAACATGGAAGTCATTGACCTCAGCAAAATGGTTATGGTTTAGTGTTGAGGGTGGAAGTCAGATTAGAACAGAAGGTGAGAAATTGGAGATAGCAGATATAGACAGTGTTTTTGGAAAGTTTAGCCATGAGAGGGAGGAGGGTGAACAGTAACTGAAAGGTCTAAGGATGGGTCTAAGGAGAGGTTATTGTGTTGTATTTTGCTTGTTTAGCGGAAGAGCTGTGGATGGCATATCCTGATGAAAAGGAGCCAGTCGAGCAGTAGAGGTTGAAAATACAGGCAAGAAAAGGGATTAACAAGGAATTAAATTTTCTAAGAAAACAAGAGAGGATGATATCCAAAACACAGATGAGAGTTTGGCTTCAGATAGGAGAAGAGATTTGTCAGTTGTAGGAAGGTGTGGTGGAGGGAAGTCCCTGAGGGAGCGGCTGTCTGAAGGCAGTCTTCTGTGTAAAGAGGGTGTGACGAGATTATCTGCTGAGAATGAAAGGGAACAAGGACATAGAGAAGTCTAAGGTCTGTTTAAAAAGTGGAAGAAACTTAAAATAGTCTCTGTGGAAAGTGGAAAAGCAAGAGAAAAAGGAAAACATGGTCAGATTGTCATGTAATGCTAAGGGACCCTTTGAGATAGTACATCTTTCTTTAATCCCAGAATCTGGGAGACTAAAAATTAGGGTTAGATTTTTCTTTGTAGCCGGTAATGTTTCATTAAGTTAGAATCAAGATTACAGAACAGATATCTAACATCCTCTCTGGTGATGTCACTAACGCCTAGAGTATGGGCAGAGGGTAGGGAGAAAGGAACTAGATAGAGCACTATCTTCCTTCCCTATTTTATCACCACTGCTGCAGTTACACGTATCAAGACCACTGAAAACCTGGTGAAATTGTCATTCAAACCCCCTGCTTCAGTAAACACACCATTGATCTCAAGTTACTGCTGCTATTACTAAATAACTAATGTATTCTCCCTGTTTGCTTGAAATGGAAGGTGTCGTGTATGACCTGCTTCCAGATCTATTACTTGAGCAACCTCAGCATTTCTTCAACAGAAGCTTTATCATACCAATATTTACTATGTGTCAGAAACTAGAGTAGGCATTGGAGATGCAAAAGTAAATAATAGTGCTGTGGTACCTGACCTGTGTTCATAGCGGATACTGATATAGGCAGTTTGAGTACAATGTGATAAGTGTTAATGACAGGGAAATGCAAGGTGCTTTGGGCACACCTGTGAGGTTCACGTTACTCTGAGCTGAGGTGGTTAGAGATGACTTTCCACAGGAAGTTGTATTAAAGCCTGCTTCTAAAGGATTAGTAGGAGTTAACTAAACAAAGGAGGGGGCGGGGAGGGGCGTGGGGTGCTGGGGGAGGAATGCTGTGGGAATTGAAGTTGGAAGGGTAGTCACCAGATCCGATGACTCTAGATCTTCTAAAGTGTGTTTAGATATTATTCTCTAGGAGCAATGAATAGCCATCAGAGGACTTTTTTTTTAATTAACATATAATGTATTATTTGTTTCAGGGGTACAGGTCTGTGAATCATC
>CM052887.1:78935046-79043404 GCA_028534135.1 Potos flavus | reverse complement strand
CTTCCTCCCCGGTCCATCTTGTTTCATTTTTCCCTCCCTTCCCCCCCCCCCCCCCCCACGAACCCCTGTCCTGCCTCTCAAATTCAGAGGACTTTTTAAAAGGGAATGATGTGATCACATTTTGTGTTTAGGAAGTTCCCTATAGTTGCAGAGTAAAGAATGGAGTAGGTAAAATAGTGCTAGAAGTTGGGATATTGATAAGGATGTTTTTTCCAGCAATTCAGACAATTGTTTTGATTTCTGGGGGGTCACATTGATCCTCTCTCATCACACTTTAAAACTTCTGGTTCCATGTAGTTAGTTAAGGTATGGGATATAGAAGGCAAGAGTTTTTCCTTCAGCACTAACCGTGAAGGAACTTGACTCAACTAGCTATTGCTCTTTAAGTTTCCCATGAAGATTGTTAGTTACCCCTGCTCTCATCCTGTCTTAAATATTGCTTTGTTAGCAGCCCATTTTGTAGGAATAGAGCCACAGAGATTTGATTTCAGGAAAATCTGTTATTGAGGTATAATTGAAATAACAACAAACCACAAATATTTAAAGTGTACAATTTGATAAGTTTTGACATGTATATACCTGTGAAATCATCACCACAATGAAGATAATGAACACATCCATTACCCTCACCACTCTTTTGTAATCCCTCCCTCCTGTTGTCCCTCCCCTCCCCTTCCCTCAGGCAACCACAGATCTGCTTGCTTTCACTATATAGTGAGAAAAGTTTGCATATTTTATAATTTTATGACAATGCTATACTTTCTTGATTACCTCAGTTTCTAATAATTCTTGAAGTAGGTAGTACTTCCAAATTGTTTTTTTTTTAAGTGGTTTTGGGTAGTCTAGATTCTCTACATTTTCAGATCAAATTTAGGTCAATGTGTCAGTCTCTTAAAAAAGCCTGCTGTGGTTTTGACTGGTATTGCGTTGAATCTATGCATCAATTTGGGGAGAATCGACATCTTTACAGTCCTGAGTCTTCCAGCCAACAAACATGGTATCTCTCTCCGTATCTTTAGGTCCTCTCTGATTTCAGCACTTTTTAGTAGTTTCGGTGCATAGGTATTTCACATTTTTGTTAATTTATCACTAAGTATGTTATATCTTTGGATTCTCTTGTAAATAATACTGATTTTAGTTTTGATTTGCAGGTACTCATTGCTAGTATATAAAAATGCAGTTGATTTTATATATTTTGTCCTGAAACACTACTAAAGTTGCTTACTAATTCTAGTAGCCTTTTGGTAGCTTCCATAGAATTTTCTACATAGATGATGGTGTCACCTCCAAATGAAGACAGTTTTACTTTTTTTTCCAAAATAGATTTTTTTTTTCTTGGTTACTCGCACTGGTTATGTTGAGTAGAACTGATAAGAACAGAGACGTCTTGTCTTGTTCCTGATTTTTTAGGGGGCAGAGCATTCGGTATGTCACCAATGAAGTATGATAGTTGTAGTTAATTTTTTTTGTGGAAGCCCCTTATTAGGCCAAGGAAGTTTTCTTCTTTTCTTAGTTTGCTGAGCTTTTATTAGGAAAGAGATGTAGGGTTTTGTCAGATACTTTTTCATTTACTGAGATGATCATATGGTTTTTCTTTTCTGGTTTGTTGAAATGGTGAATTAGGTTGACTGACTTTTCAAATATTTAACCAACTTTGTATTCCTGGGATGAACTCCTTTTGGTCATGGTTATAGTCTTTTTATATATCTTTGGGTTCAGTTTGCTAAAATTTTGTTTAGAATTTGTGTTCATGAGGGATGAGTGCCTGTAGCGTTCTTTTGTTTTGTTTTAGTGTTCTTCTATATCATCATTGTCATTTTGAAGAGTAATGCTGACCTCATAAAATGAGTGGAAATGCTTCCTATCTTCTGGAAGAATTGGTATTACTCTTTTTCTTAAATGTTTGGTAGAATTTACCAGTGTAGCCCTCTAGGGCCTGGGAGTTTTTTGTGGGAAGCTTATCAGTAAATTCTGATATTAGCACTTTGTATATTCACTTTTTTTTTTTAAGATTTTATTTATTTATTTGACAGAGACAGTGAGAGAGGGAACACAAGCAGGGGGAGTGGGAGAGGGAGAAGCAGGCTTCCTTCCGAGCAGGGAGCCAAGCAGGGAGCTGAGCAGGGAGCCAGGTGCAGGGTTCCGTATTCAGAGTTCCATCCCAGGACCCTGGGATCATGACCTGAGCTGAAGGCAGACGGTTAGACTGAGCCACCCAGGCACCCCTACTCTTTATTTTTCTGATCACTCTGGTTAGATATTTATCAATTGTATTGATCTCGGAGAATCAGCTTTTGATTTCTACTACTTTTTGTTTTCTGTTTCGTTAGTTCCTGCTTTTTTATTCTTCCCTCTGGCTTACTTTGAATTTAATTTTCCTTTTTAAAAATAAACTTTATTTTTTGGAGCACACTTAGGTTCATGGCAAAATTGAGCGGAAGGTATAGGGATTTCCATAAACCTTTTTTCTTCTCCCTAGTTTTAAGTTTTTATTTAAATTCTAGTTAACGTACAGTGTAATATTAACTTTAGGTGTACAGTATAGTAATTCAGCACTTCCGTATATCACCCTGTGCTCATTCCAACTGTGGTCCTTAATCCCCATCACCTATTTCACTCATCCCACCCCCCCACCCCCACCCCCGCCACATCCACTCTGATAACCATCAGTTCTCTGTAGTTAAGTGTCCGTTTCTTGGTTTGCCTCTCCCTTGCTCTTCTTTTTTTTTAACCTGTGCTCATTTTATGTGTTTTTGGGTTGGGGTTTTTTTTTTTTTTTTTTTTTTTGCTTGTTTCTTAAGTTCCACATATGAGTGAAATCATATGGTATTTGTCTTTCTCCAACTAATTTATTTCACTTATCATAATACTCTCTAGGTTGGTTTTGTGTGTGTAATACTTTCTAGTTTCTTAAGGTGGAAGTACAAAAATCATTCTTTTGAGGCCTTTTTACTTTTCCAGTGACAGGTCTTTTAGCATTATAAATTTTTCTGAGTACAGCTTTTGCTAAGGCTCCACAGAAGAGGGTCCTTTTCTTTTCTGTCATACAAAGCCTTTCTGATAATGTCATTTTTTGTCTGCTAAAATAAGAATTGTAAAGATATGTCCACAGGGATAAAGGGTAAAGTTTAAACTCAAAATTCCATTTCGCGTGCATTTTCCATACTTATACTAAGTGGGGCAGGAAGATACCACTTACTTTGATTCAGAATATATCTTTTTGACAGTCATCTTATTGATTACTTACTACAAGAAATACTTTCTTTTCAGTGAAAAAAGCGCCTATCCAGTTAATGCTCTCTAGTTAATAATAATGGAAAGGAAATACTAATATAAGGAAAACTATATTTGAGAATCGTTGACGCAGTATTTCCATTTGCCTCAAAGTCTCTCATTTGTGTAGTTGTGAGTAACAGCTAAGGTGGCACACCAAGTTGCCCTTACTATTTAAATTTATTTCTGAATAGCAAGTATATTACATTAAATCATACCTTTAAATTTCAACCATTATGCAGAAACCTGCCTTAACTCAATTTTGGACAGTGTTTTAGTGCTAGTATAAACCAACATCAGGGATCCACAGAAATAGTAGTTAACCTTTATTAAACATTTTACCGTGTGTCAGAAACTAGGTTAAATACTTAGCATGGAGTAGCTTAATGATGCATTAAAACCTTGTGAGGTCGAAGCATTTTTATTCCCATTTTACAGATAAGGAAACAGATTTGGAAAGTAACCAGTGTAAGGTCCCACAAATAAATAGTAGAGTTGGAGCTTCAGCCCCGTCTCCAGTGACTTAAAGCATGTTGTACACCTTTCTTCTATATCCATATAGAGTGTGTTTGAAAGAACAGCTTGTAATTAGCCATGGAATGATAGGGTTCCGGACATCTCGATTCAGAATATGGTTTGATAAGTTGACCAAACCAAGGTAAGTGAATAGTGTAGTAGTTGAGAAAATAAATTCCTTCAGACATGTTGCTACTCTAAAAATCTGAACTTTGCTTAAGATGGGCAAATATTGAATTGGAGGCAACATGAGTTTAGATCTCACTTGTTAACTAAGCCACAGTAAAAAGTTAGTTAACGTGATTTAGCGTCAGACTTTTCATTTATTAAATAGAGAGTTTCTCCTTTTAGGCTGGTTTCAAGATGAGAGATTATGTGTCTAGCACAGTACCAAACCCATAGTAGCTGATCAGTAAAGAGGCTGGTTGTATTTATTGTTAGAATCTTCTCAGTGAATGAAAACTTTTTTTGAGGCCTTAAGTTCATTCTCCAACATGACCCACTCCTCATCCATCGCCAAGATTAAGTCCTGTTCTTCTGATAAGTATTTTTATAACACTGAGTTCCTTTCCTTTATAGCAGTTCTATTTTGATATTGTTTAATTATGTGATTATTTAATATCTTCCTCCCCACACAAGATGGTTAGCTCCATGCAACCAGAAGCCGTGTCTGATTTTGTTCACCTTTTCTCTGTGCACAGTGCCTGCCATATAGCAGGGCTTTAGTAAATGTTAAATGAAGGAAATGATTCTTAGCAGCAATACTAACTACCTTGTGATAATGATGTCTGCTTCCTTCAAAGTCATGATGCCTTTCCTTGAATTAGAATACGTGTCCTGTGATCAGCGTAAACTCGCAGTATTTGAACTTACCATTCTTCTCTGGCCACATCTTGACATTATGCTGACTGAACTCCTTAGAGTACAGTAAAGTATTTCATGACAGTTAGCATTATTGTCTGTTTTCAGTTTGACTAGACTTGATTGAATTACCTTCGTACTGTATGTGTGCTACTGTGCAGAATTTAATTTCAACTTCTTGGTCACTTGTTTCACTTCACAGAAAATGGAATTGTTTCATGAAATTCTTATGCCTTAAGAAGGGAAAAATACCGGGTATTTCATGTCCTATCTTCAGTCTGCCATCCATCTAAATATCATTTTCATTTGGCCTCTCTTACAAGGGAGAAGATGTCAACCGGACACTAGAAGGTGGAAGGAAGCCTCTTCATTATGCAGCAGACTGTGGGCAGCTTGAAATCCTGGAATTTCTGCTGCTGAAAGGAGCAGATATTAACGTATGTAAAGAACATTGTCATTTTAGAAAAAAATCCTGTTGTATGCCTTGAGTACTTATTTTCTACAGGCTTGTAAAATAAGAATATAGTCTAAAATTACACCAAATTTCCTGTAACTTGGAAATATATAGATTTTTTTTTTAAATAAGCAGCGCAGACTTTTTGAAACTATAGGTAGCAAATAGCTATCATGCAGTGGAGGATAGGACTCTGCAGTTATAGGATAAATCCAAATTGGGAGTTTTGGACAAAGGTCAATAGGCAGAAGGTCAGACAAGAGCAGTGATCTCCTGGCTCTTGCCTTTTACAGCTTTTCAGAGTTTTGGACAAATGTTTAAGTAACCATGACAGCAAATGAGATCACTTTACACATTTCAGGGGACACTGTCACCTGGCCCCATTGTGGCAGTCTTTTACCTCTTCAGCGGCTAATTTCTACCCACCTCTTCCCTTCCTGGACCTCACTGGCATTCCTACAGTAGTGAGGACTTGGGGCTCAAAGAGGTTAAATAGTCAATACAGTAAAGGGCATAGTCAAGGTCTGAGTTGAGGTCAAAGCCCTGTGCCCTCTACTTCACTGCGCTGATACCCAAGGAGATAACCACTTATGGTCTTGGGCCTTGGCAGCTGCCTAAATGGCACAAAACTTGTAGCTATGAAGTGATTTTGTGTAACAAGACAAATAGGAAAACATTGATAGTTCTCTAAACAAATCTAGAAAGAAGGAAGAAATGAAAAATAAAGTAGTTTTTTAATCTCATTATTTCATAGGCTCCAGATAAACATCATATTACCCCTCTTCTGTCTGCTGTCTATGAAGGTCATGTTTCCTGTGTGAAATTGCTTCTGTCAAAGGTGAGGTCAACTGCTAATTGTTTTTATTTAAAATTCCACTTAGTTGATATACAGTGTAATATTAGCTTCAAGTGTACAATATAGCAATTCAGCACTTGAATACAATACCCAGTGCTCATCACAAGTGTGTTCCTTTATCCCCATCACCTATTTCCCCCATCCCCCTACCCTCCTCCCTTCTGGTAACCCATCAGTTTGTTCTCTGTAGTTAAGAGTCTGTTTCTTGGTTTGCCTCATTTTTTTTCCTCCCCTTTGCTCATTTGTTCTGTTTCTTAAATTCCACAAATGAGTGAAATCATACGGTATTTCTTTCTCTGACTCATTTCGCTTAGCATAATACTCTCTAAAACCATCTATATTGTTGCAAATGGCACGATTTCATTCTTCTCATGGCTGAGCAATATTCTGTGTATGTGTGTGTACATCTTCCTTATCCATTCTTCAGTTGGACACTTGGCCTGTTTCCATAATTCGGCTATTGTAGATAATGCCACTGTAAACATCGGGTCTGTGTATCACTTTGAATTAGTATTTTTATATTCCTTGGGTAAATACCTAGTAGTGCAATTTGCTGAATCATAGGGTAGTTGTATTTTTAACTTTTTTTTTTTTTAAGATTTTATTTATTCATTTGACAGAGAGATCACAAGTAGGCAGAGAGAGGAGGAAGCAGACTCCCCCGCTAAGCAGAGAGCCCGAGGCGGGGCTCAGTCCCAGGAGCATGAGATCATGACCTGAGCCGAAGGCTGAGGCTTAACCCACTGAGCCACCCAGGCGCCCCTGAGGAACCTCCATACAGTTTTCCAGAATGGCTGCACCAGTTTGCATCCCCACTAACAGTGTGAGAGGGTTCCCCTTTCTCCGCATCCTCGCCACCACCTGTTATTTCTTGTGTTGTTGATTTTAGCCATTCTGACAGGTGTGAGTGATATCTCATTGTAATTTTGATTTGCATTTCCCCGGTGAAAAGATGTGTAACATCACCCATCATGTGTCTGTTGGCCATCTGGATGTCTTTTTTGGAAAAATGTCAGCTCATGTCTTCTGCCTCTTTTTAGTCCAATTACTCGTTTTCGGGGTTTAGGTTTTTATAAGTTCTTTATTTTCTCTCATTCTGTAGGCTGCCTTTTAGCTTTGTTGATGGTTTCCTTTGCTATGCAGAAGCTTTTTATTTTAACATAGTCCCAGTAGTTTAGTTTTGCTTTTGTATCCCTTGCCTCAGTAGACATATCTAGTAGTAGACATATTTGGCCAATGTCAAATTACTGCCTGTGTTCTCTTTTAGGATTTTTATGGTTTCAGGTCTCACATTTAGGTCTTTCATCCATTTTGAATTGATTTTTATGTATGGTATAATAAAGTGGTCTGGTTTCTTTCTTTTGGATGTTGCTGTCCAGTTTTCCCAACACTGTATGTTGAAGACACTGTCTTTTTCCCATTGGATATTCTCTCTTGCTTTGTCGAAGATTAATTGACCATATAGTTGTGGGTTCATTTCTGGGTTTTCTGTTCTGTTCCATTGATCTGTAGGTCTATTTTTGGGTCAGTACCATACTGTTTTGGTTACTACAGCTTTGTAATAGAACTTGAAGTCCGGAATTGTGGATGCCTCCAGCTTTGCTTTTCTTTTTCGGTGTTGCTCTGGCTATTTGGGGTCTTTCGTGGTTCCATAAAAATTTTAGGGTTCTTTGTTCTAGCTCTGTGAATAATGCTGTTGATACTTTGATAGGGATTGCATTGAATGGGTATATTGCTTTGGGTAGTATAGACATTTCAACAAATATTTGTTCTTCCAATCCATGAGCATGGGATGTCTTGTCATTTCTTTGTGTCATCTTTGGTTTCTTTCACCTGTTTTACAGCTTTCAGAGTACAGGTCTTTCACCTCTTTGGTGAGGTTTATTCCTAGGTGTCCTATTATTTTCGGTACTCAATTGCTAATTTTTATTGTTTTTTCCATTACCATGTGACTGCTTAAGCTAAGTATTTGGTTGGTCAGTTAAATTGTGTGTGGCATCAGGGATAGAAAACTAGAGGCAATATTTAAAATAATAACAAGTGTTATTCCAAATAGCTGGTCCACAAACTGTTACCAGTTCACGATGGGTAAGGAGCTTGGACTAGAATCTAAATCAGTCCAGTCTCCTTCATCAGGAATATCTTGGTAGGAAAAAACAAATTAGCTGAACTAAGCATTATACGTAGTGATGTAGGTAATGTCCTAGACTACTAAGTTTGCAGACTGGTGCCAGGTTCACAGACCACACTCTGAGTAGCCCTAGTATGAAATGTGTAAGCTTCATTTTCTGTTGTACATCTGGAACGAGATTATTAGGGGCAGTTTGCTGTAAATAAGGGCCCTCCAGGTCATCTGGTGTCTTGATATGTTTGTCCTGGTAAGTTTGGAATTTTCTAGTGTTAACTCTTAGATGGAGTTCAAATTCCAGTCTCAAGAAACCAGTCAGTTGCAAATGATGGAAGACAAGAAGTCTTTATAAAACAGGGCACCAATATTAATCCCAAGCTTATTTCATGGCATGCTCTAAAAAATGCTGTTTGTAGCGTTTCACTTGGGATTTTTTAAATAAGGCCTGCTAAAAGAAGAAAGATACAGAAATTAAGTGAGTAAATGTATGTAAAGCATTTTGCCATAGTACCTGACACATAAACGATCAATAAATAGTAGCTCCTATTTTAACTAAGACTGAAGAAGATTTTATGCTTAATAGATTTAGAAAAAATTAGGAAAGAAGGCTAGCACATTTGTCTCTTAACTCTATTGATAATTTTTTGAAGATTATAAAGATTTAAACTGTTCTGAAAGCAGTTAATTCAGGTTCTCTAAAACTAGGGTTTTTTTCCCCATAGCTGCATGTTAAGCACCATTACTGAATTTCTTTAAGTGTGTGGTCGTTACTGGTTTAGGGTTGGGTTTTATTTTGGGAGAGGGGGTATAAATCAGTAACTTTTAGATACTACACATTATACTGATATGAATGATGTGGTTCTCCCAAAGCCAAAACAAATGGAAATATTATTCTTGGTCACTGCAGTGGATCCAGAATCTGTGGTAGGATGTGCTCACAATGATTTCTAGTCACTCTGTCTTACTCCTCCCTGTCCATCCCTCCCCTACACCTACGAAAAGATTTTTTTTTTAAGCTGACAGCTTCCGGAAGTCTTCCTTTTATCACTACTGTGTGAAGTGTTTCACTTGCCCCACCTGCCTTTGAGTCTGCCAAAATGCAAGGCTTGGTGGCTGACCTCCCCTTGCTATGGGAAGCTCAGAATTAAAAAACCTTATTTTTCTCCTCAAAAATAAATAAATAAGTGCCTTTGAAAACTACTGGATCATTTCATCCCTGGGAGGATATTTTTGCTTACCATATTCAAAACTGGTTGTCATAGGCTGCAAGTATTGATTTACAGTTTGTTAAAGATTTATGTAATTCCAATATTTTATTAGTTAGAACACTTTATATTGCATGTAACTAAACCCAGCTCAGATAGGCTTAAACAGTAAAAAGATCTTATTGACTCACCTACAGTTGAGGCACACAGCCTGACCCTGGGCTTAAGCCATATTACCAGGATCTGATTTCTCTTTGCCTCTCAGCTCTGTGCCTCAGAGCTGGCCTCAACCTATCTGCTAAGTGTATAGTAAAAGAAACAGTAATAATACTGTCTTATATATTTGAAAATTACTGAGTAAATCTTAAAAGTTCTCATCACAAGAAAAAAGTGAGGAGGCAGTAGATGTTAACTAAACTACTATGATAATCATTTTGTAATATATGCATGTATCAAATCATAAACTAATATAAACTGATATAACATTTGTATTAGTTTATATTAGTTTTATATTATGTCAATTACAGCCCAAAATATAAATTCATAAGTCAATAAAAGATAAAACAAGATTTCTCCCCCCTTTCTCTTTCCCTGATATTTTTCTACCCAGCTAAGGTTTTGTTCTCTGAAAATAAAAACTTCCTAATAAAAACCTAATTAAAAAAACTAAAAAGGGATTCTTTTTAGCTTAGGCTCTGTGATCATTAAATGAGATGCTCCTAAGCATGCTCTTTCTTTTTAGCCGTATCTCAGACTCTATTTCTTTCTGATAAGCCTCTCTTTCTCCATGGGACAAACAAAACAATTACTGTTACGCTAGAGAAGTCCCAAACCATCGTTGGTATTCCTTACTTCCAAAAGCATGATGCTCCAGGTCAGTGAGACATAGCTGTAAGATTCCATCGTTAAAGAATCTTCTGCCTTGATTTGCATGTACATTAGGCCCTAATAGGTTTCCTTTGAAGGGTCTTTGTAATTATATACAATGTTGCTACATTTTTTATTGTAAGTTGGTTGACTGACTTTTAACTAGCTTATTTTTTCTTTTACTTGTGACTCTAATACTGTTATTTGTGTCTGAGCCTTGATTTTTGAAGGTAAGTGACACTCAGAGATGGCTCTGTTAATGGCAGATCAATTGTACCCATGCAGAGCCGTTATTTTAGATGAAAGAGTTTTTTTACCTTTATGAAAGCATAGTAAAATTTAGTTCTGCTTTTTCACAATTATTTTGATTTTTTATTATTGCATAAGCTTCTTTAATGGATACCCTATAGTTTTGTTAGCCAAATACTTTTTTGGAAATTGATTGTGCTCTTTCAAAAATCCTTAGTTGCTAAAATAAGGCTATTCCAGGGCACTTTTTTTGTTATAATCAGTGGTTCTATTATGAAATCTGGTTCTGCCTTTTGTCAAAAATTTGAATCCTTATGGATTATTATTCATTTTAAAAGTACTTAGTTCGAAAAGTCTACCAAATTGACATTTTTAATATATTATCCAGCTGGTATATCATTGGTATAGGAAAAAAGCCAAAGTAAACGAAGTTGAAAACTCAGTATGATTACAACTAATAGGGGTAAAAAGAAAGAAAAACCACAAAAAACAGAAGAAAGAGGGTTAGTAGAATATTCAAAATCAATCTATGATATGCTAGATCACTTACTGGACAAGTTTCTCATTTAATGCAATGGAAGATGAAGTTTATGACACAAGTGGGAATTAGAAACATTTAATTTTTGATTGTCCATATAGCAAAAGAAGAAGCTAACATCTGTGGAGAACATAATATGTACTAAGCACTTTGTTTATATTATCTCCTTTAATTTCTGTCAACCCAAAAATATAGGTATAATCATCTCCATATTATGGATAAGGAAACCCGTTTGGCTCAAGGAGGTTAAGTATCTACCTAACGTTAAACAAAATATAATGGAATTGAGATTTGTTCCAGGATTATGACTCAGAAGTCCATGTTCTTTCCCTATCAGAATTACAGACAGGGACAGTTATGAGAATGAAACACATTTATTTCTGTAGGTAAAAGTCATTTGGCCTGATTTTTTTATTTTTGAGCTAGTAATTTTTAAAAAAAGATCAATACATGTGGAACTTGCACTTCAAGATCGAGGTAGGAGCACATGCCATGGTATCCCCTTTTTTGCCCTCCTATGACAGAAAAGTGGTTTTTAAAATGAATGAATATTTGCTTTGAAACATAAGAAGGGGTTCATTAGGGAAGAAATTATAATGAATCCTTGAGACACAGAAAGCAGAGGGGTTGGGGTTGAAGAAAACGTTCACCCAAAATGAGCAAGAGTATTGTTAGAAAAGGTAGGAGCTGAACCAAGGCCGCTCCAAGCCCAGAAGTGGTCAGCATCCTGAGTAACAACAAGTGAAGATTGGGATGCGCTTCAGGAAGAAACAAATGCAACCCAAAGGAAAAAACTGAGATGCAAGAAGGATTGGAATCAAGAAATTAATATGTGGCTAAATCTAAATGAATATTAAAATACAAAACAAACACTAAAGTTTAAAAAATAAGCTACTATAGAATTATTAAATAACAACCTATAAGATAGAAAGGAGTACATGAAAAGCATTATATAAACTGGGGAGAAGAGGCCAGGGAAAGGACACAGGTGAAACAGGTTAAAATGCAGGCTCAAGAGGCATCCTGGGAAATGCAGCCGTAGCAGAGGAAGCCTCCCAAGCAAGAGTGTCAGACTCCTCTGTAGAAGCCGCAGCCAGACAGCGCAGCAGTCAATCAAAAGGCCAAGCCTAATCGACGTCAGCCGGTTTCTGTCAAAGCAGAACAGACTGTTGAAGTATATGTTATTTTGAATTGTAATTTTCTCAGTTGAGTAAGGTTTTTTGTTTGGTTGGTTTTTTGCCCTAAAAAAATCTCAACCAGGAAATTTGAGGAATAAAAGGGGTATTTAAAAGGTGATACAAAAATACCCTATAGTCCAGAGGTTGGCACACGTTTTCTTACAGTCACGTGCGACTTTGCAAACCACGTGGTCACCGGAGCTCTAACATGGCCACGGACAAACTGGAACGAGTACAGGAGTTTGTACGGAATCACAGAAAACCTGAATAGCCAAGGCATTCTTGAGAAAGAACAAAGCTGGAGGCCTTAGAACTCCTGACTTCAAAATAAATACTGCAAAGCTATAATGAAACACTATGGTACTGTCACAGAAATACACACATTCTGTTCAGTGGAACGGAATAGAGCCCAGAAACAAACCCATGCTTAAGATGGTCAATAAACCTATGACTGAGGAGGCAAGAATATACAGTGAGGAAAAGAAAGTCTCTCCAATAAATGATGTTGAGAAAACTGCACACTTACAGAAGAGTAAAACTGGACCACTTTCTTATATCAAGTGCAAAAAATAAACTCAAAATGGAGTAAAGACCTGTAAGTGAGACCTGAAATAAATTTCCCAGGAAAAAACATAGTAATTTTTTTGACATTGGCATTAGCAACATTTTTCTAAAGCAAAGGAAACAAAAATAAACTATTGGAACTATACCAAAATAAAAAGCCTTTGCACAGTGAAAGACCCTATTAACAAAATGAAAAGGCAACCTAGCGAATGAGAGATTTTAAAATTATATATTCAATAAGGGGTTAATATCCAAATTATATAAACATACAGCTTAACACCAAAAACACCCAAATAATCAAATAGACATTTTTCCAAAGAACACATGTAGATGGCCAACAGACACATGAAAGGATGCTCAACATCACTAATCATTAGATAAATGTAAAATCAAAGCCACGGTGAGATAATACCTTTTACCAGTCAGAAGGACTAGTATCAAAAAAATAAGGAATAACAAGTGTTGTCAAGGACATGGAAAAAAAAATAACTCATGTGCACCATCGGTGGGAATGTAAATTGGTACAGCCATTGTAGAAAATAGTATGGAGGTTTCTTAGAAAAATTAAAAATAGAAATACCACATGATCCAATAATTCCACTACTGGATATTTACCCAGAGGAGACTCAAACATTAATATGGAAAGGTATGTGCACTCCTGTGTTCATTGCAGCATTATTTACAATAGCCAAGATATGGAAGCAGTTTACTGTTCATACAGAGATGAATGGATAGAGGAGATACGGAGATACACACACACACACACACACACCTATACACAATGGGATATTAGCCATAAAAAAGAAAGAAATCTTGCCATTTGCAACAACATGGACAGATCTAGAGGGTTATAATGCTACGTGAAATCATAGACAAATACCATATGATTTCACTTATATGTGTAATCTGAGAAGCAAAACAAAAAGCATAAACCAACCCATAATTACAGAGAACAAACTGGTGGTTGTCAGAGGGGAGGGGGCAGGAGGATGGGCAAGATGGGGGAAGGGGAGTGGGAGTACAGGCTTCCAGTTAGGAATGTATACGTCACAGGGATGAAAGGTCCAGCAGAGGAATATCGTCAGTGGCATTGTGATAGGGTTGTATGGTGACAGGTGGTAGCTACACTTGCAGTGAGCAAACCATAATGCATAGAGTTGTCCAATCATTATGTTGTGTACCTGAAACTTACGTAACATTGTGTGTCAACTATAATTTTAAAAAGCTGCCATAGAAGTACAGAAACGACAGGCATGGCTGCATTCCAGTAAAATTTTACTTACAAAAACAAGCATCTGGGTCATAGTTTGTACGCTCCTGTTCTAGCTCATGAATAGTTTGGAATTTATAGCACACATCATTTTAAAACTCCAGCCCTCAGTGAGAAAATGATTCTTTCCTAAGTGATGCAAGTTGAGAATGTATCTATCATTCTGGATACTTTTATTCACCTGTGCTCTTACTTTTTTTTTTTTTTTTTTTAAAGATTTTATTTATTTGACAGAGAGAGATCACAAGTAGGCAGAGAGGCAGGCAGAGAGAGAGGGAGAAGCAGGCTCCCCGCTGAGCAGAGAGCCCGATGCGGGGCTCGATCTCAGGACCCTGAGATCATGACCCGAGACGAAGGCAGAGGCTTAACCCACTGAGCCACCCAGGCGCCCCTGTGCTAATACTTACTTGTTGAAAAGTTCTGTTACCAATTAATTCAGGCAAACAAGAGCTTATAGGACAGTGATCTGGAAGTTTCATTGTTTATTATTGAACTGATCTTCCTGACTAAAATCTCATCTGCCTGAATAATAGCATTGTTTCATGAACACATTATTTAGAAGAGAGTTGAAATGATACTCTTGAATTATATTATTAGCCAGTGGACTCTCAAAAGTCCAAAATTCATTTCTTTTTCACAGCTACATATCTTTTGGATACATACAATTTGGTATCTTAAATCCAGTTTGTCTGTTGAAGATAAAATTCTCAGAGAAAGCTTGCATGTAGCATTAATACACTATCATGTTAGGCATTTCCTATAATATTGTTAGGATATGTATTATCTAACATATAGCAACATTTCTATATTAATACTAAAATTCCTTATGATTTATGTAATGCCTTATAATTTATATAATTGATAATTGGATTTTAAGAAGTATCCTTATTTCCTAATCCTAAGGAAAACTACTTCTAAATGAACCAGTGTGGTGAAAAGGGAAATATTTAAATGTTTACTTCTATTCCTCTTTTAAAGATGTTAGCTTTGCTATAATTTAGAATGTAAGCAGGTAAGCTGAGTCATCTATTCTGGTGTGTGTTCATATTCTGTCCCCATGTAAGTACATACTGTTATTAAAAATGACCATTCAGGGGCGCCTGGGTGGCTCAGTTGGTTGGGCGGCTGCCTTCGGCTCGGGTCATGATCTCAGTTGTCCTGGGATCGAGCCCCGCATTGGGCTCTCTGCTCAGCGGGGAGCCTGCTTCTCTCTCTCCCTCTGCCTGCCTCTCTGCCTACTTGTGATCTCTCTGTCAAATAAATAAATAAAATCTTAAAAAAAAAAAAAAATGACCACTCAGCTTCCTGTGAGAATAAGAATTCTTTTAAATAGAAAAAGTTGTACCCTCGCATGTGAGAATGAAAATCTTATGAATTGAAAATGTAATCCAAGTTTTTAATGGTAATTACTGTTTCCCTAGATTAACAAACCTACAGCATACTTCAACTGTTATTATACACAGTCATTTGTTATTAGTGGTATTTAGCACAGTTAGCTGTATCTGAGAAGAAATCCCAAAGAAACTTGCCCTTTTTTTGTTTTCCATTATTTCTCTGCTTCACTCTGTGTCAAAGAAGTTCCCTCCCTAGCACGTCTGCTGTAACCATATGCCAAATAGGTGACCGCTGATTGTGCAACACTAATTGTAGTGACTCCTAGCTGTCGCAGACAACTGAGTTGTCTGCTCCTGTTTGAGTAGGATAAATGAGTGAGATACCTTCCTCTTATAAAAAGGAAGTGAAGCTATTACTGTTTTATGTACAATTGCTCTAAAGAGTAAAAAATACTAAACATCAGTTTAAGAAAATTTAGAAGACCACCTTATAACATTGTTTTTGCTAAACATATTTGTGTTGTATTTTAAAAATCAAGCAGCCAGTTAATGATAAAAACTGAATACCCCTCTCAAATACCAGCATTGTCAAATTCTCAAAGTGTCCGTGGTACAGATTTTGCTGCTTGAACGGAGAATCTAATAGATAAGATCCAGAGATTGGGAAGTCACCCTTCTCAGCATGAACAAGTACATGCTTGCAGGTAGAACTGTTTTTCACTCTAATTACTCCCTACTCTACCCCCAGTAAAACCTTGACAGCTTTATATACTCTCAAGCGCAGATTTTGTGATTGCCGAGAACCCCAGAGTTCGGTTGCATTTAACATAGGCAAGTCTGGTTTTAAAAATGCTTTAGGACAGATGACTCTCAAAGAACTCAGCAGTGCCTTTCTGAATTGCTTTAACAAGGAACTACATTGCCAGAATTAATACAGCCACAAATTGCTTCACCGCCTCAAATGAAGAAATCAATGGTTACACTGTTTAATGTTGCCTAAATCTCATGCACAGATATGCCCATTGTCAGCTCGTTGTTTTTACCCATTTAGATCTTTTAGTCTGGAGTCATTATTAAATAGTTTTTGTCAGGGACATATACCGGGGGCTCTGGTTCCACACCAACCCACCCCCCCCCCCCACCAAGTTTAGTTCTCAGTTCTGCTTCTTAATAGCTTTGTGGTTTTGAGCAAGTTCCTTAACATGTAAGCCTAATAAGTTTTCTCTTCTGCAGCACGGAGCCAGCACAGTAGTCCCCCCTCATCCAGAGTTTCTCTTTTCACAGTTTCAGTTACCCTCCCTCAACCACAGTCCAGATTCAGATGATCTCCTCCTGACTGTCCTCAGAAGGTCAAGAGTAGCCTGATGCTGTGGCCATGGCGACATCGTTCACTCCCCTGCATCTCATTACCTAGACATTTGATCATCTCATACCACTACATCTCAAATGAGCAACAGGCAACTAACTCTTCCTTTCACTTGAACACTTAGAGGCCACTGTAGGGCTATCATATCATATCATATCATATATCATGTAGGCTTAATATCATACTGTGTCTGAGAGAATAGGGAGGCTGGAGGAGAGGGAGACACATGGGAAATGGCCAGTCAGTTGAATAGTCAGAGTACGCATACCATGTATCGATTAATTTCGCCATCTTGTATGGGCACAATTCATGGCGCCCCAAAACAATTACAGTGGGAACATCAACGATCACAGATCACCAAAATACAAAATGGAAAAAGTTTGAAATAGTGCAAGAATTACCAAAATGTGACACAAAGACCTGAAATGAGCTAATGCTATTGGAAAAATGGCACTGATAGACTTGTTTGATCCAGGGTTCTCACAAACCTCCCATTTGTTTAAAAGAAAAAGTATCTGTGAAGTGCAATAAAGCAAAGCACATCAAAATGAGGTACGCCTGTACTTACCGCACTGAATAATGTTTGCATACGTGATCCTTTCCTTTGTCCTCTCCAGGTTGTGAAAATATGCAGAGAACCAGCTTCTTGTTCTCTTTAATGCCCCAGAATAGGAGTTGACAAGCATTTTCTGTAAAAGACCAAATAATAAATATTTTAGGCCTTGCAGGTCCCATGGTCTCGGTTACAACTGCTCACTTCTGCTGTTGTAGCACAAAAGCAGCCATAAGCAATGTGTGAAAAAAAAATGAGATGTCTGTCTTCTGGTAAAACTATGTCTAGCAACGAATAGAAACTTCATAAATATTTGTTGAATAGTCTTAGGAATTGGTTATCTGTAACAATGTTGTTAGCTTGAAAGTGTCCAACAGTTGACATGTTGTATGAGTAATTGTATAAGGTTCTTCATTTTCCTGTAGGAGGCACAAAAATGTTGAGAATACCTAAAGTTAATAAATTCTAGAATCTGGGTCTCACCCTAACATTTTTAGGAGAAAAGCCATAGGTCATTTTTAACTAAAGATAGCTTTAGTTTCTTTAACTTGCTGACTGACTTTGGGCAAGTTTCTTAACCTCTCTGAGCTTAAAGTTAAATCTCTATTAAAAAGAGAGAACACGGGCACCTGCATGGCTCAGTTGGTTTGGCGTCTGCCTTTGGCTTAGGTCATGATCCTGGGGTCCTGGGATAGAGTCCTGCATTAGGGTTCCTGCTCGGTGGGGAGTCTGCTTCTCCCTCTGCCCCTCTCCCCCACTCCTGCTCTCTCTCTCAAAAATAAGTAAAATCTTTAAAAAAAAAAAAAAAAAGTGCCTATTTTACAGGGCTGCTGGGAGGATACAACGAGATGATGTATCTGTAGTATTAGGTTAAAAACTCAAAACTGCTACAGAGAAACCTAACATTCACTGTGTCGAGTATTGCATTAGATTCTTTGGGGTACCCAGCAATATTCTTCCCTCTCTCTCCTCTATCAATATGTAAATTAAATGTGCTATTAAATTCTGTACCAGTAAATAACATTATACAACATGTGCAAATGTAAATATTTGAATAATTTTAATGTTACCGTTTTTAGTAGATTCCAAAATTGAATTATATAAGTTCTGTGGTAATGGTTATTTAAGTGTATACTCAAACAACTGAAAGTTCCCAGATTCTGAGCACTTTATCAAACTACTATGAACTATAAACAAATGCCCCAAATCACAAGATAATGGAGTTCTTAATGAGCAGTTTCTCAAGACTGTTCTAAAATGCACATAAATTAATTCAAAATAAATATTTTGCAGTATTCTTTCTAACAGTGATTTGGTATGTATATACACAAGCTGGTAGAAGAGGTAGTTTTTCCTTTTAATGTGGTAGATATATAAGATTACTAAGGGTAAGACTGATGTTACTAATTCACTTGCACCGTGACCCACGTATACATTTTTGTTGAGCAGCTGCAATATACCAGGCATCATCCTAGGTGTTAAAAGTACAGAGATGAATATAACAAGACCCTGCCCTAATTTGGGAGAGACAGGTCTTTTAATATAATTAAAGACTCTGGTAACTGCCTAAAGAGAAATAGAGTTCAGCTGTAACAAAATCTCCTCCTTCAGTGATTCAAACAAGAAAGTGACTCTTAACAAGATGCCTGAGGTGTGCAGTCCAAGGCTGGGCCGCTGGATGTGCTGTGTCATCAGCATCCCACACTCCCTTCTCCATCTTCCCCAGGCCTTATGGTCACAAGATGACTGCTGAACCTCCAGCATTGTGTCTGTGTTTGGGGTAGGAACACGAGAAAAGAGCTAAGGATTCTGTCCTCCTGGGGCGTTATTGAAGAAGGAAAGCCCTCCATGGGAAAGGCCAAATTTGTGTCAGAGGGCCATCTGTAGCTCTACAGGAGTCTGGGGATTCAATTTCTTTTCAACCTCTGAAGCAGAAGAAAGCAAAGTCTAGTCTAATAGAGGGAGACAAATACATAGAACCAGTACATTAAAGTGTTAGGATTGCTGTGGCAGTAGTTTATATGTGACACAGTAGGGATTTGAAGGAAGAAGAGGTCAAGGGGATGATGTTATAAATAAGCTTGCCATTACAACTTCAGGCACCACAATTCATAAAGCAGTTGTAATTCATAAAGCAGTCGACACCTGAGCTGAATCTTAGAAACTTGTGTTCAGGAATCTAATAGAGAATTGGGGGACCATTCTAAACAGAAGCAACAACGTTAGAAAAGTCACAGGGACAAAGAGAGACTATGATGCATTAGGGTAAGATAAATTATTCACAGCTACAACATACACTAGAAAAGGTTTAGCAAGGAATATGACTAGACAGGTAAACAGCAGATTATCCCTCATTTGTCATATTTATCTTCATTCTCTTCTGTTAGGATGTCATTAAGGTTTTTTGGTAGGTGGGTAGTATGATCAGACTTGGATTTTAACAGACATCACTCAAATAAGTATGGAATCTGAATTGAAGCCGTGTAAGAAGTGAAAAAAAGAGGGGTGCCTGGGTGGCTCAGTCAAATGTCTGCCTTTGGCTAAGGTCCTGGGATCCAGCCCGCTCAGCAGGGAGTCTGCTTCTCCCTCTGCCCCTCCCCCTACTTTGTGCTCTCTCCCCCCCCAATAAATACAATCTTTTTTAAAAAGTGAGAAAGGATAGGAAATTATTGAATTAGGATTTCTGTATAAAAATCCTGAACTAAGAAAGTAATGGTAGCAATGACAGCTGAGAAATGTTAATAGTCTGGTCTAAAGACTTGGTGACTAGTTATGTGGGAAGCAAATAAGAAAAATTGCATGGTGTCTGCACATTTCCTGGAAGATGGTGGTGTTCTTTACCATGATAGAAAAAAACTGAGAAATGAACACATCTATAGGAAAAGATTATGGTGGAAGCACATGTAGAGGTGAGCTAGCTTGAGGCAGACGATGGGAACATTAACATGGGAAAAGGGACCTAGCTCCCTAAATGGCCTTGTAGGATAGAACCACCCTACCAACTTTAACACTCTTAGCACTAGGCTGTTTGAGAGAATAAGTTATATTGTTAAAATGTACATAATTACCCAAAATAATCTACTAAGTCAGTGCAGTCCCTATCAAAATTCCAATGGCATTTTCACAGCTAAAGAAGAAACAATTCCCAACTTCATATGTGGAACCACAGAAGATTCCAAATAGCCAAAGCAGTCTTGAGAAAGAAAAACAAAGCTGGAGGCATCACACTTCATTATTTCAAAACCTATTACAAAGCTTATAGTAATTAAAACAGTAATGTGTTAGCGTGAAAACAGACACACACAGATGAGTGGGACAGCACAGAGCACCCAGAAATAAACCCACATGTATATGGTCAACTAATTTGCTATACAGGAACCAGGAACATACAGTGGGAAAATGACAGTCTCGTCAGTACATGGTGTTGGGAAAACTGGACAGCCACATATAAAAGAATGAAACTGGACAACTGTCTTACACCTTACATAAAAAAAAATCAACTAAAAATGGATTAAAGACTCGAACATAAGACCTGAAAACTATAATATTCCTAGAAGAAAACATAGGGGTTAAGCTCCTTAACATCTGTGTTGGCAATGTTTTTTTGAATTTGACACCAAAAGCAAAGGCAAAAATAAGTAGGTGGGACTACCTCGAACAAAATGCCTTCTGTATAGCAAAGGAAATTAATAAAATCAAAAGAAAACCAATGGAATGAGAGAAAAGATTTACAAATCTAGTATGTAAGGGGTTAATATCCAAAAATATATAAAGAACTTCAACTCGATTGAAGAAGAAACACAGTCTGATTAAAATATGGGTAGAGGACCTGAACATTTTTCCAAAGACGACATACAGATGGCCAACAGGTACTGGTAAAAGTGCTTCCCCAATCATCAGGGAAATGCAAATCAAAACCACAATGAGATCTCACTTCTCACCTGTTAGAATGGCTATCATTGAAAAGACAAGATACAACAAATGTTGGTGAGGATATGAAGAAACGGGAACCCCACTGGTGAGAATTTAAATTGGTGTAACCACTGTGGAAAACAGTATGGAGTTTCCTCAAAAAAATTTAAAGAACTTCCATATGACCTAGCAATTCCACTTCTGGTTATTTATCTGAAGAAGATGAGATCACCACCTTGAGAAGATATCTGGAGCCCCCATGTTCATTGCAGCATTATTGACAATAGCAAAGACATGCAAACAACCTGAGTGTCCATCGACAAAGAAATGGATAAAGAAAATGTGTATAATACACAATCACGTGTGCGCACACACACAGGAATATTATTCAGCCATTAAAAAAGGAAATTCTGCCATTTGCAGCAACATAGATGGATCTTCAGGGCATTATACTAAGTTAAGTAAGTCAGAGACAATATAATGTCGCTTAAATGTGGAATCTTTAAACACACACACACACACACAACTCATAGAGTGAACAGATTGGTGGTTGTCAGAAGTGGGGAGTGGACAAAATGAGTGAAGGTGGTCAAAAGATACACACTTAACAGTTGAAAGAGAGAGAGTCCTGGGGATGTAATACACACCATGGCGACTATAAAGGATAAAAAAGAATCAGATAAAACTGTTCTTACAGAATATAAAAGTTGATCTTGACAAAATAGAAAAGCTGGCTTAAGTGAAGAAATATAGGGAGTGATGGGAAGGTAGAGAAAAAATCAAGTAGAGGGATGAGATACTGTCAGAACTGATGGAACAAGAAATAGAGGTTTAAATAACTATCATTTAAATTTATAAAGAAACAAACTGGTATTTTAAATATCAGAAATGGGACAGTCCGGGGAAGAAGGTGGTGGTGAGCTAAAGCCTCATCCATGTAGCAGGAAGTAAGAAGATAATCTAAAGTTAACAATGTAAATAGTAACGTATTATTTAGAGCTATGAAAATAATCACTAGAATTAAAAACAAATAATTAAAAATGCTTTCCTCAAGGAAGAGGTGAAGTCAAATACACTAACTTACATAAGTTTGCTAGTAACTGCATCAAGCACTAAAAAATCATTTCAGTATTCTTATCCAGTCACTTCTCGGCCTTTTGGCTAAGATCAAGTGTAGTATCAATATTCTTATCCACATTAATAAAACTGGTTCATCAGAATTGGTTTGACTTTGTTAGATTTCTACATGTTTTATGGTTTTTAATGCTATTATAAATGGAACTGTTATCTCAACTTCATTTTTGAAATTTGAGTATTAAGCCTTTTATCCTATGAAATCCTCCTCTTGGTAGTAATACTGGTTTATCTTTTCTGTTGTCTGATACATCGTCACTCTAGTTCTCCCAGAGTTACTCATTTATTTTTAAAAGAAATACGTATATATGCACATTTAGAACAAAATAGTAGCAAGCACTAAAATGTTAATGAAAGTATGTGACCTATGGAATTATGAGTTTTGTGGGGGTTTTGTGTATTTTGAGTTCTCTGATGTATCTATTAAAATTGGGGGGGAAAGTGACTTACGTAAATCAGCTAGATTTTTGTTGTTGTTGCTATAAATGGCAGCAATTGACTCTACCACGTAGAAAAAGGAATTTTTGAAGATATTGGACTAGTCGTAGAACCAACAGGACAGCTGGAGGACCAGGCTCAGAAGAGGGAGGAGCTCCGGCAGCTGCAAGAGGCTAGGGAGCAGAACCTCCTGGGCCATCTCATCTGGGTCATGCCACAGGAATAAATGAACTCGGATTTTTTTTCTCTCTCTCATTATGATTCAAAATCCAGAAGTGAGAGTCCTGCCTAGGTTAAATAAATCTTTGACACGTGGTGAGGAAAATACATGGCCCTTTCAGTTACATAGTCCCAGGACTCCACACAGTAGGGGCCACAGAACCCCCAAAATGAAATTAGGATGCTGTTATCAAAAGAAGGGAAATGACTTCTGGCAGCTAAAAAGCAAGCGATGTTCACTGAAATACTTAACTTTTTTGTTAGTGCAGAATTACAGTTTATAATGCTAGTTCTAAAAGCAGCGATCAAATAGTTTTGAATGCAGCGATCCCAGTTAGCGTCCCACAGCCCATAGAGGACTTACCCACGGAAGTTCTCACTCTCAGATTTCTCTTCCACCTGACTCGGAGTTCCGTGTGTTCCATGAAGCAGTTAGTCAATTAGAAAATGAGGAAGTAGAAAGAAGACTTTGTAATAATATAACACTTCCTAAGATGTCATCTTCTTGGTTTACCTAATCAACTTGTTCTTACTCATCAAGACCCAGCTCAAGCACTGCCTCATTCAGAAGCCTTTCTCCCTTAAATCCTCCCATCACGTCCTGTTTTGGCTAACAGACCTCTCATCCATGTGCGTAACACTAGGATTCTCGTCCACCTCTGTCGTATTGGTTCCTTTGTCTGTCTCCCACACTAGACTCGCAGACTATCTTGTTCTTCGATTCTCCAGCTCCTTACACAGTGTCTACACATTCACTAAATACTTGTCGAATGAATGAATCTGCCGGAGCACAGGGGTAAGGCATTCTCTGTCTAGAACCCGGCGTGTATAAAGACATGGCACATGGGATGGGAGCATGAGGAGAAGTTCCATAGGATTAGAGCAGAGAAAGGTTATGGGAGAAGAGAGTGGGGAGTTTGACTAGAGTTGGTCTTTAAAGGACTGTCTATATCAAGTTTAGAGAATTCTGTAGCCTTAGAACAGAACAGTGGAGATTTGGCGAGGGGAGGAGGGCGGGACACTAGAGGCTGTTGGATGGCTAGACACTGGTTGGGGCTGGAGCTAGCAAGGAGAACCCTCAGGTGGTGGAATCACTGGGGTCTCTGGGAGTTAAACGGTTCAGATGTGGTTTGGGAGCAGATTC
Source organism: Potos flavus (assembly GCA_028534135.1). Classification (NCBI taxonomy): domain Eukaryota; kingdom Metazoa; phylum Chordata; class Mammalia; order Carnivora; family Procyonidae; genus Potos; species Potos flavus. The sequence goes on along the minus strand of CM052887.1, from coordinate 79,019,345 downwards.
ACCTCCCAGGCTCCAGGCACTTTGCTAGGTACTGGGAACTCGGTAGTAATACAGGGGAGATGCTTCCCTGGAGCTTCATTCTAGTAAAGACAGATGAAAACAGATAGTCATAAAGCTGTACGCACACACTCTCCGAACTGGAACGCCAAGTTGCAAGGAAAATACTCTAGAATCACACTGTCCAGGTAAAGCTTTGGAGTAGGCTGGAGAGGACTTCCCTAGTGTACAGAAGGGAACCTCCTTTTATAGCCCACATGGCAAGCATTTACTGCTCAGATTTTGTACATAGAATGTTCGATGTTATGCAGCGTTCTTTTGGAACTTGTCTCAAGTAAATGGTTTGTAAGCTCTGAATTGTAGAAATACATGTGCAGTATTTATGCAGTCTCCACAAGGTGTTGCCAAGAAATAATTGTGTCACGGTAATACTTTCTTTAGCAAAAGTGATTTTCCCCATTTTATATTATGCATAGGGATACTTTTTTCTCAAGCTTAATGAATGCATGATAGTATAAGGCAGTCATTGCCTGCATTATTGGCAAGTTGTGTTTGTAGCTTACAGCTTCTGGTGCCTGAAAAGTAATCTGGCATTTTTACCCCTCAGTCTACAACCTTGTCAGATGTTTGAGGTTTCTTTTCAATCGAAGGGACCCCATTAGGACAGAGATTCTTGACTCTCGATCTACACATTAGCCTCTGCAGGGGATAGAGTCTCTGCGTTCGCGGCGGACTCATTCAGTATTAATGGCCATCTCCTCTCTTTTCAGGGTGCTGATAAGACCGTGAAAGGTCCAGATGGACTAACTGCCTTTGAAGCCACTGACAACCAGGCAATCAAAGCTCTTCTTCAGTGATGGACGGACGGGCTGCCAGCTCCGGAAGAAGGGCTCTCCTGTGGCCTCACACTGCTGCCTGTCTGTCTGTCTCTATCTGCCAGCTTCTTCAGCTAAATACTCTAAGAGGGGTGAGGGGAGAGAGGAATCCCTAACTAAATCAGACTACCAGAAAAAAACAATGTTTGGGAAGAGAGGAAAAAACCGTGATCAGGCTTTTACTCGGATTCCTGATCAAGTCCGCCTCTTTTCCATTTCCAACAAAACATACAGCTTATGCCCAAGGGAGAGCAAAGACAAAACCCACCAGTACCATTTGACCCTTTCCGCTCCCTAGCTAGTTCAGTCACGAGATGGTGGCCTGCCGAGGCCAGCTCCCCGTGTGTAGTAGCCGTAAGCGCGCGAGCAGCGGCGGCTGCCGGGACCGAACTCTGGGTGCTGAGAAACGCGATCAGCTCTAGCCTTCTGCCTTAAGACGCACTCCACTGGGGGCCTCCCGGCGTAGTTAAGAGCGCTGCCCGTGCTCGGCGACCAAATCTTCCCTCAGCGACTTTCAGCTTTACGTGAGAGCTCAGTTAAGGTGAGGGGGCACCCTCCTAAATTGCTGGATGACTCAACTTTGGATTTCCTCTCCCCTTTCACATGGATTTCAAGTTTCTTTAGACAAAACTGACTAGTTTTATTTATAAAATCTTAAATTTTGGAAGCCTAAAGGAGAAATCATTCCAGTGTGCATATTTTTTTCTCCTCTAGATTCAGACGTTTGTATAACATTGAAATACTTTCAAACTCCTGCTGGTAGTAAAAGGGGATTTAAACATAGAATCATAGCCATAGCCTATTAGTATCCTATAGAGAACCGTTGTCTTAGTACCTATGGATTTTCTTCATTTGCTCTTTGAATGGATTGGCCTCGGTTATGTTTGGAGAATCAAGGAACATTCTTTGGAAATCCTCTCTCAGACCCACCTTGGATGCTGATTTACTTACTGCACCAAAGCTGTCACGGGTGAGATTTACGATCTGGACAAATTGAGCCCTGTCCCTTCAAAAGTATGCTCGTTACCAGGTTTCCCCAACTTGTCGATAGGCTTCTGCTGAACATATGCCAGCCCACCTGCATAACAGATTTTGTTTCTTTACTAAACCATGCATCACATTAAATGTGACCCTTCAGAATGCATTCTGTGTTCTTAAAATACAGTGCCCTACAATGGGTGTTCTGACCTGCAGGAAATACTTAGACACGTGAGCAAATGTTTATTTCATGAGCAGTACAATGAATTAAAACCTATACCCTTAAATTTGCTATCTTGCATTTAAAATATTGGCTCCTTTGACTTGCCATCCATAAATGCTTGCTAAAAATGTTAGGGTTTTTCCTTAGCCAAATCATGCAATAATTGAATGTACCTCAAATTTTTAAAGGGGGGGGTTGGGTTAGGGGCTTGTATTCAGATTATGGATAACAAAGAATTATGATTTTTTAAGGCAATGTAGCATCCTAAAGCAGGGTTAAACTAGTATCGAGAGTAGCCAGCTAATAACAAATCTTAGTGATCGGTTGCTGATTGGTTGTTAGGGTGGGTTTATGCGTGTGTGCGTGCGTGTGTGTGTGTGTGTGTGCGCGCGCGCGTGCGCATGCGTGCGTATTTTTTCCCATGAATCTTTTTTTTTTTTTTTAAATCTTGTGGCTTTTTGCTTACAACTAGCCTAACCCTGTAATTTTCCTGCATCCGAGAAAACAATCACAAACAAAATAGTGGTTTAAATACTTTGACATGTTTGGAGAATTCTGCTGTCTTAATGCAGCTTCTTAGAGTTGGAATTAGAAGTCCGTAAACAGACTTCATTACATGACTGAATGGAAGCAGAGCTATCCTCATGAAGATGGAGGGCACTTTATCAGTCTGTACGTTGGGAGCAACAAGGTGTTTTAATACCTTCGTTTTCATCTCTTGGCATAATGCTATTGACAAGGCTTGGGTTTTACCCTCTCTGGTTACCTTTCCTTTCTAACCATTGTGTTGCAGTTGGCTGATGCAGAGAGTGCACTGTGTCCCATCATTCCTAAACCTGGTCTGCTTTCCTCAGTCGCCTGGTGTAGAAAGCGTGTGATTCTTTGTACAGTTCCTCCTGCTGTTCCTCGTGTCACAGTAGAGGCTACTTCGCCATCCCTCTTTCTCAGCCATCTTGTAAGCCCTGTAACCGTGGGGCGACTGCTTGAGAAAATAACGTAAACATAGAATAGACTGACCAAGGTGGTTTACAGTTTTTTTTTTTTTTTAACTAGGTTATTTATAATGTATTTCTGAACCACTTGGCAGAGAAATTCACAACACTTAATGTTCATTTTTTGAGTAAAGGAAGCTAAAAACAGGTCTGCTTTTTGGTACTACATGCATTAGTGAAAGGCTAAGTAAGTTTTGTTCTCCACTGAATATTTAACATCTCAGAAGAAATCTTGCATGTTCTGTAGTTTTTGTGTTAAGTCAGTCATTTTGTATGCACTCTTATCAAGTAAAAACAGGTGGTTTACCTGTTTACATTAGTACTCCAATAAACCTCTCCCCCCCCCCCGCAGCTTCAGACTGCTATCGCCTTAGATGCAAGCACAGCACCCGGCAAGACCCACGTCGCCCTTCCGTGCATAGCTCACCGTCCACGTCCGGCGGGGCACAGAGGAGAGGTGGGCGGGTGCAGTATGTGCACGCTGCAAGTCAGGCCCTTTACTCATGGATTTCTTTCCCCCAAATAATGGATCTTAAATCTAGACTTTTTTTTTTTTCCCTAAAACTTCAACTGAGCGGCTCTTTTACTTCCTTGCAATATTGTGTACTCGATTGTGTATAGAAGAAGCTGGTGAGCGTGCCCTCCTACCTAAGCAATTGCAGTGTTTTTGCATGCAAAATTTTAAGAATTTAAGTCGTCCTGATTCTATTTTGTAAATGGAGAAACAATCATATCTTTCTAAGCAGTACTGGAGGAAGACTAGTGCTTTGTGCATTTTGATATATTTGAGTTCATTTTTTCCATCCTGTAATAAATACTTTTGACACAGTTGGGTTTCTCATATGATCCTAGTTCATGTACATCCGAATGCTAAATAATACCGTGTTTCAGTTTTGTGTTGCAAGAACAAATGGAATAAACTTGAATTGTGCTACAAGGAATGAGTCGGCAGCTTTTCCTCCCTCAGCTCCTGCAAACTTCCTTTCCAGGCCCTCTTTTCAGAGCTCAACCCAGCCTGTGATTGATTCCACCTTTGGAATCATCCATATTTCCCCTTGTAAGCCAATGCTAGAAAAAAGTAAGTGGAAAGAACATAAGACAGGAAAGATTTAATTGAAATAATCTGTGCTACTCCTCATCTGGAAGTTTTGCTCTTGTATCGGTCTCCTGATGCAGACTGGTTCGCTTACAAATGTTCAGTAATCCTGGCTTTCTAAAGCAAGGGCAAGCCAGCCTACCCTGGAGCATCTGGGCCAGAGTCAAGGTCAGCTGCTCAGATCTTTCCTGTGCTCACTGAGGTTGCTACACATCCCAAGGTTCACGTTTGCCAAACTTACTTGACCATGAGCGGTCTTTTAGAGTGTACTTCTCAGAACAAATGTTCTGATTTAAATCACTTTGAACCTCAAAATCTGAACAAGATTATATTCAGCTGGATTCTGTTGTAATCTTGTCAACAACCTAAGACGACTGTATTTTTCTTTTGAAATGACCTATGAATAATAACACTATGTGCAGGTGCTCAATAAGAGACAGCAAAAGCTATCTTTCAGGACCTTCCTGTTGCCAACCAAGGTTTAAGCGTGGGGTAGCATGTAGGGGTGGATGTGAGTGTTCACAGATTTTTCGATCAATGAAACTTTGAAGAATTGGGGTCTTATCAGGGGTTCCTGGATGGCTCACTCGGTTAAGTGCCTGACTCCTGATTTCATCTCAGGTCATGATCTCAGGGTCCTGGGATCGAGCCCGCATCCAGCTCCACACTCAGTGGGGAGTTGGCTTGAGGTTCTTGCCCTCTCCCTCTGCCCCCTGCTCCTGCTTGCACGCACTCTAAAATCTTAAAAAAAGTGGGGTCCATCTAAGTGTTTAAATCTAGTTAAATATGTGTGAAAGGGAACAGTCCATCTTCTATAATCATTGAACAGACCAGCATTAGTCAATGGAAGACACACATCTAGACGAAAAGCACTTAGAGTTCCTGTGAAAACCTTTGGCAGTTAGACACCAGCTACCACAGGACCCTGACGCAACACAGTAGATGAGATTGTTACAGGATTTTTTTTTTCCTTCCACGAGACCAGGCATTCCTAAGATGTCCTGGCCTAGCCACATCACCACCACTGAGGACTTGACTGAGGTGCCCAGTCCGGGCCAACCGAATCGCAGCGTGGGCTGAGCCCATCAGTCCCCGGCGCCACAAGCCCTCCAGGACATTCTGATGCACATTCGAGTTTGAGGTCCACAGTGAGAGTAAAAACCTGCAAATGGGAAGTCATCGAGCATGGCTTCCTAGACATGAAGGAAATGGAAGCCTTTAACACAGGAGACACAGCAAAACTAGACACCCAAGAAAATCTTAAGATGAGCCTCAAAGTTACGCTCTGGGCAAAAGAAGCGAAGGTAAGACGTAACAACTCCAAAGATACAACGCTGGTGAGAATGACCCTTTGCTAGCAGGGTTTTTCCCCTGCAGGATATCCTGTCAAGTGCTGTGGGTAGTATTTCTACAGGAGCCCAGGGTTAGGGTCCCCCTGGCCCAATGGCTTGAGCCCTCCCCAAGTCCCTTCCTTGAATCCCCCAGAGGGGCGAGGAGGCATGCAGGGAATTTGGGAAGATAGGACATGAGTCTCCTCTGGCGCCGGGCACATTGCAGGTCACTGGGATTGCTCCGGGCGCTTAGCCGGGTCCCCGCTGGTTCCTGCCCGTCCGTCCTACGGCGGGAGCTAGCCACGCTGCAGAGTTCCTGCTTTCTCCACCGCGCCGCCCTGTGCTGGCGTCAGTGCTGTGAATGTGGATGCTTCTCTGCGGTGGGACCACCACGGGCTCAGAAACCGCCACCTGCCTGTCAGCTCCCCGTGCTCTGTTTAGGGTCAACTCTCCTGCCCGGATCCTAGCCCGATCGTCACACACCAGCCATAGGGTATTTCCCTCCAGGGCTCTTACTTCACTGAAATAATAATTAACTGCTTGAGAATAAAATACATCAGCAGCTTTTATAGTACCTGCCCCTTGGTGGACAGTCACCATATTTGTTCTGAACTACTCATGTCAAGTCATTGCACAGTCAAATGGGACAGAAGCTTTGTTTTCAGTAAATCGGGACTAAAGGATCGCTGTTAGGACCGTGGGGCTACACCTAAGTGTCGCTGTACCCAAACGTTGGCCCCATAGCATCATAAGTACTACTGGGACCGCAAACCTCTATCAATGAAGTAAAGACAAATATCACAGTGACACAATGTTGCACTGAGGAATGCTGACCATGGGGTCAAACGCAGGTCACCGAGCCATTGCGCACATACCAAACACAGCTGTCAATAGAGGCGCAAAACAAAGGACTGTCTGGCCACCCTAGCGACTTCTGTGCATTCAGCAGCTGCTGCAGCAGGGATGGCCTTATTTACACAGTTGGGATAGCACGATGGGTCACACGTCTGGCAACATCCAGTCACATCTCTTAGGACACAAAGGAAAATAATGCATAGACAATTCCTGATCACTGGGTGCTGGTTTTGAGGGTACTACTTAGATCACTAGAATCTCTTTTTTTTTAAAGCCACGATATTTTCCTAAGCTTACGATGTATTACGTAGCTGTAGGTCGCTGGCTGACCTCTAATACTCTTCCATCCCCTGTGGCTGGCTACCAAGTCTCTCTGTGTACTCAGATCAAAGCTACCTTTATCACTAATTTTTTTTTTTTTTTTTTTGTCAGAGAGAGCGAGCTAGCACAAGCAGGCAGAGTGGCAGGCAGAGGTAAAGAGAGAAGCAGGCTCCCTGCAGAGCAATGAGCCCGATGCGGGACTTGATCCCAGGACCCTGGGATCATGACCTGAGCCAAAGGCAGCCGCTTAACCGACTGAGCCACCCAGGCGTCCCTACCACTAAATTTTTTAATTAACATTGCGTGCAAGTTAGGAGCTAGGCATTGTGCCGAGGACTTTTTAGTACATGACCTTATCCAATATTCACAATCGTCGTTTTAAAAAGGGAGATGAAGAAATGTTCCAGAACTTGCTCACACAGTCAGTCCATAGCTCAGTAACAGTAAAAGTTAGTTCTGAGTGCCCAAGCTCCTCCAAATTAAGTGAAAGTAAAAGGGGTTCTCACCCAGAAATCCAAAACCAACGCTTAGACCTCCTCCCTTGGCAGAACACTGCCGTGATCCGGGGAGGACGCCGTGTGGCGCCGGCGCAGTCCTTCTCCACAGGGGTCTCCAGAACAGACTTCACGTGACGGAAGCATTGTCCCCTCGCCCTAGCCCTGGGCACCTGCCATCCTGCTCTCTGCTTCTGGGAGTCTAGTTTCCACATACAATCGAGACCGTGCAGTATTTGCCCTTTGCCTGGCTTAGTTCACTTAGCAGGATGCTCTCAAGGCCTAGTGATGTCGCGAATGGCACCATCTCCTATTCCAAGGCTGAATAATAGGACATCATAGGTCTAGAACCACATTTTATCTATGCATCGACATTTAAGATGTTTCCCTATCCCGGCCCTTGGGAATAACACTGCAATGAACGTGGGAATGCAGATCAGATCTCTAAGATCTAGATCTCAACTCCTTTGGATATACACCCAGAAATAGGGCTGCCGGTGTCCCAAGCACAGCACACAGGCGTACATCAGTGGTCTTTCCTCATCGTCAGCTTTATTCAATCACAAAGCAAGGTTGACTGTAATTGTCCAACAGGTTCAGGATTCCAAACTCAGTGACCTACAACTTGACTTCATACACATCACACAAAGTACAATAAAGTCACACAACAAAGAAGATACAGGGAGGTGAAAGAAGTTAAAGCAGCAAACTCCGAGGCCGTCCGTGAGCAGACGGTGACGGTTGAGAGGAGCACTCGGTCCAGTCCAGGTCAGCTCTCAGCGCTGACAGCTAATTCCGTCCGAGCCGGGGGGGATCGGCCTTTATTATGGTCGGCCCTGCTGGGCAGAGCTCTAAGGAGCAGCTGCCTTTTCAGTGGGGTCAGACGTGGAAGAGTCCAAGTCGAGAGTCTAACAAGATGTTATTTTTGCTGCAAAAGTCGTCATCCCTTGGGCCTTCGCAGGCCTCTTCTGGTTCTCCCGATTCCCAGCTCTCAGTTCTTCCAAGCCGCCTTGGCTTGGATGCTTACGCCAGTTCTGGGAGCCGTCAGCCCGGGCAGGTTTCCGAGATAACTGGTCTTAGCTGCTCCGCCCCTGGCTGCTTCCGTCACTGCTTGACAGGAATCGCTGCCTCGCATGAGTGACTCCATCTCGCTCTCTACGGCTGGATTAAAGGTTAACTCTAGTTTTAGTATTTTGAGAAACCTCCACATTGTTTTCCATAGTGGTCACACTAATTTACATCCCACCAACAATCTGGACAACAAAAGCTCCCTTTTCTCTACTTCCTTGCCAACACTTGTCCATTGTGGGTTTTTGTTTTGTTTTTTTGATAAGAGCCAACCTAACATATAGGAGGCAGTAATTCATTGTGGTTCAGATTTGCATTTCCCTGAGGATTAGTGATATCAAACACATTTTCATATCCCTGTTGGCCATTTGTAGGTCTTCTTGGAAAGGAAGGTCTTTTGGAAAGAAAAGGTCTCTTTTTAAATTGAGTTATGTGGTTTGATGGCTGTTGAGTTATAGGTGTTCATTATATATTTTGGATATTAACTCCTTATCATATAAATGGTCTGCAAATATTTTCTCCCATTCCATAGGTTGCCTTTTCATTTTGTTGACAACTACCTTTGCTGTGCAGAAGCTCTTTAGTTTGATGTGATCCCCCTTTGTTTTTGCTTATGTTGCCTGTGCTTTTGGCGCCCAATCCAGTATCAGAAGCTTTTCCGTTTGTGTCTTTGAGTTTTATTGTTTCAGGGTTTACATTTAAGTCTTTAATCCATTTTGAATCGATTTTTCAATAAGCGTCAAGTTTCATTATTTTTCATGTGGATATCCAATTTTCCCAATACCCTTTAACAAAGAGACTTTTTTCCCCATTGAGTATTCTTGGCCCCTTTGTCAAATATTAATTGGCTGTGTATATGAGAGTTTATTTTTGGCCTTCTATTCTGCTCTGTTGGTCTACATGTTATTGTGCCAATACCATATTGCTGATTGCTATAGCTCTGCAATCTCTCTTAAAATCAGGGAGTATGATACCTCCCAGCTTTGTTTTTCTTACTCAAAACTGTTTTGGCTGTGGAGGGTCTTTGGTGGCTCCACATCAATTTTAGGTGTGTTTTCTAATTTTTACAAAAAGATCATTGGGATTTTGTTAAGGATTGCATTGAGTCTGTGTACCGCTTTGAGAAACATGGTCCCCATTTTAACATTATTAATTCTTCTAATCCATGAACATGAGATGTCCTTCCATTTGTATTATTTCTTCTGTCAATTTTTTATAGTTTTTAGTAGACAACTCTGTCACCTCCTTGGTTAGGTATCATATTCCTTTTGTTACTATTGTAAATGGATTTAATTTTCTCTTTGCAGAGTTGTTAGAAATGCACCTGATTTTTGTATCCAGGGATTTATTGAGTTTTAGGTCTACCAAGTTTTTGTAACTATACTGCAACACTATGAACCTGGAAACTGTCCTATACCTATGTTTTTCCAAAAGTTACTATTTAAGGGAGTTAGGGTTTCAGGGTATTTTGATGTTTCACCATCTTAACTGAGCATTTACTATGATCTGGGCATCATGCTAAGTATTTTCACAGACCGCTATGTTTAATCTTCATAATAACCCTATGAAGTAAGACTATCATCATCCCTATTTTCAGATGAAGTTAAGTAACTTGACTATGGTCACACAGCCAGTGAGTAGTAGAGCAGGGGCTTCAACTCAGGCAGTCTAAAGTTTGTGCTCTATACCTTATTATTTTGCCTCTCTAACTTTCGCTGAACCAACTCATGACATTTTAGTCAATTAACACAGCTTTTACTAAGTTCTTAAAAAGATACATAGAAAACACTTAGGATTTTCAACAATCAGGCAGAAAATATTCTGTAACATGCATTCATCCATGACTTTTCATGATGAAATCAAATTCTACAAAGATGACATTTAATTTTCAAGTTTGAAAAGCAGCAATATTTGAATGTAACATACACTCAAATACATATTGAGTGTAACATACTTCTTTTTTTGGCAGTCTAAAAGATTAGGATACAAAACAAGAATCAGCAACCTACAGTCCATAGGCAAACCTAGCCCACCCCCTGTTTTTGTAAATAAAGTTTTATTGGAATGCAGCCATTCCTATTCATTGACATATCACATATGGCTGCTTCCACACTTGAATGGCAGCGCGAGAAGCTGCAGAGCCTGTATGGCTGGCAAAGCCTGAAGTATTTACTACATGGTCCTCCGCTGGAAATGTTTGCCAAGTCCCTTCGTAGAGGCTTAGATGAGCTAGATTGAGAAACACCCTCCAGGTTTGGCCAGGACCGAGTTAGAGTGATCGGCAAAGTCACGAGAGAATGTAATGTGTTTGTTGAAGCAAATGAAAAGCCGAGCCCGTCAATAATGCGCCTCTTCACAGCTGTGAGGAGACTGTTGCAGCAACCACCCCCAGCGACTCATGCTTCCCAGTACGGATGCCCTAGGGAACCCCGCTCTGCACGGGGTCTTGAGCTTGGCCATGTGACTTGCTGGGGCCAAATGGGAAACCCACAGAAGCTTAAGCAGGTACTTCCTCATCGGGGTTTGCATCTCAGCGTGAGAAAGAGGAACTCTTCAGGACAGGCCACACGGAGAAGAGGCGCATCCCAGCCTGCAGCTCCAGCTCACCGCCGCCCGTGACTGAGGCCATCCCTCCAGGCCTATGAGCGACACCAGGTGAGACCAGCAAAACACCACTCGCTAAACCCAGTCCACGCTGCAAAACTGTGAACAGTAGTGGTTTTAAGCCACTAGGTTCTGGGTGGCATTTTTGTTTTTTTTTTATGCAGAATACATACTGTCCCCAACACCCTAGCTGAAGGGCATCGGGAACCAGTGGTGTCGCCTAGGGATGAGAAAGTATGTCTGAATATCAAGGGGAAAGTGATCATACACACACGCACACACAGGAAATACCAAATGCCATTAAGGATCCAGGATTGCCTTTTCTTTCAAACTCTTGAAAGGAAAGAGAATAGATTCAAAGACAAAAATCTTTGCCTTTCTGTTTAGGGAAGGTTAGGTGCTGTAAATAAAAAACGCTCCCGTTTCTAGAGAATCCTTATCCCCTTCTGTCTTCCCAGACAGAAAAAAAATAGCTCACATCCCTGCAGGGGTTTCTTTTTGCCTCCCGGAGGAGTCAAAGGCTAGGGGGATTTACTGGCATGAGCCAGATACCTGTGCCAAATTAGGGACTGCAAGGCAGAAAAGCAAGCTGTGGTTTAGGGAGTATGTGGGGGAAGGGGCGCCGGCGGACAGGGGGAGGCTAGAAAGACAGGGCAGCGCAGAACAAAGGGGAGCCACAGGGGCGAAGACCCTCACCAGAGATTCCCACGCGAACTGCAGGGTGAGCCAGCGCTGGCTTCCTGCCCGAGGAAGGCCAGGAGGGCCCTCAGTGCTGCCCAGCAGGGGTGGGGGGTGGGGGGCTGACGCCTGCACCCAGGGCAGGAGCCTCTCACAATTCAGACTTTCACTTCATGCAAGCACACGCTCTCAACCACGACCTGGGGAATCCTGTCGAAGCAGCCCTCCTGGGATCCATGCCAGCCTCGAGCCCAAAAACTGCCTCTGAGAACTCTAGAAGCTAAAAAGTGCCTCTGATGAGGAGACAAGAAGGGAGGGGAAAGTTGCAGGTCAGAAGGAGGAGGGACAATGTCACGTGGGACGTACCTAACAAAGGAGACAAAATGTCCACTACAAAAGCAATTGGGGCCGTTTCAGCTCAGAACGAAATTCATGGAGAGAAGTAGTGAGGCTAGTTCTCCAAACTGTGAGCTCATTCATTCAGTCGGCACGTATTTATAGCCTCAAGGTGCCCGGCACGGTTGTGGGCCCTGCACATGCAGCAGTGAACCCCATGGACGGGACTCCTGCCCAACGAGGGCTTACAGCCCGGGAGGGGAGAAAAACCAAACAGTAACAAGAACGCGGAGTCTACTCCTGATAAAATCATGACATGTCCTGATGGGTGCCGGAAGGAAAGAAGCAAGCTGGCTGAGAGCACATGGGGAGGGGGGAAGGGGGAGGAGATCAGGAGAGGGGCCCCCTTGCTCCTGGGGGGCAAGCACCTGTGTCTCGTGCTCAGGTCTGTGCCCCTCCCAGTGTTTGTGCATTTCAATGAAGGGTTTTGGTTTCAGGTCAGCAAAGCTCCCCGTGGTTAGACTTTTTCCACTTTTCACTCTATGGTCTTATGCGATGCCGATGCAGACTAAGACATGGGGAGGGGCGTGGTACCAGTCCCATGGAGACCAGAGTAGATGCTGAGCAGGCCCTCCAGGGGCCTCACCCGGTGCCCTGCTAAGGACCCTGCACGGGGAACAATGCTCCAACGCCATCTCTGCATAGGAACATTCACTCAACTAGAGCCAGCAGCACCGCCCGACACATACCGAAAGGTTCTGCTCCAGAATGCCCTAGATCATCCCAATGGGACCACTCAGGAGACAGAAGCCCAGTTTTCTCTGAAGGGAGCTAATAATGCTTCCCATTCCTGGGGGAGGACAACCAGCACTTTGCTCGCTTTGCAAAGCAGGAAGGTGGTCCCTAGGCTTTATCACCCCGAGGAGGATGGGTCTCCGACATCTACTCACACTAAGCAGAGAAGCACTGGAGATTTGCTTTTCATCTTTTTCTTACTCCTTTTTTTTTTTAGTATACCATTACATAACTCTATAGATCATCTCCATTCAATAGCTAGGAGTTTAAATCTTATTTCATGTCGTTATTAGCAATACTTTTCATAATGGTAATAATGCATAAAAACCCCAGTTGAAACCTGGACATCAGGCACCTAGTTGCCACAAGCAAATGAACTGTTCCCTCCAAACATGTCACCCTGGTTTGATGGCACAGAGGGGAAAAAAGGAAATCCCTGAGGATAACCGGACCCAACACAAACATTTTGGTTGTGACCCAGTGGATTCTCTCCTAAAAGTTTAAACTCCCTCATTTCAGAATATACAAAGGGTAAGACTTTAAAGGGCATCTTCCTGATCAAATCTAATACTGCTGGCCCAGAACTTTCATTTGATTAATTTTCACTTCTTGAGATACTCACTCCTGAGTGTCGAATACATGATTAACTATGCTTGCTAAATTATGGAGTGCTGAACAAAGGGAAAGGATGTATCTTTTTTCTCTCTTGCCACCGTTATTTATTTGGGTTAATGATTGCCTTCTGCTTTCTGACACATGTTAAGAAAGAATTATGTGAGAGTTGTGTCACGTCATGAATCAATTTGACCATCTTTTCTGCCAAAACTTGCACCTCTACTTTTGGCGCCCCTCTCTTTGCTAAGAAGAAATAGATGCTTTCATAAGCCTGTGGGCTAATTATGTCAAAGGGGAAGGTGGGCAAGCAGGTTCCTAATATAGGTTCATGGGCTGCACGAGGTCGAACTCAAGCTGACCACGGGAGAGTAGCGCTTCCTTTTTTCTCATTGTGTTATGTTCTTGCCTGCACTCACGGAGAGACAGCAGCTCTGAGCCTTAGGTAAACTTGTACTCGAGAAGAACTTGTCCAAGTTTCTTGTGCTCACACTTGGCTGAACTGAAATTGTTTCCCAGGATCCAGAAACACTTCTGATACCAATCAGCTGGTCTCTTGTATCCATAAGTAAATCCACCCAATGAAAATTGAATGAAAAGGTCCTCATTGCTCCCTCTGCTTCCCGCTCGCTTCCCCCTACCCCCCCCCCCCCGGCTTAAGTGGTCTAATAGGATTCAATTAAGCCCACCCCGGCCTCCTCCAACCAGCGCGGCAGCACAAGTGAGCCAGATTTAAACTAGATTGACTAATGGAGTCAAAAACACTGATGGGTAATCAAGCCAGAAGAAAAGCATGGAGAACACAGATACAGCGCCAATATTGCCATACAAAGGGGTTATGAAAGGATTCAAGATGTTTCAAGACAGACAATGTTCTGAGAAAGCAGTGGTGCTGGGTATTAGGAGCTCGGAAGACATCCTGTTTCCGATTCCAACAGTGAGGCTTCCAGAAGTATGGAGGCATGAACAAGATACTGTGGAAATAAGAGTTTTAGCCCAGCTTGATGGAATCCTTCTGCATCCTGACTCCTTAGTGCAGGTTTATCTCCTATTTGAGAATCATCCCAAAAAGCCCAGCACGCCATCAGCACTAGGCGCCTAGGGTTCCTTTATTACCACAGGGGTCTCGACAGTATTGGAGGGAGTTGCACACAACCACAAGAATTTCCAACACAGATGCTCAACATCAGAACAAGAACAAAAGCCAAGTGAGGGGTACAGGCAGTTAAGTCAAGGACGTCAGGAGTCCCACCACCCACCCCCGGGGGAATGACCCCCAAATCCATACCTTTCCTGAAACCTCATTCAAACATTGGGTCCTTCTCTCCAACTACCTTCTGCACCCAAAACTAAACCCACCATCTCACTGCCCATCCACTTCCACAAAGAAAACATTTCTTTCCTTCCAAATATAAAGTGCATTACAATCGATTAACCAAACATATGCCACACCACCATTCTTTCAGCCATGGAGATTTGAAACCCAAACTTGCTGGATTACACACAGTTTCATCCTCTCCTGCTGTCATTTCTTCTATTAAAAGCCTCCATGGCCAAGCTGGACCCTCCATTCACACTACTTCCCCCCAATACGGGTTGAATCGTGTCCCTATCTCGAAGTCCTAACCCCCAATACCTCAGAAGGTGACTTTCTTCGGAAATAGGATTGCAGATGCCATTAGTTCAGATGAGGTCATACTGGAGTAAAAACGGGCCCTTGATGTCACATAGCTGGTGTCCTCAGAGAGAATGTGAGGACAGAGGCAGAGACTGGAGTGACGCAACGCCAAGCCACAGAGCGCCAAGGACAGATGGCTGCCGCCTAAAGCTCAGAAGCGGCAAGGAGGGTTCTACCCAGAGTCTGAGAGAGCATGTGGCCCCACAAGGAGGGTTCTACCCAGAGTCTCAGAGAGCATGTGGCCCCACAGATACCGATGTCTGACCTCCATCTCCAGAGCCCTGAGACAATAAATGTCCCTTAAGGGACCCAGTGTGTGGTACTTTGTTAGCCCTCGGAAATGAACATAACCCTCCTTCCCTTCTAGAAACCTCCCATGGATTCCTGTTCCCTCATCATCTCAAGGTCTATTCTTCGGCCAGGCTCCTGAGGCCTACACCCATCCAACCCATCCTCCCTTTACAAATGTACCCCCCACCATTTCTTCATGATTTCTCTGAACCACAACCTACACCGACTTCTCCCATATTCAATGTCTTGCTACCCCTGTTTCCACTAAAATATTCTTTCCCTTCACCAAGTGTCTTTATTTCTGTCTTCCCTATCAGTCCACAGCCCGTTGAGAAATGAGCTAGGACTTATTTTCTTTTGAATCTCCCCTGAGCACACAAATACTCCAGAAGTCGTGGTCGATGAACAGATCTCGTCACCTTGACACAGGCTTTATCCTTGACCTGGAATATCGGGCAGGCCATAGGCTACGGGCCAAGGACCGCGGTTTTACTTTTTGTGTCCCCAGCACCTAGCCCAGTGTCTGACATGTCATAGACTTTGAATAATTGTTTTTACCGAATCCATTCTGAAGACCAAGCTCAGGTAGAGCTCTTCCAGGTCCGTCCCAGGTAGAACAGCATCCCCCTTCTTTTAAAGGACTCACTAGTGAAATACCTTGAAGTTCTTCAGACAAAAGGGGCTGGACAGGGAGGAAATGCCATTCTCTTTCTCTGGTAACCCCACTAATAGGTCATTAAAAGGGCCCCAGCCTGGAGCCCCAGGGAGCCTCATTAGTCCCCACGGCCCCTCAGGGAGGGCAGCCTGCCTCCCAATTATCAGGCTTACTGTTTATTAATACATGACAAGGCTTGTCCTTCCAGCCCATTGTTACCTGTGTCTCCAAAGCCCTTTGAAAGCATAAATAAATGATAGCTGGCGGGTCTCCTTTCCCCAGGATGTTGTCAATGCTCAGAATCCTGACCGTTTTCCAAGACATGATTTACCACTACAAATGCCAAGTGCTCCTGTCCTCTCCTATTTATAGAGATGCTTGATAATCCAAGGTGCCGACTCCTTCCAACAGAGACAGACTAATGTTGTCGTGAGTCTGCAGGTCACAGAGCCGTGCACCGGGCTTTTCAAAGAGCCCAAGGCCTGCCGGTGGAGAAGCCGTCTGCTCGGCCGCTCAGCCATTCAGATCCTCAAGACGCCAGAGGCTACAGGGTGACTCTGGGAGGGCCAGAGCCTAGAGGAAGGTTACTGCTGTTCCAACTCCTCCTGTCCTTGCCCCTTTCCACCCCGACCTCATCTCTTCGACCCACATTTCCCAAAACACTTGAATTAACCTTTCAGATAGTTTTTCCCGTGTCCTGAACGTTGTCCCCCAAAATACAAATCCCCTGGTCATCCACTGGATGTTTCAAGGGTCAGGATGGGGAGGAGAGGTGCAGCGGTTGGGGGGGGGGGTGGGAGGGGTGGGGTCCAAGCTCGGAGGGTAGTTAGAAGCCAAAGAAAGAAGCCGGCGTTCAGTTCCCAGTTCCACGTCGAAGGGGCCCGGGACTCCCCACTCTATCCAGACAAGTAAAAAGCTGACCAGACTAAACAACCAACAGCTCTTCTTGGGTTAGAGACGTGAGGACACGGAACAAACCACTGCCCCTGAGCCTGGAGAGAAAAAAAGACAAGCGGACACAGAGTGTCGTGACTTACCAGACAGAGCAGGAGCCTCCGTGGGAACCGCGCCGCGCGGGGAACCCTCGGCTGCAACGGCCGAACTGCTAGGGGCTCAGTGTGGACACGTCTGCGAGCTGAAAACTCCAGGGGGGAATCCAGTCACGGGAAACCCCCCAAATACTGTGAGATTTACCTCCAGGAGCTCGAGCAGATTCCCACAGTAAGTCTCTGAGGACAAACTCCCTCAAGCTTCCAGCAGGGGCAGGAGGAGGGGGAAGGAACCATTTTAAACACACCGGAGCGTGTTGTTCTCAATCAGGGCTGCCCTCAGCTGAAACCGGAGGCCAACCTGCTGGGGTATTTCAGGGCCTAATTGACCCGGGGGTGGGGAAATACCCAACACCAGCTGGCTCTCGCCATCTCGCCCCACCGAAGAGAAGAGAAGAAGCTAGAAACACCTGTAAAGCTCACAGCAGCGAAGCACAGCCTCACAGAAGGGCTGAGACGATAAACGGTCCCCTCCCCCACACCTCGCCAACGCATGACTGGAGACCTATGTACGGTCCCTCTTACCTGACACGTTATGTCCAGCTATCAAGAGAAAATTACAAGACCACACCAACAGGCAAAAAAACACAATTTAAAAAGAGCCAACATCAGAACCAGACAAGGCAGGGATGTTAGAATTATCAGACTGAGAATTTAAAACAACTGTGATTCATATGCTAAGGGATCTAGGGGCGCCTGGGTGCCTCAGCCGATTAAGCGCCCAACTCTTGATTTCAGCTCAAGTCATGATCTCAGGGTGGCAGGATTGAGCCCCAAGTCAGGCTTCATGTTCAGCAAGAATCTGCTTCTCTCTCTCTCCCTCTGCCCCACCCACTCACACACGTGCACATGCTCTAATAAATAAATTAATCTTTTAAAAAATATATACTAAGGGCTCTAATGGATAAAGTAGACAGCGTGCAGGAATCAATGGGCAATGTAAATAGATGAATATCCTAAGAATGAAAAAAAAATGCTAGATTAAAAAACACTGTAACGGAAATGAAGAATGGCTTTGATGGGTTCATTAGCCAATTGGATGTGGAGGAGGAAAGACTCTCTGATCTCGAGGATATAGCTGTATAATCCTCAAAACCATAAAAAAGAGAATAAAGACTGGGGGGAAAAAGCAGAACATCCAAGTTCTATGGGACAATTGCAAAAGGTATAATATAGGCATATATGGATATCAGAAGAAGAAAAAGAGAAAGGAAGAGAAGAAACATTCAAAACAACAACTATTATCCCAATTAATATTAGATATCAAACAGCAGTCCAGGAAGCCCAGCGATCACGTGGGATAAATGCCCCCAGAGAAGTACAGCTGGGCATATCATTTTTAATTACAGAAAATCAAACACAAAAAAATTTTTGGAAAAAAAGCCAGAGGAAAAGAAACACCTTACCTACAGAAGAACAAAGATAAGAATTACATCTGAGTTCTCAGAAACCATGCGAGCAAGAAGAGAGGGAAGTAGGATATTTTAAATGTTGAAAGAAAAAAACCACCAAAGTAGAATTCTGTACTCTGAGAAATTATACTTCAAAACTGAAGGAGAAATAAAGACCCTCTCAAACAAACAAAAATTGAGGGAATTTGTTGGCATACCTGGTGGCTCAGTTGGTTAAGTGACTGCCTTCAGCTCAGGTCATCATCTCTGGGTCCTGGGATCAAGCCCCACATTGGGCTCCCTCTAGCTCTCCCTCTGCCCCTCCCCACTGCTCATTCTCTCTCTCTCTCAAATAAATAAATAAAATCTTTAAAAAAAATTGAGGGAATTTGTTGCCAGTAGACCTGCCTTACAAGAAATGTTGAAAGAAATTCTTTAGGAAGAGGGAAAATAATATAGGTCTGGATCTACATAAAAGAAGAGCATTAAAGAAGGAATAGGTGAAGGCAAAATAATAACTTTCATTTTTTTGTTCTTAATTGATCCAACAGATAACAGTTTATTCATAATAATAGCAACAATATATTCAGTTAGGTATTCTTATGTATATAACTTACATATATCTTATATGCTTATGTCTTTATATACTTATGTATATATCTTGTATATAGTTATGTATGCTTGTGTATAAGTGAAATGAATGGCAGCAATGATAGGAGGAAGCAATTAGGGTTATTTTGTTATTACAAGATGCTCACACTACCCATGAATTGGCATAGTGTTATTTGAAAGCGGACTTGGATTAGTTGTAAATGTCTATTATAAACTCTAGGGCAACCACTAAAAAGTTCCAAAAAAAAGAGAGTATAAGTGATATGCTAATAATGGAGAGAAAGTGGGGGTCATATAAAATGCTCATTTAAAACTACACAAAGCAGAAAAGAGTAGAAGACAAAAATAGTAACAAAGAACAAGGGCAACAAACAGAAAACAGTAATGAATATGTTAGATATTAATCCAGATATATCAGTAATCACTTTGAATGTCAAGAGTCCAAATGCATTGATTAAACGGCAGAGATTGTCGGAGTAGATCAAAAAACAAGATCCAACTATATGTTGTCTTCATGAAATCCACTTTAACTATAAAGACACACATAGGGGTGCCCGGGTGGCTCAGTGGGTTAAAGCCTCTGCCTTTGGCTCAGGTCATGATCTCAGGGTCCTGGGATCGAGCCCTGCATCGGGCTCTCTGCTCAGCGGGGAGCCTGCTTCCCTCTCTCTCTCTCTCTCTCTCTCTCTGCCTGCCTCTCTGCCTACTTGTGATCTCTCTCTCTCTGTCAAATAAATAAAATCTTAAAAAAAAAAAAAAAGACACACATAGATTAAAAGTAAATGGATGGAGAAAACTATACTACGCTAACACTAAGAAGAAAGGAAGTGTAGATTCCCAGAAGAACTTATAGTTGATCAAATGCACTTTCAAATGAAGAAAGGAGCCAAGATCAATTAAAGAATCGGAATTACATGAGGAGGGCAATTAAGGAACAGAATTTTTCAAAGGAACACATTTAGAAAGTGGATATCTAGGCTTATGGTGGCTTGAAATAAGTTCCTGAGGTTATTCCCTAAGTATTTTTGCCAGTTCTCAGCAACTTTCTGACCCCAAATACTCAAAATACTGTGTACATTCCCAAAACAGAGTGAAGAAGTCCCACACTCTGTTTAGGAAATGTAAAAAATGTGAAATGCAGCATAGATCTGGCCTTGGGGACGTATATGAGTGAGCTGTAACAGCGGGGGTGCACACCCACCTTCTCTTCAATGTCCCTGCCTGTCAGTGGTGTCATGGCTGTCCTCGACCATGGGCTATTCCTGGGCCTCCTTCACAAGGAGCCCGCCTTTATCTCATGTTACATCATCACATCATCTTACAATCCAGAAATGTTTGCATCTTAACTGCGCACTGAACAACCTTCCAGACCCAACTGTCTCTCTCTAAGGTAGCTAAAGTGTAGCAGGATGACTTATTTTCAATCATGAAGTTTTCTAGAAGTCTCAAAACTCCGGGCACTATGGCAAATGGGAGCAAAGAAAACTATGTTTGGAAGGAAAAATGTCCCTTTATTATTGGCAAACCAGTAGCAATAAGCACACTCATCACCCAGATCATGGTTTCTAAATACCATCCTCCAACGAAAGGAACCAGGCCTCCTTGAAGAAGTAGTTGATTCTACATCCGGGCAAGAAAGACACAAGATGATCTGGGGCATCTTGTGATGCCAGAAAGTAGGGAAGTACTCAAAAAGGACGAGGGCTTCCTGAAGGAGCATAGAAACCAACCAAAGAGTTCCCAGAGACCAAAGCTGGAACGAGTTGAGCAATAAGCAAAAAAATATTTAATTGCAATCCATAGAATAAAGTAAACATGCACGAGTCTATTCTGACATTTAAAAATAGTTGAACAAATAAGTACACTGGCAATAAGGCATAGCTCGTCCTTACAAAAAATTTTTAATTAATAAGTGTAGAAGGAAAGAAAGAAATATAAAATCACCATTAGAACTCCACGGTAACAATTCCTGTGGGAAAAATAATCCACCCACGGCTGCTAAAATTAGTGGTTGAGAGTTTGAGGAAAAGCAGAGTATTTCTATAATCTAAAAGCTCCTGCCCCAAGATATGTATTAATTGTAAAAGGAAACGTAGTAACTTTACATTCAATCCCTTCAAACATACCTTAGCTGAATAACAGAGGGAAAAGCACCAGTAATAAGAACTACTGATATCATGTATCCCTGGTATCAGATCAGGACCCCACACTTAGGACCTCATTTAACCTTAACCACCTCTTTTCAGGCCTCATCTCCAAGGACAGTCACATTGGGGTTTAACGTTCCACCATATGAATTTGGAAAGGGGAACAATTCAATTCGTAGCACTTGCGAACCACAATCTAATCATGAAAATACATTAAACAAACCCAAATCATCCATGAAACAACTTATAAGCACTCTTCAACAGTGTCAAGGTTATGAAAGACAAAGAAAGACTAAGGAACTATCATAGGTTGAAGGCTATTGGGAGACATGACGATTAAATGCAACGTGGGATGTGGGACTAATTCCTGGGACAGAAAAAGGACATGAATGGAGAAATGGACTCAATCGGAATAAAGTCTCCAGTTTAGTTACTATTGTTGTAGCAACATTTTCTTGGTTTTGATCACTGTGCGATGGTTATATAAAATGTTAACATTACGGCAGCTGGGTGAGGGTTATACTGAAATGTTCTCTGCTGTTTTTACAACTTTACTCTAAAATTATTTCAGAATAAAAAGAGGGTTTTTTTTTTAAATGTCCCTTCACATCACACTCCTCACAATGTGGTGGAAGTAGAGAACAGACCCTCGAAAATCCTCTTTCCTGTGGGGGAAGGGTGGGGAGAGAGCGCAGAGAACCACACAACTTCCCCGCACTTCCCCACCACCCTC
This sequence comes from Potos flavus, assembly GCA_028534135.1. Classification (NCBI taxonomy): domain Eukaryota; kingdom Metazoa; phylum Chordata; class Mammalia; order Carnivora; family Procyonidae; genus Potos; species Potos flavus. Next base: position 78,997,534 of record CM052887.1, on the reverse strand, counting down.
CAGGAAGTGACAGAGAGCAGGAGGTGGGAAGAGTCCAAGCGAAGGATTTTTAAAAGCCGGTTTCACGGAGGCAGACATGGAGCATGGAATCTGCAGTGAGAGAGATGGGGGCTGGCCTAGTTCCAGGGGCCCCGCTCAGAGACCCATCATGCGCCTTTATTTTAAGACCGTCAGCTGTTTGTGTCCATGAAAGAGAAAGAGAGGACTCTGTTTCCACACAAACAGCCCAGTGGACATGGACCACTGGCTGCTCTCCCTCCCAGCTGGTTGATTCTGTGGCTCTGAGAGCCCCAAGGCTGATTATTGTGGGGATTAGCACCTGACAGCCTGCACAACCCAGAAAGTTCCTTTTATTTAGGACAATCCACAATAAAGTGGATGGCCAACCACTCACCCACTTCCTACTCTCCTGGCCATCTTTCAGCTTTGTAGTTCAAAGCATTTTTGTTCTCATTCATTTTGCAAAGGCCTTTTTTTTTTTTTCTTCCCTGAGTACCTACCTTGTTTAAGGCATCAATAAGCCCAGAAGATAGAAAATAACTCTGAGATAAGAACGGAGTGCTAACACGTAGTGGGCTCGCCATAAAGAGTTTGCTGAATTGACTTGAATGCCCTCTGTGGATTATATCCCAGAAAGCTTTTCTATACTTAGATTGTGGTATTTCTGGCCATAATCTCTCCTAGGCACAGTGGCTGGAATAGAATATAAATTGCTGGGCCGAGGTGTAGCTGCAAAATTTTCTAAAGATATACCCTTTAACACAATGACTCCTCTATACAAGATGTACCATGAACCCCGGGTAAAAGATAAAAATAGAAATAATAATAATAATAATGAGTGGTCAGCTGTCATCAAGTGTTTACCATGTGCTGTGTATGTAAAGCTCCCAGCAACAACCCTAGTATGTAGGAGCGAGTACAAGTTTACAGATGGCTAGTAAAGAAGAGGCAGAGCCTAGACACAAGCCAAGCATCTGGACTGGAGTCCATGCTCTAAACCACTGGGCTCCACTTCCCTTCCCATTCCTCAGTTCTGTTCTAGCCTTACTGCGAGACTTTGGGCAAATCTTTACAATTCTCTGGGCCCCTGATTGCCTGCCTATAATATGGGGATAATCATCCCATCTTGCCTACTTCAAAGGGTCAATTACATAAGGGTCAACACAACAAAAGTTGAATATATAGTAGATCACAATAGACGAAAGGGATCAAGAGTACACTTAACGTGACGAGCACTGAGAAATGTAAAGAATTGTTCAATCATTATATTGTACACCTGAAACTAATATAATACTGTATGTTAATTATGCTTGAATTTTTTTAAAAAAGTTGTCTAAAATGTCTAGGACTCTGGGGCACCCGGGTGGCTCAGTTGATTAAGCATCCAACTCTTGATTTTGGCTCAGGTCATGATCTCGGGGTGGTGAGATCCAGCCCTGGGTTGGGTTCCACACTCAGAGGGAGGTCTGCTTGAGATTCTCTCTCCTTCTCCCCCTGCCCCTCCCTGCCGCTCATGCTTGCACTCTCTCTCTCTCAAATAAATAAATAAAATCTTTTAAAAATGAAATAAAATAAGGGTGCCTGGGTAGCTCAGTCGGTTAGGCAACTGCCTTTGGCTCCAGTCGTGATCCCGGAGTCCTGGGATTGGGCCCCACATCAGGCTCCCTGCTCAGTGGAGAGTCTGCTTCTCCCCCTCCTTCTGCCCCCTCCCCCAACTCTCTCTCTCTCTCAATGAATAAGATCTCTTAAAAAATAAAATAAAATAAAATAAAATAAAATAAAATAAAATAAAATAAAATTTCTAGGACTCTATAGAGAGACCACATCTTTGGCCATAATGCAATTATGAAGTCAGCTATAGAAAAGATACTTGAGGGGCGCATGGGTGGCTCAGTCGGTTAAGAGTCTGCCTTCAGCTCAGGTCATGATCCCAGGGTCCTGGGATCAAGCCCCGCATTCAGCTCCTTGCTCATCAGAGAGCCTGCTTCTCCCTCTGCCTGCTGCCCCCTTCCTTGTGCTCTCTTTCTCTGACAAATAAATAAATAAAATCTTTTAAAAAAGAAAAAAAGAGGGGTGCCTGGGTGGCTCAGTCGGTGAAGTGGCTGCCTTCGGCTCAGGTCATGATCCCAGGGTCCTGGGATAGCGTCCTGCATCAGGCTCCCTGCTCAGTGGAAAGCCTTCCTCTCCCTCTCACATTCCCCTTGCTTATGTTCCCTCTCTCGCTGTCTCTCTCTCTGTGTCAAATAAATCAATAAAATCTTAAAAAAAAAAAAAAGAAAGAAAAAGAAAGAAAAAAGAAGATACTTGAAATTTGTTTTAAACTAGTGTGCTCATAAATAAGGCATGGGTTAAAGAAATTTAGTCTCATTAAAATAATAGATTTTTTAAAAAAAGATATAAATCCACAAAATCTAATTCCTAAGCTGCATGAGGAAGACTGAGAAGCAGCCATTTTTCCCTTTCAGGACTCCCAAAAGATTTGGACATTTTAGGAATCAGGAAGCTCTGGAAGCAACGATGGAGAAAGGCCTGAAAATAGAAGGACGGCTGGAAATGAGCGTGGGAAGCACTGAGACCTCAGGGTGACTTCCCTCGGCACAGCCCAATGACAACCCCTCTGTGCATTTGCTGGAGAGAGTAAGGCAGGGGTCCCTGGTCCAGCACACACCAGGCATGGCTGAATTGTGTTGTTGTTGTTGTGTTGTTTTGTTTTGTTTTGAGTAGGCTCCACACCCAGCACAGAGTCCAACACAGGACTCAAATCCATGACCCTGAGGTCAAGACCTGAGGCGAGATCAAGAGTCGTACGCCAAACACACTGAGCACCCAGGCGCCCCATGGCTGAAGTTCTTAACCATCCTCATAAAAAGAGCTGAATCTTCAGTAGGAACTTTTCCTAAAGATTGACACTCTCCCCTCCCAGCCTTCTTCCCTGACTTACTGCCACACCAGCACCCAGGATTGTATGCTTCAGGCCTGACCTTCAGAGAGGCTTTGCTGCAGAATCTCAGGATTCTGAAACCCAGGGTCCCCCAGGATCTGGCCTAGCCAGACTCCTTACAGGGACACTCACAGCCCATAAGCCCTACCAACAGGCTCAGGGCTGCCAATCACTTTTTTTCCTATTGTGGTAAAATACGTGTCACGTAAAATATGCCATCTCGGCCATTTTTAATTTCACAGTTCGGTGGCATTAAGCCCATTCACAATGTTGTGCAAGCACCACCACCTTCTATTTCCACAACTTTTCATCACCCCAAACAGAAACTCTTTACCCATTAAGCAATAGCTCCCACTCCATCTCCCTCCAGCCCCTGGCGACCTCTGTTCTACTTTCTGTCTCCGTGAACTGGCCTACTCAAGGTATTTCAGCTAAGTGGAATCCTGCAATATTTGTTCTTTTGCATTTGGCTCATTTCACTTAGGAGAATGTTTTCAAGATTCAATCACGTGGTAGCCTGTATTGGAATTTCACTCCTTTTATAGCTGGATCGTATTCCCGTGTATATACAGACCCCATTTCGTTCATCCACACCTCTGCTGACAGACACCGAGATCGTTTCCACTTTTGGCCACTGGGACTGACGCTTCTGGGAACACTGACGGCACAAGTATCTGAGTCCTTCTCCTCAATTCTTTTGGTTATTCTCTATTATCTTCACTTTGAAATTCCTTGTCATCCTCAAGTGACAAACCAGGGATCCCCTGACATTTGAGGAAAGCATTTATGATGAAAGACAGGACACGAACAGGAAAAAAAAAAATTGTTTTTCAACTTAGAGAAAACAAAGACTATATAAAAGAAGAAAACAATGCAAAACAAAACAAAACAAAAATGTATATCCTAAGAAAGATAAAAAGCAGATACAGCATCTAGGAAATAAAGAGAGTATGCTTTAAAAATAAAACTTGCAGAGAACAGAAAAGTCCTTTGTAAATAAATGAGAGCAGAAATAAAAAGCTCAATAAATACATGTGGTAGAGAGGAAATTAAAAAAAAAGAGTTGAGGAAATTGGAAATCACTCAGGAAACAGAAATGAAGACAGAGGAGGAATAGAGGAACCTGAAGAGACGAGCTAGTGCCTGACCTAATAAAAGCTCTATAGATGAGAGAGAAAGAAAAAATAATAAAATTGTAAAGCAAAAATAATGATAAAATAATAATAGCATAATAGAAAATAACAAAATTATTATTATACTCAGGAAGATTTCCCCAAACCCTTGCACGCTATTGGTGGGATTGAAAACTGAGTCAGCCCCTATGGACTATGACCTAGCAATTGCACTCCTGGGTGTTTACCCCAAAGATACAAATGTAGTGATCTGAAGGGTCACGTGCACCCCAATGTTTAGATTTTCTAAGAGATTAGATCTTCATTGCTGCCAATGGAAGAAGTGATCATTATGTGACATCACAGAGATGTTCGCTAACGCTACAATGGCAATCACACTGCAACATAAATGTACCAAATCAATATGTTGTACACCTTAAACTGACACAGTGTGGTATGTCAAATATATCCCAATTAAAAAAAAAAAGAAAGAAAATATCCCAGGGCTAATACACATCAGAAAAAGCCCACCATGTGTCCAGCACACAGGATAAAAACTGGCCCATGAGAACACACATCATTATGGAACTTTGGAACTTTGCGGATTAATAGAAGACCTTAGAAGCTTCCAGAAAAAGAAAAACAAAATCGTGTATAAAGGGTCTAAAGCCAAGATGACTTCTGACTTCTTCCCAGCACTTGGGAAGCTAGAAGACAATGGAATTATGTCTTCAAAATGCTTAGGAACAAAGATTTCTGACCTAGAATTCTCTATTATTAAGTGCACTTGTAGTCCACGCACCCAGATATGAGCTTTCACTGTGGCAGCATTTTCCCCAAACTTCAAAAATTCACGTACTATCTTCTTGACTTTTGCCTTAACCCCAACGACATTTTTTTTTTCTTAAATGGAATCTTTTTTGTTTTTTGTTTTTTTACTTAAAAATTTATGGAATTTGTTATGGAAAACTGGCTATCACTTGTGATGAATAAAAAGTAAATATGGAAATAAAGACGATCAAAGCAATGCATTCAAGTTCTGACTGGCTCCCGTTGCCTTCCCAGAGCTCAGCCTGGTGCCCTTCTCTGCTTGAGAAAGGAGAATTAGCAAGAGTAAGAGAGATGTTAAAGACCTACACCACCTGATAGGTCTTTTGATGTAATCAAAAGGACTGAAAGAGATTTGAAAGGACTAATGGTCTGTACGCGTCAACCTTCTATAATGCCACCTCGTGCACCTCCTACACCCCCATACCCCCGACCATTCCACCAGCATCTCGTCTTGGAAATACTGCACTGAAAGGACACACAGAGGCCATGTCCCACTCAATGGCAAGTCTCAGAGCTGATAAGGTGGCCTGTGTCTCTGCAGAGAAAAGCATGAAGGGCCTTGAAACCTCATCAGGCTCAACAGCTAAGATCAGACAAGAACACTAAGCCCTGTTTTGGTTTTAAAACCTGTCTATCTCTGTCTTCAAAGCTCAGAAACCAAAGGGGGCCTTCCTGCAAAAGGGCAGGTCTCATCTGTGAGCTCAAACCAGGTCTTGCTTTAACCAATCCCCCACCTGCATCTCCAGGTTTGCTTAAATCATCTCAATTTGCCACTTCACAGCAGAGTGGCCTCCGCGGGCGATCTACCCCACATCCCACCCGCGTGGGGTTGGGCTATGTGTGAATGGCAGCTTCGTCGTCTTCTCCAGGCCTCGGGCAACGTTTGTGGTTTTCCTCTGTGTTCACACAACCACTGAGGCTGGTCTCCAGAGATGTAAAGACTTGCTGGTCCCTGACTGAGACAGGCAGCTTCATAACTATGTGGGCTAAGTGTGCTCAGCACACTCTCTGGCAAGGCCGCGCCAGGTCTCAGACTCCAAGACTCTGTGTGGCCTGCACTGTCTACCGTCCATGACCCACTCCAGCCATGAGACAAGTAGGAGCAAGGTCAATAGTCAGAGTCCAAGCAGAAGTTCTAGCAGTTACAGTTACCGTCAGTCAACAAGAAACCAAAACATTACTCCTGGCCTGACTAATAACAATAACCACCTCAACTCAAGATTATAGGCCCATGCGGAGTGTGATCCCCAGGGCCCCCTTTCATCTGGATTTTTTTCTGTAAATGTTGGAGAAGCCCAGAGTTCCTCCTTCGACAGTCTCTCGCTTTTTCCATATACCCTCTCTCCCTTGTCATATCATCCAAGCTCCTGGTTCAAATAAAATCTATATGCTGATGGCTCCCAAACTCATATCTGCATACCAGAACTTCTCACCTGACATCCAGACTTGTATATTCCCATGTTACTCCATTTAGAATTTTTATAGGCATCTTGGATGCAACACATCCCAAATCGAGTTCCTCGTGTTCCCCCAAAGAACCGTCTCCCCTCCAGTCTTCCCATCTCAATAAATGGCCACCCCTTGGTTCCATTTGCTAACCTTGCAGTTAGCTTTAGGGTTTATTTGCTCTCACACTCTTTCCACCATCTTGTGAATTCTACCTCCTGAATATGTTCAGAGTGTGACCACTTCTCACCACCTGCACTGCTCTCACCCTGGTCCCCGTGGTTATGGCAGTGGCCTCTGCTTCTGCCCCAACCCCAGTGTATTTCAGTGCAGCAGTCAGAGTTCTCCTGTAAGACAGACCACATCACTCCTGTGGCTTCCATCACCCTAGAAGAAGACAAAATCTTCACCATGACAATCCCATACAATCTGCCCTATTACCTCTATGACTTCTCCTTCCCCTCTCCTCCTTTTCACTTGGCTCCAGCCACACTGGCTTCCTTGTTTGTGAAATAAACCAGGTATGTTTATACCTCAGGGCCTTTGCACCTGCTGTTCCGTTGGCCCAGAACACTCTTTCTCCAGATGGCGACATGCTGGCTCCTTCACCTCCTTCAAGCCTTTATTCAAAAGTGACAGGAAGGGTTTTCCTTGCCACCTATTATGGGCTGAATTGTGCCCCCACCTCCCCACCCTCATCCCAACAAATTCATATGCTAAAGTCCCAACTAGCACAGAGGAGCTCAGAATGTGACTGCATTTGGAGATAGGGTCTTTAAAGAGGTAATGAAGTTTAAATGAAGTCATTCAGGTAGGCTCTAATCCAACAGGATTGGTGCGCCTAGAAGAGGAGAAGATTGGCACAGAGGGAAGACCATGAGAAGACACAGACAGAAGGGCCCCATCTACAAGCAAGGAGAGAGGTCTCAGAAGAAACCCCTCTCCCAACACCCAGACCTCAGACTTCAGCCTCCAGAATTGTGAGGGAATAAATTTCTGCTATTTAAGCCACCCAGTCTGTGGTACTTTACTATAGAAGCCTGAGCAAAGTAATACATCACCCCATCTACGATGCCCAATGCCCTCCTCCAACACTTCATATTCCCCTTCTGTGCTTTCTTCTTTTCTCCCCAGCATTTGCCACTGTTAAATATGTTAAAATCTTTCTTATCTCATTTGTTTATTATCTGTTTTCACATTACAATGTGGTTACCTCCAGGAAGATGGAGATTTTTGTTTTCACCACCGTCTCCCCAGAAGTAGAATGGAACCCAGCACACAGAAGGCACTCTGTAATCATTAGCTGAATGAGTGAATTTTCCTGCTCCCTGCACCCAGTGAACGTGAGCTTGTGTTTGCAGGCAGAATCATGGGGGGCAGGGGAGGGCAGAGGCACCCTGTGTGGATGGTGCCACGGCTATGCATTCTACAAGGTTTGAGGAGCACCCACTTTCTAGAATATGGACATTTTAAATTAAACATCGAAGTAGAAGGTGGCCACAATGTGATGAGGAAGATGAGAGGATATCAAGCAATTATCGATATAGACACAAATAGTTTGGTCTCTGGTTCCAATGGGAACCGAAAACCTTGATGGAGAGCTTGTTACACTCTGCCATACACTAGGCTGCATGCTTGACTTTCTCTCAACCCCCCCAATCATTTAATAAAGCAAGTATTATTCTTATTATTCCCTTTTACACAGGAGACTCCAGGCTTACAGAGGAAGGTTAAGTGGCTTCATCAAGTTCACCCATCGACAAAATGGCCATGCGCTACACTGGAGTCCATTTGGTGTTAAAGCCTATGCTCTTAACCACTATTCCAGAAAGACATAACTGAGTCTTTGGGGTCTTACATCAATCCGGGATAGCCAACCCGCTGGGCTGCCTTTGGGTATTCTGCTCTGATGGCCTCTTTTGACCTTCCCCGCCCAACAAGGAGAAGATCCAGCTGAGCTTCAACTCCAGGAACGTAGCCTCTCCTACTCTGGAGCCTCCACACTCTGGGCCCCTGCCCTGGGTGAGGAGCAGTGCTGCTGCCAGTCCTCGTCCCCCAGCAGGCAACGGCCAGTGAGCTCTGGCCTCAGAGTCAGGAACAGCCATCTCGTCCCGAGGGTGTGCTGGCACTGAGAGTCAACAGCAGGCCCCAGTGGAGAATGACCGAGGTTGGGAGTAGATACATTCAAGGATTTCACAGTGACTCTGGGGGAGGAGGCCCCCAGTTATCTTGAAATAATCTTTGGTGACATCTATGGCTAAACCGAAGTGTCATAGTGAGGAGTGCCAGTCACCAAAACGTGTCTGGCTTTTCAGAGCAAATGAGGCCTGTTGTTTGACACCTTCTGTGTGTTGGTCAACAGGGACATGAGTCATGATCGGGACAGGAAGCAACGCAGAGCTTTGTTGACTCCTAAAATTTTAAATGAAACTTATGTTTAATGGGGACCTATTCTTGGTGCAGGAACCTTATTGGTGCACTTCATCCCCATAACCTGTGAGATAGGTATTGATATCCTCATTTTGCAAATGAGAAAACAAGGCTCAGAGAGCTTGCAAGCGGTGAGGTCCAGCTTCAAATAGAGCCTATTTGTATCCAAAGCTCAGTGTGAACTTCCTGCTACACAAATTTGCCTTATGGAAGAAAGGAGCCCTTTCTCTCTAGAAGGACTTTATATCTCGTGGAAGTAACATCTTTCTAACCAGATATGCCCACAGCACTATCCAAGTTCCAAAACAACAACAACAAAACAGTTTACCTAACTGGAAAAAAAGGAGTTTTCATTGGAGAGCTCTGAACTTGGAGCAGAAGAATGGCCTGACGAAGTGCGAGGGACACGGTACCAAGAAAACCCTTATCCACTCTAGGAAGCTGCTCCTATTTGTCCTTCTCTACACCCAGAAGGTGTTCCTTTGGGTTAAGATGTTTATGACTATAAGAGTCCATACAAAGTTCTCCTGCTACCCTGACTGACCCCTGGGCAGAAGTTAATTCATCTGCTTCCTAACTGCTATGGCTGCTGGTAGGACATGGGGCAGTGACAGGAACGGGGGGAATGCACCTTGAGGAGATCTGAAGCAGTCATCAAAATTGGTTTTGTCCTACCTCATAAATTTGCCTGTTCACAGCTCTGCCAACAATTCACTGTGTCACATTTGCATCTCAGTGAGTGCTGTGTCTCAGGACCACCACCTCTAGGTGGAAGAAGCCTCTAGAAGCAATCCTGTTTGTCCCCCAACTCCAGGGGCCACCACCGCTCTCCACGTGGTTAAACAAGGATCCATTCTTGAAGGTAGGTTTCTCAGCTCTGCTCTACGCACCTCCCAGGGATTAATCATCCCACAAAGAAATTCTTCCTTGTATCTGATTTCAATTTCTCCAAGGAAATTCCAGCTCCTTTTTTTCTCTTTGAAGATGGAAAGCTCTTTTCACAAAAGATTTAAATATATTCAAACAACATGGGGCACCTGGGTGGCTTGGTCTGTTAAGCATCTGTCTTTGGCTCAGGTCATGATCTTGGGGTCCTGGGATCGAGCCCTACATCAGGCTTCTTGCTCAGTGGGGAGTCTGCTTCTCCTTCTGCCTCTGCCCCTTCCCCCCATTCATTTTCTCTCTCTCCCTCTCTCTCTCTCTCTCTCTCTCCCAAATAAATAAATAAATAAATAAATTTGGGAAACATTTAAATACATTTAAACATTACAAAAATCAGAAAAAAATTGTAAAATATTCAGTCGTAATCCTGCCAGCCTACCTTAATTTTCATTTCTCTGTATCCCTTTCCAAAGTTTATCCTTATAAATATTTTCAATATTTATAATCCTAACATAGGCACCATTTGTAGATTCCCCTTCTCATTAAAATACTTCCTCATGCAGTACCTAATTTTCATCCCTATCTTTCAGGCAAAGGGTCATTTATTTGCTGTCTTTCCTATACGATTATTCCTGGAGTCCTCACCCATACTCCAGAAAAGATAGAATGATTGTTTCTATTTGAGGGGTGTGTATGTCTGCCCATTAACAGGATGGGACTCACCGAGCCAGTTTACCTAGTCTTGCCGTATCTCCCTTGAGCCCAATAACATTCATATGTGGGATGGATGGTTGAGGGTTATGTCAAGGTTTTCTTACATTTGGAGATGTGTTCCTATTTCTTGACTCCCTGATATAGACCTATAATTCACCTGCTTAGTTTTTAATGACCATGAACCTTAATGGCTGCTCCACGCTATCCAGCAAAAGGGTCAAAGTACTACAGGCAATGTATTATACCAGACTCCCTGCCCAGTCTTCACCAAAACAGTTAGCGCTTGGCATCTGAAACAGCTCCCTCTTGACATTACAGGTCTGCTAAACTCTGGGTCTATTGGTGCTTCAGCTTCACTGAGGACTGGACCCCACCCGACACTGATGTCCCCTTGAGGAGGCAGCATATGTACAAAACATCTTTTGTGCTTCAAGTTCTCACAGTTAAACAGCACATAGTCTATGTCCAGGGGACAAGATTGTTCTGAGTATAACTCACTGGCTGCTACAGAATGGAACATACGACCTTCCATTGTGCTTTCAATTATAGTTAACTAAAAGTGAAATATGAGTCCCTCTCTGAGCATATCCCAGGAACAAACATTTTGTTAACAAAGGCAGATAAATGAGAGTACTAGCCCTCAGAAATAGCAACAAGAGATGAATGCATACCTGTAGGAAAGAGAAGCCAGTCCAGAATTAAAAGCTGATTTCAGTTAATGAGCAGAAGACTAAACTCCACTGATCATCCTATAGAACCCCACCTCACTCCCGAACTTCCTTCCATCTGGCACATGGGAAAAGATTCCATCTCTCTACTTGGAACAATTCTTATTGGCAATCCAATTTCTGAGGGTCATTGTGTGCCCTTCTGCAAGCATAAGAGAATGATGACTTTCTGGCAGAAGGCCCTGGGAGAGTTGTCAGACATCCTGATAAACAGGAAGCATTCCTATTCTCAGTGTTTGACCACACATTTCACTGCCAATCTTCTACAATTGTCTCATGTCCACACTGACTTTTCCCAATAGCCAGGCAAGGAGCCAAGAAAATGAGTGAGCATCTCTGCCCCTGACCATGTAAGTCCTGCTTCTCTCAGAATAATGGACAAGGAGGCTTATCCACAAGGGTGCAGAGCCAGCTCATAGCAAGTCATGAGAGCGGACTGTTACATTTTGAGGAATTTTGTGAGCAGGTGGACATCTACTCGAAGGCTGGAAATCAGCCACGGTGAGATGATATATACCACAGAAATTGACAAATACTTCAGATCAGTGCCTGTTGTTAAACATTGACCAGCACACCATTGCTCATTATTGAATCTCTGGATTTTATAGACATTCGGAAAGGGTCAGAACTTGAGCTATTTCATTTTTTTTATCCTCCACAGAAAAAAACAAAAAAGATAGAGACAGAGAGTCCAAAAATGTTGGAATGAGAAGAGATGCTAGAGATCACCTGGTGAAAATACTGTGACCAAGTGACAAGAATGTCACATTGCCAGGTTCCAGATAAAAGACAAGACCCAGATCCCTATGTCCTCATCATTGTTCTTTGGAACATCCCCCCCAGATGCTACAATAACAGCAAACCAATACTTGCTTTCACTCCATCGTTCTGGGAGCAAATTTTCCCACCCTGAAAATGGAGCATATGATTTTCACCATGACCTTCCTCGACCTGAGAAGCATGTGGGCCAAGAACTTCCCAAGCGTTTTATGGAAAAGAGCCACTTCCTGCTTCACCTGAGATTTCAGGCAGGGAGTGAGAGCGATTCTGAGCATCTCACTCATGCTGAAGTATCTGCCCCTGGGCGATGGTCATAGTCGGTAGGGCTACTGTGACAAAGGAGCATGGACTGAGTGACTTATAAACAACAGCCATTTCTTTCCTGAAGTTGTGGACGTTGGAATCTGAGACCAGGGGGCCACCCTAGTTGGGTTCTGGTAAAGACTCTCTCCAGGTTGCAGACTGCTGACTTCCCATCATCTCTTCACACGGTGAAAAGGTGGCAAGAGAACTCTCTGGGGTCATCTTTATGAAGGCACCAATCTCATTCATGAGAGCTCTGCCCTCATGGCCTCATCAGCTCCCAAAGTCCCCACCTCCAAATACCACCACGGTGGGGAGTTAGTATTTCAACACATGAATTTGGTGATGACACAAACATTCAGTCTCTTGGAGGGCTAGTGTAGGGTGCTGGAGTCTGAAGACTTAATACCAAAGAGACATCCCTGAGTTCAAGCATCATGGAATTCCCTGAGTTCCTAGCCATGCTGAGGAGACACGGTCCATGCCCCTTCCTTTACTGCAGGCTGAGCTGGCAGAGCCACCCTCCAGCTCTGGTGACGCCCACCCATGCCTGGGACCCAGAGTGCCCAGAGTGTCAGGACCTGGGAAGCATGTCAGAATTCCTGCCTGCGAGAGCCCCGAATCTTCACCAGCCTGAGGACTGGAGAAGCCTGGAAGTTGAATGGGCCATTACTCCCACTTTGTGGTTTGGGACAGAAGAGACGCAGCCCCTGAACTCGTGTGAGTTCATAAAAGACGAGGCAAAACTGGGAACTTTTGACCTTATGGGTTTACTTTGGCTGCAAAATAACTGAGAGCATCTCAAAGGAGAAGAGTAAAGTGTTAATGAGCTAATTAGCACTTGTGCAGTGGTTGCCAGCAGTTCATGCATGGACATAGTGCCTGCCTTTGGTACTTAGAAGTTTGTTCTCGACACTTAATTAGAGGATTACCTATTCAAAGGAAAAAAGCTAGGTGTTAGATTATACGGGTGACTTTACAAAAAATTACAGAGTATTCTATAAGAAAAGTACTTTTGAGTCAGTTTAGTCTGAAATTGCTGCTGCTCTAGCTCCTAGGCTGGAAGTAAATGTAGCCACTGGTCCTGTGTCACTTGAAACAGATGCCACCAGCCAGGCGGGGACAGTCACGTTCAGCACGTCCATAACCTCCAAGAGGGTTTGCTCCACCTCCGTGAACCTGACTTTGTGACTTTGGACTATTTCGACTAAAGGAAATCACTGTTGCGCTCTGAGGAGTCTGGACTGGGTTGCTGGTCCTGTTCAACATTCAGTGAGAACCTACTGCCCACAGGACACAAGCCAGCTTCTCAAACGGTAAGGTGCACAGGAGTCCCCCGGGGGACCTGGCTGCTAAAATGCAGATTCAAACAAGCTCCCGGGTGATGCTTATGCTGCTGGTCCAAGGCCCAAATTTCCACTGGCATGGCGCTAGACAATGGAAGCAGAATGATCAACAGGACAAAGCCTTGCATCTTAGGAGCCTAGAGACACACACACAGGGGATTTCAATATATGGTAGCCCCGTGATAGAGATGCCACGTGCCCACATGCTGGGGCGGAACGAAGAGGCATCTAACAGCTAAGGAAGTCTTCTTGTGAGAAAAACAGAAACAAACCAGGGATGGCCTTGCATCTGTGGCTACAGTTGTTTAGAATTGTTTGATACCCAGTGAGGAACCATGGATGGTTCTCTAACAGTGGAAGCAATAATGCTTGAGCTATGTTTAGAAAATCAATCTGGAGCCACTGAAGGAGGCTGGAGAGGACATCCCAATTCTTTTCAAGTCCTAGGGATTCTGTATCCAGATGATATTCTAATTTCATCTGCTTCTTTCCATCTCCACTGCTGCCCGCTTAGGCCAGACATCACCATTTCTTATCTGGAATAATACAATCACGTCCTAACTACTTCCGGCTGTGCTCCTGCGACCTATTTTCCATGGAGCCACCAGAGCGCTCTGCTTTGGAGGTACACCAGACCATGTCACCTGCCAGCCTCCCATGGCTTCCTGTCACATTGTAGATTCCCAAACACATCCCATGGCCTGTAAGGCTTAACACAATCCTACCTCAGCTGATATTCTCCAAACATGCACCCCCTCAGAGCCCTTCTCCCCACCCCAAATGCTCTTCTTCATCATTCAGGTCTCTACTCAAATGTCACCTACTCAAAGAGGCCTGCTTTGAATATCCAAATTCAATCTACTCCATCAGTCAGCTTCTATCCTTTTATCTTGTCTTTGGAGCACTTATTGGTATCTGGAATTATTTAATGTAGATTAAAACACACACACACTCACACATTATTACCATAGTATAAGCTTAGTGACAGCAAAGGACATGACTATTCTCCTTACCACTATACCCCCCACCCCCAGATCAGTGCCTATGGTAGGTGCTCTCCGAATATGTGTTGAGTGAATGGGTTTATGGGAGGTAAGATGGGTGTCAGGGACACCTATTAGGAAGATTTTGGAGTCATTCAGGCAAGAATCAAGGAAGCCTAAACTAAGACATTGGTAAAAGAGTTGGAGAGATAGTAACTTGAGGAATATTTACGAAGTAGAATCAATAGGACTTGGTGATTGAAGAGAGATGGAACATGTGAATGAAGGAAGAAATAAAGATGATTGGAAGACTTCGATCTTCTGCATCTAGCAAGTGGCAGTGCCACTCAATGAGATAGAGAACCCCAGTAGTAGAAAATGATGAATCCAGTTATGGATGTGATGAACTGGAGGTTCTTCTGGAACATCCAGATGGAAATGAATATATGGGTCTGGAGCTTGGGACAGATGTCCGCACTGAAGATAAAAACTGAGGAATTATGGGTATCCAGATAGTGCTTCTCAGAGAGAACATGCAGAATAAGACAATGAATACACAGTAGGCAAAATCTTGGGGTACACCAACAGTCACATGGTGGGTGAAGAAAGAGGAGCCCATGTGGGACAGAGATGAGGAGAACCAAGGCATTTTCTGTGTCATGGAAGCCAGGGGAAGTTCCCAGGAAGCAGGAGTGATTAATGGTTTTAGATGTAGCAGACAGGTCAGGGAAGATAATAGAAGAAAGTGCCCATTGGATTTGCAATTAGGTGTTCATAGGCGTCTTCCATTCAATAGAACTGTGTAAGTAGAAGTCAAATTGCAGTATAATGAAGATGGAACCAGAGGTGAGGAGATGATTAAAAACCAGTCTTTCAAGAAGTTTGAATGAGAGTGGAAGGAGAAAGAGCAGCAGCTATGGAGGTCACAGGAAGGTTCTGCTGAGCATTTTTTAAGGATGGGAGAGATGATGTGCTTGTGTGCTAAGGGTATGAAGGGGGAGGCTGAACACAGGAGGAGAGAGAAAAGAGATGAGCAAGCCCCTGGGGATGGGATCCACACACAGGTTGTGGCATCAGCCTTCAGCAGACAGAGGGATACTTTATTCTCTGAGGCAAGAGAGAGGAAGGGAAAGGTGGAGCAAGATAAGTCCATGAGATTAAGTGAATACAATGGCTTCAACTTTCTCAATAAAATAGGCAATAGAGAGGCAGTTCAGATTTTTTTTTTTAACACGAGTGGCATAAAAAAAAAAAAAAAAAAGGGAGCCAAGGTCATGAAGTGGCAGCCTGTGCATAACATACTGTCACAAGTGGGATGGAGGCAGGGAGGCCTGAGAGGAGGCTGTTCTGCACCAGCATGAACAGACATAAATAAGAACCAAGACGACTCATGATGTGTGGGAGGCAGAGTGCGGCACACATCCCACCATCCCATGGGGGCATGTATACTGCGGTGCCATGAAGACTCAAAATTCATACAGGACCCAGAATCACCCTTGCCTTTATGTCCTGCCCTGTTGTGCCTTTCCCTTGCTTGGATGTCTCAGAGTGTGGTTATGTGTAGAAAAGAGTTAACATACCAGGTCGGAGAATGACACCCTTAGAAAGGTCTGCTTGCACAGTTGGCATCCGGAAACCAGACACTCAGAAGATTCCCTGAATGATAAAGGGAGGTTTATGCTGCCTGGACTATTTGTGCAAACAATGTGGTTGATGCTAAACACTTTCTTTCCTTCTGGGAGCCTGGGATTTTGGTACTAGCTATGCAGTCAGTGCCTATATGACCAGCCCCAAGAAAAATCTTGAGCCCTGAGTGTCTAATAGAATTCCCTAGGCAGAAACATCACACACATGGAAAGGAGAGAGCATTTTGTGACACCCCCCCCCTTCACAGGAGGGAGAGCATAAGAAAGTCTGCATGTGGATTCCTCCAGACTCTGCCTATGTCTTTTTCCCTTATGATTAGATGTACACCCTTACTGCATTACTGTAATAAATCTTAGCAATGAGTACAATTATCAGCCAAGTCTGGGAATGCTTCTAACATATCGCTGAACATGGAGGACCTTGGGGACCCCTGACACATGGGCCATACTTGCCACCCACTTTGTTGTCCTCTCCCACTTACTCTGCCACCAAATACGATCCAGCTTCTACCTATAACACGTCATAGAAACAGGGCTTGCCGGGCACATCTCCAGTAAAAATCAGTCCCATTACCTAAAGGCTAACATGTAGCTTCCACAACTTCAATGAATACTGGCTAATAGATTCAACCCTAGATAGAGCAGGAGTCCGCAAGCTATCACCCAGAAGCCAAATTCAGCCCAATGTTTGTTCCTGTAAATAAAGTTTTATTGGAACACAGCCATGCCCATGTGTTTACATGGCGTCAATGGTTACCTGGACACTACAACAGCCATTTGAGTAGTTTCAAAAGGGACCCAATTGCCCAGAAAACCTAAAATATTTTCTACCTGGACCTTTATGAAAAACACTTGCTGACTCTCGCATTAGATGAATAAAGTTCGGCAAGGAAAAAAAGAGGAGAAGTTAAAGACAAATTTTCCCATTGACAAGTTTGCCTCAGGCTGGACTTTGAGCCTTATTCCCAAAGTTTCTGGAATACTTGACTCACAAAATGTGACCTTAAGTAAGAGAGGAAGTCTCAGAGATTGGGAGAAGTCTCTCCATTTGTTTGGGAAAAAGGTCTTGCTCCAACAAGTAAGAACTGCCACTTTTTTTAAAAAAATTAATCTTGTAACACTGAAAAAATAAAAGTATTTGGGAAAAAAATAAAAAAAAATAAAAATAAAAACATTAAAAAATAAAGTTTTTTACTACATGTATTTTTAATTTTTCCAATTATGATTCTATTAAAGTTTTAGAAATATACTTGCACATTGTATAACATAATAAAAATAACTTAAAATTCTTTGTACCAGCCTTTCTTAAAAATTATTTTTTGAAGTTTTTATTTTAATTTCAATTAGTTAACAGTCTAATACTAGTTTCATGTGTACAATATAGTGATTCAACACTTCCACACACCTGATGCTCATCACAGCAAGTGCCCTCCTTCATCCCCATGACCTGTGTCACCCATCTGCACACCTACCTCCCCTCTCATAACCATCAGTTTGTTCTCTGTAGTTAAGAGTCTGTTTTTTATTTTTCTTTATTTTTATTTTTTTCTGCTTTGCTCCCTTGTTTTGTTCCTTAAATTCCACATGGGTGAAATCATATGGTATTTGTCTTTCCCTGATTGACTTATTTCACTTAACATTAAACTCTCTAGCTCCATCCATGTCATCACAAATGGCAAGATTTTAGTCTTTTTTTTATGGCTGAGTATTCCATTGTGTGTATGTATATCACTTCTTTATCCATTCATCAATTGATGGACACTTGGGCTGCTTCCATAATTTAGCTATTGTAAATAAAGCTGCTTTAAACATAAGGGTGAATATATCCCTTCAAACTAGTGTTTTTGTATTCTTTGGGAAAATACCCAGTAATGCGACTGCTGGAGCCACATTTTAAATTTGATTGGGTAAATGTCTACAGAGCAGCAAGTTTGTATATGTTTTGCAAATATCTCCCTGTATATGACCCAGCATTTTCACTGTCATAGCGATGCCTTTAAAAAATATTTCTTGAGTATGTCCAGTTAACTCTTTTTTTTAGTTTGTGTCCTATTTTAGAATCTTTGTTAAATTTAAGATTGCTAAGATCTTCTCATACATTTTCTGCTGGAAACTTCATAGTTTCGTTTCTTCTACGTGGGTTTCTGCTGCATGTCAAGTTACTTTTTGTAGGTTATGTGAGGCAAAGGTTATGGTACTTTTTGATGGTTTGGTTTTGGTTTTTTACCTCTGGCCATCCAGTTTTCCCAGTACTGTTTGTTGCAAAAATTATTCTTTCCCAACTGAATTGCCTTGGCACCTTTATTGAAGAGCAATTAACATATAGGTGGAGGTCTATTTCTGGACTTCTGATTATGTTCCATAAGTCTATCTTTATGTCAGTACCACACTGTCTTTATGTCTATACTTTTTAATCTTGAAGTCAGGCAGTGTAAGTCTTTCCACTTTGTCCTTCTTTGTAAAAGTCGTTTGGACTGTTCTATATTCTTTGAATTTCCTTGTAAGTTTTGAATTGGCTTGTCAATTTCTACCAAAAATAAAAGTTCTGCTAGGATTTTAATTAGGTTTGCTTTGATCTATAGATCAATTTCAGGAGAACTGATATCTTAACATAGGTTCTTCTAATCCATGAACATGACATCTTTCTCTATTTATTTAGGGGTTCTTTAATTTTTCACAGCTATGTTTTATAGTTTTCAGTGTACAGGTATTTCATGTCTTTTGTCAAATTTGCTCCTAAATATTTCCCATTTTTGAGACTCTTGTCAGGGGTACTTTTCATTTCAATGTCTAACTGTTAGTGTAGAGAAATACAATTACTTTATACATCGGACTTGTATCCTGCAAATACAAGATCTTAGTTCTGGGAGTTTTTTGGTAGATGCTTGGGGTTTCCTACATAGAAGGTCATGTCATCTGGGTATAAAGACAGTTTTACTTCATCTAATCTGCATGCCTTCTATTTCTTTCACCTGCCTTATTGCACCAACTAAAACCTCCAGTACATTGTTGAATAGGAATGGTGACAGCAGACATTCTTGCCTTGTTCCCTATCTTAAGCAGAAAGCATTCAGTCTTTCACCACAAAGTATGATTTTAGCTAAAGGTTTTTTGTTGATTATAGGTTTGTGTTAGGCTTAAGAAGTTTCTTTCTATTCCTGGTTTGCTTAGAGTTTTTATTTTAATGGCTATTAATTTCACGAATCTATTGTTTTATCCTCACGTATTTGCAATTTCCATTGATAAACCACCATAAAAGTTTCTCATTAGAAAGGAATTTCTGTTACTCATAAAAGATACTTAATTTTCAATATTGTCAGTATTATTTGCAGGGCTTAAGGTGAGCAGACAAGCCAAATGGGAATTTTAAATTGTAACTTAGCATCCATATATTTGATTTTATGTGATTGACTGCTGCATTGTCTGTTTGAGTCATAAGCATTTTTAAAAGCTTTGTATAGCATTCTAGTAAATGATGGTTTATTAAATACCAATTTTGATCCTTGAAAGAAAGGATTCTGATAAGAGAGAAATAGGAAAAGAACACAATCGGATATACAGAGCTTATGAGTTATTGCCCATAAAACTGCACTGGTCTTTAAGTTTCTGGACTGTATGAGAGTCTCAAGCACATATCAAGTACTGCTTGTTCTCATTTCCTGCTAGTTCACAGAAATTTTAATTCTCAAAGCTCTACTATACCTAAAAACTCGCCTGGGTAAGATTGATTCAGATTTGCATAAGATCCAAAGAACCTTGAATACCTTATATAAATCTTTCAGATTTGGTTTCTTTAGAAGAGAGAGATTGTCTGGGGTCAAAAGTAAAATTAATTTGATCCTCAAGGTTTTTAAATTTATTCTATCATTTAAACAGCATAGAGAGATCTGGCAAGATGCTCCTTGTCTTGCTGGAGACTCAGTCTTCAGCAATAAAATAAAAATGATTCATACTCATAAGCATTCAGGAACCTGCAGAAAGTTGCCACGACAGCAAATAAACGAAATGTCCATTTCCTGCAGCTGGGTGGTTATGTGAATGCACATAAGGAAAACCTTGGTCCCGTGGTCCCTTCTCGCCTCTCATCTAGATAATACCAGCCATCTTCAAGGCTCAGCCTTCACTTGGGAAGATGAAATAAAACCCTGGGGAAGAATTTGTCCCTACTCCAAAAATTTACTCCACCCACAGGCTGCCCTCTGGGATTTCAGTCATGGATAGCCTTGCTTATTTGGACTGGAATCCCCTTGATAGCTGTCCTTCTGACAGCCCACTGCATCTTTGAGCAGATCTGATTCAAAGAACAGCCATCTTGGGGCACCTGCCTGGCTCAGTCGGTAAAGCACATGACTCTTGACCTTGGGGCCATGAGTTTAAACCCCACATTGGGTGTAGAGTTTACTTTATAACAAAACAAAACCTCCATGTACGTTTCACCCAGTGGTTCTAGTTCCCCACTTGGCAATATGATATTGAACAAATCTACCCCTTTCCTAGAAGACATCCCTCATGAGAGTAGAGCGTAGCTCTCCAGGCCTTGCTGAACCTGCTCTTTACTCCTTACTAATCCATGTATCCCATTATGTCCATGTGTTTCTTCAAGCTAGGAGTCCAAAACTATATGTGAAAACTCCAAGAGAAATCTGATGCCCATGGAGTCAGACTGGAATTTATATGTATGTCTTCATGCTTCATTTTGTGCTCACATTAACACAGCCTTCTTGGGGCAGTCACATCATATTTTTTTTTCTTACAATTAGCATAGGATAGCCCAACTAAATATATCATTCCCTTAAAAAGCCATTCTTCTAAAATGAAACATCTCAGGAAGAGTTTGCAAAGAACACTGTAGAGAGAAACATGTTACGAATTTATTTCTCAGATCTATTTCCTCTGTGGGAAGTCTGACAATCAGGCACCAAGAGAATACTCAATTTGAGGGAAAAAGAGATAAATTTATGAGAACTGAGGAAGGCAGGCCTGGGGGGTGCCACAGCGGCTGAATGATGGGGAGCGGAGAAAGGACACAAAAAGAGGAGGTGGGATTGTGTCAAGGATCAAGCCCAACTGTTCTATAGTTTTTCCAGGGTTTAGAATTGCCAAAAACTGCAAGCCTGCTCTTCCCCCTTTCCTTTCAGTGAATTCTCTAAGAACAAAAATTCTGTCAGTCAGCCTTCTCCCACGGGGAAGGGATCATTCCCATTGCTGTGTGCAGCAATTTCAAGTTCTTTACCCTCCTCTGGCACATTCTAGTCCACCCCACTTTCCCTGTAAGGCTTTTTATAATGATCTCTTGTTTTCCCCTGATCAATATATGCATAAATGACTGCATGGCTGTTTAGCCAAGGAAGTGATTGTGCCAAGGGCGGGGGTCGTGGGACAAACCCAACAAACCACCCAAATAACAGCTGTCATATGTCAGTCAGAGCGTTATGGAAATAAAAGAACATCCGGGTCATCTAACAACTGGATTCACGTTTTACACTAACACCTAGGAACAGAGGGCAGTGGGCTGGGACGACTCTGGAGAGAGCTGGCAGCCAGGCACTGCAGAAGCAGGGAGGGAGGGAAGAAAGGAGTATCTCTTGAGTACCTCCAGACACAGGCTGGGGGCTTCACCCATACTTAACCACCTACGCCAGCCTGGGGGAGTACGCATTGCAACGTCCACTCTACGGGCGAACACACAGAGGTTAAGCTCGCAGACCTTGCCCAAGGCCATACAGCTCGTGGATGGACGACTAAGACCTGGGCCACACAAAGTCCATCGTATCTCCACCTTCCTACACAGCCTCCTGGAACTCAAGAGAAGTGCATCTGAAACCACGCGTCCCACTTGATTCTTGGTTGTTGAACTTGAATGCTACGTGCTGGAGACACAGATACAACTATGTGATCCTGTAACACTGGGAACAGGTTCGAGCTCAGAGGAGGCACCCCCGTGGGGGAGCAGGGGGGGGGAACCCACAGTTACATATCACGTCCAGGTGTGTCTATCTGCCCTATGTGGGCACCATCAGTACTATCATCTTTCACTTCAAAAGCAGTGAAGTCAACAAATATTCACATTCACAAACAATGCACCACTGTAACTTGGTTTCCCAACCTGAATCTCATTTAGGTCCATAAAAAAAGATGCAACTTTGCCATTGTTGTCTGGGAGGGTCACGCTGGGAGTTGGTGGTAATGTGGAAAGAGAAACTCAAGGAGCTGGAGTGAGTTATGGTTGGAGAGATGCCATGATCTGTAGATGGAGGATGAAGAAAGGCCAAGGAGTGGCTGACGACCTCCCCCAGGATGATCTGCTTAAATACTGATTCATAGTGGATCCTGGAATAATTAGTAATTATGAAGTAGTAGCCAGTTGGTTCCAAATGCTGTGCTCACAAGAAAAAAAAAATTCAGTAAGGCCATTGAATCTCTAATTTCTAGGGCAAAATTAAATAGCTCATCTGTCTCCATGTGATTCTTACTAGAAATCACAAAAGATCTTAAAAGAGTGTACACACATTTGATGTACTCCCTAGCTCCCCTCACAGTAGATACAATATGTTAAAAAAAAAAAAAAGAAAGAAAGAAAGAAATGCTAAAAGTCATAGTCGTACTCAAAAATAAAATAAATATCCCCATGGAGCAGCTGCAAAGCGAAGTGATCAGGCCTGGAGACGGGATACAGGCTACTGAGCCGCAAAGCAGGCAGGGGCAACAGTGGTTTGGTCGCCTTGAAGGAAGGTGTGTTAGTCTCCTCGGGTTTCCATAACACAACACCAGAGACCAGGTGGCCTCGACAACAGACACTTATTTTTTCTACAGTTCTAGAGGTTGGAGGTCCCACATCGAGGTCCAACAGGTTCAGTTTCTGGAGAGAGGTCTCTTCCTGACTTATGGATGCTCACCTTCTCAGCATGTCCTCACATAGCCTTCCTTCTATCGTACACAGAGAGGGGTAAGGAGGGAGGGAGGGAGTTCTCCCCTGTTCCTTCATATAAGGGCCCCACCCTCACCACCTCATTTAACCTCCTTCCTTGGAGGCCCCATCTCCAAATACAGCCATGCTGGGGGTTAAACTTCAACATAGGAATTTAGAAAGGACCACCATAACAAGGGAATTAGTCCATAACAAGGGAATTAGCCTCAGATTGGCTGTTGGAAGCCACCGTTGGGAGGCGACAGGGAGACAGGGAAGATGAGCATTTCTTGCCTCATGGAAAACAGCTGAGAACCAGGCTGTGGACCTGAGAGGAGCCTCCTGATCAGGAATTAAGCTACTGGTCTGTATCTTCCCAGCATTGCCATGGAGCAGGAGCCCCAAAACACCATCACGAGACTTGATCTTGGACCAAGAGCCTGAGAGGCCAAATGGAAGCATCCTCAAAAATCATAAAACTCTAGATACGAAGACAGAGAAAAGAGACAAAATTTCCATTGAAGGTGACCCTACTGGCATCTTTAGTGAAGATTTATATTTGATTTGTTGCCACCACTGCTGCTTCTATCTTCTTGAAATGAGTACTTAGCTTATTGATTTTCAGCCTTCTTTTTAAATATGTGCATATAAATATGTGCTGTAGATTTCCCTTTAAGCAAGACCAAAACTGCATCCACAAGTTTTCGTCTGCCATAGTTTCATTATGATTCAGTCCAAAACATTTTAACATTTTTGTTGTGATTTTTTTTCTTTGATGCATAAGTTATTTATGAGAGTATTTCTAAATTTCCAAATATAAAGGATTTTGAGTCTTTTGGTGGTGGTGGTGGTGATTTTTAGTTTAATTACACTGGATTAGAAAGCACATTCTGTATGATCTCATATTCTTGAATGTGCCGAGATTTCTTTTAAGGCCCATGATAAAGTTTTAACAAACAACAGCTCAAACGTTTGAAACTTAAAATGTACTCTTAAATCATGCTCAGATTAAAAAGATAATCATCAATGAAATTGCAAAACATTTTGACCTGAACTACAATGAAACTAATGCATATTTAATTTTCTGGGTGCAGTTTAGATTGTAGTTAGCAATTTAGAGCTTTAAAGAAAGTCTTCAAAATTAAAAAGAAAAAGAAAAAGACTGCAAAAGAAAAAATTCAACTCAAGGGACTAGAAAAAGAATGCCAGAATAAGATTTTAAGAAGTAGAAGAAAATACAACAAACACAGATACATATAGTAATGTTTGCTACAGGATTCTCTATAAAAGCCAACAACAACAACAAAAAAAGTAACTTTTAATTACCAGACACCAGATTCAGAATTGACAGCTGAAAATGGTTTCCCTTTAGTTATATAAGTTGTGGTATGTCCTTTCACTGGAATATTATGCAGCCATTATACATATATCTGTGACTCTCTATTTATTGACCTGGGAAAATGCCCAAGACACATTGTTGTTAAGTAGACAAGGTTAGAAAGCAGTAAATACTGTATTCACTAAGTTTCTTTAGGTTGCAAAGAAGAATTGCTTCTGGCTGGAGTAAGAGAGACAGAAAGAGAAAGAGAAAGAAAGGGAGGGAGAGAAGGGCATGGCTTCACTGGAAAGATGTTGGAAAATTTCATGGGATTAAAGAACAAAACAACTAAGAATGAGGAAAGGGCCGATACCAGCATAGTTTCATGGATCTCAGTAGAAAAAAAAAATTCCAAGGAACATTTTTTGAGTTGGTCTAGATTAGTCTAGGTTGCATCCAATGTCTACACCAAAGCCAAGCAGCTTTGGTTTATCAAATAATGTAAACCCTGATTATTAGGATGGTCCCAGAGTAAGAAAAATGATTGTACATGTACCCAAGAGGTGTCTATCACCAGTAGGATCCCCCATTTGTAATATAATATGTGCGGGTATGTGTGTGTGTGCATGATACGGTAATGGAAGCGAGTGATGATCACTGCCTTCTATACTTTTCAATGTACCTCGATGACTACGTATTACTTTTATATATATTTTTTTAAATGCAGTTTTCTGTTTGGGAAAGAAAAACTCACTTCAGAATGCCCTAGCATATTGTATGAGACTCTGGACAGACCTGACAGCCAGAGGGTGCAAAGCTGTCATCACACATTCCTAAGAAAGCACAGTGACCATCAGCTCCGTCTTCCTCTCAGCTGTCTGCCCACCTCTGCTTCCCTGTCACTCACCCAAATCTGTTCCCTGACTCAAGAACAAGAAAGAAAAGGTTATTAGCCTGTAGGATACAGGGCAAAAGCAAGGACAATAGCCCCAAATCATCCCAATAGAAGGAAACAGTTTTCAGCTGTCAATTCTGAGATCATCATCTGGTAATTTCATGCTCTGCAAAATCTGGAGTCCTTAACGGAGTCTGCATCTTTTTCTGCTACTGATTCACAGAGGATGGGCTTTGGTTGCTCTTTCCTCCCTTCTTCCCTTATATATACACACGTTGTAGGAGGGGAAAAAATGAAGGTATTCTTTTAAAATCTTTTCAGCAGCTCTCGTGTCTCCAGCACTGCCTGTCTGGGCATTTCCATGAGCATCCCATGAATGAATATTCATCTGGCAAGCAAGAACCAACATCTCCTCAAGATAAAACAGCTCAGATTTTGGCATCAGCATGGCCTGGATTTGAATTTTGGCTTTTTTTTTTTTTTTCTTTTACTGTTTGCATGTCTGAAAGGAATCATAGGACTGCCATAAGCCTTTGTTTCCTAACCTGTGGAAGGATTTTGTGAAGAGTAACTGAGACAGAGCATCCTAGCTTCTGACTCACACCTGTCTATAACACCCTGTAGACTAACCAGTTAAGGGAAAGATTTACAGCTTCTTCATCTTTGTTTGCTGAGACCTAGCACAGTGCACACAGAAACAAGGGCTCCCAATACCAGGCACTGCACTAAACATAAACCCTTATCAAATCCTTTTACTTGTCTGTGCCCCAAAGTGTATCCCAACCATGTTTTAGCAATCTCCTATACCTTTGGTGTTCCTAGAATGGTGCCAGATACTTCAGTGGGACTCCCATAATTATTTGTAGAATTAATGCATGTAGCCAGCCAGCCATACACCCTCATATTTAATCAACATCTCTTCATATCAAAGGTGCTCTTCTGGACAGAGACAAAGGCAGTGAGAAGTCACCTGTTAATGTTGAACCATCGAGGAAACTGAGGCATAAAGATATTAAGTGGCTCATCCACAGCCAAGTCAATGGTACAATGTCATTCTATGTTCCCATATCCATTCCCTACTCAGTCTGCAAGTAAGAAAAGAACAGAAAGTCCCTGGGTGTGAGGCAAGGAGTAAACAGATAGCTCCCATGCCTGAGAATGAGTAGAAGAACAAAGGAGGCCATTCACCAACCTTCATAGAACATAGAGCTTCAAGGTAAGAAAAGAAACCTTCCAAAATGGGGGTGGAAATCACTACTCGGGAACCCCATATTTAACCTAAAAAGCCAAAGAGTGAATTCCCCTGTTGGGGAGAGATCCCAAGAAGGGAATGGCGAGCCTCTGTCTGGGGTCTCCCAAATGCGTACGTCTTCAAAGGCACCTTCTGCTCCCAGAGGGTGACCACCATGGGCATCAGCGAGCCCTTGCACTTTCCTCTTGGGTACAACGAAGAGAACTGATTTGTTTCTCAGATGAGCCTCTTTCTGTCATTCCAGAATTTTCTCAGACTGCCCAAGGGCGTCGTGTCAGAATGCAGGTCACGTTTGATTCCATGTTTGCTCTTCTTTTTACCAAGTATAAAAATAAAACAAAAAATAAAGAGGGCAGAAAGTGATCAAAATCGCGTTGGCTCCTTTGATGGAAGAAAAATTCACTTGAAAAGTAAGAAAACCAAGGGGACGATGCAGAAATAAGTGCTGCTGATGAAATTTAGGATCAAGGGTGCCAGCAGATACACTTTCTCCTCAGAACAATGAGCATCACATCAGAACAGTATGTCGGTCACAGATTGCACCCCAACCCTGATGGCTCTCTCACCGTTCTACACCAGTATTGCAAGGCAGCAGGTAGGTCTGTTACCTGGCCTCACGCTGGAAAAACAACCCAAAATATCATCTTCCCAAATAAGGGCAAAACATAAATAATGGGCCAGCTAAGGGGACCTTCCATGGTTCTGGCAAGGAGCTCTGTGGCTCCATTTGGTGCCATAAATGAAGCACTGGGCATCAGGGACTGTGTTCCAGGGCTAGGACAAGGTTGCAACAAGTCCTGAAAAGTTCGGTACTTAAGGTAAATAATATTCAAATGCAGTATTTTTTTTTTAAATTAAAATTAATGCAAAAGCTGTGATAGAAAACAGTTGAAAGCTTCCTCAAAAAATCAAATATAGAATTACCACATGATCCAGCAATTCCACTTCTGGGTGTGTACCCAAAAAGAATTGAAACAGAGACCTGAACAGTTATTTATATCCCCATATCCATCACAGCCTTATTCACATTAGCCAGGAAGTAGAAATAACCCAAATTCTATCGATGGATGAATGAATAAGCAAGATGTGTTGTATACCTACAATGGAATATTATTCAGCCTTTAAAAAGAAGGAAATTCTGACACATGCTACAATACGGATGGACCTAAGGGTGCCTGGGTGGCTCAAGACTCTTAGTCTTGGCTCAGGTCATGATCTCAAGGTTGTGAGATCGAGCCCTGAGTCAAGCTCCATGCTCATGCTCAGAAAGGAGCCTGCTTAAGATTCTCTCTCTCCCTCTCCTTCTGTCCCTCTCCAGCCCCCACTCACATACTCTGTCTTTCTTTCTCTAGAAAACGACACAAAACAAACAAGCAAACATAAAAAAAAAAAAAAAAAACCATGGATGGACCTTGAGGACATTCTAAGTGAAATAGACCAGTTGCAAAAAGACAAATACTGTATGGTTGATTCCACTTACAGGAGAAGCCAAGAGCAGTCAAATTCATAGAAACACACAGTAGAACAGCAGTTGCCAGGGGCTGGAAGAGGGGTGGATGGAGAGTCAGTGTTTCATGGGGACAGACTTTCATTTGGGGAAGAGGAAAGGACTTCTGGAAATGGATGGTGGTGATGGATGTCTAACAGAGTGAACGCACTTAATGCTTCTCCACTGTGCACTTGAAAATAGTTAAAATGATAACTTTTGTGTTATACAAACTTTACCACAATAAAAAATGGGGAAAAATGGAAAAAGCTTCATGATGAACAAAATTCAAACATTTTAAATAAAGATGGGATCAATACTACTGATTTTTCCTTTTGCCCGAGGCTCCAATATGGCTCCATGTGGCCGGTATCCTATTCACTACAGATTGTTTTTGAATTATGATTTTTTCAAATATTGCCTTGAAACATTGCTCACCTTGATTTCTGAGATCTGGGGCACCCCATTAAATTTTGTGACCCAGGAAAGTACCTCCCTCTCCTCCCCTGCGCCCCGTATCTTTCCATTGCTTTCCTTTGACATCCTAAGACCTCTGCATTTCCATTTAGACTCCAGCCTCTCTCTGTTGTGTCTGGAGAAAGGGAAGGGACCCAGAAACCGGTGCCTCTGGATCATCGAAGTCATGTTTTCGTCTGTGAACCTTCCTGATGCTCCCTGGGCTCATCACTGACTATAATTTGGGCTTATTCACATGCCAGGTCCCTCTCGCCCTAATCCCGTCATCACCTGGAAACTTACAGCCTCTGACCCAGCATTACCTTTAGCAGAAGGCCCTGAAGAGCTCCTGTGCCAGCTGTTTTTTTCCTCTTCTGGAGGAATTGATTCCTCGTGATCCTCTGAGCTGTAATCTCATCGGGCTGGAACAACTTGACACTCCCATTTGTCTGAAACAGAAGTCGTTTGTCTTCCAAACCTCAGAGCTGGGGTTGTTGTAAATTCCACCCATTGGCCTCCTCTTAGGGGACTGTGACCACTTCATCAGCTGCTTTTGCCTTGCCTCTCAGAGATGCAGGGCTAGCAAGGACGAGAACATTCCTGAGCAGCAGGGAGGGAGAGCTGCAGGCGAAGACCGTTCTGGGTGAGAGCACCTCACCTCCCTAGAGGGAGCCTGGCCTGGTGGTCTGGACGCAGCTCAGACATGGGTCAGCAAAGTCCACAGGAGGCACAACTGTCCACTCCGGTGATGGATCTTGGGTGAATTCTTCTTCTTAGCAACAGTCCGTGGAGCACCAAGTGCGGGAAGGGAAGGGAAAGGGAAGCTACGGCCAAGGCCAACCGTGCCCCATAGCAGCTGTGTGACCTCGGGCCCTTTGGGTCTCAGTGGCTTGACTCCATAGCAGGGATAAAAATGGCCCGGGCTATTTCAGAGGGAGGCCAACACAATAAAATGAGTTCCTCATTGTGGAAATGTTTGAAAACGCTCTAGTGCCAAACGAATATGTTATTTTGATAGTGATCTAACCAAAAGCAATGACTAAGCACTTTTCTTTTCTTTTTTTTTTAAAGATTTTATTTATTTGACAGAGAGAGAGAGATCACAAGTAGGCAGAGAGAGAGGGGGAAGCAGGCTCCCTGCTGAGCAGAGAGCCTGATACGGGGCTCGATCCCAGGACCCTGAGATCATGATCTGAGCCAAAGACAGAGGCTTTACCCCACTGAGCCAGCCAGGTGCCCCAACTAAGCACTTTTCAAAACGAAACCCAAAACAAGGAATTGAGCCCTCGTGATATACCAGCCAACATGGGCCAGAGTTTTTAGAGGACTTGTGCTGGGGCTGTGGAGACCCCAGGAAACATGAGTAAGGCCCCAGCTCCTTGTGTCTTATACCCCTTTGCTTCATGGGACTGCAGACCAACTACGGGCTGAGCAGGGAAAGATCTGAGGGGCAGGAGAAGGATCATGACCCAGAGCACCCTGGAGGAGCCTGGGGTCCTGTCTGAGGACAGCCAAGAGAGCATGCAATGGAAACAAGATTGACCCAGCATTTCCTCCAGACTCCTCCCAAAGCCTGCAGAGGAGAAGAGGGTCCGAGAGTATCCCGCTCAGAGCGGAGGCGGTACGATGAGTAGTGGTCCTGTGGAGCCAAAGCTGACCGGAAGGTTCCCACGTACCTGGGCCCAACCCAGGTGATGTGTGAGAGCTTATACATCTGCAGAGCATGTGTCCAAGTGTCATGGACATTTTTCTTTCTTGGTTACTCAGCAGTGAGTATCCTCCCTTTGTTTATAGCACATTCTCCTTGTGCTTCTCTGTAGAAAGCAGAGCCTTCTTCCCACTAGAGATCCTGAAAAGAGCCAAAGAGTCTTCTTCCCAGGCTCCCTTGCAGCTCAGCAAAGGGGAAAGGCTGCACTTTGAGTCAGGCCATGGTACAACACGCAAAAGAGACAGAGCATCCTTCCAGCAGTGCGGCAGCGGCCATGAGAGCAGCTTGGCGTTTCCAGGGGCAGGAATGTCCGGTGCCCTGGGCCAGCAGCAGAGGTGACATAAGTGGACATGCCCAGTGCTTAGGGATGACAAAAGCAGGATCTTGGGTGGAGGCTTCGTCACAGCAGCTTCTCCCCAGCTGTAGTTTGGAATGTGACTGGGGTTGTGGTCCTCATTGATGCCTCGTCTCTTGTTCATGCCTGCTTTCCAAACCTAGTTCTAGAACCTTCCCTAAAGGTTCTTTGGCCTATCTAATCGCTGGTCAATAAATCTCTTTACTATTATGTAAACAGAAGTAGTATCTCTTATTTACCTTGTTGAGCTCTGGGTGATAACACCAAGTAAAAGAAGTGTCACAGGCCAACACCCACCAATCCCTGACACACGCTAGGGACGCCCCAGGCAACCCACAGCTTCTCAGGGGCCCCGAAATGATGACCCGGGACACTGGTGCAAGGAATGTGCCCCACTTCTCAAGTCACATAGGGCAAGATGAAAATCTCCCTCCGATGAGGAACAAAATCACAAATATTTAGTTCATGTCAAAAGTTTAAAGAAATTTCACATTTTTGATCTTCTGTTTCAGTGGGTTTTATCTTAATAAAAGAATTCTTCTCTCTAGTGACTTTGGCCAGAACCTGGATTAAGAGAACCTTTAGAAGTTAGAATGTCTTCCTGGACCAGCTACTTTAGAGTGAATAAATGAGGACTTGGCTTGCTAATGCAGGAGGGTTGCCAATTCCTGCGTTAGGAAAACACCAAAATCTTCTGGCCATTGCGCAGGAAAAAGGTTCAGCAGAAAAAGGCCTGGCTCCAAGCCAGCCACCTCAACTTAGTCATCAGTGACACACTGAACTCCAGGTCCATACAGACGCCCCAGGCCCCAGCTTTACTCCTCAAGAAAGAAGGCAAATGGCGTCTTCACCATCTCTAAGCCCCTCTGTACAGAATGTGGATCAAGGAAAATGGCATTTCTTTTGAGATAACAGCATAAAATCTAGCATAATCACAGAATTCCGAAGCTGGAGATGGTGTGTACAGGTAAATACTTAACAACCAACTCTCCAAAAGGAAAAAAAAAGGGGGGGGCAAATGGGAGAAAGCATGTATAAGGGCGAATGCATGTAGATTTTGCTGATGTAAGATGCATTTATAGCATTTTATTACAATCTAGCATTACAATTACTAGATTGTAATAAAATACCCAACAGTCCTTCCTGCAGATTCCACAGTTAATTTTTGCTGAGCCCTTGTATTCGTGGTCAAACTACGGCCATGATTCCACTATGACCTGACAAATAGAGTCGCACACCAGTCTGCTAAGTCTCACCCCAACAAATGTATTGTTATTAGATACACTCACTTTTGTACAAATTATGTTCATTGAGTTAATCCCTCTCCTTCAGCTCTGGTCATGACAGACTTTTAAGTCTAACATGCATTATTAATATTTTCTCCTTTACTTTCAATCTAGAATATAATAAATCAAAGCATGGATTTATCCTTGGTGTAAATACTGCCAACACAGTCAATGTCAAGCAACCAAGTGCTATCACGAACCACTGAGTTGAGAAGAGATGGCCAGTAGCTCACCATTCCGTAGTATTTCCACGATATAGATAACAATTGATGTAAAAAAAAAACTCCAAGTCGTAAATAAAATGTACTGTCGTAATTAGGCAGTGATGTGTTTTGAATATTTATGACCTTTGTTTTTAGTAATGATATGATTTTTAAGTTTATATAATTCTCAATAATGGCTATAGTTAACCAGCTCACTAAGTTCCTAAAAACCTAATCAGCCTTCAAACGCTGGTACAAGCCGACTCCAACGCGCCCCTCGCTGAAGGAGACCTGGAGAGATCTCTATCTACACTTATTTCTCCACATATGCAAACTATCTGGAGATGGGAGGCAGGGAAGGGGAATACTGCCATCAGGAAATCAAACTGCCCCCAGAGATGTTCTTTGTGTTCGTTGGAAAGAAATCCTGGATTCCTAAGGGTGGAGTCTGAATTCTGGTATGGCTGTCCTCAATGCCTTTGCAGATCTGACCTATTTTCAGACCAAAAAAAGAAAAAAAAGCTGATTTATTCTCCAGTTGCCAACGTTGGCTACTGGTTGCACAGACCTTTCTCCATCCCTGCAGACACACCCTCAGTTTTGACAGCATTTCCCGTAACTC
This sequence comes from Potos flavus, assembly GCA_028534135.1. Taxonomy (NCBI): domain Eukaryota; kingdom Metazoa; phylum Chordata; class Mammalia; order Carnivora; family Procyonidae; genus Potos; species Potos flavus. The sequence goes on along the minus strand of CM052887.1, from coordinate 78,964,904 downwards.
TGCAGGTCCAGAAGGATGACACAGCTGGAGATGATTTCGAAGACAATTAAAGCTAACGAGCTGACCCAGCAAAAGCAGCAAAGAAGGCAGGAAATGGCTCTGGCTGGAGGAGAGTTTTGCCAGATCGCAGGGAAGGGACCCGTTAGGAAGTACAATGGGAGAGGATCTGCTTTACTGACAAAAATTAGGATTTGCTTAACCAAACCTTGACCATAGCTGAAATGGAGGGTGCTGTGGGGACCCAGGCACTTTTCTGTCCTGTGGATAGAAGCGTAAATCCGTACAGTCTCTACGGAAGCGTGTTTGACAATGACTCTCGGGGTTTTAAGTGCACGGTCTCTTCAACCCGGGTGCTCAAGGATATGCATCGCAACACGGTTTCAATGAATAATGACACTGGATTAGAAACAAGCTCAAAGTCTATTAATAGGTGGGTTGCTAAATGTATAAATGACAACAAATCCAGGTAGGGGAATATTACACAACCACTAAAAAGAATAGGGCGGCTTTTATTACCTGTTGAACAATCAGAAATATGCTGTTAACTGAAAAAAAAGGGAGGAGCACCAGATGCTACCATTTGATGTTTTAAATAATGTATTTATACACTTAAAGGAGCGTAAAATATCTTTGGAAGGATACACAAAGAAACTGGGCACAGTTTGCCTCTGAAGAAGAGAATGGGGAGAGGCCAAGGGTGGAGAAAGACTTACCCTACAATATGTTTTAATTTTATATCATGGATGATCCCTTTAAGTTATTTTTTAATTTTACTTCCAATATAATCAACACAGCGTTAGTCGCAGGTGTACAACATAGTGATTCAACAACCCTATAATCACTCAGTGCTCATCATGATAAATGTACTCTTACTCCCCTTCGCCTATTTCGCCCATCCCTTACCCTCTCATTTTTCTAATCAAATAAATAATAAAGTGCGTGGCTATTTTTAAAACAGCAAGAGCAACTACTCTTCAATGGGTCTTAACCACTGTCTTGAGCTCCCTTGAGTTTTTTTTAAGTCACATTCTAAAGTCACATTCCATCTGCCTGGACCCTCCTGGTCCTAGCCCAGAAGTGCCGTGTCCTGGGAAACCCGCAGCCCCGGGGGAACTAGGATGGTTGGTCGCACTGTTCCCCTCCCGCATCCACGGGGTCCCTCAGGTGAGCTGACCGCGGTGTCCACCCCAATGGGCCTCTTCTCCCTGTGTCCCGCCAGTGCTTCCCGATGGCCAAGTCCAGCCAGAAGCCAGTGGGCAGGGAGCCGCTGGCTGCAGTCCACGCAGGTCAGCCTCCTGGGCCCTGAGCAGGGGGGAGGCTGGGGAAGAGGCCCAGAGGCGCCTGGACTCTCCAAGAGTTCACGCTTTGGTGACCTGGGAATAAGGACTAGTAGGGACTAAAACGTGGGTTCTAGTTTCAAATCATTTTTTTTTTTAAAGATTTTATTTATTTATTTATTTGCGAGAGAGCAGGGGGAGGGACAGAGGGAGAAAGAGACTCAGACTCTCCACTGAGCAGGGCACTCGCTCATCATAGCGCAATCCCAGGACCCTGAACATGACCTGAGCAGAAGACAGACGCTTAACCGACTCAGCCACCCAGGTGCCCCTAGTGACCTTTGGTCACCTTCCAGGGTCTCAATGACCTCATTCGTAACATGATGGGGAAAGCGGGCCCCCACCGTGGCCTTGGCCGCACACCTGCCTGACCTCTCAGCCCCACGTGCAGGGTCTCACCACCCAGCAGGCACTGATGTGCGCTCTCACGTCCCACGCTCTCCCACGGAATAACCGAAACCTCTGGACTCTCCATTCAGACTGCCTTCACAGACAGGAACCAGAAGTTTCTACCCAGAAAAGCGACCCATTGTCCTTCAGGATCCAGTGGAAAGTTGCCTTCTGTCAAAGTAGCGTTTCTTAGTTCAAAATGTCCATCCACAGGCCCCAACCCCGGAGACTCTGAGTCAGAGGGTCTAGGGTAGGAGGGCAAGAGAGGTTCTCCTTCTACCACACTCGGAAACCCACGGTCTTCACGAACGAGTAAGAATTGTCAAGTTCATTTCCCTTTCAATGAAAACAAGCTATTATTCTGTAATGGTTATTTTTTAAAAACAACAATAAGAGCTTTGGGACAACCAATCCACTTAATGCTATGCAGCATGGAAGTGCGCGCTAAATAGTAAAATTGCATTTCAAAACATGATCAAACGTCAGCCTCATCAGCCAGGTGTTAGACGCTCAATCACAAGCCTCAAAACACATCATCAAGTATCAGTAAGCAGGTGTTTTAAGTGAAGATTGAGATAAACAGTTGCCTTTGTGGGTATTTAGGAGGTTTTGCAACATTAAAATGGAGCACCTCACACTCCAGCCAGCAGACGTCAGAAGCTTCGCGACTGAATAAAACCCAGGCGATAATTAACACTGGAGATTTTCACTGGATTGCAATCAAAAGTTCTGAGCCTTAGTGAGGAAATCTGTGTCCTTCCTTTATTTCCACTACCTGTAAGGTGTTGCCCTTGTGGGTGGGGACGCTTTTAACAATCACGCGGACACATTTCGCTTTGTTCAGACTGAAGAGTTTGATCCCGTTAGGAGAAAATTGTGTGCGGATCACATACACACACTCGGTGCCACAGACCCAATGTGGCAAGTTTAGGCCAGGGAGGTCGGAAGAAACAGCAAAGTTTCTCTTTAGAAATTAATTTTTGTTTTCACACACATTCCAAATGGCTTCCCAGTGGCCCCATAACTAGTCCAACATAGCCTCGCGAAAATCACTGGGGACAATTTCAAGTGACCGTCCTCGGTTGAAGCGCCATTTTAAGAACCAGTATTAATAAGACCAGCTTGTCATGTAAGCATAGTAGCTCATCCCTGGAGGTTTTTGGAGGAAATGCCAAGCAGGGGGCGCTGGGTGGCGCAATCTTTAAGCGTCTGCCTTCAGCTCAGGTCATGATCCCAGGGTCCTAGGATCGAGTCCCACATCGGGCTCCCTGCTCAGTGGAGAGCCTGCTTCTCCTCTCCCTCTGCCTGCCATTCTGCCTACTTGTGCACTCTCTCTCTGTCAGATAAGTAAATAAAATCTTTAAAAAAAAAAAAAAAGGAAATGCCAAGCAGGAGTGTCTGCTTAAAACAAGGACAAACTACTACTAGTCTTTTTTGGTGCAAGTAAACGTCGTCTATACATTGCCTCAACAGGAACACAATTGTGTTGTTTTATGATGGCCTTTACTCTGCCATATATTTTTTAAAGATTTTATTTATGTATTTGAGAGCGAGAGAGTGAAAGAGAGAGAGATCACAAGCAGGGGGGAGGGGTAGAGGGAGAAGCAGACTCTCTGCTGAGCGGGAAGCCCGAAGCGGGGCTCAATCCCAGGACCCAGAGATCATGACCCGAGCTGAAGGCAGACGCTTAGCCGACTGAGCCACCCCTGAGAGAATTGCTTAAGCTTCGTTTTCTATTTCTTTTCTCTCTTTCGGTGAATTCCCACCGAAATAGTAGTTTCAGTTCCTGTAATTTTACCTCCTGCAGTTGAAGGGGCCGTGGTTCCACATTTGGTCATAGAGGACACCAACTTAACATAAGTCCCCATCATCCTCACCAGTCAGCAGAGATAAAGGTGTGAGACATCAGAAAGTTTCGCCATAGATCCCGGACATCAACACACTGCTCTGAAACAAAATCGAGAGGGTTTTGTCAGGGGTTTTGAGCCTGTGGATTCGGAGTCTGCATGAGCCCAAAGAACTTCATTCTTCTCTCCCACCAGTTCCCCAAACCCATGGGTAATTGCCGACCACATCAGGACTGGTCTTTCATATCATTTTCCTCTTTCGAGCTGTCGGATTCAGCGGGGTGCTGGTTAGTGGAGAGTTGGGGCTTCTGTGACTCAGGACATTCGATCCTGAACTTTGAGTCTATTTGCAAAGATAAAAAGTCTCCTCTGCAAACCAGGGAGTCTGGCTATCTTTGGGCTTTTCTGGAGCCCCTTTGTCCTGGGATCCGTACTCTCTTTGGTGTACCGGACTCTCTCATCGCTCCTCCCGAACCGTGCCAGCCGGGGGAGAATTAACCTCCACTTACCCAGAGGCAAGAGGAGCTCCTCGGCCCTGTCAGCCTCCTGAGCCAGGGCGGGAGGGGTTATAACTTTAAGCTGGACTGGAAATTCCCTCAGAAGCCCCGAGGAAATCACACAAATGATTCAGACCACTTCGATCATGATTTTTTCTCTTCTCTGTCCTTCAATAAACCTCTGGCCTCTGATTTCATGGAGCAACCAGAAATCATTGAATGGAGGCTCCATGAATTCCTTGCCCGTCTCCTCCCATCTAGGAACTGCCCTCTCCTGTCCCTCCGGTCTCCTCCTTTCCCCTCTAGACCCTTTCCCCACCAAGGCTTTGGACCCCAACTCCATCAGCTGCTGTCCTTGTCTTCAGCTTCTCCCTTTGTTGAAGCGCTGGCCCATCACCATTTGTATATAACAAAGCGGTAAATTAGAAGTTGGGAGAGTAAAGATTATATTCCAAAGGCTGCATGAGACCGAATGTGAAATCTCAAAGCGGCATAACCAAGAACCGCTATTTTGACTTTTAAATTCCCTCACTCACATGGAAGATAAAAAGAGTCAGAGGAGGGGGGATTGCAAGGATTTTAGAGCAGAGCCGGTCGAAAGCTATGGTTCTCATCCCCCAAGGAGAGAAGGATGAAGGGGATGTCTGCCTTCTCCTCAAGCCCAGTGAGAGAGCTTTAATAGAACCCCTGGAGAAATTAATGTGTGTCCCCCGGAGTTGGGGGGCTGGAGGGACTGGGCCCTAGCTCATGCCTGAGAGAGTCAGACCAGGCTGTGGCAGCAGGCAGAAGCCCGGATCTAAGGAGTAAGTTCACTCCTGGAGCCCAAACAGAAGAATCCAGCCCAGGAAAAGGCTGCCTGGAAATGAGGGCCCTAGAAGTAAGAGGCGGGGCAATAGTGGGGCGGGTAGGTGGGGTTGGAGGGTGAACCAAGTGGACAAGACCAGCAAAAGCATTGCCACTGGAAGGTCCTACCAGGTGAGATTTCAAAAAAACCCATGGAAATGCTCAGTGAGCGTCCACGATACACTCAGAGGAGACAGACGGGGCAAAGCCATCTCACCCCTTGTCCTCCAGGCTCTGGCCCTGAGTCCCTCCCTAGCAGTTGGTTACTAGCTTGGAGCAGACATTCTAAATTAACTAACGTGATTCAGAACCTTCTTTTACATAAGAGGAACCAGAGAAATGACCAGTGCCTGAAACAGATTTAAAGGGACAGGGGAAGGGCACCTGAGTGGTTCAGTTGGTTAAGTGGCTGACTCTTGACCTCAGGGTCTTGAGTTCAAGCCCCATGTTGGGCTCCACAGTGAGCATGGAGCCTACTTTAAAAAAAAAAAAAAAAGGACAGTGGAAGACAAAAATAAGACTGCTTCAGGAAAACTAAGCCTGCATGCTGATGTTCCACGCATACAGACACCTTAGAAGAGAAAGCACAAACCTCCCCTTGACTCTACAACAACTTTTAGCTTTGCCCCATCTTTTCGCTCCCCCTCCCCCGAGGTTATTCAAGGAAAGTTGTGCTCCCCCTGCCTCACTTCATCACGTCCACAGCCATCCTGCTTCTGCCTTTTGATTATCGCTCAGAAACATCTCTTGGATAAGGTCATCATTGATATCTTTTTATTTTTTATTTTCTCAAAATAAATTTTTCTTACTGTAAAAGCAAATATGTGTATTACGGAGAAATCAGAAACTTTAAGTGCCTAAAATGAGCATTAAAAATAAAATCTGGGGGGTGCCTGGGTGGCTCAGTCGGTTAAGTGTCTGCCTTTGGCTCAGGTCATGTTCCCAGGGTGCTGGGATCAAGCCCCGCATTGGGCTCTCTGCTCAGGGGGGAGCCTGCTTCTCCCTCTGCCTCTGCCTGCTGCTGCCCCTGCTTGTGCTCACTCGTGCTCTCTTTCTCAAATAAAATCTTAAAAAATTTAAAAAAAAAATTTTTTAAGTAAATAAAGTCTGTAAACCCATCCACACTGGGTGAACCACTGTTAATGGGTTGATGCAGATCCTAGACTACTCTGCGTATAGACATTGTGTAGATACACACACACACACACACACACACACACACATAAACTGAGTTGTTTCAAGTGTTTCATTAGAGTCATGCTGATTTAAATTAGCCTGAATGCATACATAGACATACATACTACTTAAAACACATATGTATGTACATGCACAAATTTGAGATGTATTTTTTAAGTATTTATCAGGTTTGAATAGAAGTCTCACACACAAGCAAAAACAGGATCATGGGAGATGCAAATAATTTACAAAGGTACATCTCTTACCCAGAAGTGTCTTTTTAAATAGTGAGCTTGTAAAATAGTATAGTCTACAGCTGCATTTCCTTCACTCAGTCTTCTGCTGTTCATCTTTGCGTATCTTATGTAAATCAAAACTGTCCTATTCTTTCTGCTGCTTCTGTGTTTTCCAAAGATTTATGAAGACATTGGCTTTTATTAAAGCAAGGACTCTGTGCCAAGTTGGCACATCCATTTACATCAGAAAACAGTGGGGGGTAACGGATGTGTTTTTAACGCTTTATCCAATAATAAGGCATCATTTCATTTCTTTTTCAATTATATGTAATGTGATGTTAAGATAGGAAAAGACAATGGTGGAAATTCTGAGCAGATGATTTTTTTTAAAGCTGTACTTTTATTTTGTTTTTTAAAGTACGCTCTATCCCCCAATGTGGGGCTCAAAGTCATGACCCCAAGTTCAAGAGTTTCATGCTCTACTGACTGAGCCAGCCAGGTGCTTCATGGGCTGATGGTTCTGACATTGGAAATATCTTTTACACTTATAATCATGTGAACTCTACTTCTGCCAATATATAATTTACACTACCAAGCATTCATGTATTTATATACACATACCACTTTGTTGTTTACACACATACCACTATGTTAGAAACAAACGATAAAGATTTAAAAATCACATCTAAAAATCCCACTCCCTGGAAAAGACAACACTGAAGAATGTTCTGTAAGACTTTCAGACCTATTCCTAAACAAATATAGCTGTAAACCTCCCCTCTTTTGAGAGAGAGAGAAAGAGAATCTCAAGCAGACTCCATGCTAAGTGTGGAGCCCGATGTGGGGCTTGATCTCACAACCCTGAGATCATGACCTGAGCTGAAATCAAGAGTCGGACACTCAACTGACTGAGCCACCCAGGCGCCCCACCTTAACCCATTTTATTTAGTTATTTTAACAAAATGAGAGATCATGCAGACTGTCCCACAACCTGCTTCTTTTACTTAACCTGCCATGAACATTTTTTCAAATCATGACATACAGACTGACCTCATGCCTTTTACCAGTTGCGTATTGTTCTGTGGCATGTTATGGCCCACGATTTATCTAAGCACGTCCTTGTGGAGAAACATTTATTTCAGAGAATTTATTATCACCGATAGTGCAGCTCTGCCCCCCTTGTACCTTTATCTCCAAATAGTTGTGTAATCTTTCATGTAGGCTCAGTAGTCAGAGGTGAACTTGCTTGGTCAAAAAATAAGCACATTCAAATTTCGATGGTACCAAATCATACTCTAGAAAGACTGCACCACTTTATTCTCCCTTGCGCTCTTCAAAAATGAGTATTATTGATCTTTCTTTTTGCCAAGCTGATAGATAACATTTTTTTCCTAGTCAGGGAAACTGTACTTCTCATCCTTGATTGGCCGTCTTATTTCTTCCAGGAAGAGGGAAGCTCTAGTTCCTACAGTAGAGTTATTCTGCTGGATTGCTGCAAGGCTCTCGAACAGTCTCCAGACCACCAGCCCTGCTCCCAGCCAACACATGCTCCTTGCTTTGCTGCTCGAGACTCTCAATGGCTTCCGATTGCCCTAAGCCTAAGATACAATTCCTCCCCATATCTTTCTTTTTTTTAAGATTTTATTTATTTGAGAGAGAGAGCAAGTGAGCGAGAGATAGAAAGCATGAGCAGGGGGAAGGGGCAGAGGCAGAAGGAGAAGCAGGCTCCCCACTGCGCAGGGAGCCTGATGCGGGACTCGATCCCAGAAGCCCGGGATCATGACCTGAGCCCAAGGCGGATGATTAACGAACTGAGCCACCCAGGCGCCCCCTTCCCATTCAAAAACCTCTGTAAACTGGCTGTTCATCACCCCAACCACCCAAACCATCCTATCCCTTCACCTCTGGGGCTACAGAAGTGCTTCTTCCTAGGTCAGAAACACTTGCCTCCACCTCTCTGTGCCAGGATTCAGACGATATTCATAAAATCAATGAGCAATTTCCATTATCCCTGTTCTTGAGTCATTATGAATTTGGTCTGGGTCTCATGAGACTTTGAACCTCCTTTAAAAATAGACCTGAATACTCTTTCCTCCATTGCCAGTCCCCAAATGATCTTTGCTTCAAATGCCCTCAAGACATCTTTGAAATTACCTGTGGGGTTTCTATGTCCTATCTCTCTTACTTCTCGGACCCTAATCCTAGTTTTTATATCCCTCCCTCTATTCTGCACAGCAAGAGACATCCTAACAACTTCTGTGAGGGTCTGGGTTAATGAGTAACTAGAGTTTGCATCTTCCAGCTAAGAATCTAGCCCAAGATTTACATGTTGCTGCCACTGTGCACTTGGTAACAGTGACCAAGCATTTTGTCAGCTCCTGAATTGTATAAAAGAAATTCAGAAGTAACATAATCGATTATTGAGAACAAATGAGAAAGCAATGTGTTATAAATAAAATGCAGATTAAGAAATCACATATTAAGTTTATTTATTTTTTCAGTAATCTTTGTACCCAGCTTGGGGCTCGAACTCACAACCCCCAGGTCAAGAGTTGCATGTTCTTCTGACTGAGCCAGCCAGGAGTCCTTAAGAAGTCACATATTAAAACCAGCATGCAAAAAGAGCAGCAAACTGCTATCTGCTCAGAGCTGTCACTATTTAGCCTCTCAATCTGTCCCTGTCCTATCGGCTCCTGGGCTTGAACTTGACGTTCTGTGTGAATGAACTCTCGGCTGAGCCTCTTTAAAGGAAGACGGACCCACAGCTGTCAGGCCAGCCCGAGACACATCCCCCAAAGGATGGTATTCCTCTCACCTTACCCTAATTATTACTATCGGGGTGGACGAAGTGGCCCTGGGGTCCAACAAGGACCATTGCCTCTTGCCTGTGGTGTGTGCTCTTTTCCCCAGCCGTGCAGGTGTAGGAGAAGAGCCCGCACGTGACAGCACCTAGACCATGTCCGCCGCAGCCCACCTCCTGGGGGAGGGAGCAGGGAATCCGTCAGGTAGCGTAGTGACAGCTAGTGGTCACGGGGAGTACACTGGGGGGGAAGATTGCCCCCCTCCACAGGGAGCCGTAGGAGCCTACATGATGTGACCCAAACTGCAGCTTTGAGAATACATAGCCAAGCGCTCTGACATCACTTCATTCATCTGGGCTCGGTGACATGGGACTGTCTTGGTGATAAGAGCCCGTCATGCCCGATTTCTCAAGGCTGTGCCACAGAGAGGCATGGAGAGGACTGTGTGAGTCTGAGAGTGACTGTGGAAGCCAGAGAGAAAAAGGTTCCCAAAGCTGGGGAAGGAGTGTCCTAATGATTGCCAACAGCGAAATGTATTCGTGTTGCAATATATTAAAATAAGCCAACTGGCTCTAGCATTGAACCCCGCGCTCCGCACAATGAGGAAATTACAAAAGGGAAATCCCTACTCTAGAGACAGTTGTGGCCTACTTAAGGAAGAAAGATCTCTGCCTGCAAAGTAATACCTTATGTTGGGAGGGTTCCTGGCCCTTCTGTTCCCTGTCCCCAGTTATACTCGAGGTCAGGGACCTTTTAAAATTCCTTTTAAAATCAGAAGAAAAAAGTGAGTATAATCCAATCTGGATTGCATTCACCTTTATGCCAATGCAATCATAAAATATCAATTTTACTATTTCTTAAGGCAGAAGGAGGCCCCTCCCAGGCCAGTTTCGGAGGCCTGTGGAAGTCATCATGCAGCCCTGAGCAGAAGGGACACCCAACAAGCAAAATGCCCGATTCCTATCCTGCCCTTGTACCTGTCGACTGAGCGAGAAACCTGCAAATCCTCTCTGCTTGTCTCTCTAGAGCCCCGGAGCGAGACCTGAGTAGCCATTCTCACAGGCATCCAGGCCCTGCCCTAATCCGAGAAACGAAATCGGGATCGGAATGATGATGGTGATACTAGCGGCGCCCATTACCACGCATCCATAGGCATCAGCTTCAGCGCTATGGGCTTCCCGGGCTTGATGGCATTTCCTCACCGCTGCAGCCTTGGAAGGCAAACAACGTTCCCGACATCTTATAGATCAAGAAGCCACAACCCAAAGAACCTAAGTAACAAGTCCTGACCACAGGCTCTGCCTTGACTATGCCAGCAGGATGCCATCCACGTTATAGTCCCCGTTAATGACAGCCTCAGGAGTTAGGTGATGGGACAACACTGGCCAAGGTCACCCGTATGCTTTGAATCTTCACTCCACTGCCTCTAGAATTACAGACTTTCCTCAAGCCAAAAGCACGCCCCAGACCAAACAATGAGAGAGAACGAGAGACCACAGCAGTGGCCCTAAAGCCCAAATTGCCCTACACCTACAAGCCCAAGCTTTCTCTCCAGCACCCCACACCTCGGGACTTCACAGGACCAAAGGGCCCCTCACGGCCCAGGCCCCAGAGTCTGCTGATCCTGAGGGTGGGGGTGCTGGGTCCACAGCTGCCCCGGGGGTGGACAGGGCAGGAAGTCAGCGCCAACCACCCCGAGTGCCAGACTCTCCTTACCCCCAGTCTTCCCACCTCACGGTTGTCGCTGTCTAGCATATCTTTGCTGGTTTCTTTCAGATGTTTCCAACGCCCTTTGTAAGCATGTCTGATGAGGGAGATCAAAGTAACTGCTCATTTTTGTCTACGTATTTCCCATAAACCATCTCAAATCTCATAGGGGCCAAGGGGAGTCTCGATACAGACGAGAAGCAGCGAAGATGACAGACGTGTTGTATTTGTTTGCCGGGGCTGGTGTAAAAGCACCAGAAACTAGAGGAAACAATCAAAGTTCATGGTCTCCCAGTTCTGGAGGCTAGGAGTCTGAGAGCAAGGTGTCTGCGGGGCTGGTGTCTTCTGAGCTGTGAGGGAGAATCTGTCCCCTACCTGATGGTTTGCTAGCAGTCTTTGGGGTTCCTTGGCATATGGCAGCATTGCCCTGATCCCTACCTTCATGCTCAGATGGCATTCTCCCTCTGTATGTGTGTCCAACTCTCTCCCCTTTAGGACACTAGTCCTCGCACTAGGGTCCACCCTAATGACCTCGTTTTACCTTCACTGCTTCTGTACAAACCCTATCTGCAAATACAGTCACAGGGTACTGGGGTTCAGGACTTAACATGTGAATTTGGGGGTAGGGGCTACATATTCAATCCATAAGACACACACCAAAGGGGAAAAAAGTCTCCAAGAGATCAGTTTTTCTTCCTCACACTGTAAACACCTGAAGTCAGCTGGGTGAGATCTCCACTCGTGTCTTCTGAGGTTGATGATGGTCTCAGTTTACTGGAGGCAGACGCAGTTAATTGTGAGATGAAAGAGGACTTTCCTTGGCACGGAATGCTGCCAAAATACAGTTTTTACATTCAGTTTTTCTTACACCATAGCAATGACAGCTAGTTTAAATATATCACTTTGTAGAGTTGGGATTTATAGGCCACGGTGTAAACCTAAAAAGCAAATGTCATCCTTTGTATATAGAAATAACTGTCAGAAGTCAAATTCTCACTCTTTGCAGATGACATGATACTTGATGCGGAAAACCCAAAAGACTCTACCCCAAAATTACTAGAACTCATACAGCAATTCAGTAATGTGGCAAAATATAAAAATCAATGCACGGAAATCAGTTGTATTTCTATACACTAACAATGAGACAGAAGAGAAATTAAGGAATCAATCCCATTTACAACTGCACCAAAAACCATAAGATACCTAGGAATAAACCTAACGAAAGATGCAAAGGATCTGTACTCAAAAAACTATAGAATACTCATGAAAGAAATCAAGGAAGACACAAAGAAATGGAGAAATGTTCCATCCTGATGGATTGGAAGAACAAATATTGCTAAGATGTCTATGCTACCCAGAGCAATCTACACATTCAATGCAATCCTTATCAAAATACCATCAACATTTTTCACAGAGCTGGAACAAACAATCCTAAAATTTGTATGGAACCAGAAAGGACCCTGAATAGCTAGAGGAATGTTGAAAAAGAAAACCAAAGCTGGTGGCATCCCAATGCCAGAATTCAAGCTCTATTACAAAACTGTAATCAAGACAGTATGGTGCCGGCACAAAAACAGACACACGGATCGATAGAACAGAACAGAGACCCCAGAAATGGACCCTCAACTCTATGGTCAACTAATCTTCAACAAAGCAGGAAAGCATATCCAATGAAAAAAAAGACAGTCTCTTCAATAAATGGTGCTGGGAAAATTGGACAGCCACATGCAGAAGAATGATACTGGATCGTTTTCTTACACCATGCACTAAAATAAACTCAAAAAGGATGAAAAACCTAAATGTGAGACAGGACTCCATCAAAATCCTGAGGCAGAACACAGGCAGCAACCTCTTCAATCTTGGCCACAGCAACTTCTTGCTAGACATATCCCCAAAGGCAAGAGAAACAAAAGGAAAAATGAACTATTGGGACTTCATCAAGATAAAAAGCTTCTGTACAGCAAAGGAAGCAGTCAACAAAGCTAAAAGGCAAGCTACAGAATGGGAGATGTTTGCAAATGACATATCAGATAAAGGGCTAGTATCCAAGATCTGTAAAGAACTTATCAAACTCAACACCCAAAAACCAAATAATCCAGTAAAGAAATTAGCAGAAGACATGAACAGACATTTCTCCAAAGAAGACATATAAATGGCCAACAGACACATAAAAAAAAAATGCTCCACATCCCTTGGCATCAGGGAAATACAAATTAAAACCACAATGAGATACCTCCTCATAACTGCTAGAATGCTTAAAATTAACAACTCAGGAAACAAAAGATGCTGGCAAGGATGCAGAGAAAGGGGAACCATCTTACAGTGTTGGTGGGAATGCAAGGTGGTACAGCCACTCTGGAAAACAGTATGGAGGTTACTCAAGAAATTAAAAATAGAGCTACTCTATGACCCAGCAGTTGCACTATTAGGTATTTACCCCAACGATACAAAAATGTAGTGACCCAAAGGTGCACCTGCACCCCAAGGTTCATAGAAACGATGTCCACAATAGCCGAATTGCTAAAAGAGCCAAGATGTCCATTGACAGATGAATGGATAAAGAAGATGTGGTATATCTATACAGAATGGAATATCACTCAGACATCAAAAAGGATGGAATCTTACCATTTACATCAACATGGATGGAACTGGAAGGTATTATGCTGAGTGAAATACGTCAATCAGAGAAAGACAATTGTCATAAGGTTTCGCTCATATGTGAGATATAAGAATAAACATCACAGAAGATCATAGAGGAAGGGAGGGAAAACTGAATGGTAAGTCACCAGAGAGGGAGAAAACCATGAGAGACTCTTAACTGTAGGAAACAAACTGAGGGTTGCTGGAGGGGAAGTGGGTGGGGGGAAATGGTAATTGGATGACAGGCATTAAGGAGGGCACGTGATGTGATGAGCACTGGGTGTTAATACGCAACTGATAAATTATTGAACACTACATCTGAAACTAAGTATGTACTTTATGTTGGCTGATTGAATTTAAATTTAAAAAGAAAGAAAGGGGGCGCCTGGGTGGCTCAGTGGGTTAAAGCCTCTGCCTTCAGCTCAGGTCATGATCTCAGGATCCTGGGATCGAGCCCTGCATTGGGCTCTCTGCTCAACAGGGAGCCTGCTTCCCCCTCTCTCTCTGCCTGCCTCTCTGCTTACTTGTGATCTCTCTCTCTGTGTCAAGTAAATAAATAAAATCTTAAAAAAAAAAAAAGAAAGAAAGAAAGAAAGAACCGTCAGAGATCCCAGAAGATCCAACAGGATAGGAAACAGAGACAAGATTCTATAGCACTAATGGGCTGCAGCCAAAACCAACAAATGGACTGCCACCCATGGGCCCTAACTCATGTTCAAGAAGACAGGGGATTTCCAGGGTCAAGAGCAAAGATCTCAGAGGTTAAGGCAGCCAAGGGCTAAAGTCATGATGGTGAGATTATTGTCAAGACATACCCTAACCCGCTGTATTCCTCTGGTGACTCCGTCCTATGGCAGAGGTATATGTGTGGTAGGAGACACTGTGACTCAGGTTCGAAGATCCTAGGGGACAAACAGTCAAGGAAAAGGTGTGCCCTGATATGGTTCTGCTGCTCCTCACCCAACATTAACTCAATGTTCCTTTTTGTTTTCTTGTAATAGAGATAAGCTTTGAAGACTTTAGTATACATTGGAACCACTGAAAGACTTGTTAAAACACAGATTTCCTAAACCCACCCCCAGAGCTCCTGATCCAGTAGATCTGTGGTGGGACCTGAGATTTTCCATTTCCAACGTGTTTCCAGGAAATGCTAGGCTATGGACCATACTTTGAAAACCACTCTACAGAGTTATGCACACTCTCACTTCCTCCTCTTCAAGACCAATGATAAATGTTTGAGGAGCAATTAGCCAAGGTTCAGGGTATAGTCTGTGACCATGGAATGTAATTGTCCTTGCAACTGCTTGTTGAGGATTTAGTTCAAGATGTCTTGGGCTCATTAACTTCATGCTATAATCAATTGAATTAAGTGGACTCAATTTTTAAATCCTTCCAGGATCTTAATCCATAAAGTCATAAGATACTTACCCAAGGATTCTGACAACGTGAGGGTTTTTGATTTTTATGAGTGGTCATATAAAACTAGCTCTCAAACTTTGGCACAGAGGCCCACTCAGAAGCTCCATAAACTTAATTTAATGAGCAAATGAGCAAGACACTGAGGCAACACCAATATGGAAGAAAGAGCATGTGGTATTGGATGGAGGGACTTCCATTGAAGCCCCACTCTGTTACGAAGCAGCTATGTAACTTTAGTTTTCTCATCTGAAGAACACCGAAAATTGTTAGAATGATAACTCAACTAGCGCATTATATAGTAGATGGATTTCCCCCTTCCGTCCAAAGATCTTTCTCCACTACCATTTACCTCTCAGGGTTTTTGAGTATAAAATGGGATAAAATGTGGGTAAATGCTTCCTTTGACCCAAAAATACAACCTCAGGGTTTTATAGAAAAAGTCCCACGTGAACACAAAGAATTGTGTTCATTGCAATATTGACTCTGAAGAGCCAAAGTTGGAAAACATTGAAAGGACCATAAATTATAGTACATCCATACTAAATAATGCTACACAGGAATGTCAAAGAAGGTACAAACATGGGAAAATCTACAGGGTATATTAAGAGAAAAGAAGGAAATTGCAATACAATACCTACCAAATTATCTAGTTCGTGTTTTTTAAAAGCCATGTAGATATGTGTACAACTGCACAGAAAGGGTCTGGAATAATGTGCACGAAGCTCTTAAGAGTAGTTCTTTCTGGGGAGGGGAGATAAATGGGACAAGGCTTGTCTAGGTTGCCCATACAAATGAGAGACAGCTTTTGGCTCCTACTAAGGCAGAAAGTATGGGGCTTGGCTGAGCCCACAGAGGTTCTGGGGTCCCCAGCCACTGCCAGAGGAATCTGGGGATACAACGTGGGTATAAACTTCAACCAATGACAGACCAGAGAGGATGAGGCCCTTTTGGATGTAACGGTTTCCTTGATGGTGTCCCACATGACCAAAACCATCTGATTTTCCTCATTTTCTTGGCCAACTTAGTGACACATGCCTTGTGTTACCTTCCTCCTTCCTGGCCTCCTGTCCCTGTCTCCCTCAATTCTTGATTCCCTGGGATTCTAGCCCCCACCCCCCAAGTACTAGCCCAGGAAGCTTGGCCTCCAGCTCATTTTTCTAGGGAGTCTGGACTAGTAGATTTTTGTGTTTATTCAGTGATAATATACTCAGATACTACTTGCAGAAGAATAAAAGATTAAGAGGGGAAAGGTGCTCATCTTATTGTAAAGAGCAACACAAAGGTCATGGTAATTCAAGGTGTTTCACTGGAAAGAAGGCTAGGTGGAGGGATTGTTGGCGTCATCCTCTTCCGGGTCTTCCCAGAGGAGCCTGGGAACCAAATGCTCGTGTTTGACGGGCAATGTTTTCCTTGCCCTTCCCGGAGCCCCAGTGCTCTTCCAGCCGGCTGATGGGCTAGCCAGGTCATACCGTCCAGGTATTATCCCCTCTCCAAAACCTCAGAACCAGCCCCCTTGCCTCCTCAGCCTTCCTGCCCTGCTTGTGAAAATGACGTGTGTGTGTGTGTGTGTGTGTGTGTGTGTGTGTGACTTAGATTGTTTCAAATTAATTGAACTGAGGGCTCAAGGAGTGCTACCTATCAGCACACTTTTTTGTTTTTTGCTCAGCACTCAAGAGAAGCTGGGGCTCTTTTGGATTGGAGAAACAGGATGGGAGCAGGAGAGGCAGAAAGCCGGATGTGCAGTTTCGGGGGACCTGCCTGCCTCCCCACTTCCCCCACATCAAATGCCCCGGAAGCAGGAGACACTAGAGGTCAAGATCTCCAGGTTATACAGAAGTGAGAGTTAGGGGAAGTCTTCCCCAAAATCCATTAACAATCAAGTTCATAGACTCTAGCGCCCCAAGAAATCGGGTTTCCAGGAGTCAGACTATAAGCGCAAGAAGGAGCCAATAACAAAGTCGTGCTGGTTCCCGCGCTCCTGCTTCAGAGGATGGGGGGCTTGGTGCTGCCTTGCCGGGAGGGGGGCTGGAGCCTCAGTTCGCCTTGGCTAAGTTGTGCTGAGTACAATTCAAGAACTTTAACCCGCAGGGCAGTACCTGGGGAGGCTTTGCAAGCGATACAGAAGAACGGAGCTTTTCTCTGGCATTGTTCGTTTTGTCCCAGAAAAAGCAGTCTCCGTTCTGAATCAGGAATTGTCTGCAAAGACAAAGCAAACTAGAGGCTGAGGGTAACAGAGTCCTGCCTTTAAGGTGAGAGAGGATTTGGTCCCTGGGACACCAGAATCCTGAGAGGCCGGTACTCTACAACCAGACAGCCTTGGCGTAGGAATTTCACCGGGGGATTTGCTGAAGGGCAAGGTTTAACCAAAAGAAGTGAAAACAAGAAAAAGCCAAGCCGTGGGTTTTGATATAAAATGATAGGGGTCCAGATGAGCAGTGCCTCTTTCCTTAAAGCCAGCCCCAACTGGCTCAGTGGGAAGAACGTGCAACTCTTGATCTCAGGGTCGTGAGTTCGAGCTTCACGTCGGGTGCAGAGATTACTAAAAATAAACAAACTTTAAAGCCAGCCCTGATGGCAGGTGTGGAATGAACTGAGAGTTGCCCTCTCCGCCGGGATCAGAAGAGGCAGCCCACTGGGCCTCCCCTTTGTCTGATGTGACCCTATGCCTGTTGACAACTCTTACCAAGTCAAGGTTTTCCTGGGTATCGTCAGGCCTGCCCAGAGAACCTATGCTCACCAGCTCCTTGTTCCACTCCAGCAAGCCCGAGGAAGAACATTCCATCCTGCGGCAATATTATTTTGGTCGCACTATTTACAACTCTTCCTGTATTTTCTACGGGTTTGTTCGGGAACTTGACAAGTGCTCCACTGCAAAGCTTTTCCTTAAAATCTCTAGTCTTCAATTCCAAGGTCACCCTCCTCCTGTTGAGACCTGGCTCCCCCCTCCCTGCCCCCACCGCTCAGTCCCACCTGCCGGTGCCCTTCCCCCAGCAGGCTCTGCCTCACCATCGGGAGCCCGTCCTGACCCAGGCAGGAAGGAGATGCTGAGCCCTGGGCCCACAGAAGATGGAACCTGGAACCTCGTGCCCGCCCCGGGGAGGCCTGACCCTCCTCACACCTGCCAGGTCATAACCTTCTACCGATCCTTGCCAAACACCTGGGAGCCCTTTCACTGGACAGAACATCTAGAGACCACAAGAACCACCTGCTGCCACAGTGGCCGATAGCAAGCTCGTCCTCCACGCACCCCCGGACAGCCACTCTCGCGGCACCACGCCAAGCACCCCCCCAGCTCAGGGGCTCCCCAACTCCAGGGCCGCAGGAATACCCGGGAGACCGTTACAAAGGAGAAGCCCTAGCCCATCGTTGGAGATTCTGATCCAGGGGCCCGGCCCTCCACTCATCACCTGAACTGGGTGACTCTAATGGAAGAGCTCTGTGAGCCCCGTCTTGTATAAGCCTGCTGGGGGCAAACCAACCCCCAGCCCAAGTCCCACACGGCTCTGGAAGCCTCCCGTCTGTGGACGGCCACTGGCCCCACTTCTTCCTCTCCCCACCTGCTTTGTGGTCCTGCCCACCGGTCATCTACAACCTTTCCACCTGGGTTATATGGCCTGGAAAGCATCCTGCCGCGACGGGATAGGTAGTCCCCTCCAGCCAACAAGGCTGCATGGCACCCTGACTTCCCAGCCCAATGCCCAGACTCCTACCTTCCTGGAACATTTAATAAATTCTCCATCGGGGGGTGACAAGAAGCTCCTCTGGGGGCCACATGGTATTACAGAGAAATGTGTGTTGATATTTCAAGAACAATGAAACTTTAATGAACTGCGGTCCCACACAGATGGACAGATTAACCCAAAAAGGTCAAATACTTTTCTGCTTGTTCCATTTTGGTCTATCTTCATCCTTCTTCTGTCGCAGCAGAATTCATTTTGATCCGACACCAGGAGGAACTTTCCCTCGTGGCTCGGTTTCAGAAGACTGCCTGCAGAGCTGTCACCCCATCTGGTGGGCAGAGAGCTATTTGCAGAGCCACCCTCTTCCCCCCCCACCCCCACCCCCTAACCACCCTGCCGGCATCCCCAGGGAGTCACCCAACCCAGGGAGTGTCCAATCCCAGCTCCCTTCCTCAGTGGGAGGGGCCCGGGCCTGGGGCTCCCCAACCCCTTCTCCCAGCCCCTGCTGTGCTCCCTTTCCAGCTCTGTCATCTTGACACAGCACTGGGGCCCACATCAGCATAGGGAGTGACAGCAAGAAATAGTCTGTGGGAAGAGCCTTCCGCTTTCCTTCTCTGTAATTATCGCTCGACTGCTTCAGTCAACAGCAGAACGGCCCCCCACATACCCCATTACCGTTTACAAGATTAAAATCGTCGGGAGGTTACAGAGGTAAACACAGGTTACTTTGAGATTTTGAGAGGCACTGCTTTCCCTGGCTAAGCCCCCCCAACCCATCTTCCCTGAGGAAAATTGAGGAGCAGAGGCCTAGGAGAAGTTAGCATCTCCCTCCTTACAACGGGAGAAGATTTCAGAAAGAGACAAAATGAAGAGACAACAGTGGCCAACGCAGGCCTCTGTCTCAGCGGCTCTGGGCTCACAGACGAAGGTCTCAGGCCCTCCGCGCACCTTCCCGGCCGTCTGCAACTTGGGTACCTCCTCCTCGAGCAGGAGGCTTCTGTGTTCTACCTGCAGGCCCCACCCCTCAAGTCCCAGAAAAGGAGACCTAGATGAGCAGCCTCCTATTTCTCTGTTCAGATTATAGTCTTGATTTTGGTTGCCCACTCCTCCGAGCAGAAGATCTGGTATAACCAGAGCCGAGGGATAAAGGTTTGATCCAACAGACTAGGAGTAAACCTCACAGACAGCCGGGGTTTCCTTCCTCCCCCTCCCCCCGGGGCTCCCTGAGCACCGCACTCCGCGCGCACTGTGCCCTGGGGTTGGGTCACATCGTGGAAGCCCTCAACGGCAAGGAAGATCGAAGATCGCTTTCAGGCTCTCTGACAACGAGGAGCCCCTCCAGATGAAGAGAGATTTTTCCATGATCTCAAAATGTGTCCTGAAAACGCTCGCAAGGATCAGTCATGACCGGATTTAACGGTGCAGACATTCCCCTACCCGACATAAAGCTCCCAGGACTGACAAAGTCAGGTGAAAAGGGCCAAGAAGCTAACACTATGTGAGTCATGGTCTAACTAAAGACACAGGCCACCCAAAGGCCTTCAAGTTCAAGTCTAAAAACTGTGCTCAAATGAAATACACATGGAGACCAGGTTCGGTGTCCTGGCCTCAAGCTTGCCATCCCTGGACTAGGGGAAAAAAACAAAAAAGGAAAAACAGGAGATCAGAAGAAACATGATCAAAATATTTTGCCTCCTCCTTTCTGGCAGCCCGCATGCGCTCTCTGTTGTGCAACGTCATCCAGACTACGGAAAATGATTCCCAAAGAACACGCTTTCCAGGGATATTTTTCTTTCAATCAGGATGGATTCCACCAGCCAGGCCGTCCCACTCTCTATTCTCAACTATTCTGAGACCGGAGAACATTTGTAATGTCACAAGGAAATCTGTGTCCACAGGATGGAGGGTTTTCTTCTCACTGAAACTAATTAGAACTGGCCAGGATAAAAACTCCACGACCTTGACCTTGTTCGTGTGGTGTTCTAATGACAGCGCTGGCCAGCCAGGTCCTCTGAAGATAGGAACGGCGAGACACATGACAAATGCGGCCCATCTGGCTATCTGTGTCTGTGCCGGTCAGAGGCATGAGTGAAGACATCGGCCTGTGGCCCAGCACTGTCATTACTGCTCCCCATCGGAGATGAGGAGTTAGGGCTCAATCACATCAAACTAGACTAGAAATGGATGGGGCTCTCAGTTCAGGGAGCACCTGCCTGGAATGATTCCTGCGGGTGATCCCAGGAAAGATCCCGCTGGTCCCTGGAAACCTGACAGTTTTGTTGGGGGGGAGGGGGAGGAGAGGAGGGACCACAGTGCCCAGGGGTGGAGGCTTGGGAAGGAAAGGAGAGGGATGTCAGGCCTTGGGGACTTGGATCACATAGGAGTCCTAGGTGGCCCGGTCCAGTAAAGATCAATTTGGGGAATGATTATAAGGATTGGGTCTAATTAAATAGATTACAGTTGATTGATTTAATACCATTTTCTTCCCCCAGTGTGTGAACTGAAGACACCGGTTAAGTTCCTTTTCCTTGTGTTTTGCACAAATAGGAAATCTCTAAGCATACAAGAACCGGAAGGAAGCTGCCCCTGGTGCAGACGTTTGGAGGACTAGTTAAGGAATCTATTCAGAGGACAAAGGACATCCTTTTGTAAATAACTGTTCCCACGAGCCTCCCTAGTGCCTCCCACACCACCACCTCTCCGGCCCTGGCTGCCTGGAACTCCAGTCATCCACCGTTGGACCAGCCCCCCAGATGCCCTGCCTCCTGCACCCTGCCCCATCCCCACAGTCCCCCTGGCCAAAGCAGGCCCAGGCCCAGGCCAGCCTCGCTGCCCATCTGATCCTCGGAGACCACAGGGGCCTGGCAGACAGCCTGCATTCTCCCACAGGCGCCCCACCGTGGCCGCCTTAGGACCTACATCCTCCACAGTAAACTAAAGTCAGGACTGCCCTAGCTACCCTCGCCAAGACGTGCCTGTCACCTGCCCAGGGAGAAAAATGCCCGAGCATCTGTGCATGTGGACAAATGGCTGAGATGACGACAATCAATCAATACAAGAAATGTCAGCAGGCCTGTAAATCTCCATACAAACCCCAACCTTTATCGGCTCTCTGCCTTTCTCAAGCGGCCATTGAATGCAAGATCAGATAGATAGGGTCCCTGGAAGGATAGACATTTTCTTGACCTGCCTGTTTTCCGGATGCTCACTCAGTCCTGAGCACCCGACAGAAAGAAGCTCCATAAATACATTCATACAGGCTGACGGATTTTCTCCCCAGAACACTTGGGCTCAACTGAAATAACTTACTGAATCAAAGAGAACACCCAGGCAGAAATTCAGGTCTACCTGAAAGGTAAGAAGAACACAGGGCACCTGTCAGGTATCCACTCTTCTGAGATCCAAGTAGGCCTGAGAAAAGTCCTGTCGGGGCTTCCTAAGGAGGACCCAGATCACAGTGGGTCTCTTAGCTGGTCTCCTCCCCTCTGGTCTTACTCCTACCCTCTCCCACCTGTTTGCCATGTGCTGGTTGAAGGAGACCAGTCAGGGAATGCTACTCCCATACAATGGCTTCCCATTGTTCTCAAGATAAAATTACAATTCCATTACAGGGCTTCACGATCGGGTCCCTGTTAATTAATTTCTTTCTTTCAAGTAGTCTCCACACCCAGGATGGAGCCCAACACAGGCTTGAACTCGCAACCCTGAGATCAAGACCTGAGCTGAGATCAAGAGTCTGCTGCTTAACTGACTGAGCCACCCAGGTACCACCCCACTCTGTTAATTCCTTAATACCCCCTTCCAAGAGGTCTCCATTCATTCCCACTTCTACTTTTCCCAGAAAAACCAAGCCCATGTCCACAATAACCAAACTATGGAAAGAGCCCAGATGTCCATCAACAGATGGATGGATAAAGAAGGCGTGGTGTATATATACGATGGAATATTACGCAGCCTTCAAAAAATGAAATCTTGACATTTGCAATGACATGGATGGAACTAGATAGTATTATGCTAAGCAAAGTAAGTCAATCAGAGAAAGACAAGTATAACACGATCTCGCTGATATGCGGAATTTAAGAAACAAGACAGAGGATCATAGAGAAAGAGAGGGAAAAAATGAAACAAGACAAAACCAGAGAGGGAGACAAACCATAAGAGATGCTTAATCTTAGGAAACAAACTGAGGGTTGCCGGAGTGGAGGGTGGTGGGAGGAATGGGGTAGCTGGGTGACGGACATTGGGGAGGGTATGTGCTATGGTGAGCACTGTGAATTGTCTAAGACTGATGAATCACAGACCTGTACTCCTGAAACAAATAATGCATTATATGTTAATTAAAAAAAAAAGAAGAAGAAAAACCATAATCTCCCTTCCCGCCATGCCTTTCCTCCTCCTGGAGCATCATCTCACCCCCAGCTCTCCTTTACCAGACCACACTCATCCCACAAGCTTGGCTTATCATCATTTATTTCCTCACCTCAAAATATTACATGCAATTACAAACTGTGACCAGAGCCATCAGAGCTATGGTCAGAAAATCTTCACAAAATCTGAAGGATAAATAGAAGTCAGAGTGACTGGGTTTAGAGAATATTCCAGACCCGGGAACCACATCATAGAAGGCTCTGAGCTGGTAAGGAGCAAGGCATACTCAGTCAACTAGAGGTAACTAGAGCTAAACTCCTCCGAGGTGTTCCTACAGCCCCCTGAACATCTTTCACCATAACCTTAGCTTACAAATATTTGTGGATTTAGAACTTTTTGAGGGCAGGGTATGTGCATATTAGGTTCAAAGGTATAGCTCTAGCTTCTAACACAGTGCCTAGCACATAGCAGTGGCTCAAAACGGTATTTAATGAATGAATCAGTGAGGAGCCTGACACTCAGAGAATTTACAAGGTTTGCCCAAGGTTGCACAGCCAGTAAGCAGTGTTGAGGCAGTGCCTTGGACCCAGATCTGCTAAGTCTAAACCAAAGTTTTGTCCATCTTCCTCTGCATTATGTCCTTAAATAGATTATATATTCCTTCTGGGCAGAAACACTATTTCCATCTCTCCAAAGAACTATGAGTTGGTGTGGGATAAATGCATCAAATGAATAAAAGCAAAGTACTCATTGGCTAGGGGAGCTCATTTTTATACCCTTTACTAGATTTTTTTCAGGATATATCCTAAGTATGTCCAGTATCTGGGTTGTAGGATAAAGCCTCCTAAGATTGGAGAAAGTAAGTGGTAGGCACAAAATCCTGTTTTTTCCAAGGTAAGAGTCATTGATTTTCCTGGCAGGGTGCCCCAAGGCTCCATCAAGGAAAGAAGTAGGACTGTCTGGGACAATTCTCAAAGCAGAGTAGAACATGGGGATCCTGGCCTTCTTGTACTTCTATAAGAAGTCTGTGTTCTGAGTCCCCTAAAACTTAGCCCCATAATCTGGAATTCCCAAGCCAGTTTGTAGAGGTTTTCCAACCTTGAGTGTATTAGGATTCTCCAAAGAAATAGAATCAATAGGAGCTATACACACATGTTCGCAACTATGGAGGCTGAGAAGTCCCACGATCTGTCTGCCATCTGCAAGATGGAAACCCAAGAAAGATGGTGGTATAAGTTACTGAGTCCAAAGGCCTGAGAACAAGTGGAGCCAATAGTGTAAATCCCAGTCAAGGGCAGGAGAGAATAAGAGAGGAGCTGTCCCAGCACAAGAGGTAAGGGAGAAAACAAGATGTGAATTCCTCCTTTCTCCCCCTTTTGTTTTCCCACAGTAGACTGGATGATGCCCACCATATTGAGGAGGACCATGTATTTACTGAGTCCATGGACTCAAATGCTCATTTCATCTGGACACCCCCTCCCTCACAGGCACACCCAGAAATAATGCTTCATCTGAGCATCCCAAGGCCAGTCAACGTGATACATAAAATTAACCATCGCACCCAGATGGCTTCCCGGAATTTTTCTGGCTTAAGTCTTGGCCAATTTAAAAATCAGTGATCAATGGTCTGGTCTTTGTGTTTGCTGAGGATATGTTAGTTTTTTCTTGTTTGGCAGTACTTTGGGACAACAAAAAGTTTCCGGGGGGGATGTGAAATTGTCCCATTAAATAATAAGTTCTATGCGAGCAGAACCGCAGTAGAGACAGTCTCCTGAAAGAGACAGAATGACTCCAACCCTCTAAGACTGGATTGAAGGTGTAACAGAGATGAACCAAGACCATCCACCAGAAATGGGGTTGGCATCCCCACCTGAGGTGTGTTCAAGAATGAGGCGCCTCCTGTTTCAAGTTCATCGGAGCAAGTGAATATATCCCAAATACAGTTATGATTGATCAACACTCTCACAACTCAAGGCTAGTCAACGCCAAGCCATCTAAGTAGTTCCATTTGTCTGATTCCAGGCTCCTCAGCAATCTATCATTGACAGTTGGCCTGAAGATTCTTCCATAGAAAGAGACAGGTATAGGCCATTATAATGTATTTTGTCTGCATGGCATCTGTGTTTTTCAGTATAAATCAAGAAAGTGGCCTTTGTTTTCATCCAAAAGCCTACATATTTGGCTGGAGCAAATCTTTCTCAAGCATTGGATCCGCTTTCGTGGTGCTGGCTGAATCAAGCCTTGGGCCTGTAAGGCCAGGGACAGGCCCCAGACTTTGGGGAGGTCAATACTATTATCATTTTGTGATGCATCTTTGGGCCAGCCAGCTCCCCTAGACATGCCTCTAGACCTTCGAATCGCACCTCTAACTTCCACTTGAGTTGTTTCCCCACAGCACCCCGCCGCCCCAGGAACATGTTGGGCTACCCTGAGCCTCATCGCCCAGAACCAAGGACAGAATCTGCAAGGTATCTGCCTGTGAATGATGTTCCCCTCTTTGATCAGTTACCTGTTATCTCTGGGGATTAAATCCATAACCCAAGTTTCTGGGTACCTAGCTCTGCTCAAGTGAGTAGAAAAAGTCTATTGGAGGCATCTTGAACACTCCTGATTCCAAGCATCTTACTTGGGGAGGGAGGTCCCCAGAAAGACAGTAATGGCTTTCTAAGGTAACAGAGGGTTTGTCAGACGTTTCCCCCCCAACCCCAGCCAACCAGATGTTTACAGACTTGCCTTACCGGCAAGCTTTCCAAGGATGTCAGCAAGCGTGGTCTCTCCACCTACTCTCCATGGCAATATCCCAATGCCTCAGAGAGTGCCAGACCCATAGCAGGGGCTCAGTAAGTGTTTTGGAGGGGAGTGAGAGAAGGCAGGCAATTCATCCTCTCCCTTTCCTCATCCCCACATCAGCCACAAGCACATGTTACCATGAGTACCGGCTCTCATTGCACAGTGAGTCTCAGAAGCATGGAAGGCCGAGGAGTCCGCTGTGTATCAAAGAATCTAAGGCCTGAGGTTTGACGGTGCCCCCCTACCCCCTCCTCAGGAGATTCTAGAATGTTCACTCTGATCCTTTTGCAAAGAAGACTAAAGAAAGCACTTTATTTCCTCCAGTGGGGCATCTGAGCAACGTTGGGCAGAGCCGAGCACAGCCAGGCAGAGCCCCGAGGAGCAGTGGGGAGGACCGAGCCGGCTCTCCGAGGCTGCGAGCTTGCGTGCTCCCTCACATTCACCCACACGCCGGGAGACCCACTGCCAGGCCTGCCGTTTGCCATTCCCTGCATGGAAAATGGTGAGGTAATTTTGTTTTCAGAAAAACAAGTCTCCCGCTCAAACATGCAATCCCCGAGCAGAAGCCAGGGGGATCAAGAGGGCACCATGCAGACGTCTGTGTGAAGCTGCATTTCGTTCCGGCCAGAAACAGTCTGTCTCTCCCCGTGCTTTAATTAAAGTGGGGAGCCCACCAGCTGCCTCACCTTTACGCTCTGTGCTGTGCGCACAGGCCAAGCCCCAAGGCCACGGCCGCCAGGGTCTTAGGAGCACGTGGGCACACACGGGGAGCCGGAGACCCACTTGTGTCACCACCGGCGATGTGCCTGGGTGGGCCTGACACTTCGATCTGGGCTTGGCTCGTCACACAGCCCCAACCAGCAGGCCATTCACTGAGAGGAGGTGCTCAGTCCTTAGTGTTGAATGAAGCCTCCGGGTCTGAGACACCAGAGGCCCTCTGAAGGGAAATCTACCAGGATGGGTGGCAAAGAGGCTTCAGGGTGCAGAACCATGGGCTGGGGAGGGGCCTCCTGAGGACACTAAATCCCTGGAGCAGAAAGTAGTCAGATGGCAAACCAGAACCACAGGACCCACCCGCCTGTGTCCACAGCCTCTGGGACCTCCAGGGCCCCTCGGATCTCCGGCAGGTGCTGAGAGAAGGATGTGGAAGTGGCTGGTGCGGGGGCTGGAAATAGCCCATCATGGCCTCGAACGTCCTCCCTCCCACCTGTCACCAAAGCAAGAGCAACGCCGCCTTGTGAGCTTGCCCCAAAGGCATCGCGCGAAGCCGGAGCGGGTACAGGAGGGAAGAGGGCCTGCTGCCCAGATTCCTGCTGCTTTGGAGTTCTGCGGAGGCAAGGGCCTGGTTTTCCCCTAGCAACTAACACCTTACACAGTGACTTCAGATAAAAGCCTCCCTTAGAGTCTCTGTAGCCCAGCGTGGCTGCTCAGGTTCCAGTTAATAATCAAAACCTGCTGCCTGCCCACACCGGCCTCGGTCCTGTTCAGAGGAGAACAGGAAGACCCCGTTCTCCCAGGCACATCGACAATGCTCGGACGCCTCGAATGGTAAACGCCTGTTTGGACCCAGAGACCCACGAGAGGAGCAGCCCCTGGTTACGGAGTGCTGGCCCCAGGCCAGGCCAGGCCAGGCCAGGCGCTAAACACTCAAAGGGTCCTCTTCCTTCCAAGTAGAGATTCCCTTTAGGCCCTTTTTTAAAGGCGACAAAGAAAGGTTGAGCCTGTGCCCTTGACAATGCCCTTCATCCCTCCATCCAGTAGGGTCAATTTATAAAACCAGGACCTGGAAAGAAGCTTGTTGCTAAGAAGACCGTTTCCTCCCAGACGTGAAAATAGAAGCCCCCCACCCGTCCTTCCCCCAATGTGATTTTCCACTGCCTCCTTTACCCTATCTACCAAACATTTGCCAAGATCCTGTGTGTCTCTCGCCCACCTTCGTTAGCCTTTCCCTGGGCACTGATCTAAAACATTTAGCATCACAACAGTAATGACCAGAAGGTCCAGCACTGCTGGACCCCCGGGGTCTTGGCCTGACTGTGTGTTCACTGGTTCCCCAAGATGCTCATTTTATAAATAGCTAAGAGCCCCTCAAAAAGCAAAGCTAAAAAGGTACCCGTCTTCAAGGATGCAGGATCCTCGTCCTTTTTACTTTAATAAGAGGGAAGTTAAAAAGCTTTGCAAAGTACTGAGAGCACTGAATTATAAAGCATCAGAAAAAGAAGATTATACACTGTTGTCCTTATCCTCGGCAGCCTGGTCAGCAAGGAGGGACAGAGGAGGGTTGGCCTGGAGGATTCCATGGTCCAGCTCTGGCAAGGAGCAACCCTCCCCAGAGAAACCTGGCCCCTTTGGAAGTGCAAGTGTCCCCCGCTATCCAAAAGTAGGGCATTCCTAGGAATCCTTCCCTTAGCCAATGTGGCATAAGGCAAAGAAGGAACGCCAGTACCATTAATTTATATGGAAAAAATTTTAAGCATTCCCAGACCCAAAAATTCACCTCTCTGAGGCTCTTCTGGTACCTTAGGGCACATCTTGCTAACAGATACACAAAATTAATCGAGATAAACCGCAGATGCTCACGGACGGTTCAAAGCTGGCAGCTTGAACGGGGAGATGCTGCGTGTGGTTCGCAGGGATGGGGCTTGGTGGCACCATTCTCACAGAGGTCCTCTAAAGCCCAGTGCAAAACCAACGCAGAAGGCTATTTTCGCTTTTCGTCTTTTTTCCCTGAAAGCGAAAATCCTCTTCAGATTTCTTTAGATTAGTGAGACCAGGTACTAACATAAGTCTTTTGCAAGCGAAGTGGGGGTAACACAAGCTTTCAGAAAGCCGGGGGTACCTGTATGGGGCTGGACTTCCTCCTCTCAAGTGTTCTAGCACACGGTCCTCAGAGCAAGGTCCCTGAACCAGCATGAGCGCCCCCAGCAGCTTGTGAGAAATGCAAATTCTCAGCCTCCTGCCACCCACACCCGCACCTCCCCCTACCGGCCCTACAAAATCAGAACATCAGGGTGGGGAGCCCAGCCTCTGCGGTTCTGATCCTCCCTCACGCGAGAACTCCTGCTCCAGGCGCGGACAAACCTGGCTGTCTTTACCCTGGCGGGCGCTTCGAGCCCATTGCAAAGTCCATGACCAAAGCCAGGGAGAACTTATGCAAAGGGCGCAGCTCAGGACTGGGTCCCCACGCTGAACTCGGACTTCCTGAGTCCCCTCGGAGACGAACATGTTTCCCCCATCACCGGGGCTCCAAACGTCTTCAGACTCAATTTTCTGGCCAGACTCGGCCTCCTGCTCCCTTGCCAGGCAGACAGAGGCCGGGCTCCCAAAAGGATCAGGGACCATCGTGGACTAAATGAGGCCAGCCTTCATAAGTTGCCCTAAACCAGGTCTGGCCCTTCCCAGGGGCTCAGAAACACGGCTCCCCTTTCTCCCTCTTGCTTCTCACATCCCCCCAGAGCCCACACAGGCTGACTCCATTCTTCAGCCATTCCTGGGAAGCACAGACCCTCTGGACTGAGTGCTGTGTGGGGCTGGAGTTCTGGGAGGTCGGGGAGATTGGTTGAGTCTCACGTCTGACCCGGAAGGGCTAACGGGCCAGTGAACCGGGCGATGGGAGCCACACAGACCGGACTGACTTCTGCAGGCCTCACACCTTCCCCGCAACTTGGAGCCGCTTATTTTCCTCTGTGAAGAGCCCAGCTGGCTGCTCATCTGCTTAACTCAGAGGCCCCAGAATTCTCTAGAAGTCAGTCTGCCAGCTCTTCTTCAGACGGGACAGCCACAGGGGCTGGAAGGATGGTGTCTGGGACCAACCTGCTCTCCAGATGCCACAGAAAGGTCCCTTCCTTTCTCTGTCCCTAGAAGAATCTCCTTTTGTGCCTCATTCAAGGGCCTGAAAGGCAAACAGCACCCAGACTCTCCTACCTCAGAATCGAAGCTTGTTAATGGAAACCCGGAGGGACTGAAAAAGCATCGGAATGCAATACATACTTTCCAAAAATACAACACGTATTCTTTCCGTCTTAGGTGTTCTCATACTCACTCACACCCGGGCACAAGCATTAGCAAGCTCGGCTGGCCCCCTGACGAAAAGACAGTATGAATATTTGCTCAGTCAGTATTCACAA
>CM052887.1:78922531-78934946 GCA_028534135.1 Potos flavus | reverse complement strand
GGGGGGGGGGCCCTGAGGAGGGGACGTTTAAGCCAAGACCCCAAGACCAGAAAAAGGCTACCTGGGCAAACTCAGGCGGAAAAGGGACCTGGGCAGAGGGAACCACAGGTCAGAAAGCAGGTATGGAAAGTGTCACATGGAGGGGCGCCTGAAGCGTCTGCCTTCAGCTCAGGTCATGATCTCAGGGTCCTGGGATCGAGCCCCGCGTAGGGCTCCCTGCTCAGCAGAGAGCCTGCTTCTCCCTCTGCCTCTGCCTGCCGCTCCCCTGCTTGTGCTCTCTCACGTTCAAATAAATAAATAAATAAAATCTTTTTTTTTTTAAAGTGTCACCTGGGTTTAAGGAATACAAAGAGGTCCCTGGAGTGGCCCAAGCAAGAGGGTGAAGAGGGGAGCAGAACAAGATGACCTTGGAAAGGTGGGCGGGGCCTGGACGTCAAACAACCTTGGGTTTGAATCCCAGTCCCCATCCCTCAACAAGTGGACAGCCTGAGGCGAGTCGCTCCCCCTCTCTGAGCTTCAAGTCAGAGCCCTCCTCTGTAAAATGATGACCACAGTAACCTTCTCACGTGGTTACCAGGGGCCAAAAATGACATGATGACGGTAAGGCTAACGAACCATGATAAGCGATCATGAAATAGAAGGTATTATCATAAGCTGCTCATCTCCTGATAATCTCTGCCCCCCTTTAGCAACACTAGGAAACTACTGGGTGAGAAAACATGAGGCACCAGAAGAAACAGTGATAAATTTGGGAGCGGGGGCAGGGATGAGTCCAGAAAATGGGGAGTTTGATCAGGAAGGGCCTTACTAGTTTCTGTGGGCGCTGGTGACCTCAACAAGATAACTATGTAGTCTTTGCTTCCGCTGTAATTGTGTTACTTAAATACCACAAGGGGGTGTGGTGTTTTCTGTTACCTTCGTAACAAACTCCCACAAAGTTTGTGGCTGAAAATAACACAAATTTATTATCTCAGAGTTTCTGTGGGTTCCAAGTCCCACACGGGTCCCACTGGGCTAAAATCACGCTATCGGCAGGGCTGCGTTCCCTCTGGAGACTGTAGGGGAGAATCTGATTCCAAACCCACTCAGGTTGTTAGATAAATAAGTTCAATTCCTCGCAGTTCTAGGACTGAGGTCCCCGTTCCCTTGCAGGCTGGGAGCTGGGACCACACGTACCTCCTGGGGCCTTTCTCCAGCCTGTTTGTGGGCACCTCCATCTCAGAACAGCAATGGGGCACCAAATCCTCCTCAGGCTTGCAGTCTCTCTCACCTTCCTCCTCCTCCACACCTCACCCTCTTCAGCCAGAGAAAATTCTTTGAAGAGCTTGTACAATTAGACTGGGCTCACCTGGGCCCAATCGTCCGTGATAATCTCCCCATTTTAAAGTCTGTCATCTTAATTATATCTGCAAAGTTCCCTTTGCCGTGTAATCCAATCTACTCGTTCAGAGGGTCCAGGGATGAGAGCATGGACATCCGTGGGGGCCATAATTCAGCCCAACACAAACACTAAATGGCTTTCCTGATTCCTGATAGAACAACCTAGATTGTCAACGGGCTTAATAACCAAGCGTTCTAGTCAGAGCGTGTGGATTCACAGAGCCTGCGAGGAACTGACAAGAACAGCTCAGAGTCCCTGAGACAGAACGAGCAGGGAAGGCAGCCAGGCCACAAAACAGAAAATCAGCTCCAAGAATGGGCCCCAGTTGATGGTGAATGCAGAGTTCCTGGCACAAAGCAGAAACCCATTTCTCTAGGGGGTCGGGGGTGCACAAAATGGGCAAAGGGGAGCAGGGGCATGCAACCTTCCAGTTATGGAATGAGTAAGTCCCAGGGTTGACAGGTACAGCCTAGGGGATATAGTCAGTGGTATTGTCATAGCTTTGTGTGGTGAGAGAAGAGAAGCTACAGAGAAAGAAAGAAAAGCCCAGTTACTCTACGATGCAAGATCAAAGCAGCCTAGAGCAAGGTTGGCTAGATGTTGGGTCTTTGGGGCTCCCAAATTGGGTACCCTGAGCATTTTCTGACTGAGAACAGAGTAGCCTGAACCTATAAGCTATCTTCCAGTGTCTCCAGCTGGAAAAACTCTGCTTTGAAAGGAGAGAACAAGGTAAGTCCTCACTGCAGAAAATATGGCAGGCAGAATTCACAAATGGTTTTGTCTTAGCAATATTGCCTTTCTAAATTCAAATACCAAGAGGTAGAAGAATCCTCTAGTTAGTTCATGGAGATGCTCATTTGCTTTCTTTGTCTTTGATGTGTGTGTGTGTGTGTGTGTGTGTGTGTGTGTGTCCTTGACTTTTAAAGTTAGACCAGTCCCTTTCAGTCCCTGGACCTGATAAGAAGTTAATGAAACTGCTGTATGTTACAAATGTGAGAAATGTAAAATCTATAATCCAAAGGAAATATAAGAGGCAGCAGAGCCCTCTCTAGAGCATAGCACCTTGGTGTAATTGTTTTGGGCCATATTACCCAAGACACCAACAGGTGGGTGAAGGAGGTGAGGCAGAAAACATACCCACCTTCAATCCACCCCCCAGGCTTTCTAGAAAAAAAACTCAAAAGAAATCTCATCGCCTAGCACCCTCTCCTGTGTCCCCAAGGCAGAGGGGAGACAATTACTTCGGCTTCCAAAAACAATAGTGCTTGTTCTTTTCCATACTCTCCACTCCTGCTCACTTCCTCATTTCCGAGGCTGCTTTTCCTTCTAGCGACTCTCTCCACCCCAGAAGTTCTACTGCTGGCTGGGCCAACTGTTGACTCTCTCTGCTTCAGTGCTGCTGTGGATGTTTATGTTAACTAGATTTTCCCAGAGCAGGAATTATTACAGGTTGGCATACGCAGTGGGGTGATACCCTTCAGTGTGGTAGGCTCTGCCTCCAGTGCTCTCGGGATGGCTCAGAACCCCAATGCAAGAGATGCGCCTAGCGCTCATTTCAGGCCCAAGTCCAAAAGCTCTTCCTGTGGATCTCCCCCACCTGACGGCTGTGAGAGGTGGGGGTGGAAAGAGGGGAGGCCCAAGGTAGCAGGGTCCTGCGCAATCCGCTGGGCAGGCTGCTGAGGTTGTCAGAGTGGGTTCTGCGAATTGCGCTATGCTCTGCTCCCTCCAGAGTTAAAGTTGTTTGCATTGTGTTGAGCTCGTCCCTGGGTCCTCACCCAGCTCTGCCAGCAGCCTGTTGGGTAGCCGCTAGCAGGTCACATTACCCCCCTGGAAGTCAATGTCTTCAACCATAAACCAGGGCTTTGGGATTAGCTAAGGCACCTTCCCACTCAGTGAACCCCCAAGCCCAGCATGCGACTCCCCTTCTCCCATCCTTGACCCAACAACTGGCCTATTAAGGGTTTTTAAAGGTTCTTTTTTCCAGAATGGGCTCTAGAGTAGTATTAGCTTGAGAGAACTCAATGCTCCAGGGTCTAACGCGCCCCTCCCAGCTGCACTGTAGGCCCCGGAGGGCAGTGGGGGTGTCCTCATCCTTCTGTACCCCCGACTCTCACCGTGCTGTAGGCGGGGCTTCCCAAACCCGTCACGATGAAAACCTCAGATGCCGGGGCCCCCAGGCCAGACTGACTGCATGAGAGTCTTAAGGAGAAGCAAACTGTCGCTTTCAACAGTTCCCTGGGGGACTCTAAAGAGAAGCCCGCTTAAAAGCCAGCTGGTGGCACAGAGCGTGCAGTAAGGACGCAATTTGTTGAAAGCACATCAAAGTCCAGCCTCCTCGTACCCCCGATCGGAAGAAAGAAATGGAAACGTCTCGTGGGTCAAACATAAGAAACCATCTAGCCGTCCAGGCCCATGGGAGGAGAGCTTTCTCTGGCTGTCTTCCTGTCTTCCTGTGATCGGGTTAGTTTCTTCTGGAATGGCTGTATTCGCCCTTCAGAATGATAATGATTATTTATGGGGTGACAAGCCCACTAAATGAAGAACATGATAAGGCCAGATTCCTCCACCAGCTTTAAGATACAGGGAAGGGGAGTCGGCTCTTAAAGGCGTGAGACCAGCCGAGGGGTAAGAAGGTAAAGCTACTTGAGCCCTCCGCCGATCAAACTTTCATCTGTATACTTTCTAGACTCATGTCGGGTCCAGAATGCAGTGACATGATGGACAAGGGAATGACGGGAAGGAAGGCAGAGGCGGGAGGAAGAACGGAGAGGCCAGAGAGAATTCTGATTCTACCGTCCCTCTTGGAGACCAGAGCCCTATCCTGGAGAATAGAGTCATCATCCTTGGGACCCTGCCCTTGACCCGCTCATACTGATCATAGTTCCCTTGATCTCGACGAGCCTTACAGCTCATAACACAGGCAAAAGATAGGACACGGCGGCCACTGTAGCTGTTTTCTCTCCACGACAGGCAGGGGATCGCTGCATAGGAGGGAGACGCAGCTGGCAAGCTGCAGAGGAGGGAGGCAGCCAGGAGGCAGGGGAAGGCTCTGGTCGTGATGGAGACGTTTTAAATTAGGAGACCGATCTATAAATGTCAGAGCAGCCCCTACCCCCATGGCCTGAAAGTCTACAGCAGCAGCATCAAGGATCAGTTTGGTGGTGGAGGGTTAGGGGGCCACAGCTCAATTCCCAGCCATTCTAAGCTGCAGGGCGGGTGGGGGAGCCCTTCACCAGAGGAGATCACATTAGAACGTCAGCTGGAAAGGCCAACAGCATTAATAGCCTTAATAAGCTCACAGTTCTCCAACTTCAGTGGGCATCAGAATCTCCTAGGGATCTTGTTAAAATTCAGACTCCTGGGCCCCACCCACAGGGGGTTTTGCCCTAGCACCAGTCTTGACCCAAAGCCCTGAGAGTTCCAGTGGGGGGCAAGAAGCTGGCATTTCCCTTTTGCTCAGTTTCTGCATTCTAGGAAATGGACAGAGCCCACTCTTGGCCTCCGACAGGCGCGTCAGCTAAGACTCCCTTGGCCCCTAACTGACAGTGGTCTACCAAACCTCCAGGAGGGTCGAGCTGCCCCAGCTGCCTACAGTCTCAGTTGCAGTTAAGCCCATAGTGACGGGAGCCGTGTTCTTGTTCTGAAATGGTCCATGGGGAAGTGCAGCCCTGGGTGTGTATCAGGAAGGCAGCCGATACCTGAGAACTCACTGAAAATGTGGCCGGGATTGGATTACCCACTTTGAGTTGGTCAGGTCAGATTTCCAGATGCAGGGAAGGCCTTCTGGGGACAAGGCTTCGAATGGCCTACCCCATCGTAGTGTTCTATTTTGGACGATCGTATTGCCTTGCAAAGAAAGAGAGCATGTCCGTGTATCTGTGTGAGCACGTGTGTATGTGGACATGCGTGTGTACTTGGTAGTGTAAGTGTAAGGCACGTCCTAAGGTACACAGCAACAGTGGATCCCCTAGACGTACGTGCGCAGGGCTCCGAAGATCACTGTTCACTTTTTTCTTCCTTTTGCCGAGGATAAGACCTTTCTACTTCAGAAGCGTTGACTGAGTCCCTCCATGTATCGTGGAGATGCACAGACCCTTACACTATCAGAACTTAACAGACTAGCTAAAGAATTTTGCAAGCAAGGGATGCATTTCACCTTACTTCTTTTGAATCCGTTCCCAGTTTCCCTGCACTCACAGAGCCCAGACCACTGCATTTTGCCAGGATTTACTGACCAGCTATGATGCTCCCAGTATTGTCCAGGTGCTGTGGAGTATACCAAAAAAGCATAATAAATCACTGGGGAGCTGAGTTTAGCAGACATCAGATTAATCAGAGAAAAAGAGAAGACAAATGTATAATACCAATAATATGTACATAA
The DNA here is from genome assembly GCA_028534135.1 of Potos flavus. Taxonomy (NCBI): domain Eukaryota; kingdom Metazoa; phylum Chordata; class Mammalia; order Carnivora; family Procyonidae; genus Potos; species Potos flavus. The sequence continues at coordinate 78,929,184 of CM052887.1, read as the reverse complement.
CGCAAGTATCTTTCTCCCAAGTCACAGTTTTTCTCAAATTAGAGTAATGAATAGTTCCCTAAGAGGAAAAAAATTTCAGAGACCTTCCAGTTTGACTTAAAATTTTTATAATGTTATTCAAATAAGCATAAACATGAAAATAGGTAAAAATTTTTTATTTTTTTAAGATTTTTTATTTATTTGTCAGAGAGAGAGAGAGAGAGCACGCGCAAGCAGGGGGAGAGGCAGACAGAGGGAGAAGCAGGCTCCCCGATGAGCAAGGAGCCCAATGTGGGACTCGATCCCAGGACACTGGGATCATGACCCGAGCCGAAGGCAGCTGCTTAACCAACTGAGCCACCTACGCATCCCAGTATAAATTTTTTAAATTTATAAACACCAAAGCAAATTTTAAAATTATATACAAAAAAAAAAAATTCTTGAAAAGCCAAATACTTTTCACATTAGCAACGCCAATTTAACAATACTGCTTTGCTGAAAGCAAATTAATGGTCTTTAATAATAGAAAGAGATAGCCTCAGGTCTGGCTCTTTATTTAATCACTGGCTTCGAATTTTAACTTTCAGAATACTAATTCAGAGAGGTCTTACTTATGGAAGGATGCTGTTCAAAGTGATATTCATGATTTTAAGGTTTTGCCTCCTAGTTCAGAATAATCAGACCTCATACTTAACCAAAACTTGCCACATGCAATTTTCAACTGCCTATTTTAATGATGTATCATCTGATCACACTGTAAAGCTATCAAATTCAGTTGAAGATGAGATTATAAAGTACAAGTCGCAAAGTACTGGCCATAATATATCTGCTTGTATGTTGTGATGGTTAATCTTCCATGTCAGCTTGACTAGGCTAAGGGATACCCACACAGCTGGTAAAAAACAAACAAAAAACATACTATTTCTGGGTGTGTCTACAACAATGTTTCCAGAAGAGATTAGCATTTGAATCAGTAGCTAGAGTTTAAAAAAAAAAAATTGCTCTCACCAATACAGGTAGGCATCATCCCATCCATTAAGGACCTGGATAGAATAAAAATGGGGCAGAAGAGTGAATTTGCTCCCTGCTTGAGCTGGGACACCCAGCGTCTCGTCTTCAGGCACCAGATCTCAGCCTGGGACTCACATCATTGGTTCCCCTGGTTCTCAAGCTTTTGGGATTGGACTAGAACCACACCCCCAGAATCCCTGGGCCTCCAGCCTGAAGATGGCAAGTCACGTGACTTCTCAGCTGCCATAATCATGTGAGCCAGCCCCTCATAAGAAACCTCTTTCTATATGTCTTTATACTTCCTATTGGTTCTATTTCTCTCCAGAACCCTGATTAATGCCCATGCGAAAGTGCCATGGGGCAGGTGCGGGTTCTTCAGCCTCCAGCATGCCTGCCCCTCCTCCACACTGGAAGAGGACACAGCTCTTCCGCTTCCCTTCCTTACTGAAGCTACAAAGCTTCATTCCTACAAACCCTGTGACTTCATTTGGCTTTCACTTGGTGCAAATGGGATTGGGTACAAAAGTGTAAATGCCAGTGCAAAAATATTATGACAGTTTCAGATGGTCATCCAGGTCTTGGATTAACATTTTTACATTTTCACCAAATTAAAATTATAAAGTTCAAAAATTGTTGAAAAGAAATCAAGAGGGGCGCCTGGGTGGCTCAGATGGTTAAGCGTCTGACTCTTGGTTTCGGCTCAGTTCATAATCTCTGAGTCCTGGGACCAGAGCTCTGCATCAGGCTTCACACTCAGCAGCAAGTGTCCCTCTTTCCTCTGCCCCTACCCTTGCTCGTGCTCTTTCTCTTCCTCTCATATAAATAAATAAAATTAAGAAAGAAAAGAAAAGAAAAGAAAAGAAAAGAAAAGAAAAGAAAAGAAAAGAAAAGAAAAGAAAGAAGGAAGGAAGGAAGGAAGGAAGGAAGGAAGGAAGGAAGGAAGGAAAGGAAAGGAAAGGAAAGGAAAGGAAAGGAAAGGAAATCAGAAACCCCTGAGAATGCTGAGATGCACTCATTACTCTCCACTCCGACCTTCCATCTCCCGTTTCTCTGTGCCAGGCAACACTGGGGTACCCTCAAAAATCAGGTTCATTAAAAATATGAAATTGATGTTGAAGGGGAAAAGATAAAACTGAGCACTAAATAAATAGGACTTAGACTGCAAAGGGAAAGCATCTAAGATGTTAATCCCTTTGCATAGGCTGCACCCTTAGTTCCTAACCTGGCCCCCAGACCTGAAATTCCCATATCTCTCCTCATAACATCTCCTGTTATCCTAAGTTAGAATCTCCAATTACCTTCTGGGAAAACCAGAGCCCGGTACACCAGCAGTGACCACGATGCCTGCCACACCTCCTTTCTCCCTTTCAGGACGTTTCTCAAGTCTACATCACTTAGTCTGGAGGAGGGTCCTGAGAATTTTCCTAGGTTGCCACTGACGGCCACTAACACCCCAAATCCCAAGAACAATCCAGTGGATTTGGAATTTCCCCTTTCCTAATGGATCCAGAAGGATCTTCTAGGTCAGATTGCCTTTGTGATCTCTCATCTGAAAGATTATTTCCTGTTCCTTTAACTGTTGGACCTGTTGAAACAGGTCCATTTACACACACACACACAGAGCACAGCACAATTCTCAAAGACTGTAGCTTCTATTGGGAAGGAAATGATCTCCATCTATGAAGTCAGAAAATCCTATTACTATGCAAAAAAGTGTTTGCTTTCTTCCTCTATTCTTCTTCAGTTTACAGAATGAGAAAAGTTCCCTCAGCACAAGAAAAGCTGTGAGCTGACCCTTCTAGTGAGAACCCATCTAAAATCTTTGCCGATGGCCTGTGCCCTCTGGTGACTGGTCGCTGAGGAAAGAGAAGGCTGTGAGGCTCTCTTCCAGTTACAAAGATTATAGGTTCTCAAAATAGTAAGCAAACAACAACATTTTCTGAATTATTAGGAGGCTTCATGAGCAAGGGAAGAGCTGAGTCAACACCTGAAGGGCAAGTAGGCTCAGCGTAGGTGTGTGAAGGTGTGGGCTGCGGCAGGCGGAGGGAGAAAGAAGAGTGAGGAGCAGCATCAGGAGGCAAAGAGCCTGCCGTGGGCTGGAGAGTGTGAGGACACTGGAGCAGAAGGAAATAGTGGGGCAGATTACGAGGTCAGTAATCCAGCACGCTGAGTTCAGGCTTAATCCAAAAGGCCATGGGGAACCACTCTCTTTCTAGGAGTAGAGAAGAGAGAATTTAGAAGTGAAGTGGTATTTGGGACAGATAAATCCGGGAGTGGTGGGCAGGATGCATTGGTCCGGCCATAAATTAAGGAGTTACTACAATAATCCAGGTAATGAAGCCCGGATTGCTTGAGTCTAGTTCCAAATGGGCTAGTGCTGGGTCACACTGTGATAAACCCAAAGTCCACAAGCGTGCCGCCCATCCAGGAGGAGAAGCTCATTTCTTCAGCTCGAACAGGCTAAAATTAAGTGAGGCATCAGTAACAAAGCCCAGAGGAGGACTACCAAAGTCCCTCACTATGTCCCCATAGATACCATACCTACACACGTCTGGCTCAAAGACCCATAATCTCCTGTGTTCTTTTTATTAAAATATGTCACCAGACTCTCCCAGCACTTTCCCAGTCAACTCCCACTAGTCTAGAGCAATAGGGAAGTAAGAGGCAAGCCTCAACATTTCCAGAATCTCCGGGGTAAGAGCATCCCGATGGCACTCACATCCCATGCCAGTATCAGCCATCTATTGCCATGACGTTGTTGCATAACAACCAACCACAAAACCCCAGTGGAGTACAAAAATAGATATTCGTGTTTGCTCTCAGTGGATGGATTGGCTGGCCCGTCCTGCTAATCTGAGCAGGCTCGCTCATGTGTCTGGCAGGTCAGCTGGGCACCAGCTGGTTGAAGATGGCCTCAGTTGGGATGACTCAGCTGCATGTGCCTTTCATCCTCCAGGAGCTAGCCCGGTTTTGCTCACATAAGGAAGCAGAAGTGGAAGATGAGGAAGAAAGCAAACGAATGTTCACAAGTCTACGCTTCAATCCAGTTTGCTCCCCATCCATGGGCCACAGCAAGTCACACATCCCAGAGTCAGAGTGCGTGGAGACTGCAAAGCTGCACAGCAAAGGGCAGAGATACAGAAAGGTCATTAATGGGGGCCACTGGTGACACCAATCTGTCACAGCCCTGGAAAGAAGAAAGACTGGAAGAGATTTGAATTCCAACAGCAGATCAAGATCTGGATTGAGGAAGGAAGTCTCCATGGTGATGTTAGGAAGGAAAGGGTAGAACGGGTCACCAGGAGAATTGAGCCTTTAGTGTTAGAAAGACTCATGAGCCTTGGGGCACCTGAGTGGCTCAGTTAGTCAAGCATCCAGCCCTTGGTTTCAGCACAGGTCGTGATTTCGGAGTCCTGGGATTGAACCCCACATCAGGTTTTACAGTCAGATAGGGGAGAGAGAGGTCGTGGCCAATGCCCTTCACCATTTAGGATTCTCTCTCTCCCTCTCTCCTTGCTTGTGCTCTCTCTCTCTCTAAAATGGGTAAATAAATCTTTTTTTAAAAAAAGAAATAAAGAAAGACTGATGAGCTTCAAACACAACCCATGGCTCATTCTTGCCTCCCCAACCTGTGAGCAGTGCAAGCATGGGCAAAGAGTGGCCCTTGTGGTCTTCACTGCAGGTGATCACAAATACTTTTGCTTTCCCTAACAACTGGATTTTTCGCTTCTGCATTCACCTATAATCTGCCCAACTTAAATAAACTCTCACTTGACTCCATATGCCTCTCCAGCCAGGCATTCTTGAAATATAAGGAAGAGAAGGAGTAGATGGGATGCAGGGAATACTGGTGACCCTCCATGTCTGTTCCCTTCAAATCAGCAGAGTAAGATGTAAGTTAGAAGTGGCAGGGCCTGGTCATGACCAGCTGGGGAGAAGAAGATGGGATCTTGACCTGTTTATGTCATTGGAAAGATCACAAAGGTTAGAACATGAAGCCATTGTGTATCTTTTACTCTAAACTATGAGAGGTGGAATAATCCAACTTGTGCGAGATGTGGGCAGCCTCCTTGAACCTTAACAAAGAGATGAGACATTCATTTTACAAAATTCCCAAGACCCCACTTCCCAAGGAAGGGGGATCCCAAGAGCAGAGCTGCAAAGTTGAGGAAGGCTCCTGGCTTCCTGATGAGACAGAGGAACAACCTGAGGTGAACAGCTTCGAATTAAGGACTTGGGGAACAGCGCACGAAATGCCCAGGAGCTGAGACAACTGGCCGGTGAGGAAAGTGGGAGCCAACAGCAGGGGAATGGCCTCCGGAGAGGACTTCAAGAGCAGGGCTCAGCTCAGAGAACCACAGGAACAGACTGAGGGGCCATAATCAGCAGGAAGCTCTGCAGACAAGAGTGGAGGGGACAGTTGGGGGAAACAAGAGCCAGGCCAGTGGGGCATGTGGCCTGTGTCCCAGCCCGGGTCAGAGAGCAAGAGCTGGCATCTGGGACCAAAATGGGCCAAAGCAAAAAGCATGGCCTCGGTTTGGGGTGCTCAGGAGCTGTGGACTGCCAAGAAAAATGGGAATTCCAGGGCTGGCCAGTTGGCCAAAGCAAGGACACGGTCAAGTGTAGGAGGCGTGAGGGGAGAACCTCAAGTAGATAGATGGTCAGTGCCTGCACATCTGTGTGGGGCCGGGACAGTGACAGGGACTGTGAGGGCCATCTCCCTCCCCTGAGCAGCATTTCTCCCTCAGATCCCTGCAACCTGCAGTCGGATCTAATTGTAGATGAGAGATGCTGACAGGAACAGAGACGATGGGAAAAGGAGGAACCATGCATTCCGAGCAGGTGTACAGAGATCTCTTACACCTTCTCTGTCTTCCGTTTGGAGATGGATGCACCTATCGGTTACTTCTTAGAAATAAGGGATCAATTATGATGCCCTTTCCTTCATCTGTGAACATCAAACTCTTCAATGAGGCTTGCAGTAGGGTGGGTTTTTCCTCCTCCCCTTCCCCCAGGAGTAAAAATAATTAACGCGGAGTCATATGATCACAGATATTTGTTAGTAAAGCAAGAGGCGACTTTGCCCTTAATATCGCTCAGGTCAAACTAATCGCCCTAATGCAATAGATGACGGCATGCCGCGGAGTCCTGCGCTCCGGCTGCTGCTTCAACAGTTAGCAAGGGGCCAATGGCCTCCTTCTCCTAAGCCCAGAGCGCCATCTGGTGTAGAAACGCTGAAGTCCAGGCTATGCCGACCCATTTTTTTTCTTTCAGTTCACAGGCTTCTGCTAGGTCTGTGTCTTCCGAATTGCCAGAGGATACAGAGACATTGCACTGTAAGAAAAGTAAGGTATCTCTGAGCTTGTGAAGCTATTGCCAGGTACGCGAGGTGACACTAAAGACGTACCTGGTCCCTAGAAGGTACCCTTCAGAATAGTTTTTGAACACCTGCTACTTGTCTTCTTCAATTTGGGGTGTAATAAAAGTAGTGCCTTTGCCTCCCTGAAATTCTCCATTTAAAGCATGTCTGTGGAATACAGGATTTCCACAGACTCCTCCATTCAAGTCTGAAACACCCAGGTAGTCTTTCTGCACAAGCGCGTGGGCCAGCCATCATGCTACCACAGGGCCAGCCGGTGCACTGGTGGGGAACCAGCTCCCAG
>CM052887.1:78886108-78922031 GCA_028534135.1 Potos flavus | reverse complement strand
AGATATACTCAGCATCTCTGAAAGGCCCTGAATATTTTCACTGGAAAAGGGCCAGTAGTGAGATTGGCAAGCACTCCATCAACCAGCACAACACGTCTGGGAAAATGCTATTTATTGAGCACCTAATACATAGTAGGCAATTAACAGAAGATCTTATTTCCTTCTTGAAGCAACTCTATAAATAAGATGCTATGGCTTTCCTTTCATAAATAAAGAAACTGGGGTTCTGACATGTTAAGAGATTAGTCCACAGCTGTTTGGTGAGATAGTGACTGAACTGAGTGGTTCAAATTGGGACCTTTTGAATTCAAAGTATATCACTCTCTCCATGCATCCACACCACCCTTGAACAAGAGAAGTCAGATCAAAGAAAGCATTTTCACAGGGCGCCTGGGTGGCTCAGTCAGTTAAGCGTCTGCCTTCAGCTGAGGTCATGATCCCAAGGTCCTGAGATTGAGCCCCACATCGGGCTCCCTGCTCGGCGGGAAGCCTACTTCTCCCTCTCCCACTCCCCCTGCTTGTGTTCCCTCTCTCTCTGTGTGTCTCTCTCTCTGTCAAATAAATAAATAAAATCTTAAAAAAAGAAAGAAAGAAAGCATTTTCACTAGTTTGCAAATCCCATTCTGCATATCACATTACCCTTCATGTGAAATGGAATCCTGCATTTGTGCAGTGCACAACCTGTGCACCCTTCTGTGACCGTGCATGTATTTCCCTCCTCTCTTCTCTGTTTCTTGTCCCACAGGGCCATTTTCTCTTCCGTAGCTTACACCAAAGCAGGAAAAAAGTTTAAAAAACAAAAAAACACTCACTTTCACTTAAATGAAAGACAAAGATTTTCTTTTCAGAGGCCTGAGGGAAGGGAGAGAAGAGATGGTGGCCACTAAATACAGGAGTGGAGGATGGTCTGGACTCAGAAGGGATGAGGAGTACTTTAAACAAAAGAAAGGAGACCCTTCAGTCAGAGAGGGCAGGAAGGAGAATGAGCTGTCCCAAGTGAAATTCCCTGCCAGGTTCTCCCAGGAATAACATCCTAGACATATGTACATCCCCCTGACCTGCCAGTAGGGAACCTGGGGTAAGGGACCCCTCTGTGGGGGCACCAAGGGACAACTGAGTACCTGGCCAAGGGGTACCTGAACAGAAATCAGTGGGGGCAGCATGGAACATCCAACCTCCTCACAAGCACAGCAACCCCCACCACTGTGGGTATACATACCATACAAACAATACGAGCCAGGGGCACCTGGGTGGCTCTGTCAGTTAAGCCTCTGCCTTTGGCTCAGGTCATGATCCCGGGGTTATGGGATCAAGTCCTACATCGGGATCCCTGCTCTGTGGGGAGTCTGCTTCTCCCTTTCCCCCTACTCCTTCTCTCTCTCTCTCTCAAATAAATAAAATCTTTAAAAAAGCAAACAAACAGTACAACCGATATTGGGGATAAAATTATCAACTTGAATAACTGCCACCAGAATTTCTCTTTGAGAGGAAACTGGAAGAGTAACTGGGAATACTAGGGCTTAATGGTGAACCCTTGAGGGGCATGGATGTCGTGGGCACAAGGAGCTACGGAGAACAGGGGAGCCCCGGCCGCTCTGCTGGGGAGGAGTTACAGCTGGGTGTGGAGGTGAGGAGGGAGGAGGGAGGCAGGGGGAGCTCAAGAGGAAGGAGAGAAGTCAGCAGGGGGCTCGGAACGGAGTGAAGGGCTGGGACGCCCGCCTCCTCCCGCAAGCACCCACCCCAGGAAACATATTCGACTGGTGTGAATGGGACTTTCTGGCCACTGAAGCAGCAGCTGTGGTCACATCTGGGCCGCTGAGGTGTGGGCCTGGGACACATACAAAGACTTGGGGACCAGCAGGCTGAGGTGGCCTCGCCTCCAACAACCCCCCTGAAATTTGAAGAAACTGCAGGTTCAAGTTTAGCTATATGGTGCGACGCTGGGAGGCCCCAGCTGATACCTGGTTTATATAAATTCAGAGGGTGGAGGGAGAAAACAAATTCCAGCATGGGAGGGTTCACAGACTGCCTCAGAGAGCAATGTGCATTCTCAGAGGCTCTTCCCAGCATTCCGCCAATTAGGTAAGTCACCCCGCCCTCTTTCCTGTTGGGGGGTGCAGGGCGTGGGCGGAGGCAAGTTTCTCCCTGCTTCTTCTGAAAGAGCTCTGGAAGAAATATGGGGTGGGGGAGAGGAAAAGCTTTTACCACCCCCCACCCCCAAAATAACACCAGCTGGGTATGTTTGCCGTCAATCAAATAATGCCTACATACTGCAAAGGACCAGAGGGCTATATATTTTGCCACTTACAAATGATGGCGGGGACCCCTTATTTAAATTTTGAAGACTTGGGGACCAAGAATTTATTCTTATGCTATGGGAATACCTTGACTATTTTGTCTAAATGTAACTACTTGAAGACACGTCTTTGCCTAAAGCCAATAAATGCATTTTGATATAACCAGCATTGGATCCATTGACCTGGAAGTGCAATTCCAACTAGTTGTCTGCTTGCAGGAATAACAGATGGCCGGCACACACAGATGTCTGTGGAGGAGAGGAGGCAGTCCCCACAGCTGAGACAGGCAGCCATCGGAAGCTCTGGAATCGTGAACGGAAGGTAAAGGGTTTTGAAGGCAGAGGGCACTGTCCTGCCGGACACCACACCGAGGATGGACCTTGCCCCGAGCTCCTTTGGCTTGCGGAAACTGCAGCAAAGGGCTCCGGTCCAAGCATTCCAGAGGCAACCAACATCGTCCCAGCCTGCGCGATGGGTTTCTTTGCTCTGCTTGTTTGCTTTCCTTTGATTCCGCTCTTCAAAGGAAATAGGGTGTGTTGATGTTTTCAATAAAGAATGTGCTTTCTGGGTGATCTAAATCATCTTGCAATAGAATGGAAAGGAAACTGAAGAGGCAGAAGGAAGCAAGGCTCATGGAATAGCTCGATAGAGTGAAAATATGTGAGTTTTTTATATGATGGTATATGAACATGGATATGCCATTCTACTGTGCTGAGGCCTCCATCCTTTACCCCATAAATCGCAGACCAAAAAACACATAAGCCGTGTGGCGAATAAATCTTACCTGGGGTACAGATGAGGGGTGGGCGCATGGGGAACTAAAATGCTTGGCACAGAAAAGAACTCACCACACATCACCTCATTCCATCTTCACAACAGCGCTAAGATAGCTAGTGTATAAGCAAATAAAAACAAAACCAAACTCTTCCCACTGCTTACCAAAGGCAGTGAGGACTCTGTAAATTACAAAGCAGCATAGCTTGTGTGAAAGTTCCTTGTCTATTGACCTTAAGCCAAATGCACTTACTCCCAGAAATCATCAGCTTAATAGAGGTCTCAGTTTTTTAGAATAGATGTGCTATAGATGAGGTATTTTTAGCTAGCCTACTTATATCAATCTATTAGGCTATTCCCTTCCCAGTATAGTAGTGGATAGGGTGAGTAACGCGATTTTGCTCTTAAGAAGGTTAAATCACATCTAAGCAGCTGCGGTATGTCGGGGATAAGGGAGTTGTTTTGCCTTCTAAGACAGGCTAGAGCCGAGAAAGCCGGTTACAAAGGCTATGCAAGTCCACACATGCCCCCGAGTCCAGAAGCTGCAAAAAGTGGGCAGAGAGGTGAGTATTAGACTCTGCCCCTCGTTTTAATTTCATTTGACTTGGACTGGTCTTCAATCGCAGTCTGTGTTGATGTTAAGAAATGCCGGGACTTTGTCTCCACCAGCCTGAAAACAACTTGAAGACTAGTCAGCTCTTCAACTTATCTCTACAAATGCCAGTGTTCCCCATATTCGCTGACTTTTTCATTCTTCGTCCACATGTTTGGTCATTTGCATGCTTAATGCATACAGATGCCAGGGCTCCCTTAGAGCCAAACATTTGGAAGGCAAAACCTTGAGAATATACACAGTGTTGGCTTCTCGTTCAGATAGATGGCATTGTGTTAAGACAGTTACGTTTCAATAATAAAGTCTAAGAATGGATAGCACTGGCTAGTAGTAAGAGGGAATCCCACTTCATTATAGGTCACTATGTATTTTAAAAGCGAGTGAACGTTTTTTTAAGTAGGCTCCACACCCAACATGGGGCTTAAACTCATGACTCTGAGATCAAGAGTCATGCGTTCCACTGACTGAGCCAGCTGGGTGTCCCCGCCAGTGAACACTTTTATTGGGCCAAAGTTCTACTTGGTCTGAGGCTCCCCCCTATCACGGAGGGCCATAGGGGGTCACCATGCAGCTAGGAAGAGATCACAGCTGCTGGGGCTGAGCTGAGCTCCACTTTGACACACTGAAGCCAAGAACAGGAAGAACAAATAACACTGCGATCTAGGGAGTTTTTTGGGCCAGGTTAGAGAAGCCAAATTTCATCGTCAGATACAAAACCAAAGGGGTCAGGAATCAAGCAGTAATCATTGAAAGATCAGAAAAAAAGAAGAAGGAGGTCCAGGACCATTTCCGTGAAAGGGGCTGACATGACTGAGCCTTGTCTTGATCAGATTCATGCTAAGTGCTGGTTTGAAGGTGCAGGTTTGGCAAAGACTCTCTTATAGAGCATAGATTTGGGGTGTCTGTTCAGGAACAGCTTTCTCGGGGGGACTCTCCTGGCCACTGAGAGCTACAGTCCACAGCCGTTCCAAAACGACATCTCTATAGGCCAATCTCAGCCTGATAAGGACAGACGGTTTCCTCTGGGGTCATGCAGGCCAATACACCAAAGCCCTGAGCAGGTGGATGGAGAGGGTAGGAAAAACAGAAATTGGTGCCCAAAAACATAACTTCCATTAAATTTCAGGTCTTGGAGGAGGTAAGGAAGGAAATGTAGTCTAGGCTGGAAGTCCTATAGCTAATAGTTATAATCATGGACCTCGAATTCCTACATACCATCATCCAAATCCCAGCTCTGCAACTTAGGTGTTTGGAAACGGGACTAACTTCCCTAAAACCTCAGCTACCCCATCTGTAAAGTAAGCATAATGATGGTTCCCACTCTACTGGAATTCTAGATGGCTTGAAGAGCATGGCAGTAGCTGATGTGTCTTGAGTCCTTTATATTCTAAAATATTCACAAAGGAAATATAGTATAAAGAGTTTTAACCAGCAACACAAAAGGCAAGCTTTTATTGGTTTGTTTTCTTTTTTTTTTAAGTAGGCTCCACGCCCAGGAAGGAGCCCAGTGTGGGGCTTAAACTCATGCCCTGAAATCAAGACCTGAGATCAAGAGTCAGCCACTTAACCAACTGAGCCACCCAGGTGCCCCCCAAAAGGCAAGTTTTTAAATTCAAGTCACTACTCATGAACTATGAAAACATTTCTATGCAGGGTATATATGAGGAACAGTCCTGGGTGCTCCAGGGAATGCAAAGATGAACTCCTAACAGTCTCTGCTCTTGAGGAGTTTCTAGTCTAAAAGGGAAGATCAGATAAACACAAAAATAACTGCTAACTACCATATAAGAGAGATGTGTGCTGAAATTAAGATTCAAAGAGGATTAGGAGCAAGAAGGGAAAAGGGCTCCTTGCATCTGAGTGAGAGAATGGAGCCTCGTGAAGAATGGAATGGTATGGTGGACACTGATGGTGGGCTCACCCAATGGCCATTCCCACCTCCCTGCCCTCTTGCTCACTTTCCAATTAAATATTCACTTTCCCGGCCTCCCTTGCAGCTAGAATAGGGTTGCCATGTGATACAAGGCTGGACATGAAATATTAAAGGAAGATTATAGAGGCTTCTGAAAATGGTTTTACTATTTGATAAAAGGGAAATCCATCGAGAGTGATACCCTTCAGCTTCTCCCTATTCTGAATGTGGACGAGATGCCTGGAGCTAGAACAGACCCTTCGCAACCATATTGCAACACGCCAACATGTGGAGATGACCAAAAAGAAGGATCCACAGGAATAGGGTCTTGGATGACATGGCTGAGCCCTGAAAAGCCCACCTCTGGACTTCCCAATATGTGAAAGATTGAATGTTCTTGTTCTTGCCACTGCTGCTGAGGTTTTATGTGACTTGCAGCTGAATGCCTTCCTAATGGATACAGAGGAGGAAAGCAGGAAAACACAGAGCACTTGCAAGGAAAGGTGAGTAAAAACCCTGATTTGTTGGAAGCGGAAGAGGGAACATAGGAAAGCCAGGCTAGAAAGGCAAGCTGGAGGAGTCTCGTGTCAAGTGAAAAGTTTACACTGGGTGGTGGGAAAGCTCATGGTGTTTTTGCGTAAGGGAACGATATGAGAACTGTACCTCTGGAAGATGAAACTGTGGGTAGCTTGGTCTGGAAGGCAGAGGGGCTGGAAGCTGAGAGAGGGGCTGGTTAGCACCCTGCAGCAGGCATTCATGGGAAAGGAGGGGAGCACCTGGCTGGGGGGCAGGGGGCGGGGGCTGGTGGCCGTGGGAAAGGAGACAATGAAGGCACAGATTGAATTCATTTTTAACTTCTCCTCAAATATGGAGAAGTTCAGTGCTTAAAGCACTGAAGGACCGTTTTTATGGACTACCTGTATTTCACACCAAAAAGTACTCTTATGACTCTCTATTTCTCCAAATATATAAAAATGCTTTGGTTAGAGCTAGCAACTGCACGCCGGAGCACTAAGAGAGACCCGACACAGCCAGCCCCTCAGGGTGCCCCGTGAGAAGGATCCCTGTTTCAGATGAACTTGCTGGGGAAAATAAAACACAGAAAGCCCCGGAGGTATGAGGGAACAAAAGCCCACATTGTTATTTGTGCCCACTTCGTGCCAGACACAGTTCTAGAAACACATGCACACTTTACCTCACGTTTACCAATTTTTAGGACTGGTATTATTCTCTTCCTTTTACAGCTGAGAAACCATGGGTTAGCAAGTTTGTCCCTGACCCACATTCTGCACCTGCTCCCTGGCAGAGCTGAAACCAGGCATCGAAGTCAAAATCCTGTGACAAGCCTCACAGCAGCTGTTACGCGCTGAATTGTGTCTCCCTAAAACTCCCATGTGGAAGCCTGGATCCCCAGAACCTCGGAACATGACTATTTGGAAAAAGGGCCATTAGAGAGGGAATCAAGGCAGAATGAGGTCATACGGGGAGGCACCAGTCCAATCTGACTGATGAAGGGAGGAGATCAGGACACAGACAAATGAGGAGGGAAGATGCAGGAGACGCAGGGAGAAGATGGCCACCTGCAGATCAAAGAGAGAGACCTCGGAAGAAAACAGCCCTGCTGACACCTTGATCTCAGACTTCCAGCCTCCAGAACTCTGAGAAAGTACATTTCTGTTGTGTAAGTCCCACAGTCTGTGGTACTTGGTTCTGGCAGCCAGCAAACTCACACAGCTTTCTTCCCCCCACCTCCGTCACTGTTCCTGCCCCCCCCTCCCCAGAAGACAGGGACGCCAGGGGACTGGTTCCAGGTGAGAGGCCTGGCTCAGCATTTTCTGGGCCACCAGCATGTTCCAGCCTCAAAGGAAGGAGAGATTTACTCCACTTCAAAGCACTAGAATGTTCCTCAGAGAACAAAACATACAATCACCATTTGACCCAGCCATTCCGCTGTCCGGTGTGTATACCCCAAAAAAACAGAAAACCGGTCTTCACGCAAATACTTGCCCGCAAATGCTCCCAGCGGCGTTATTCATAATGGCCAAAAGGTGGGAAGAATCCAAATGCAGCCAACAGACGAAGGGACAAACAAAACGTGATCTTTCCACACAGTGGAATAGTATTCAGCCATAAAAAGGAACGAGCCAGTGATTCTTGCTACACCGCCTTTGACAAACCTCAAAAACACGCTACGTGACAGAAGCCAGACACAAGAGGCCACACACCGCGTGACTCTCCTTCTGTCAGATGTCCAGAGCACAAATCCACAGAGACAGAAAACAGATTAGTGGTTGCCAGGGACTGGGAAGCAGAGGGAATGCAGAGTGATTGCTTCACGGGTTCAGCGTTTCCTTTAGGGGAAATAAGAATGTTCTGGAACAAGATAGAGGTGATGGTTGCACAACAGTGTGACCGCACCAAGTGTCCCTGAGCTGTACCCGTTAAAATGGTTAATTCTGTATTACATGGATTTTGCCTCAATCTTTTTTTTTAAGGGCCAGGAGCAGGGAGTAGAGAATCCAGAATAAAGGGGACCTGCAAAGACATCGGAGGAAGTAGCATGGTGGTGAGAGGGAGAGACCAAAGTGGAGGAGGCACCACCTCTGCTGAGACCAGCCGTGTGACTGGGGGCGAGTGCCCCACGCTCTTGGGGCCCACGTTCTCTGTTCTGGGAGAACAGGCAGCTCCCAGCAAGCACTATCCAGATGTTAGTTACTGTTTGGGACTTTATTATTATTATAGTGTTATGGATCTCTATGGTCTTCTCTAATGCCCTTCTCCTAGAGGCATCCTGGTTTTTGAATCAGTTTGCTATGTCAATCACAGCCAACTTCCAAGACAAGACTCCGTGTCAGAGAGACCAGAAGAGCCCGCTGTTCTAAAAAAAACATTCTGCGGTGCACGAGGGAAGGTGAGAGGCAAAGCAGAGCCAACAATTACCGAGTTGGGGGTGCAGGCATGCTTCTGGCCAACGTCGTTACGGAAAATCCGCTTTTCTTCGCCATCTTGCCAAGTCCATAAATCACCCACCTATAGGATTAAATAGGACATTGTCTGTAAATGTGATTGGTAAATTCTAAGACTGTCGACTCCAGGGAAGAGCTGATTGGTAACCATGGGATCATCTAAGGGCAAGAACGGGCTGCGCCCATCGGTGGTGATGAAGCCAGTGCTCGCCCCGCCTGCCCAGGGAGCCCCGGAAGTGAGGACCTTGCCGGCGAGGGGGCTTCAGGGCTGCTTTCTCCAGACCAGAAGGGTGGCAGGCTGGGCTGGCCCCACAGGACACAGCCGCAGACACACCCTGGAAGCCGTGATCCCCGGGGCATGGTAGGGTGGGCTGTTCCACCCCGTTCCACCTTCCAGAGAACAAAGGCCACATTTTCCCTCCTGGTTGTCCAGGCCACGCTGCAGGGAAGGACTCCAGCTCCCCCGGGGCAGCGCCAAGCAACGCTGGCTGCAGCAACCCTGCGGGGCAAGTCAGGCCACGGCTGGACGGGAGGCTGCCCTGGGAGGATGGATTCCACTCCGGGGTGCCACCCTGTCGCGCCTGCCAGCCGCTGGCTGACCCTGGGAGCTCCTGCGCACAAGGGGGAGAAACGTCCAGAGTCACCTAAACGCCTTCCCCCAGGCCCCGCGCATTCCGATGCTGCCTACACGGGTTTTGCCTTGACGGAAAAACACTCATACGATGGAATATTATGCCTCCATCAGAAAGGATGAATACCCAACTTTTGTATCAATGTGGACGGGGCTGGAGGAGATTATGCTGAGTGAAATAAGTCAAGCAGAGAGAGTCAATTATCATATGGAGCATATGGGAAAACATGGAGGACACTGGGAGAAGGAAAGAAAGGGTGAATTGGGGGAAATCGGAGGGTGAGATGAACCACGACAGACTGTGGACTCTGAGAAACAAACTGAGGGTTTTGGAGGGGAGGGGGGTGGGGGGTTGGGTGAGTGGTTGTTAAGGAGGGTACGTATTGCATGGAGCACTGGGTGTGGCGCATAAACAATCTCGGAACTCTGAAAAAATAAAATTAAATTTATAAAAAAAAAACAACAACACTCCTACAAGGAAAAAAACGAAACACTGTCCCCTGGGGTCTACACTGCACTCAGCCTGCTCCGTGTGCCAACCTCGACACTAGCAAAAATGGTATGTATATGTCTGTTGCGTAAACACTTATTAGTATCGATTACACTACCAGCAACCCTGCCTGGCACAGGGAGATGTTCATGATCAACAGAAGGCCTTTTTGTGAATTCAGGCCCTTTTGAGCTAGCAGGGGCCCAAGTGACCACTGTCCTATGCCCCCTACCCAGGGACTAGCTCATCAGACTCTCCTGGAGAGCTTCTTAAACACGCGCGTTCCTCACACGCACCAGGACGGGAGAGCACGTGGGGAAATTGGAACCCTTGTGCGTTGTTGGTGGGAAGGTAAAAACGGCGCAGTGGCTCTGGGATGCATTATGGCCGATCCTCAAAAAATTTAAAAAATAAAAGTCCCACGTGACCCAGTGATTCCCCTTCTGGGCGTCCACCTAACTCCAAGACATACTTGTATACCTCTGTTCATAGCAGCATTACTAAACTGTGACAGCAACCCAAGGGACTGTGGACGGATTCACAGGCAAGGAAAATATGTAAAAATAGAATAGAATTCAGCCTTAAAAAGGAAGAAGATGCTGCCATATTGTACAACACGGACGAACCTTGAGGACATTATGCTAAGTGAAATAAGCCAGTCCCAAAGAAGACGAACACTTTACGATTCCAGTTACTATGAAGCACATAGAGTCGTCAGATTCATAGAGATTGACAGTAAAATGGCGGTTGCCAGGGAACAGGGTGGGGAGGGAGAGAATGGGGAGTTGTGTAATGGGCACAAAGTTTCAGTTTAGCAAGACGAAAAAGTTCTGGAGATTCCTTCCTCAACAATGCGAATATATGTAACATTGATGAAAAATACAGTTAAAAATAGTCAAACTGGTCAAATTTACGTCATGGGTATTTTACCACAGTTTTTTAAATACAGGTTCCTGGGCTCTGGCCCCAAAGATTCAGACTCAGTAAGTCTGGAGTGGGATTCAGGAATCTGTATTTCTCTTTTTTTTTTTTTATGTTGGCTAATTGAATTTAAATAAAAATTTTTAAAAACAAACAAACAAAAAGGAATCTGTATTTCTAAAGCTCTCCAGGAGCTGCTGATGTGCAGGAGTTTGGATACCTCCAATCCAACCAAGTTCTTATTTTAGAGATGAGAAACCGCAATTCAAGGAAGTAAAATGATTTGCCAAAGGTCACTGAGCTCCCTGGTGACAACGCTGGGACCAGCCTAGGTGGGTGGTTTCTAACCATGACTGGACATCTGAGTCACTCACTGGGCCCCAACCCAGACCCACTGGATCAGGATTTCTCAGGGGAGAGGCCTGAGCAACTGAGATTTGTAAATGCTCCAGGAGCTCTTAACACCCTGACCTGTGGCCAGAATCGAAGCTCCTGACAAGGTCTTTTGGTTCTTTTCACACTCACACCCCAGACACCAGATTCTGACTAAGAACTGGGGACCACGGGTCTACTGTTGAGAGGACTGCTACCGGCACAGCTTCCAGCCAATTTTGGTGGTTTAGCAATTGTGGCTGAGATAAAGTTTGGAAACAATCAGAAGACCTCACTACTGCGTATTTTGGGGCTCTACTACTTGCCAAAAGGCATTCTACCTAGCCTCCCTGCACAGCAGCGGGGCACGTAAGCTTTCCTGCTTAAAGCAGATCAGATTCCAAGGAGCCATCCATCCAAAGTTAACAAACCATTTCTAGATTCACTGCCACCAACAGGATTGTGATTCCACCGTGCGAGGCTCTAACACCACTTGTGGATGATACGTGTGTTTGGGGGTGGTCTCCTCTAGACTAGGCCAGTGTGGCTGTCATCAAAAAAACAAGAGATAAAAAAAAAAAAAAAAGACAAGAGATAACCGTTGGCAAAGGTGTAGAGGAGAAGCAGCCCTGTGCGCTGTTGGTGGGAATGTGAACTGGTGTGGCCACTATGAAAAAGAGCATAGAGGTTCCTCAAAAAATGGGAACAGAACAACCACGTGATCCATCCCTCTCACTTCTGGGTATATAGCCAAAGGAAATGAAAACAGGATCTTGAAGGGATATCTGTACGCCCTATGTTCATTGCAGCTTTACTCACAATAGCCAAGAAATGAGAACAACCTAAGTGTCCATCGATGGAAGAATGATGGCTAAAGATGCGGAGTATACATAGATACAGTGAGATGCTGCCATTTGCTACAACATGAATGAATCTTGAGGACATTATGTTAAGTGGAGTAAGTTGGACAGAGAAAGACAAATATTGTATCACTTATGGGTGGAATCTAAAAAAGCCAAACACAGAGAGACAGAGGAGCGTGATGGATACCAAGGGCTGGGCGGGGGGTAGGGGGGAGCAGTTGGCCAAAGGGTAGGGATCTAATAGCATGGGGATTATAGCTAATAATACTGTATTATATATGTGAAAGTTACAAGGAGAGCAAATCTTAAATGTAACTATGTGGGATGGAGATGTTACCTAACACTCTGGTGTAATGATTTTGCAATAGAGAAGTGTACCATATCAATACCCTGTACACCTTAGAATTACATAATACGTCGATTATATCTCAATAAACCTGGGGAAATAATTAATTAATTTGTAATGATAGAATAGGTCAATA
Source organism: Potos flavus (assembly GCA_028534135.1). Classification (NCBI taxonomy): domain Eukaryota; kingdom Metazoa; phylum Chordata; class Mammalia; order Carnivora; family Procyonidae; genus Potos; species Potos flavus. Next base: position 78,909,710 of record CM052887.1, on the reverse strand, counting down.
TCACCTACACTGAACACCGGTTGAGGCAGGGAACCCCCTTCCTCGATGATCTCTGCAAGTACTTTAAGGAATTCTTTAGCAGCTGTGATCTCCAGGCCACTGTATCTGTGGTCACCCCCTCAAACTCACTCTGATGCTGAGCAGATAATATATGAAAAAGAGCAGTTACATCCTGCCTCTTCTTCCACGGGTATCTCTAGTTGTATTCTCAGTTGCAACAAGGAAACGGAGGGGATGCGGTAGACACCAAACTCTTTCCTTATTGCAACTGAGAATACAACTGAGAGTGGGAACCTGAAACTCAAATGGTACACGTCCAATAACCTACTCTCCTTGTTCATGCATGCAGGAAGATACACACACACACACACACACACACACACACACACACACACAGCCATTTCCCCTCCAAAGCTACATTCGTGGCTCCAAGAGAGTTGGATCTAGAGTAGTTCCTGAATCAGCCAAACACCACGGCCAAAATTAGCCTTCTCTGAGTCCTGGTCCTGACCCTCCTCCCCCATGGCGAGCTTACCCTTAGAGCCTCCTCTTATCCTTTCCTGCCATCTGACCTCTGTTGGGCAACTCAGTGCACAACCATACACTGCAACAACACTGAATATGCTTCCTTCCCATTGTTACTGAAATAAAATTGATATATGACATTATAAAAGTTCAAGGTGTACGACATACTGACGTGATCTATGTATATACTGCAAAATGATCACCATCCCAAGTTTAGTTAACATCTGTCACTTCACAAAGGTACTATATGTTTTTCCTTACTTTTTCCTTTTTCCTAGTGAAAACTTTTAAGATCTCCTATCTTAGCGAACTCCAAATACACAATGCAATATTGTTAACCACAGTCATGATGTTGCACGTTACAGCCCCAGGACTGATCCATCTTATAAACAGAAATTTAAACCTTTTGACCACCTTCACACATTTCCCCATCCCTCACCCTCTGCCTCCAGCAACCACAAACCTTCTCTCTGTTTCTATGAGTTTGTTTTTTTCAGATTCCACATATAAGTGAGATTATATATATTTGTCTTTCTCTATCTGACCTCCATCCATGTTGTCACAAATAGCAGGGTTTCTTTCATTTTTATGGCTGAATAACATTCCAGAGTGCGTGTGTACATGTGTGTATCACATTTTCTTCATTCATTCATCCATCAATGGACCCTGAGGTTGTTTCCACAGCGTGGTTACCGTGAATAATGCTATAATGAAAAATGTTACAATGTAATGTGTAATGTAAATATGTTACAATGGAGGCACAGACATCTCTTCAGGAGTAGTAATTTCATCTCCTTAGGATAAATACCCAGAAATGGAATGACTGGGTCATGTGGTAGTTCTATTTTTAACTTTTTAAAGGAACCTCATACTGTTTTCTACAGTGGCTGCCCCAATTTACATTCCTACCTGAATTTTCTAGAGAGGGGATTAAGGTCTGAATCTATTCCCTCCCTGGAGATTCCCATGCTCCATCTGTCAATGCGCCCACACTCTCTCTGTTACAGTGAACTTGCTTTGCATGTCGATGACTAAAAGCCATTTCATCAATAATTTTCCTAGAACAAAACAAGAGAAAGCAGTTAGGGACATGAAAATTGGAAAGGAAGAAGTAAAACATCATTACTTATGGATTCTATGATGATACACCAGACAGCCCAAGAAAACTGACAAAAAAAATACCTCAAACAATAAGAATATTTGGTAAAGTAGAAGACTATAAAATTCATAAGGAAATGGTAACCAGTCAGAAGATAGAATGTGGGGAGGGGGGCGGGGAAGCCCCATTTTATAATAGGAACCAGGGAGAAAAAAAGATAAAATAAACAACCAAAAAAGTTTAAGGCCTGCAGGAAAAAAATAATTCTGAAGGAAACAAAAGAAGATTTGAACAGTCATGCCATGTTGTGATATGTCAACATTCTCTAAATGAATTCATAAATTTAACACTCTATCAATAGTAAGTGCCAGCAGACTTTTTTTTCTTCTGGAAGTAGACAAGAGGATTCTAAAGTTCTCAGAGATGGGGCACCTGGGTGGCTCAGTCTGTTTAGTGTCTGCCTTCAGCTCAGGTCATGATCTCAGGATCCAGGAATCAAGTCCTACATTGGGCTCCTTGCTCGGTGGGGAGCCTGCTTCTCCCTCTGCCTGCTGCTCCCCTGCTTGTGCTGTCTCTCTCTCTCTCTGACAAATAAAATCTTTAAATTAAAAAAGATTGCTGTCTTCTTAAAAAAAATAAAAATAAAAAAAATAAAGTTCTCAGAGAAAAATAGGAGTGCTTGGGGGGCTCAATCAGTTAAGCGTCCAGCTCTTGGTTTCGGCTCAGTTCATGATCTCAAGGTCATGAGATCGAGTCCCGTGTCTGGCTCCGTGCTGGGCATGGTGCCTGCTTAAGATTCTCTCTCTCCCTCTTGCTCTCTCTGCCCCTCCCCGCTCTGCTCATGCTCTCTCTCTCTCTAAAAAAAAAAAAAAAAAATTAAAACTTCTGCATGAAGAAAAACAGCCAAATGATTTATTATAAACAAAGACAAATGACAAATAGAAAAATACTTGCAACTCACACCCCATATATACAAAAAGTTCTTACACATCAACAAGTAAAAAGATCAATGGCCCAAGAAAAATGGGCAAAGGATAGCCCGCTAAAAAGGATATAGAAATGCTCTCCCTCATTCACAATAAAAGATGCAAATTTAAGCCATCAAGATTTCATTTTTCTACTTAACAAATTGGCAAAAATCCAAATGTTTAATAAGGCGGAAGCCGGTAGAGGAAACAGGTCCGCTCCCTTATGGCTAGTGGGAGTGCAAAGTGATACAATCTGTTGAGAAGCAGTTCAGCAATGTCTGCTAAATCAGAGGCATGTTCTCCTTGGCCAAACAATTCCACTTCCAGGGATTTATCCCCCAGTCATTTTTTTTACACATGCAAAATGACCAACATAATTATTTTTTTTTAAGATTTTATTTATTTATTTGACAGAGAGAGAGAGGGATCACAAGTAGGCAGAGAAGCAGGCAGAGAAAGAGAAGGGGAAGCAGGCTCCCTACTGAGCAGAGAGCCCGATGCAGGGCTCGATCCCAGGACCCTGAGATCATGACCTGAGCCGAAGGCAGAGGCTTTAACCCACTGAGCCACCCAGGCGTCCAACAGACAGAATTCTTAGTGGAAGTGTGGTATGCAGGAGCAAAAGTTAGATATCAAGTTGCAAAGTGGTATGCAAGAGCAAAAGTTGCAATCAAGTTAGATATATATCAGTAAGAAATTACAGGCCAGCCCCACAGTGCAATACCACACAGCCCTAAAAAGGGATGAGAATGCTCATAAAGAACTGATAGAGAAGATGTTAGGTGTTAAGAAGAAAGAAATAAGCACAGAATATTAAGAACACTGTTAGTTGTTTTTTAAAAGCTAGGAAAGGGGGCACCTGGGTGGCTCAGTCGGTTGGCATCTGCCTTTGACTCAGGTCATGATCCCGGGGTCCTGGGATCAAGCCCCGTGCCGGCCTCCCTACTGGCAGGGAACCCACTTCTCCCTCTCCTCTCTGTTCATGCTCTCTCTCTCCCTCTCAAATAAACAAATAAAATCTTTAAAAAAAAAAAAAAAAGCTGGAAGAGGAATGACAACATTCACATCTATTTATACCTTGCCTAATGCCTCTTAAAAAACACCTGAAGGGGGGCACCTGGGTGGCTCAGTGGGTTAAGCCTCTGCCTTTGGCTCAGGTTGTGATCTCAGGGTCCTGGGATCGAGCCCCACATCAGGCTCTCTGCTGAGCAGGGAGCCTGCTTCCTCCTCTCTCTCTCTCTGCCTACCTGTGATCTCTCTCTCTCTCTGTCAAATAAATAAATAAAATCTTAAAAAAAAAAAAAAAATACCCGAAGGAACAGAAACCGGGAGGACTCGGGACAGATTTGGGCAAGAGCCAATTTACTTATAGTTTTCTTTTTTAAACTATGGAAATGGATGGGGGAAAATCACCTATGGGAATGTGTTACCTATTTTGAAAAGAAAATGGTAATTTGTTTAAAGACTATGCCAAACCAGGGGCTTAAATGATACGTCCCTTGCTTAACTCAGGTTGCTCCAGGTGCCCGGACCAAACATCCCGTCATAAACAGAAGCGGGGTCCCTGTCTGCGGATTGCAGAGGGGACGCCATGCTCACATTCCACTCCTCAACCCACGAGTCTCCGTCCCAGGACAGGGGCCAGTGAACTGTCGGCTCCTAGTCCCTCGTCTAGAGCCCCACCCGGAGCATTCCTGGGTTGGTAAAAAGATATAAAACAGACAGCCTGGCCCAAGACAGTCTTTCTTTGGGAAACTAAAGCTTATCTCCCAAACCGCACAGTAAAATTTTAACGAGTTTATGCAAACTCAATATCCATTATGAAAATGCGACTGAATAATCTGCAATTATATTGTGAGATAAACATTCCTTTTTGGAGCAAGGATACAAAAGAACACAGAGACGAAATGCGGCTGACATCTCCCACTGGTTGTCCATACTGTGCACGTTTAAACATGGCGGCGGTTCACGGATCTCTCAGAAGCAACACTCATCCCGGCGAGCACTCTGCCACTTGCTAGCTGACTGTTGGATGTGTACGTGAGTTTGTATGTCTTAGATAACACAGTCATAAGCAAATCTATCAGTTGCTTTCGTTCCATGAGAATGGTTGAAGCCACTGAAGCCTCTTGACATGGGCAGTCATTCTCTGAGTTAAAATGGGGATGTGGAGGCCCTTCGTGGTTGCCCACTGCTGATCTCTCTCCTCCCTAGAACGTGCACAAGCAAGAGCGTGTTTGGAAAGCCCAGTTTTGCTCTTCTTCTGAGTGGCTAAGCTCCTACTGTAATATTTGCTCTAGTCTCAGCCAGGTGTCCCAAGGTAGCAGGGACAAAGGAGAAAAGGGGGGAGGGCATGAGGAAAGCAGTGTTTCTGTGGGTGCCTGGCATCACTGCCCACCCTGCTCCAGTGAACTCTTTTGCCTTCCTTGCCTGCTTCAGCCCTATTCATTCTTCAAGACTCAGGTAAGGTATTACCTCCTCCAAGAAGCCCTCCCTGACTCTCCTGCTGCACTGAGTGCCCGTCATTATTTCTTCCTCAGTGTCCTGTGCTCATCGTTTATCAAAGCACCAATCATATCACACTCTAATTGTCTTACTGTATGTCTATTTTGTCCTAAACTGTAAGCTCTCTGAAGCCAGGAGCTGTGCCTTATCCTTCTGAATCCTCAGACGAAAGAGTATCCCTGGGCACACCGTAAGTGCTCAGCAAAGATCTGATAAACGAATAACGGTTCGGAGAGAGGAAATGTCACCTACCAATGGTTAGGAGACAGCAGAGTTCAAGCCCTTCCTTCTATTACCAGTTAGCAAACACAGGAGGATTATTAAGGAAGCCTGGGGGAATGCCCAGGGACCTAAGCTGCCAAAGAAATTTCCTCTCCGGTTACAAATCTTCAAGTGGGTCATTTTAGCTTCCGTGGACAGCTGGGTGTGAGCAGCACAACACCTGCCCCGGCATGCATCCCCATAAAGTCCCCGAGTCAAAGATACTGAACCCACAGGGGCTGAAGGAGCTCAGAAGGGGAGGAAGTAAGGTGTTCCTAATGGGAAGACCCCAGGGGAAAGCTGGATCTCAAGGAAAGGACGGTCAAGACCTGGATTGCAGGAGAAGAGGACAGAGGCAGATGGTAGGGAGGTAGGACGAGCCAACCACAGAAGAGGAAATGAGCCCCTCTCTTTCCCTACCACCTTCCCCCTGCCCCTCCTTCGCCGCTGAGGATTCGAGGGGGGCAGATGATTGACGAGGTTAACAAGGATATTAGTGAGGTTGTAGGAGGAGTAAGTCAAGGCGATGGCAGAATCATCTGTACCAGCTCCCCCCCACCCCGCCACGTGGTTCTGCCCGTGGGAGAAGGAACTCGGCCTGTCTTTATGATCTCTGCGCTCTACACGCTGCAACTTTGGTACATGTGAATCGTATTTTAACTCAAGGAAAACTTGTATGCTGTGTGATATTTAAGTCCCCTGCCCGCAAACTCAGAAGAGATTTCAAGATGTACTGTTCTTCGGGGTCCCCCCCTTTTTGAACTCCAAGCGTCCCTGTGTGTGACGGGCTTTGAAGTGACAAGCTCTGAAGGAGCCACACTCGGGCGGTTCTGCTCACCCATCTGCAGGCGGGCTCGTTTTTTACCTTTTGGCTCTCACGTTAATTATGTGTTTGTATGTCTCACTTCACACCGCTGATAGGAACTTGGCCTCTGATTGAGTTCGGCTTTGACTCAAGTGTTCAAACTTCATAGAAATCGCATCTTTTCTCGCTGAACGTTTCATTGAAGGTAAATGCCTTACTTGAAAGGAAAAAGCAGCTCAGGAGAGAAATCTTACTCTTCCAGAAATACCCTCCCTGTCCCAAACCCAGTCCACAGTGGGAGGGAGTCCCTGGAAAGCGAGGGGGCCCCGGTCGGGTGGGGGTAAGCCGGAGGCTATTTTTAGGCCATGATATCACCTGCCAATGGCCATTAGTGTCAGTGGGCGAAGGAGGGCTGGCCCGCTGGACTCTGCTTCTCAGTCCACATTCCAGGAGCTGCTGGCTGATGAATGGTTCTTTTCTGCAAAGAAAAATGTGCTGTCCAGATGAATGGAGGGTCTGTCTGGGGACTTGCTGGAAAAGGTCTCGGTGTATTTCAAAAGGAATCCTGGCTGAGAGATGGCAGAGAGCTCCATTTCCAGGCCTGCCCGGGTCGCCTCCTCTTTCCTCTCCCACTCCCTGTCCTCCTTGGCCTTCCCTTGTCACCCGCCCTCCTCTCCTTTAAGACTGCACCAGGCGGCTGCCTTGGCAAGGAGGGGATGGGGGAGAGGGGACAGCTGCAGCCCACCGGTCACAGGACCCTTGCCTGGATGAACACGACGTTGCCAGAAACCAGGTCTTTCAATGGCTACACACAGGCAGGACCAGGTTTAGTGACTTCTACTCTGGTTGTACCCAAATGTCATAGGGTATGCCTCCTAGATTAGGTCCTATGAAGACCTTTGAATGAAAAATACTATCAGTTGGTAGGGTTGACATGCAAGACAAAAAAAAAAAAAAAACACCAAGAACCCCAGAACCAGGGTGATTGGCTTGAATAAGACTAAATTCAGGTCAACACATCTTACTGGGGATTCAGGAGCCCATCTATCTCCCGGCCTTAAATCGGGCCTGGCTCTTCCCTGGGGCCCAGCGGCGAAGTGAGAACAATGATGGAGACCGTTAATTGGCCCCCCTCTGCGGGGGTGGGAGAGTCCAAACTACCAGGCTGGTCTCCATGGGGTTATTTTGGAGAACTACCCAGGTAAGCAGAGCGAGGAACATGGGTGGGCCTGAGGAGGCCTGCAGTCCCCACTCAGAGTCCCCTCCTCCCTCAGAGAAGCAGGTCAGGGTCCTCCTGCCAGAAATGGTGGGCAGCCAGGAGCCTAGCCTACAAAAGGTGTCCGTTATAAGGGTCTCCTTACAAATATCTCAGCATATCTATGTATCGCTGAATGAAACCTTGTTTGATTTTTCCATATTTGCCTACTTGACGTAAATGGAGTCACTGGGGATGTTTTCATCTGTGAATGGCTCCTTTCCCCTCCACACGGCTGTGAGAGGTTTTCCCGTCTCAGGCTAACCTAGGAGCTGTCATTCATTTATTTTTCACTTATGTAGTACAATTTATATATTCATTTTCTCCTGGGTGGATGTTTGGGTTATTTTCCGGTTTTTGTTATGAGCAACAGCTCTGCTATGAAAATTCTGGATGCTCATTATGGGAGGATTTCTCCAGGGGGTACATAATGGAATTTCTGGGCCATTGAGGTATTGTGCATCTTTAGCTTTTCTAAATAATGCCACTTTTCTCCCAGAGTACTAATTTACACTCCCACCAGGAGTGATCTGTTCTATATCCATGTATTGTCTGAATTATTAATTTTTGCCAGTCCAATGGCATAAAATAGTATCTCCTTGTTTTAATTTGCATTCCATGTTTCATAACGAAGCTGAACCTTTTTCATATGCTCTTATCTGTGTATCCTTTTCTATGTTTTTACTGTTCTCACATCTTCCTTATTTGCATATTGTGATTTATTGGTTTCTTGATGGTTTCTAGGTTTTTTATACATTCTGGATAATAATCTTTTTTTGTTTCCATGTGTTAAAGATGTCTTCCCACTCAGAGCTTCTATTCTCCCTCTTTTTATAGAGTCTCACAATCGTTTTTAATTAAGGTAGTAGGATTATCAGTCTTTTTCTTGATGCCTTGCACTTTTGTATAATGCTTAAGAAATCCTTCCCCACCCTAGGTCCTAAAGATGTTCTGTGTTTTTTCTAAAAGGCTTCAAGTTTCACCTTTTACCTTTGAGGTCTTTTTTTTTTTTTAAGACTTTTTATTTATTTGACAGAGAGAGAGAGCAAGAGAGCACAGACAGGGAGAGGGGCAGATGGAGAAGGAGAAGCAGACTCCACGCTGAGCAGGGAGCCTGATGCGGGGCTCGATTCCAAGACCCTGAGATCACAGCGCTAGCTGAAGGCAGATGCTTAACCGACTGAGCCACCCAGGGACCCATACCTTTGAGGTTTTAATTCAGAATTGGGTTTTGCATATGGAAAGATAGATGACTGCAATTCCATTTATTTTACATACAGACGATTATCGAATAGTCTAGCACTTCCCCACTTTTCTGCAGTGCCACTTCCGTCATTTATCAAGTTTGCAAATACGTGTAGGTCCACTTCTGAGCTTTCCATTTTGCTTGTCATCTTTTTGTCATTGGCTGCATGAATATCTCACTGTCTTAGTTACTACTGCTTTATGATGAGGCGTGATAGCTAGTAGGGCAAATTCCTCCATTCTGACCTTTTTTCTTCTAGAGTCTGTTGGCTATTCTTGGACTTTCGCTCTTCCATATAAATATTAGTATCAGCTTGCCAACTTAAATGAAAACCATGTTGGTATTTTTACTGGAAATGCTTTGAACCTCGAGCTCAAATTTGGAAAAAATGGACATAATTTCCTTATATTTTTATTGTTATTGTAAATGACAGCTTTATCTAATTAAATTTTCCACATGGCACTGATATATAAAAATACAATTGACTCGTTTATAATGCGTTTATAATTGGCAACTTTGCTAAACTCTCTTATAAATTCTAACAAATTGCTTATGACTCTACAAACAATTATATCATGCATGAATGACAGGTTTTTTTCTTCCTTTCTAATCCTTAAACCTTATAAATCTTTTTTTTTTTTTTTTTTTTTGGCCTATTGTACTGGCTAAAAACTGGTGAAAGCAAATATCCTTGTCTTGTTCCTAATGTTTAACGGATCTGCTTTTTTCTATTTCATCATTCAGTGTAGCCTTTGCTGTAAGTTATTTTTTATAGGTAGTTGTCTCCGATCAGGTTCAAAAAGTTCTCTTCTATTCCCGGTTTGCTAAGACTCTACCATAAGCTGATGTTGGATTTTATCAAACAATTTTTCTGCTTTTATTGGGAGAAATCCACATGAATTTTCTCATTTGGTCCATGAATGGGATAACTATATTAGTTGATTTCAAATGTGGAGCTGGTCTTGCATTTCTGGGATATGCTCCCATTCCGTGTAACCATGATCTGCTGTCCTTTTATATCTTGTTTCATTCAGTTTGCTAAAATTCTGTTTAGGCTATTTGTATCTGTGTTCATGAGTGAAATCAGTCTATAATCTTCCTTTCTCATATTGCCTTCATCTGCTTTTGGAAGGAAGATTTTTTATGAGCTTCATAAACCGAGCTTGGGAGTGTTCCCGCTTCTTCTATTCTCTGTAAGAGTTTCTGTGATATTTTGATAATCTGTTTCTTGAAGTCTCTGAAACCTGCTTCTGACACTAAGGTCTCCCATGTTCCCAATGGGAAGATTCTTTAGTACTAATTCAATTTATTTGATTCAACGATTATGGAAGTATTCCATTTTTCTTCTACTTTTCAATCAATGTTGGTAAGTTATATTTTCCCATTAATTTGCCCATTTCACCTAAGTTTCTATTTTATTGGCATATATTTGTTGTCAATAGTTTCTTACTATATTTGTAAGCTCTGCTGTATCTGTTACATATTCCCTTTTTCATTTCCTAATATTGACTATTTCTGTCTTCTCTCTTTATCAATCTTGCTAGAAGTCTGTTAACTTTGTTTGTAATATCAAAGAATGAACTTTTTGTATTGATCATCATTTTTATTCTATATTTTATTCTCTATGTGTTTACCATTTCATCGGTTTCTTTTCAAATCTCCATTGCTTTCTTTATTCTACTTTCTTTGGGCTATTTTAATGTTCTTCTTCTAACTTCTTAAATCTAATACTCAGTTCCTAGATTTTTAGCCATTTTTACTTTATAAGTGTTTATGGCTATTTAGATATGTTGCACTTCCATTATTTTCAAATCAGAGCGTTTTTATTTTTCACCAAATAGCATAGAGCCCCATGATTTATTACAAAATGAACACTCAATTAATCAACAACCAGGCTGAAAAACAGAATATTACTTGTGCCCCAAAAACCCCGGAGTATTTCTTCACAGTCAGCACACTGTCCCACCCTCCCCGAAGCCAACCATTATCCTGACTTTTATGGTTACCCTATCCTTTTTTAATAGTTTTATGCTCTTAAGTGTTCACCCCTAAACACAACAGTTTTGTTTCACAACGTTTTTGGTTTTTCTATTTGTTTATATAAATGGGCTCATCCAGAATATATTCTTTCGAATCCGGTTTCTTTCACTCAACATGATGCTTGTGAAATGTATCCATACGGTTGTTTATAGCTAGAGTTTGTTCCTCTACATTGCTATAATTCTCGTTGTATGAATATATCACAAATTCGTTATCATTCTACTCTTGATGAACACTTGAGCTATTATGAATCACATTGCTGTAAGCTTATAAGTCTCTTAGCACACAGGAGCCTATATTTATGTTAATTCAACACCTACCAGTAGAATCACTAGCTCCACGGGTATGAGAATCTTCAATATTGGCAGTAATGACAATCATTCTCTAAGAGAGCCATACCAAGTTACACTCCCATCAGCGGTGGGGCTATGGTTCCACAGTCTTACCAACACTTGAAATTGCCTTTGGTTTCCGTTTTATTCTGATGAAAGGCTAATCATTTCTACTTGCATTTTCCTGATTACGTTTCATAAGTTTATTGGACAAAAGAGAATATTAGTCACTACTAAAGAAAGAATTATAAACTAGAAGATAGATTCAGAGGACTCGCCCAAAATACAACACAGAGGGAAAGAAAGAGGATGAAATTGAGGTTATAGGAAATGGAAGACAAAGAAAGAATGTTTAATGTATCATTTCTTGGAATTCTGGAATAAGATAATATAAATAACGGAAGACAGTAATATTTGAGAGATATTAACTAAATGTTTCCAAGAGTTGATGAAAAGCACAGATCCTCAGAGTCAGGAAGCCTAGTGAATTCCAAGAAGTACAAACAAGAAAAGAATCTACTTTAAGATTCTGACAGTCAGGGCACCTAGGTGACTCAGTCAGTTATGCATCTGCCTTCAGCTCAGGTCCTAATCCCAGAATCCTGGGATCCAGTCCCACGTGAGGGGAGGGGGGGGCCCTGCTCAGCAGGGAGCCTGCTTCTCCCTCTGCCCCTCCCCCCTGCTTATGAACTCTCTCTCTTTTACTCTCTTGCTCTCAAATAAATAAAATCTTAAAAAAAAAAAAAAGATTCTGGGGGCGCCTGGGGGGCTCAGTCGTTAAGCATCTACCCTCAGCTCAGGTCATGATCCCGGGGTCCTGGGATCGAGCCCCACATCGGGTCCTTGCTCAGCGGGAAGCCTGTTTCTCCCTCTCCCACTCCCACTGCTTATGTTCCCTCTCTCTGTATGTCTTTCTGTGTCAAATAAATACATAAGATCTTTTTTTTTTTAAAGATTTTATTTATTTATTTGACAGAGAGAGAGATCACAAATAGGCAGAGAGGCAGGCAGAGAGAGAGGGGGAAGCAGGCTCCCCGCTGAGCAGAGAGGCCGATGCGGGGCTAGATCCCAGGACCCTGGGATCATGACCTGAGCCGAAGGCAGAGGCTTTAACCCACTGAGCCACCCAGGCGCCCCCATAAGATCTTTTTTAAACAAATTTTAAAATAAATTTTAAAAAGATTCTGACAGTCAAACACAAAATACTAAAGAGAAAGAAAAGATCTTAAAAGCTACCGGAGAGAAAAGAAAAATTACCTACAATAGAGTAACGATTATATTGACTTCTGACTTCTCAACAGCAACAAATGAAGCCGGAACACAGGGGAATCATATTTTCAAAGGCCTAAGAGAGAGTCACCTTAGACTGTCACCTTAGAATGGATATCCAGTGATAGTTTCTTTCAGGAGCAAGGATGAAATAAATATCTTTCAGACCAACGAAGACTGAAAAACGTTTACTGACACTAGACCCTCACTAAAGCAAAAGACCAGATCATTGGTAAAACACTGTGGCAGCCGTTAAGAAACAAGAGATTCGCAGGAACCAGAAAAGAAAATATAATATTGAGGTGTCAATCCAATCCTCCCCTTTTTTCCAGGAACTACAGAAATACAATTTTCAAAAAGTTAACATGATTCTCATACAAATAAACATGATCGGTGCAACTCACATACGAGGATATCAGCAGTATGGTGGGGGTTGGTTCAAAGGAGGGGCAGAAGGTGAAGGATTATATCATCCTTAAAGAAAGAAAATGTTGGAATAAGATTGTTATGCTAGATTTGCAATGAGGTGGATGGAACTAGAGGGTATTATGCTAAGTGAAATAAGTCAATCAGAGAAAGACAATTATCAAACGATCTCTCTGATATGAGGAATTTGAGAGGCAGGGCGAGGGTCATGGGGGGTAGGGAGGGAAAAAATGAAACAAGATGAGACCGGGGAGGGAGACAAACTATAAGAGACTCTTAATCTCAGGAAACAAACTGAGAGTTGCTGAGGGGTAGGGGGGCAGGGATAGGGTGGCCGGGGGATGGACATTGGGGAGGGTATGTGCTATGGTGAGTGCTGTGAAATGTGTAAGACTGATGATTCACAGACCTGTATTCCTGAAGCAAATAATACATTATATGTTAATTTAAAAAATGCCCATGGCTCCTTATAGCAGAAATAACCATATTATAAATAGTAAAATTTAAATTCTTTACTACATTTGTGTATAGGGCAAGAGTAATTATAAATAATTATTTAAGGTTTTTTTTGGTTTTTTTTTTAATTATTTAAGTTTTGTAAGTTAAAAAAAAAGATTGTTAGGTTAGGTACAAAACTACTCAGTATGCTTTGGGCAATAAAACCATAAGCTTCGGTTATATTTTCTACCAAAAGGAAATAATTTTAATATCTGCTGGACAAAAATCTATAAATTATCATATAAACTTCATAGAATCTGCGTCTTATATGAGTAACAGGAAGTGAATCAAATAAAGATATATCTCCTAGATAATTAAAGAACCTTTAGGTGGTTTCCACATGACATCAAAGGAACATGCTGTCCTCCTTTTGCCTTAATTCCAAAACTGAGATCATTCTTCTTAACAGAACAAATCTCCACCTGTTGAACCACAGCAGTAACGTTGCTATCACACGACTCTGCCCGGCCACAGACTAGGTCACCACTGACCCAACCTGGGTTGCCCAGCTTCTCTACCAGATATTGGGAATTGGGACATCCTCAAGGCTCCCCCTTGAACTAGGGGGCAGTCTGCCAATTTGCGACAGCCATGTTTATCCATGTTCATGCCAAAGAAGCAAAAGCTTGTCTACAGAGAAAAAGAACACGAAAAAGAACACAGATCAGATATGGAGAAGAAGACAAAAGAGTCCGGGTGACTCCGAGTGAGAAAGAAGAGTCAGGATAAAAGAACCAAGGAGGTTCTTGATGACTTCCCATCCACTTCCTGATTGCAGGACTTCATGAAGTTTAGGCTACAGCTCTGGGCCTTGGGTGCTGTGAGCTACTTGAGCATTCCCCAGTAAATTCCCCTTCGTGCTTAAACAGAGTTAAGTTTAAAAAAAAAACAGTTAAAAAAAAAAGAGTAACCCACAAATTGAAAATCGGAGAATCAAGACAGACACATTGATTGGATGCAAGACTGTCCAATGGATGCTTCTCCACAGGTCCAGGTGCCAGACCCCCTCGCTATGTCAGAAGACATCAGTTTTGGGGCGCTTCCTGTTAACCCGGGGTTAGAGGACTCTGCGTGCAGTTCGGTGCCACGTGGAAGACAGGCCGTTGGGACTTACCGTGAGCCAAGAGTTGCACCGAGCTAAGCCCACGAGCTCATTCCCGCAACAGATCCAGGAACACAGTCACGCCTCTCCCCTTTCCGGCTTCTCATCATTCATTCAGATGGCTTATGGCTGGTGTCTCTCAGCCCGGCAATCTATCCTTTGTTGCCTACAGCGGTATTAAGAAAAACATAAGAAAATCTCCGCAGCTCTTTAGCTGGACTTCTCAGGTCGATTCGAGGGTGCATCAGGAACTTAAAATACCCATCTGTTGAGTGGGTCGTTTCGCTTATATCAAATTTTTTTTTAATAAGATTCCAAGCCAATACAAGACCCTTGGACATCTCCAGAAAGACCGGGGGAGAAAGGAGAGAGCCCCTCAGGGAGCTGGGGCAGGAAGGGCAGTGGTGTGTGGACAGGAAGGAGGCTGAGGAGGGCCGGAAATCCACCCACCCCCCCCACCCCACCCCCGCTTGAGAGAGCCTAGCTGGGGCCCAGATGACATATATTGAATCTGATCATCTACGGCAAACAAGGGAAAGCCGGATCTCACCAACTGTTTACCCTGATAAGAAATCTTTTTAAAATGACCCCAGTATGTGATGGCAAGTAAGAACCAAGAAGGGGGCTTTTATGAGAAAGCTTCTCAGAATGTGCGAAATAACAAAAGATCTGCTTTTCCATCTCAGCTCTTTTGGGCAATCACATCAAATGGAAACTCAGCAGGCCCGCGGGCCACCGCTGCTTCTAATTAAGGCCCCAAGGTGAGGCAACGCCTCAGGGGGCATCGTCGCAGCAAAACAGAAATTCCACCTCTGTCTCCAGCAGCAGAAGGCTGATCTGGGCTCCGTGTGCCGTGTTTGTTCTCAGCTTGCCCTAAAAATGGCAGGCTGCACCTGCCTTCCAGACACCCTCCAAGCAAGTTTATTCTAACGCTGATTCTCTTGTTCAAACAACTCGAGCACGGATAACAGATGTTAAGTAGAGGAGGAATGAGAAGCAAAGCATTTCCCCCTCTATGTGTATTTTTGTGTGGCACGCACGCGCGTGTGTGTATGTGTGTGTGTGTGTGCGCGTGTGCGCGTGTGCTCGCGGGAGAAGGGAATTGTACATATAAGAATGCCTATTGCTTCCCTTTGCAAAAATGCCACCCTATCCCATCACACAGAAGTCAACTCTAAAATTCTGGGTGTGCTACAGAGCCTTGTTTCAGCCTTGTGTCTCAAGGAGGGGGGGTTCTCAAACTTAAGTGATCATCAGAATCACCTGGAGGGCTTGTTAAAGGGACAATCACCAGCCTCATACCCCCAGAGTGTCTGATTCTGATTCAGTAGGGCTGGGTTGGAGTCTGAGAATTAGCATTTCTAACAACTCACTCGGTAAGGGGTAAGGCCGGCTGCCGGTGCAGAGACAACACTTTGAGGATCACTGTTCTGGGACAATAAAGAGAAAAAGGCGAAGAATTATGGGCTCGGTGACCTCCGACCCAGCCTGTGGGTATTTTGAGATGCAGCCGGCAGACAAAGGAGAGAGAGCTGCAGAGGATCTGAGCAGGTTTGTGGAAGGGCAAGCTGAGAGCAAGCAGAAGGGTTTTTTAAAGGATTACCAAGGGTGGGAAGGTCTGTTAGGAGGAGGGGAGTACTTAACCAGAGAGTGGGCTTCACAGCTGCTGCAGGGGTGGGGATGGGCCTCCTTCACCCCAGCCCCAGCTTCCTGGGTCTCTACTGAAGCCCCAGGCGGGGTCTCGCTCTGCATCTCTTCCTTCTCTTAAAAGCTGTGGATGCCCGGACCCCCAGGAGTTGCCCCATATCTCCCCTGGTTGGAAACCCCAGCTGCTGGACAAAGGAGCTTCCTCAGCTTGGTTTCTAGCGAGGGCTGAGAGTCAGCACATTCTGGGGGATATCGGTTCAGGCCTGAGCTGGAGGCCACTGTCTACCTCTCAGTGCCTCCCCAGCCAAGCAGCCCCCCCAGACTGTTCAACCTGCCAGAGGTGGGTCATTCTATCAATCTTGGGGGGGTAGGGGGAGAAGGGCATCTGTCGTCTAGAGGGCGTTAGAGTCATTAAACGAGAAGGCCATCAGACTGGGGATGGCTCTACTGCCACAGCGGCCTACCAAACCAAGATCTCAGCTTGTAATGGCGCAAGACTACGAAATCCAAACACTCAAGCCAACCAACCACAAACAGCCAACGAGGCTTTAAGCTAAGCTAATTCGATAATTTCCTTGTTTTCCTTCCTCACTGTCTCCATATAAGTCTTTATCCTGGCTCTTGGGGACAGGGCACTCCTAACCCCTTCTGATTTGACGCTGCCTGATTCAGATCGATTCTTGTTCAAATAAACTCTTAAAGTTTTTAAGATGCCTCAATTTATCTCTTAACAAGGAAGATCAGAAGACAATGCTCATGTTTCCGTGTGGTTTTTCCTTCCTCACTGCCCCACCTTCCCACCGGTTTTCAGTGAGAGACTCCAGGCAATACTAGTAAAACAGCCATAGGTCCCAGTCTTGGCCATATGCAGCGTGAGTCATGGCAGGACTGAGCACATAATTTTCAGGGCCCAGTTTAAAATGAGAGCACAGGGCCCCTTGTTCAAAACGCATTAAGAATTTCAAGATGGCGGCAGCAGAGCATCAGACCAAGCACGGAGCTCCTCTATGTATGCAGCTCTGGGCAGCCACACAAGTCGCATACCCGTGGGGTCAGAACTGGCCATGGGATCCTCTATAGGAGCATTGAAGTGGGAAGCTCCAAGCTCTCCCTAAACTGGGCTGCTGCTCCCTGTTTCCTGTCAAACACAGGACCTGACCTCAGAGACTCCCCGGGGCCTGGGGAGGCAGACACAAAGCACTGAGGAACAGATTCTTGTGTACAACTTCGCATGGGTGAAATTATACGGCTCACCATTGATGTATCCAACTCTGCTTGCTGGTACTTTTCTAGCAAGGTTATCTAGGAAAGGTAAGCACCGGAGACCCTTTGGTTTCAAGGGGAGGAAAGGAAAAGCTGAAATAAGGAGGCTCCGGCACCTTCTGTATGATCGTGGAATTTTGCAGTCAGTTTTGGAAGGGCTCTGACCATATTCAGAATTCTAATGTGCAAATCAGAGAGCCAACTTGCATGATTTCTAGGTGTCTCCCAGCCCTGTGAACATGTACCCAGTCTTCTTTACAATGAAGGTCCAGGTGTCTATTATGTAACAAACTCTCCTAAAACTTGGTGGCTTAAAACCACCACCACTGCGGGGTGCCTGGGTGGCTCAGTTGGCTAAGTGTCTGCCTTCAGCTCAGGTGATGATCCCAGGACCCTGGGATCAAGTCCTGCATCTGGCTCCCTGCCCAGTGGGGAGCCTGCTTCTCCCTCTGCCTGCTGCTCCCCCTGCTTGTGTTCTCTCTCTCTCTTGCTCTCTCTGTCAAATAAATAAATAAAATCTTAGGGAAAAAAAAACCGCACCATTTCATAATATCTCACCATTTTGTGGATTAGGAATTCAGACAGGGCTCAGCCGTTCAATTTTTCTGCTCCACGTAGATTAACGGGAGCCCCCAAGATGGCTTGACTCGCATGCTTGCGTCCCCACAGAGGCTGGAAGGCTGAGCCCACCTGAGTGTACATGTGTGGGTTTTCAAGTCTAGACAACTCAAGGTAGTAAATTCTTACCTGGCAGTTCCCATAAGCCTCCTGGAGCTCAGAGCTCCCAGAAGAATGTTCCAAGAAGCCCAGCAGGGTGTTCTGAGTCCAGCCACGGAAATCCCAGAATGTCATTTCTGCTGTTACTCTGTCAGTCAAGAAAATCACCAAGACAAGCTCAGATTCAAGCAGAGGAAAACTGAACTCTATCAACAGAAGGAGTAGCAAAGCCATTACTGATCCTTATGAATGTGGCCCAGATAAGAAAAACAACAGGGAACTCCTGTCAGCATACCCATGGTCAGACAGAAAGCCTAGACTCAACATCAAACTATGAGAGAATGAATGTACATTTTACATTGTAAATTAAAATAAAATGCTTAAGATATATAGGTCCTATTTTTATATTGATTCCATAACCTCTTTTTTCTTCATTTTGCCCAATCATATGAGATAAGAATCTAGCGTAAATTTTTTTTTTTTTAAATTCAAGGACCTAGATCCATGATAATTCCTTATTTGTCCTTCAGGCCCAAAGCACCAAGCACAGAATGTGTTTGCTAATTCAGTGGAGGAAAAAAAGGGAGGGGGGATCCCCACTCTTTTTTGCCCCAGAGCTTCCTGCCACAGTGTCTTTGGTTCATAATGTGAAGTTTCAATCCCACTACTCTATCACCTTTGTGGTAGGCCATTTTTACCTCTTGTCCCCACGGCACCTTGGCCAAACCTGTCACTTTCCAGAGGGCAACTCAGCCGCATTCCTCTCAAACGTGGAGACTCTCTCTTTCTCTGCCTGCTTCTAACTTAAGCTGAGGGATGCTTCTCACTCCAGAATTCCAAGGAAAGCCAATGTTTTCCTTATGCAGATTTTGAAATGCCCATCATCGACCCCGTCTCTCCTGAAGCCATGATTGCTTGGGCCCCTGAGAGCTTCACTAATGACCCAGCCCCAGGTGCCATCACACTCTGGGATCCTGTAGACCCTGCCTCTCAGAGTCCACTCATCCTTCATTGCCATGGAAACCATCTCTGGGTTTCCACCCCAACCCCTCATGCCCATGGAGCCTTCTCCAATTGTCTCTGGCCAAAGAGCACCTACACTTTCCTATGGTCCTTCCCCATTAAGGCTCTTCCAGTTAGCCTCACCCATGGCTGTTCTTGTTTCATTTTAAATCCCAGTGCTCCCCGGCCTGCTGCCCATGCCATCTCTCTCCCTGTAGCCCATCCATCTCACATGAAGACTGCTTCCAGACGGTCACGCATACGTCTTATTATTCCCCACGACATCGCAAACCCTTTGAGAGCAGAGACCATGGTTTATACGTGTGGGTTTTTTTTTCCCCCTTTGGGTATAAAGAACAGGACTGGGCTTCCCAATACATGCTCTAAAGACATAATTAAAATTGAGGGGTGTACGTAAATTGTGCCAAGCACTAGACTAGGCACTTTGTGTGATTTAATTGAATCCATATGTTTAATTCTTACCCCGTACCACTATTACCTTCTCTCAGGTCTAATTTTAATAAAATTCCACCAAGAGGAAAGAATTTGGATGTCCCACATAGTTCATTATAATGGGATTTGGCATTTGGTACAAGCGCAGCTCAGAATGCCAACTAGAGGCACGCGCGTCGTCAGGTGGGGTCCATGGCAAGGATTTCCTGGCAGGTGAGCTCGAGCTACACTAGAAGGGACATGGCTCAGACCCCAGGCAGCGAATGGAACAGACAAGAAGTAGAGGAAAGGAGCCTCGCACAAGCTGTGAGGCATGGAGTTTGTGGAAGTGATGGGTGGATCCCACTTCCTCAAAAAAGTCAGACTTTAGTTGTCTTATTATATATTCTACAAAAATTGGAACCAGGGAGAAAAAGAACAAGCCACAGAAATTCGTTCTTGGCTCCTATCAGACAATTGAGTACCAAACCACAGTCCCAAAGTCTGTTTGCTATTGAAAAGGCGATTCGAAGACCAAAAGGCACCAGCACGTCTGGGGGATTCTCAGGCTCAGTTGCCAAGTCGCAGGGCTGGGGACATTTGCCAGCAGCCTGCTCCGGTACACGGTGTCCTCCAGTACACTGCCCCAATCTACTGCAGTAATTAGCTTTGCTCGTTAGTTTCAAGTAAATAATCTCCTTGTCACAGCTGGGATCCTTTATCAGAACAGTGGACGTTAGGGTTTGCAGAAGCAAATAATTTTTTCCCCCTTGGAATTCCCTGGAACACTGAGTTATGACCTAGAGAGCTGAAGGAGGCAAGCAAACTTCCAAAGATGTCTAAAAATTCCAGGGAGATGCTCTGCCTATGAGGTGGGAGAGGCGGGCATTAAAAGACAAACACATGCAAAACAAACACACAGGAAACCTCTGGAATGGAAACGGATCTTTCCTTGAGTTCAGTTTAATGGTTCAGATCAACAAACATGCCTAAGCATCTGCTTTGTGCCCGGAAACAACTTCCTGCCCTCACAGAGTGCCCAGTCTAGGGGGGACAGATGAGGAAACCAGTAGGAAAGACACTGACAGCACCGATGCACTAAAAACGCACTCTAAAGAGAATGCATGGAGGGAGGGTGCCCTAATCCAGCCTGGATCCTCAAGGAAGACATGGAGACGGAACTCAGCATCGATTTAAGAAAGATGAGAAGAAGCAGTCAGAAGCCCCTCTCCAAGGCTTGTGGAAGAGGAGGCATGGGGTTGATGCTGAGCATCTTTTAAAGAATTGGCAGAGTCCATTTTGTCCTTCTTTTGTCTCTTGACATCCCATCATTATGCCCATTTCAAAGAGGGAGAAAGCGAGAAGAGAGACTTCAGCTCTGCTCTGGGTGGCCTATGGGGTTGCCGCTTGGCGGGGGGGGGGGGGGCAGAGAGGGCAGGGACGGTGCTGGCGAGGTGAGGCAGATCCCCTGCCAGCTTCAGAGAGTGCCTCGTGGGGGCAGAACACCCTGTCCCTCACCCTTTCAGTTCAGCACCTCCGCCCCCCACAAGGGCTGCCAGGGACACCCCAGCACCCTTAGTGCCGGGGGAGGGAGTAGCAGGGCTTCATCGTTGCCAGAGAGGGAGCCAGCCTGCGTATAGCTTCAAAGCCTGCCTGGGCCAGAGCCCAACACCAAATCCCATTCTCCTTCAGTGCAGCAGACCTTTCCGTGGAGTTTAACCCAGGGCTGCCCAACTCAAGAAAGGAGACACGGGTAGTTGCAGGGCAAAAGGGATATCTTTTCACTTGGATCGATGAGAAGTTACAAACTGAGAAGAAAAATAAGGCAAAGAGCTAAATAATCCCATGGCGATTAAGAGCCTGAGCTTTGGAATCAGACCTTGCTGGGTCTAAGTCCCAGCCCTGCTATTCCCAGCTATCTAGGCTCATTCCTTGATCTCCCTGAACCCGTTTCCCCATCTGTAAAGGGGGTGTAATAATAGTACTCACCCCAGTGGGTCATTGTAAGGATTAAAGGCAGTAACATGTGTAAACGTTTCATGCAGCCTCTAGCACATAGTAGCTACTCAATAAACATCCACCATTGTTTTTTCTGTCCATTTGCATCCCACATGTCCACGCATGGGATACCTGAATCCACCAAGGTTTTATGAGGACAACTGACTTTTTTTTTTTTAAGATTTTATTTATCTATTCATGAGAGAGAAAGAGAGAGGCAAAGGCAGAAGTAGGGTCCCCGAGGAGCAGGGAGCCCAGTGCGGGACTCAATCCCAGGACCCCAGGATCATGACCTGAGCAGAAGGCAGACGCTCAACCAACTGAGCCACCCAGACGCCCCAGACAACTGTCTTTATGGGATCATTTTGGAGATAGCCAACAATATTTTATACTAGTTTTATTTTATTTTTTTAAACCAGAAAATGAAAAGATACTCTCTAGTAGCAGAGAAGAATTCCCAGGAAAGATCAGAGCTATGGCGAGGCTATCCTCCAGGAAGTGGGTTCCCATGTCCTTTCGGGAAGAGGGCCTTATTTCATGGGACTGCCTTCTCAGCCCCCAGCCTCTACTCATGGGCTCGTTTAGTAAGGTGCGATGTCTCACCATGGGAAATCCCGTTGAACAGCCTGGCTGCTGGACGCAGGCGCACCAAGTCCTGGAACAAGCTAAAGTAGAGATGGCAAAGGCCATTGGTTTATTTAGACTAATTCACATCACTTTGACTTTGATTAGAAGCTACTATGTTCAAGGCACTGCTTTAGAGATTACTGTCAAAGCCTGGGACAGTAGGAGCAGAGTCGCCAAATGGGCTGCTCCTTGATTATGAAATCCACGCTCTCCATCCACAGCTGTGATCGTGATCTGTGAATGATGTTTACCCACAGCTGTTTAATCGCTCAGCTTTGGAAATATGCATTCATATCCGTGGCCTCCCTGTGACAGAGCCGATCGGGATTTTGATGCTCATCTTCCAGAGGAGGAGACAGTCTCCCAGCGCTTATGTAATAAAGGACAACCCCATTCAACTGTGGCCTCCTGATTCCAAAGCTGTCACTGTCGCTAAATCAGACGGATTTTGTCACATGGAGGGAGCACACTGCAAAGTCTTTAGAATGTATTCTAGAAAGCATATTTCTAGGAGAGCTGGATCATGTCTAGGTACACGTTATGGCTCTAGAAGCCCTAATCTTCATTTAGGTCATGATCTATCCATCCAAGGAGGGAATTTTGCAACTGCCTTTAACATGCTCCAAATTCTGCAGTTACCCGAATTCAAACTATTCTGTCCGCGGGCCCAGCCTGAGTAAAGGGAAATCTCTAGGACTTTATAGGCCTCCTGGGGGAGGAGGACAGCACAAGTCATTCTTGATGGAGAATGGCATCTATTGGTCCAGCTGATCCAAGCTTTCTGACCTTCAAGCCACACATTCTGTCTCTTCTCGGGCTTTAGTCTTCAGGAATGAAATGCAACTGCACTGACTGCAGGGTAAGCATTCTCGGCGTAGGCTGAGCAAGAGTACTGACCACTGCTCTCCTGTAAGGGTCTTGGGTGGAGGGCTTGGGCAAGATCATCCTGTGCGCTGAGAATCCCCTGGAGAGCCACGCACTGGACCCCTCCAAATAGAGCAGAAACCACACAGGGGACCTAGACAGGGTCAAGAACATTCAACCACCCATCAAGGTCAACGGCGCTGGAAACCCCAACATCAGAATGCTAGACTTTCCTTCAAACAGGCAAAAAGGCCCAGAATGCCAGGGCTACCCTGACTATGTTCTACCGATTCTCTTCCGGGGGCACTGCAGCCTCCTTAATGATTCCCAGCCCTCCCCCCTTGCCCTCTTCTGCGATAGGGTGGTCAGTAGAGTTTGTATCCCAGGTGGCGTGCTCAAGCACTAAGTGAGCCTATCCCGGCTGCCTTGCGCTCGCTGTCACATGAGACAAAAAGACCCCTTGAGGTTCAAGCCACTGGATGTGGGTTCTCTCCCCACTGCGACCCAGCAGAGCCTTCCTCTCCAGGCTCTCGTGTGTCCTCCTGGCATCTGGGAGGAGGGGGTAAGAACTGAGCAGAACTGACTTGCTCTGAACGACACAGAAGAGCGGGACAGGAATTCAGGTGGCCCTGATCTTGGCAACGCCCAACCCCAATTTGTCTGGAAAGCTGGGGACACTTCCACTCATGGGAGCCCCAGCAGAGATGGCGCAAAGCAGGCA
>CM052887.1:78801348-78885608 GCA_028534135.1 Potos flavus | reverse complement strand
CCAGGCTCTCGTGTGTCCTCCTGGCATCTGGGAGGAGGGGGTAAGAACTGAGCAGAACTGACTTGCTCTGAACGACACAGAAGAGCGGGACAGGAATTCAGGTGGCCCTGATCTTGGCAACGCCCAACCCCAATTTGTCTGGAAAGCTGGGGACACTTCCACTCATGGGAGCCCCAGCAGAGATGGCGCAAAGCAGGCACCTTCACCCCACCTGCCCTCTTTCTCTCTCCCCCCACCCCTTCCCCTGTTCTCCTGAACTGCCCAGACCCTTTAACTTCTGGGCTTTCTTCATATTCTCTCTCTGTGGGTCAACCCCTCTGCCACTCAGTCCCCACAAGAATTACCTATCCTAGGATCCAAGAACCAACCCCAAGACCCCGTTCTCAACCAAATGTGGGGTTAGAAAGACTCTAAAGAGTAAAATCATTCTAAAAGGATAATGGCTTAATAAGTTGTGTTTCTCGGGTATATGTGCATTTTTAAAGGAGGTCATTTATCTTAAGACTTAGTGGTAGACTTTGGGGTGTTATGACAGGCAGTGGGGAAATAATTTGTAGCAAGAGGTTCTATCCCCCACCCGATAGGGGGCTGTCTGGTGTGGTAAATTCCCACTCCCCACCCCCACCCCCACCCCCCCCTCCGTCCACTGTGGTCAGTCCTCAGTCACTGCTTTTCCTCTGCAATCAGAATCTCCTCATCCAGCTGCTGAGAAGAGAGAACAAAGCGGCCACCTGATTATTATTCAAGAACAAAGCAGACCATTTATTTTAGCAGGTTCAGAGCCATTATCTCCCCAGGACACATGCTACAGTGTATGCTAGCTTTATCTAGCCACATTTCCTTCTGTCCTCAAATCCTTAAAGAGTGTGTTGTTCCTCTCTCTGGAGCAAGACAAAAGGGAACTGGAGAAAGAAGTTTGTTGTAGCAATGACCTACGAAAGCTTCTCTCTCCTTCCTTTGCTGCCTGCGTGGCTCCAAAGCCATAGGACTTCCTGTCTTTTCCCGAAACCCAGGGGAATGAGAGAAGGTATGAGAAAAGAGGCTGCGGGTGGCCAGCTTCCATCTGAAAGAGGGGCCGAACCACACCCTCAACCTCACCACCATCAGCAAGGATTCGGGCTCCTAGACTGCCAACAGCGTCAAGAGAGGATTGCCAGATAAAACACAGGACGCCTAGTTCAATTTGAATTTCAGATGAACAGTGAATAAGTGTTTAGTATCTAAGTATTATCTCATGCAATATTCGGGACATACCTAAACTAAAAAAGCATTCATTTTTCAGATGTGCTTAACGTAGTCCGATCCCATCATCTCTCCCTCCTCACCCCCATCCCCTGTACCCTCTCCCCCCGCTGGCTCTGGTCTCCACACAGTCCAAGTCTGAAGACCAAAGTACAACAGAATGCCTTTGCTGCCAATGGGTTTCTGGGGTCCACACCAGAAGCACACAGAATGATGTCGAGCTGTACTGAGCACTGAACAGTGTCAGAGATAAATCCCACTGGGAGGGGCGCCTGGGGGGCTCAGTCGTTAAGCGTCTGCCTTCGGCTCAGGTCATGATCCCAGGGTCCTGAGATCCAGCACCGCATCCTGAGCAGGAAGCCTGCTTCTCCCTCTCCCACTCCCCCTGCTTGTGATCCCTCTCTCGCTCTGTCTCTCTCTCAAATAAATAAAATCTTTTTTAAAAATCCCACTGGGAGATGCTTCACCTCTGGCTGCTTCAGACTTGCTTGCCTGAGGTCAAGCTGAATACCTAAAAAAAAGTCAATAAATATGTTGTATGGTCTCATAAAACACAAGGATCACTTCTCTAGAGGAGACGGTGAAGTCTAGGAGGGAGGCCTGTGGCTTGTCTATGTCAATCTCCCTCCGCCCCATCTGAAAACTGAGAGATGCCAAAAATCCTTTCCTGCTCGAAATTCTGTGAGTCAGTCCACCCCCGGCTGGCTGCGAAGTCCAGTCTTCCTCCCTCCAGTGCTATTCAGACTTGCTTGAGTCCCTGGCCATCCAGGGGTCCGGCTTCTGCCCTAGCAACTTCTCCCAGTGGTAGACTGTCTCACAACCATTCCTGATGTATCTGACACTTCTCCACCCTCCCATCCTGAACAGGGGTCCTGTTCAGACGTCCTTATCGAAGTTAGCACCCTAAGCCTTCTGGCTCTCTCACTGATCCTGGTGTACCTATCTCCCACTTCCCCGAGAACAACCAGTCAATGATAAGCAACGGTCATCATTCCTGAGAAACAGACATCTACCCAAGTGTAGGCAGAAAGCAATCACATGAATCCTAACACAATGAGGGCTCCATGGTGTGGTCCCTGACGACAGCAGGGACCCAAAGCCTGGGAAAAGTCACTTTTAAAGTGATATTAACCCAATACCACCCATCCTTCCCTCTTGCTCCCATGCCTTCATTCCCTTCTTGGTCCTTTTGTTCTACTTTAACTGTATTCTCTTTTGCCAATCACACTGAAATCAATTTGTCCATTTGAATTAATTGACCAGTAAAGTCCTTGGAAAGGTCAGTCCATCTTTTTGTTAAATGAATTCCCCTGTAGGACCTATCCAGCCAACAACTTGTATTTTCTCTCAGCCTCTGCCGGGTTTCTTTCTGCCCAAAGCAAACCACAAAATATAAAGTTCCAGAATTTCAAGATTCACTGGAAGTTATATTTTCTAACTTTTCACATAAGGTCTTCTGAAAGCACCTTTTCTCCCCCTATAAAACAAAACAAAAACAAAAACAAAAAAAAAAACAACTCTACCCTCTCAAGTATGCTATTGTTTAGAAAACAGACACAGAAGAGTTTACCACTTGCCCAAAGCCAACACTGGTGAAAATTTCGGAGATTAAGAAAAAAAACAAAAAGATGGCATTTTGTGGTAGAGACTTTTTCCTTTCACATTTTCTTGTGATTTTCCCAATGCCAAAATTTATGACTCTAAAACAAATATCCTCCTGAGGCTCTCATGGCTGCTAACGGCAGGATTTGGGGGCTTTTTCCTTTTAACATGAGAATCTCAAGGCTTCACATTCCAGAATGCTGGCTTTAGCCCCAGTGAGAAAAATCTCTTTGGTATAGTATCTATTTCTATTGTTTTGTAAGAATGAAAAGAAGCCACATAATTAAACCTGGAGCATGAGAAAAGGAGCTCCAGGAAAAGAGGCATTGGTGGGGCCATGATGGTGGATGACGAAGCAGATGGAGAAGAGGCCCCCACTTCCCTCAGACAAAAGGTCATGCAGGTCCTTCCTCTGCCTGTCCTCCAGGCTGGTGTTTCATATGATACTAGATACCAAGCAAATGAAAGCTGACGTTCAGTGACCATTTATGGCCCATCTCTCCCATGCCAAGTACTATGCCACACGCAGAAGACATCAAGGTGAATGGGACCCAGTCTGTGACCTCAGAGAACTTTCAGCCTAATGCATGAGACAGATCTACAAATAATAAATGCATCACAATGCACCTCTATGTGTTGAAATGTAAGAACCAGCTCTCTGTTGCAGGGGTTCTCAACCATGGCCAAGTTTGTCCCCCCAGGGGACATTGGGCAATGTCTGGGGGCATTCTGGGGTGTGACAACTTGGGTGAGGGGGTACTACCGGTGTCTAGTGGGCAGAAGCCAGGGAAATTCCTAAACATCCTACAATGCATAGGCCAGTGCCCCACAACAAGGAACTACCCAGCCCCAAATGGGGATCATATGGACATTGAGAAGCCCAGTATAACTGAGTGAATATGGAGTCATTCCTATCATGGCGGCCACTTACCCTCTTTCCCTGGCTCTGTCATTGATGGGCTCCTGCCCCGAAGCAAGTTAGTCCCCCTCTTGGCTTCAGTTTTCTTGTCTATAAAATAGAGTCGGAGTCTCTAATCTCCAATCCCTTCCCGTCTAAGAATCTATGGTTTTATTGGGCCAATAGAGTGCTTGCTCTGAGCCCTGCACCTGTTAGGAGATCGTCTTGGCCAAGGACTATTGACTCCACCCAGTTTGAGGAGATAAGCGTGTCTCCTGGGTTGATCCTGAGGCTAAATCAGGGAGGGTGAGTGTGACCTCTGCCCAAGGACCTCCAGCTAGGAACCTCCATCTTCGGAGGCTGTTTTCCCATCAGCAAATAAGAACTCTTAATTCGTCCGCCTCCCTGTGTCAGGAGGAAAGGAACGAGTAAATGAAGCAAGACGGCAAATTACCCGGATGATGCTGCTCCAGTGATTAAGCCCAAATGCTACAGTCCACGTCTCTCCCTCCTGGGGGCTCTGAGGCAATGAAAGGGTATGAGAGACTCCTCTCGGGACCAGCTCTCTGGCCTAGGGAGGTGGGCTGGGCTGGGGAGGGGTTAGTATCTCTTTATAGGTCTTTGGAACTGCCTCAAGGAGGATCTCTGTCATTTGTCTCCCTGAGGAGAAGTTAGACTTGGATTCTTGGCCACATATTTGAGGCCCTGGGGCTGGGTGTGAGTCCAGGGCCCTCAGACTCGTTCTCTCTCTCTCTCTTTCTCTCATTCTTTCTCACTCTTCTCTCTCTCTCTCTCTCTGCCTTCAAACTCCTTCACCAAACAGAAAGACTCTTTCAGGGCCAAGGGGCTGGAGGACAAGAGCAACTTTGGGGCACAGGGGAAGCAGGTCCTGGAGGAGGGAGAGAAGCTCCTGTCTGGGCACAACCATAAGGCCTTTCTAGGGCTCCCGGGGTGCTGACTGTAGACAGAAAGGCAGGAACAGGGAGACGGGCCAGGGCTGGCATTGGCAGCTACAGTTATTTCTGTGTAACTAGGTTCACGGCGCTGGCAGAATAGCACCGAGGTCTGTAACTGGAGTCTGTGTGTCCTCTCTTCTGCTAGACCGTGCGACGTGGCAGATTCTGTGTGCAAGGAACGAATGAACCCTTTTTTTTTTATAGGGAAAAAACTAAAATTCAGAGACATCAAGTCACATGCCCAAGTTACGTAAAATGCTAGGCAAAGGGACTTCTTTTAGTGTTGTTGACTGATTTGCTTCATGAGCGTGTCCATGAGAAATGTTCCTAAGTCACTTCACCACATATTTCCCATTCTCTACAAGTCCATTGCCTGGCTTTTGATTTTGAGGGTTTGTTTGTTTGTTTTTCTGGTATAATTTACATTCAGGAAAATGTGCAAACCTTAAGTGTACAGCTCAATCACACACACACACACACACACACACACTCACATACACATACCCATAAAGCATTCATGTGGATAAAAATATAAAACATGTCCATCATTCCAGAAAGTTCTCTCTAGCCTCCTTCACCCCAGGAAGTCCCCCTTTTTTAATACTTCTATTGCCATAGTCTAGTTTTGCTTATTCTTTAGCATCCCATCCTCCTCATGGTCTTTTGCTCCATACAATGCTTTTCAGCTTCCTCCATGATGTATCAGAAATTTGCTCTTTGTTATTGTTGGATAACATCCTACTGTACAAACACACCACATTTTGTTACCTGCTCTCTTACTGATGGATATTTGCACTGGTTTTAATTTGGGGCTATTACGTTCATTTGATTTTTTTTTTTTTTTTGGTAATTAGTCTTATGTGCATATTTCAATCCTCTGTTCCAATGAATTGGAATGAAACTCACCCTCCACAGGTCACAGCATGAGGAGACAGAACGAGGTACTAGATGAGCTGAGGTCCTTTCAGCCATGAGACCCTCTCCCTCAACCTCGTCTCTCAGAGTGGCTGCCAAGCACCTCCTTGCACACAGGGTTATGGCAATGTCCTCTTGGAACAGAGAGTGGTCGTTTCCTCACACACACCCTGTACCTCTGGGTTCACCAACAGAGACCAGAGGAAGTACAAGAAACACACCTCTTTCTCTTCACCAGATGATAGCTATCTCAAAGGAAAGATGCTCCCTTGTTCTACCCACAGGAAGCCACTTGAGGGAGGCCAGCAGACGTGATGAGACATAAAGAAATGTATCTACTTTGGCCAACGTCCCTGCCCTCCGTGGAAAACGACTGTCTGCCCTTGAGATATGTGGGAAAGAGTAAGGCCGACGTGGGACCATTAACCAGGTCTCCAAAGCATTCCCATCAGACAGAGTTTACAGACCCTTGAATGAATTCCTACCGCTCATTCTTATTCTTTCTGATTCTTTTTTGTCTAACATAGCCACATTATACCTTGAGAGTCTAACTGCAGGGCACAAACTCTGTCATAAAGTCAGGCATCCATTGAACCACGGCAAGGGAGTCTGATACTCCTCCTGGACATGCAAACAAAAGATTGGGAACAATCACTGGGATGAGACACATAAAAAAACAAAACATCACTTTGCCTTCAGATTTTTCAATAGATTATCTATTGAACCACAAAGACTTGAAGCCCTTAGCAGTCCAAATTATTACTGTTGTGCTCCCTGTGTGCATGGGTTTCAAGCAATGACAGCCTCCCTTCTCACATATAACCTCAAGGGGAATATCCAATGGGCAGAGCAGTGGGCGGTAACACAGATTCACCCCATTTCCTCCCAGTCTCCTCTCATCCCTCCTAGCTCGTCCCTTGAGCTCACCTTTCTTCCAAACTTCTCTCCTCTCCCTTTTCCTACTAATTAGTTCCATCTCTCTACTGATCTCTACTCTATGGGGTCACAAGAAAAGGGAAGAGGACGGCACACCAGAATGGTCTCTACTCAAGCAGGAGGAGGTCCCTGTGCTCACCTCTCTCATTCATCTGCCCAGCAAGCCAGGTGGTGCTTGTCTCTTACTCGACTCCTTCTTGTTCCTTTCCCAAAGCTGCACTCGCCCTTTTCTTAAAATGCCAATCCCATGTATAATCAGCTCCTGACAGCCCCAGCCCAGCCCCTGGTGCTCGCTAGCCCTGCCGGGGCCATCCAAAAACCAAGGTATTTTTCTCACCTCTCCCCTCCCCCCACCCACCTCTTCTTTTAGGAACAAATTCTTTCCCCAGCATTTCTGCATTAAGAGGAAAAGTGAGAGGAGGGTTTCTTCCATTTTTTTGATAGCTGATGAAAATAACCTAGTTGTCAGTTATTTACCAAAATCTGATTCAGAAACGAACCAGCCCTGGACTGGATTTGGATTTTAAGGACTAACCTGAAAGAGCTTCTGAGGTATTGTTTTGAAAATTTACCAAAAGCGGCCAGGAGGTAAATTTGCTCGACTGTGGTTACTGGCATTTCGGGTTCAGAGGCAGGAAATTCCCTGCATAACTAGCCTCTCTTCCCGAGTCTGCTGGGATCAAGAGCCTCTAACTCCTCCCTGGCCTGTTCTCCCCAGTCCCAGCCCAGCCACCCACTGACTCAGAGCACAGCCCACCCGCCATTTACTGTAAGTGACAGCCTTGTCGCATATTTCCACATCCATTCATCACATCCCTGCTAGGCAAGAATTCAGGGTGGAAGATGGGATGGGATTTAACTTGCAGAGACGCCAACACTTCCTCTTTCATGGAGTCTCGGCAAGGTCTTCGGCTTCTTTGGAATCCTAGCCAAAGAGCAGCCCCGATGCCCTCCCCAGAGAACTTTCCGTCCTGAGAAATTCCTTCTGGAATCACCCAACCACCACCTCCCCCTCTCTGACACTTACTCCCACCTCCTCCAACACACACAGACACACAGACGCACACACACACAGAGTATCTTGGTCAGGATAGACCTAACCCCTGTAACCCACATTCCCAGCATCCCAGAGGATTATCATCCTGAAGGGTTGTGTCTCACATTTAATGCCTGCTGCTCTTACCAGATAGTGCCTTGATTTTAAGTTTTTTTCTAATTAAATGTCTTGCCTTCTAGGTCATAATTCTCTGAGGGAGCGTGACTTCTCTGTTTTTATGTAGCTGAGATGCTCCTCTTTATCGTTTGCAGCACCAATAGCAACCACCAACCTCGAGCACATCCCATGGTCGGTAGCAGCTGAAAACCCAGTTCGTGTTTTCCAAGGCCCTAGTGCCTTCGCCTTTCCATATCCCCAAATACCCAAGTTCTTATTAGTATGTAGGTAGGGCGTTGGAGGAGAAAATGCAAAGGAAATGAGAAGTCTTGCGGAGGGATCAAGTGGTCTTTAGTCCTCACTAGCTGTGCCAACAGCAGCGGCGGGCTGAGGAAGTGGAGAAGACTTTCACCTCCCTGGGTACAGAGGCCTAGTAAGCAGAGAGCCTTCTGGAAGCCACAGCGGTGATCGCCCTAGACCGTGCTCAGGCAAGAAAACTATGCCAAGTGGGGAGGGGAATGGGAGGAAGGTGGTCCAAAGATACAAAATTCCAGTTATCAGGTAAGTAAGGACTAGGGACGGGACGCATGACGTGATGACCACAGCTAACGCGGCTGTGCGAGGTATCCAAACAGGAGATCCTGAGCGTTCTCATCATGAGGAGAATTTCTTTCCTTTTGTTGTAGCTATGTGAGGAGGTGGGTGTTAGCCAAAGCTCTCACGGTCATTACTTCAAAACATATGTAAATCAAACCATCATGCTATATACCTTAAATTATATGGCGATGTGTGTCGATTATTTATCCATAAAACAGGAAGAAAAAAAAAAAGATTCCTTCAGGCGCTTCCTCAGGTGAGGCAACCCCAGGAGAACTGGATCGGGACGGGTTCCAGCAAGCCTCTCACAGACCCAGAACCCCTACCCCCTTCTCCCCCGCATGGGTCAGGTGGATCTATCAATCCATCTGTCTGTCTATGTCTGTCTCCCTAGTAACTTCATTTGGGGGATCCCGTTTGGCAGTTCCTTTTGCTAAAGAAGAAAAAAATCGTCACCTCTCAAAGGACAGCACCACCACTTGCGTTTTCCCCACGGTGGCTTGTAGTGGCGGACACCAATGAATGTTCGTCATCTGAAGGCAACTGGGACAATTCTAAGAGGGACTGGTAGCATCATTATTGTCATTCAAAAACCTATGGGATGGATGGGAACCTCTAGAATTTGTTCCAGCTAAATCTGTACATATGCTATGTCCCTGTTTTAGCTACCCCCACCCTCCCCACCCCCCACTCGCGCACACACGCGCGCACACACACGCTCACACACACCCCCTGGAAACAAGGGGCGTAATGGGTTATTTTTAACCTGAGAAATGCGAAGACCCCAGACTGGACAAAGTCCAACAAAAATACAGTGTCCTCTCTCTGGTCTCCCAAGACAAGGCACCTGCACTTAGAACAGAGGGGACGCGGTCACGTGACCCACACAGCAGCCAGGGGGCCCAGCGGATCGCACCGCAGACATTCCGGGGGCCTGTAAACCCAGCTCCAGAGGCTTTGCCCGGGCGGCCCAAGTTTGACGGTATTTCCACCAGACGAGAGATCTGGCCCATTGTGTCCAATCGGCCCCAATGGAGCACAGGCCTCAGCTTTGCTCCCCCAAATTACCGCTCTGGCTCGCACAGCTGGCAACAACTAGGTGCGGAGGCCTAGCATGGCCAGGGGAGCTGAATTACCCTCGTGTTCCTTTTACTCCGTGCACAGCGGACCTCTGCGTGGCAGGAGGGTGGCCAGGCCCGGGCTGGCTTGAGTGAGCACGGACCACTGAGTCACTGACGCTGGCAACTCTTCCGGGCCGGTGACTTCTCTGCCTGCCGTGCTGGCGTTCATAATTACAGCTGGGTTTCTGTTGTCATACCAAATTACCTCACGTACAGCCTTAAAATAGCATCCAGCCTCAAGGTGCTAACTGCGCAAACAAGGAGCGAAGCTTCACAAGACCCAGCACCTGGGTGCGGAGCCAGGGGGCAGGGCTCGAAGCCAGACGCAAAAGTCCTCACTGTTAAAACCTGTGTCTCCTCTCTTGTCTCCTCCTGGTGGAAACAGAGCGGTGCCATAAAATTGTTCCCGAACGAGAAGCGAGAATGACCTTGGAGTTCTGTCTCTGTCGTGCTCCCATTCATTTTACTTACTTACTGGAAAGGATCCGCTCCCCTTGCCTCCCACAACACTCTCCCCCTCGGCCACTCCGCTGTGCGCCTCAGAAGCTTCCGCAGACCACATGGCCCCACTCCCTTGCCCTCTGGCTGCCCGCTGGGTTAGGCGAATGGGAGCAGAAGATGGGAATCAGAAAGCAGGAGAGGAGAGAGGGTAAGGCATGCATTCCCCTGTTCCCCGCTAGGCTGTAGTTTGCCGTGGCTGCATCCTTCCACTCGGGCCACAGCTCCTGGCAGCGGACCCCTCGGCTACAGGTCATTGCAAACAGTGGATTTCCTCCCCTTGTCCCGGAAGCCTAGGAGCGGTATATGAGTGTCCCAGGGCTGCTGTCACAAAGCGCCACTAAATTGGACGGTGGCAAACAACAGAAGTGTGTTGTCTTCCCGGTCTGGAGGCTAGAAGTGTGAAATCGAGGTGTTGGCCAGGCCATGCTCCCTCGGAAACATGTAGGGGAGGATCCTTCCTTGCCTCTTCTAGCTTCTGATGGCTGCCAACAATCATGCGCCGTCCTTGGCTTACAGGGCCCTGGCTCCCGTCTCCGCCTCCTTGCTCACGTGGCTGTCTTCTCTTTACGTGTCTCTGTCTGTGTCTCCTCTTCTGAGGATACCGGTCATGTTGGCTGAAGGCCCACCCTAATGACCTTATCGTAACTTGATTACATCTGCAAAGACCCTATTTCAAAATAAGATTGCGTTCCCATAAACGTGGGGCTAGGACTTCAGAGTAGCTTCTGGAAGGACATATTTCAATCCATAACACATCCTAACAGCCTCCACTGGGATGAGTCCCTGGATCAGTCCCTTAACCCTTTCACTTCTTTATAAAGAGTCCCTTCATCAGACCCTTCAATTCCTTTTCAGAGAGTGCCACCAGTTTTTTTGCCAGGACCTTGACGGAGACCCCTACTGCCTGACTGCCTTGCTGGTAGAGCACGTACAAAGTTCCAGAAGGTTCTAGGGATACAATGGTAAGCAAACACTAGCCGAGTCCCCTGCATTCATGGGGCTCACAGTCCACAGTTGAAGAGGCTTAATCAAAATATCACAAAGTAAAATTGCAACTGGGCTGAGATACGGAGGATAGGTCCGCAGTGCTATGAACATGCTTATTTGGGGGAATCACTCTAGTCAGGGAGGCCAGGAAGGGCTTCCCAGGGAGAAGGACACCTGCACCAGAATGAAAAGGATGAACAGAGTCAACCAGATAAAGAGGGGAGCTTTGGTCCCCCTCTTGGCTAAGGGAGAAGACCCTGAAGACGTATGGTGTCCATATTTCCTTCCACTGGGGGATCTATTTTCATTCATACCCCAATCCACCCGCTCGTGACCCTCCTCTCTGGGAAGACTTGACACTCTCTCCCATCCTAACAGCTGCAGAGCGCAGCAGAGAGTCTGCATGTCGAAGGGAGTGCTCAGAGAGTGAGAAGCCACTTCCGGGGCTCACAGGTCAAGAGCAGAAGCACAATACAGATGCTACGGCAGGGAGCGAGTGCCTCGAAACCGAGTAACACGAGGCCCAGCACACAAACTCAACACTTCCGCACTGAAATCACAGCATCCCTGAAACCGGCACCGCCTCCCTCTGTGCGCGCAGTCTCACCTGGGGCACCCCAGAACTTCTTGTCTGCCCCCTCTCTCCCTCTCTCGGCTCTTACCCTGAGGGATCACTGTGTTCCCGATTTGGCCTCTTCGATCTTTCTCGAATCATGCCCTCCTCTCCTTCGCCACTAGCTCCTGCCCTGATTCAGGTCCTTATCATCTTTCCCTAGAACTTTGCCTCTGCTCCCTCCTTGACTGGTCTCTTCCCTATCGAATCCGGCCTCTGCAG
Organism: Potos flavus; assembly: GCA_028534135.1. Taxonomy (NCBI): domain Eukaryota; kingdom Metazoa; phylum Chordata; class Mammalia; order Carnivora; family Procyonidae; genus Potos; species Potos flavus. The sequence continues at coordinate 78,873,865 of CM052887.1, read as the reverse complement.
CAAAGCCACCATAAACTTAGGAGCGGCCTCCAGGCCTCCCTGTTCCTGGCAGGGAACGGTCTAGGTGTGGCACAGAAGACTCTCCATGACGGGGCCCCGCCTCTCTACCAGCCTGCCTCCCACTACTGCCTGGTTCACCCTTGACCTTCCAACAAGGCTATCACTTTCGGTTCCACGTATGCATCAAGTTGTCTCTCTCCACTGCACCATTTTTCAGGTTGTCCCACCCCCCACCGTCCCTTCCCGCACAACCTAATTAAATCCAACTCATCCCTAAAACCTTAATTCAGGTGTCAGCTCCTCCAAGAAGCCTTCCCAGATAACCCTCCCCTCTCATTTCCTACCACAGGGTCCTCCATTATTAAATCTAACATCGCGTATTCTAAATAGCTATGGAAGTGTCTATTTCCACAATTAGAATAAAGATCCTTGACGCCAGGGACCATGTGTCATTTGGTTTGACATGTCTACTGCCTGGCACGGAGTTGATGATCAAAGACTAGATGAATGAAGGAGTGTATGACAAACAAATGGGTGTGGACCGTGTCGCATCTGTACCAGAGCCATCAGAATGAACAGAATCCTCCCTACCTGTCACTCCCTATCACCTGGGCCCAGCCCAGCAGTCCCCCGGCCGCATCATGCTTCCCTTATGTAGAGGGAACACTTTACTGGTGTCGTGTTTGCCTCTCTACCCCTGCAAGGTAGGATGTGGGAGTGCTTCCCATTTAACAGTTGTGCGACCCTAGCCCCTGATCCTTCCTAAGCTGCAGTTTGCCCTGTGTAAAGTGGGCTCTATTATAGTATCCACTGAACAGAACCACTATGAAAACTGAATGAAATAAAGGAAGGTGTGTGGTCAGAACTCAGTAAACGGTCAGGGTAACTAAGCTGTAAAGTGACCAGGGCTGACGAGAATTATGTGGGAAAGTGCAGTGGGGGTTCAGGCAAAAATGTCCTTGAAAACTGTTGCCTTAAGGAGCCCCTCCTCCCCACCCCCTAAGTGTTCTTTACATAATCAGTAACTCAGGGAAGGTCCACTGTTGTGGGTTTATTGTGTTGTCACAAAAGGGTTCCATCTGCTTGCCCGTCTTACCCGCGTGTGCAGAATTGCAGCTGGAACAAGAAAAACAAGAAGGGGGGAGGGCAGGGGACAGGGGAGATCGGTGCATTTAGGCCAGGGTTTTCCAAGACTTCAATGAGGCTCCTGGAGGAATGAGGCATTTCCCTCCTGCTGCCAAGTTGTAGTGGTGGGAGAGAAGCCCTAGTTCATCATCTTATGAAATGAAATTAGTTACAAACACATTCGTTCCCAGCCCAAATCCAAAAGCCAATCCTCAATCCAGCTTAGGAATTAGGAGGTGACAGTTTGGTGATTTGAGCCTACCTATGAAAAAGTCCAGGACTGGAAGCCAAGAGTGTGATTTCTGGCCCCGGTTTCCCCATGGCCAGGCAGTCATGTCCACCTTCCCTCCCCAGCACTGCCTCGCTCACGGAAGTGTTGGCAAGAAAGCCCTAGAGGGCTTTCTCTGCTTCGGCATCCATCAATAAATATTCAACAGGCAGCTAAAGTGCCCAGTCCCCTGCTAGGTCCTTTGGGTAATCTTCACAGATTTAAGAAGGAAGGACACTGAATAGCAAAGGAAACCACCAACAAAATGAACACAACCTACAGAATGGGAAAAAATATTTGCCAATCATATATCTGCTAAGGGATTAATATCCAAGATATATAAAGAACTCATACAAAAAAAAAAAAAGAACTCGTACAACTCAATAGCAAAAAACCAATCTGATTAAAAAACAGGCAGAGGAACTGAACATTTTCCCAAAGAATACATACAAATGACCACTATGTATATGAAAAGGCACTCAACGTCGCTCATCACCAGAGAAATGCAAGTCAAAACCACAATGGGATATCACCTCGTACCTGGTAGGTTAGCTATCATCAAAAAGACAAGCAATTTCAAGCGTTGATGAGAATGTGGAAAAAAGGGAACCCTTGAGCACTGTGAGTGAAAATGTAAATTGGTGCAGCCACTGTGGAAAACAGTATGGAGGGTCCTTAAAAAATTAATAATAGAATTATCGTATGATCCAACGATGCCACTTCCGGGTATATATCCAAAGGAAAAGAAATCCCTATCTCAAACTGACATCCACACCCCCATGTTCATTGCAGCATTATTTACAATAGCCAAGACACGGAAGCAACCTAGCGTCCGCTGACAGATAAATGGATAAAGAAGACATTATACACACACACACACACACACACACACGGGAATATTTTCAGCCATAGGAAAAGGAGGAAATCACGCCATTTGCAACAACATGGGCGGAACTTGAGGGCATTATACCAAGTGAAATAAGCCAGATAAAGACAAATCCTATATGATCTCACATATATGTGGAATTTAAAAAAAAACAAAAAAACAAACTTAAAGAAACAGAGAACAGATTGGTGGTTGCCAGAGGTAGAAGAAATGGGTGAAGATGGGTCAAAGGTACAAACTTCCAGTTATAAGAGGATTATGTCTGGGGTATGTGATGTACATCACGGTTATTACAACTAATAGGACTTCACTGTACACGTGACAGTTGCTAACAAAGTAGATCTTATGGGAAGGGATAAATGTTAACCACACTTACTATGTAGCTCTGGCTACAGAACCTACCCTCTTACCTTCTAGCCTTGCTCTGCCCACTGCAGTAGCCACTGGTCACATGTGGCTGCTGAATACTGAAAATGTGGTTGGTCCGAACAAGATGTGCCGTGGGAAATACACATTGGATTTCAAAGACTTAGTCTGAAAAAGAATCGAAAACATCCTGTTATTTATATTGATTACCCATAGAAACAATATTTCAGATATATTCAGTTAAATAAAATGTATTATTATGATTGCTGCAATACTGTTTCTTTTCACTTTTTCTTAACAGGGCTCCAGAAAAGTTTAAATGACATTTGTGATTCACGTTGTACGTCTGCAGGACAGGAGGGCAGTCCTGTACTGACCTCATAGCTTGGGGCCAGCATTAAATCAACCGAGACAAGGAGAGGACCTAGCGCAGTGCCTGAAACAAATTAAGCATTAATTTGTTAATGCTGTTAATATTAGTTATATTAGTTAATATTAGTAAGATTAATATTGTTAATATTAGTTAATTGTTAATTATTAGTAATATTGTTAATTAGTAATTGTTAATATTAGTAAGATTAGTGGTTTTCAAACTTTATAGTCAACTTTGTTTTTCAAGCCACTTCTTAGATTTAGAAAAGGAGTTCTGGGGGTGTCTGGGTGGCTCAGTCTGTTAAGCGTCTGCCTTCGGCTCAGGTCGTGATCCCAGGGTCCTGGAATCGAGTCCGGCATCGGGCTCCTTGCTCAGTGGGGAGCCTGCTTACCCCCACCCCACACGCACAGCTCATCTTCTCTTTCTCTCTCGCTCAAACAAATATATAAAATCTTTAAAAAAAAAAAAAAAAGGTGTTCTGATCAAAGCAGAGAGAACTTGAGTTCCCCCAGGGACCCGTTCGCCCTGGGCACCACCTCCAAAGGTGGGAAACCCATGCGGTCAAGTCATTCTAAAATGTCCTTGAAGCTCTAGCTCCTTCAGAGAAGGTGAAGGAGTGATATGAGATAAAAACCACGGTGTCTGCCTGTCAATGGCAGTCCTTGAAAAATGACCATGGACCTCAAATGTTCTCACCAGAAAAAAGGAATGACAATCACGTGACATGATAGAGGTGTTAGCTAATGCTCCAGTGGTCACCATATTGCAATAGGGAAGTGCACCAAATCGAATCAACCCATGTACGCCTTAAACCTACACAGTGTCATATGTCAATTACATCTCAATAAAAGTTAATTAATCAATTACCCAAAACTAAGATCATAGAAAAACACTACCATTTTTCTTGGGAGAATCAAAGTGGTTTGGTCCCGGGGCTAGCTAGACACAATCCGGAAATCGGGGTGTCATAAACGTGAATGGGAGGAGAGGGTCCCCGCGGGCCCCCGGATCATTAGCTGCATATACAATACCCATGGGCCACAGCACCACTCGACCTCCACTCCTCATAACCGCTGACTCCCCATCCATGCACAGCCTGGGGAAGGCTCTCGGAGCTGACCCCAGGCACTGACCCCTAGGTCCAGCTCCGGGAAAGGGCGGCAAGTGACACTCAGCCCAGACACCACAACGACTCTGCTGTCCTGAAGGCAACTCTGGGCTGTCAGTCCCCATGTCTGCCAGCCAAGCCTCCTGGCTCTTCCTACAGCCCTCGCCCCTGGCTCTCTTGCTCTGTGTGTGTGTGTGTGTGTGTGTGTGTGTGTGTGTGTGTGTGTACGGGGACAGCAGCCAGCTCTCTGCCGGGCTCTCTAACAAGTTCCACGAGTCTGTTTGTTAAAGAAAAATTCCAGTGGGTCCATCCAACACATGGAACTCAAGTACAGAAATTATATTTATCCACCCCACTGCCAAGGAGATCACATGCCCCGTGAGTCACTCCAGATGTGCTCAAAAACAGAGTCTCTCTGTGGAAGCCCAGTCCCCCAATCCCGGAGAGAGTCGAATTAGCAGAGGTCCCAATTCCTGCCCCCCCCACTCCCCCCCTAAGAGTCTGCCTCTGCCTCCACCCTTCTGGGGCAGGAGAGGGCATCTGTGCACTTCTGTAAAGGGAAGGGGGTAGGAACTATATCTTCGCTCTGGGTGGACCCGTACGGGCATACCTATAGCTCCTGAGGTCCCACTGGGTTTGAGGACAACTTGTCACCTTTCTGGAGGAGAAGATGTGTTGGAAAACGCTGCTGCTTCTGCTCTTGTGTTACGATGCCCAGGCTACTGTGTCCCACAGGTGGAGCAGGGGTAAGTTGCTTTCTATTTGCCTGTCGGACGTGCATTACTCTTTCTTAAATACAATTAGGAATTGGGGGGAGAAAGAAGAAGGTGGTGGAAGGACATTAGAAACCCTACACCACCACCCTCCTTTTATCTCCTCTCTGCCAATAGCTTTATGATCCTTGACATGTTAGAAGGTGCTAGAAGCTGATGAGGGATGGGACACTGGAAAATACCAAAGCCGCTGAGGGAACTCGGTCAAGGTGAAGAACGCAGAGGGCATGCCTTTCTGACACGCCAGAGCTAAGTCATCTTTGCTTCCAAGAATGCGAGCAGACTCCCTTGAGCATCCCTCCCAGCCCCCTGCTGCTGCAGCCAGGCAGGGCTTGTGAAGAGCAGGTACTAAGACTGATGCTAGTATCGTGGGACTGTGGGTGCTGGGGTGCAGGAGGCCTGCTACCTGGGGGACGCCGACAAGGGGCCCTGGGCATTGGCTGTCCACGTGGAGGTCTCCAAGGTGCTTCTGAGCAGGGGTGACCCATCTTTCCATCTGAGCAGAGCCGGCCCAGCGGCAGGAGAAGAGGGACCCTTTAGCATTCACTCAAGTGTGGGTCAGACAGCTACTCCTACCAGCCGGGCAAAGGGAGCCCGGCAAGGCTGTTCCCTCATGGCCGACTTCCTTTCCCTCGGGACCCCATGGCATCCTTTCTCTATGCCCAGGACTGGCTCCAGGTGGCAGACCCTGGCAGCATGTCCGGCCAGTTAGAGGTGATCACTGCTGGTGACCGAGGGAGCAGTGGTGTGGACCACTCCATGCAGAACTCAATCCTCTCCACTGCCTTAAAGTCAACTGAGGTCTCCCTCCCCAGAAGCACTGGAAAAAGAAGGCAGGCTCATAGGAGTTTCTAGAGATCCAAAAGAGGGCGTCAACTGGCAAGGCAGGAGGGGTGGGTGTGGGGCTGAGCCTCCAGGTTCTCAAGGAGAGTGCTGGGGAAGGAAGGAGCGGCCAGTGTGGACCAAGATGCACAAAGCAAATGAATCTGACACAGGTGGGGAGCAAAAGGCATTCACTTATTTGCGTTTTATTCCCTCATTTTCAAGCTTGAGATGAGTGATTTGCCAATTCTCTGAGCTGAGCTGTGAAATGATCGTTACCCAGAGGCAAATAATTAATGGAACATTTTCCTTTTTTTCTGGAAACATCACACACACACACCCTCCGTGCTCACGCCGTGCACAAACTTTGGAGGCAACACTTAGGACAGCAGAGACCTCCGCGTTACATTCGGCCACTTACCCCTATGTGCTACTAGGAGTCTTTCCTCATTTGCCTATTAGAAAAAGATGATAATACCCACCCTCCCAATGCACAGCCTGTTAGAAAGCCAAATGAGATAACTGGATTTGTAACAAGGCTGTAAACACCACAGCCATGTCACAGGCAATCCTGCAAGAAACTCAAAGATTTAAGCTCTGCCTCTCATTGGCTGTGTGATGTCTGGCAAGTCTCTTAACCTCTCTGAGCTTCGGTTCACTAATAAGTCACATATTAACAATAACAGCGCTAATCTTCACTGTGTGTGGTAAGGGTCATGTTCAAAATGTAAATAAAATGCTTTGTAAATGGTGAAGAAGCTTATCAATGTGAATTATTACCTATCACTTAAACCAATGAAAAAAATTTCACTGAAGAAAATTTGAGGTTCTCACTTAACAGAAGGTTCTATGGCAACATCCTGGGGACGCTCGGCCTCTAAATAATAACAACAAATCTATCTAGAGACAGGAAGCCAGTAGAGATGGAACAGAGGCCATGATGAGGCCACTTGGTGAAGTCCTAGATTAGTGGTTCCCGGCAGAATCAACAAGTGATAGCATCCCTCCAACCATCATCAAGTGTTCCACGTAGTTGATTTTTTTTTTTCATTTTTAACATTTTTTCCTAATTATAAAAGGAATACTCAATTGTCATTTTTTAAAGATGGAATGGGAGTCACACCCAAATAAAAATAATTTTTCCAAATGTACTTAGCTGTTCCTTTCGTCTTCATCCTTACCCCAATCCCCACCCCAGCACCAGGCCTAATTTAGAAGAATTCCCTGTTTAGAAGAATTGCCTGTCAGGGGGCGCGTGGGTGGCTCAGTCCTTAAGCGTCTGCCTTCAGCTCCCGTCATGATCCCAGGGTGCTGGGATCGAGCCCCACATCGGGATCCCTGCTCCGTGGGAAGCCTGCTTCTCCCTCTCCCACTCCCACTCCCACTCCCCCTGCTTGTGTTCCCTCTCTCGCGGTCTCTCTCTGTCGAATAAATAATCTTTAAAAAAAAAAAAAAAGAGAGAGAATTCTGAAACAGCCTGAGAGTCCTCCTGCACTTCTGCCCAAAAACCTCCCTCCCCCACCCCCAGCACCCTGGCCTCCACCCTCCCCCGCCCCCAAGTGGAAATGTAGAAATAAGCCCAAAAGGAACACACCCTGCCTTCAGGACAGCCCTTTTCCTACCATTCTCGGGGCCTCTCCCTAGAAGCACTCTCTAGGATTCCGCCCTGGGAGGCAGCTTTCCACACCAGCCGGGCAGGCCCGCTGCTCCAGCCCCACCAACAGCCCGAGACCCATGACTCACCTGTGGTTAGTGAGGCCCACCCGGAAACCGGACACACCTGGCCGAGCCCCCAGGTCCTGCCAGAACCCCACTTGGGGGGCTGAGGGGAACTAACTGGTCTTTAAAAAAGAAAAAGAAATGTACGTATTACATACTATACCTGTTTTTATTAAATACATGCAAATTATTCTTTTTAAAAGCACGTGAATAGGGAAGGCTGGCCCTTCAGTTACCTGGCAGAATTTATGTCATTTTCAGGAGTCCCTTTAAGTGCTGTGTGTGTTTTCAGGAAGGAAGGGAAGGGCCTGTGGCCAGTGTTCAGTAAGTACTGACTAACAAGACTCACATAACTGAGCGCAGCCCCCTCCCACCGCCCCGTGCACCCCCCCCCCAACAGCCCCAGGGACTCCAAGGGGCGGGTGGCTCTTCTGACCATCCACACACAGGTAAGGAAACTAGAGAATTGGCCAGCAGTCGAGGAGCCCCAGATCACTCAGCTGGAAGGCTAGAGCTGGATGTTGTCGCCCACCCCACATCTGTGGCATCAGACTCTCGGGTGCTCCCTGCAGCCCTAGGCTCCCCCCTGGGGGGGGGCAGTCCGGCCCCTTCAGAACCACTCCCAGAGGACCCCAACACACGGGGCCAAGATCCTGGCCCCTGAAAATGTCACTGCGTTTCTGAAGGGTTGGCCCAGGAGCAGAAAAGTAAATGACATCAGTAAGATCTCACAAAAGATCTTTTCATAAATGAGAGTTTTTCCTTTCCACACCCACCGCCATTTCCATGGAGTTGCTTCAACTGCTTCCTTAGAAGTACCATATTTTGGCTTGATATGGTGTGCAGTTTGAATCCTTTTCAACAAGCTCTTTGGTGCAAACGGTTTGTACAGTTGTGTGGGAACCATGGTTAGCCTTAATACCCTTCTTTCTGTTCTATTAAACATATTTGGAAGGTTGTGGGGAGGAAGATTTTTATCCCAGATTACAAAAAGTCAATGAGAAGGTCAGGCTGCAGAGAAAAGACAGGCTCTTCCATTTAAGGAGACTTCTGTCTGTATGTCTGGGCAAGAAAGCTCGGACAGGCTACAGGGTAGGGGAGACAGGTGTCAGCCTTGACTGAGATTATTAAAAGGAGCTTCTCCCAGGCCCAAATGCAGGCTCCTCGGAGATAAAGGGAAGGGGTGGTAGAGATAGGAGACCACATCTACATTTTGATCATTAGCTGGCACCTGGAACTAAAAATAAGTTCTAGAATGATCCTTTTAGAAAGAGAAGAATTTAGGGGCACCTGGGTGGTTCAGTCGGTTAAGCATCTGACTCTTGATTTTGGCTTAGGTTTTCATCTCAGGGTCTAGAGTTCAAGCCCCGCCTTGGGCGCCACATTGGGTGTGGAGCCTATTTTAAAAGGAGGGGAGGGGAGAGAAGGATTTAGTAAAGCACTCTGAAAAGAATGGGGTTTAGTGACAAGGGGAGTTAATGTGTTTCTATGGGATCATCTACTCCTTCAGTAGTTGTGGGCAGGATGCTATGCACTGGGAATACAGCACCGAACAAAACAGACAAGACCCCATGCCCTCAGGAAGTGAGGGAAACAGATATAAACACATATATAAAGACATCTAGTTTGTTTGATGACAATAAATTAGGAACAGAGTATAACAGATTATACTTCTAAATAGAGGAATCAGGGAGGGTGTCTCCCTGAGGAGGTGACTAGAAGGAAACTTGGGAGTAAGCCATGCAATCCCTAGAGAAAGTATCCCAGGCAGAGGAAATAGAAGTGCAAAGGCCCTGTGGCAGAAGCATGCCTGGTATGCTCACAGAGCAGTGAAGAAGCCTTTGGCTGTGGTGGCGGGGGGTGGGGGGGGTGGGGGAGAACAGGCTCAGAGAGGCAGGAAGAAGGCAAATCACGTAGCACCTTGTAGCTACAAGATCATTTGATGATCTTTGGCTTTTACTCTGAGTGAGATGAAAAGCCACTGACAGTTCTGGACAAAGGAGTGACAGCCTCTGACCTATGTTTTCATAGACTCACTTTAGATGTATTAAGAATGGTGGGGCTCCTGGGTGACTCCATCGGTTAAGCATCTGACTCTCGATTTCGGCTCGGATCATGATCTCAGGGTCGTGAGTTCAAGACTCACACTGGGCTCCAGGCTCAGCAGGGAGTCTGCTTGAGATTCTCTCTCCCTCTCCCTCTGCTGCTCCCCCTGCTCACTCTCTCTTTCTCTCAAATAAATGAATAAATATTGAAGAAAAAAAAAAGAATAGAACGAGGGTGGGAGCCAAGGATGGAAGCTAAGACAACTTTAGGAGAGGCACCCAAGCCTTGAACCCAGAGTCTAGCCGAGATGTTGCAAGAAGTAGACGGATTCCAGATATATCCTGAAGGTAGAACCGGGTAGATTTGCTGATTGGTGGGATGTGCGATGTGAAAGAAAAATCGAGGATGACTCCAAGGTGGAGTGGTGGGGAACACTACAGACAGCAGGATGGGTGTGCAGGGGGAGCAGCGTTCGTACATGTGTGGTGTGTATGTGTGTGTGTGTGTGTGTGTGTGTGTGTTTGTCTGGTATGTGTGGGGGTATGGTGCATGCGTATGTGGAGTGTGTGTGTGGTATGTGGTGTGCATGGTGTGTGGTGTGGAGTGTGTGTGTGTGTGTGTTGGGGTTGGGCGTGGGTATGGGGTCAGGGGAGGCAGCTGTTACAAAGGGGCAAGGACATGCCCGCCGGCGGCTGGGGGGACGGACATCTGGTTGGGGGCACGAGGCTGGAGGTCAGCCCAGCAGCCCGTGTGGCTGGAAGAGAGGAGCGCGCAGGATGAGGCAGGACTCCGCACCGGGAAGAGGGAGGTGAGAAGAGCAGCTGGTTCAGAGGGATTTATTTTTTGTAAGACAGAAGTGTTGGTGCTGATGTGCAAGAGCCAGTAGCAAGGGGAAAGGAAAGACACAGGAGAGGAGAGAGAACAGGTGCCAAGGCTGAGTGCTGTCTTCATGGAGACGTCAGCCCCTGGGGGCCGCACGGGCACAAGAGCAGGGGACAAGTCCGAGTGTGTGGACAAGACGCAGGCAGCCAAATGAGAGGAACCAGGAAAGCTGGAGCGTGTTCAGGCAGCATGGAGAGGCCCCTGTGAGCGGAACGACCGTGAGCTCAGAAAGAGAACGTGCAACACGGCTATGTTTTCCCCTGGCCACGTTTGGGTGCACAGGCGCAGCAGGGGACAAGTGGCGAGATGGGCTGTGACTTCGCCAAGTGATTGCAGAGGCACAAAGGGGGAGCAAAGGAGTTGGGGGTCTCTGTAGGAGAGTGATCACAGGGCTGTAGTAAAGGGACCTTGTGTATCACAGGATTATAAATCAAAGTTAGAGAATTTTTAAACTTATGTGTGACACGGGGCGCCTGGGTGGCGCAGTCGGTTAAGCAACCAACTCTTGATTTCGGCTCAGGTCATGATCTCAGAGTCGTGAGACTGAGCCCCGCATCGGGCTCTGCGCTGGGTGTGGAGCCTGCTTAGGCTTTTCTCTCCCTCTGCCTTTCCCCCACTCATGCGCAATCTCTCTTAAAAAGAAAAAAAAAAGTTATGTGTGGTTCATTTCAGAATATGTATTATACCAACTGCATTCATTCATAATTAACTACACTATCTTTCCTGAGCCCAGTCTTGGGGCCGATACACCTACAAAAAAGATAGCATTGTTCTCCCTATCAGTGAGGTAGGGTTTGGGAGCCTGCAAGGTCTGGATTGAATCTCAGTCCTACTGCAAACAAATTGGGTGGCCTAGGGCAAGTTTCTTAACCTCCACGTTTCTTCGTCTATGAAATGGCATGTCGGCACTCACCTCACGAGGTGCGGATGGAAAGCCCCGGGCACGTCGACCAGCGCACCACGGGCTCATGCACTAACATGGTATCTGAGCTTCACATCTTAACAACCTTGGTCTGCGGTCCAAACGCATTCCTCAGTGGAAGACACGGGCAGAACATGCCCTAACACAGGACTCTCGGATCTCTGGATCCAGCTCCCGGACTGCACCTGCATGACCTGCAGCAAGCAAACCCGTTGTTCGATGCTGGTCTGTCCAGTGTACAACAGACCCTCAATGTCTGCACCCCCAAAGGCTCACATGTCCAGGGAGTCCGGGAGGAGGGGAGAAGCTCACAGTCCTCCTGCCCCGAGACCAGCCCTGTGCAGCTGACCATCATGCTAGGAGGCATGGAAGCCTCTGCTGTTCCCTGGTCACACTGAGTGGTCCTCGTGGGCACATTCACGTCCCGAAGAAACAGCTGGAGAGCGGGCTGGCTGCGGAGTGCTGCATGGAGAAGAAGACAAATTGGCCCAGTTTTACATTACGCAAAAGGCACAGGAAGTCAGTGATTTCAAAAAACCTGTCCCAGTAGCCTTCTTGCCTCAGGCTGCAGGCTCACATGGGTCCTCCCACACTGCTCCCCGCTGTCCCCTCTCTCAGAGAAGGTGCTGTGGCTAATGGCCATCCTCAGATCTCCCTCCCATCAGCCTGGTGAAGGCTGGGCTGCCCCAGGCCACTTACTAATCACCAGCAGCGAGCAGGCAGCCGAACTTACAATGACCTCCATCAAGGTAGGGGATGAGCTAGTCGGCAGGACAGGAAAACCCCAGCGAAGCCTGAAGAGTCTCAGTGGCTGTTTTGGTTTTGTGAGGCTTTTTAAAAATGCCTAGCTCATCTTTATTTTTTTTTAAAGATTCTTTTTTAGAAGATTTTATTTGTCTGGCAGAGAGAGAGAGAGAACAAGCTGGGGGAGCAGCAGGCAGAGGGAGAAGCAGGCTCCCCGCTGAGCAGAAAGCCCGATGTGGGGCTCGATCTCAGGACCCTGAGATCATGACCTGAGCTGAAGGCAGATGCTTAACCCACTGAGCCACCCAGGCACCCCCAAAATCCCTGGCTCATCTTTAAAATCATCCCCACATATATACTGAGCCTTCCCTTGAAGCCCAGGGTTATGCAGACATCGAGGTCAAGCAGGGGGAGCATAAACTTCCTCCTGCGCTCCCAGGAGCTGGCCACCCAGACGAACACGTTCAGGGTGACAAGCAGCAAGATGTGAAATGTGGAGACAGGATGCAGAAGGCATATGGAGCTAGAGAAAGGACATTGGTGGACAGCGGGGTTGCAGGGAAAGGTTTCCAGGGGGAGCAGGGCTGTGTGCCTAAACACGCGGGAGCAAGTCTAGTTTAAAGCTTCGCACATCCATGCCTCTGGGAGCCGGTCAGCTCTCACATGGGCCGTTTGCATTTCTGGCAGAGTCCGGCCTTCACTGTCATAGACAAGAACATCCGGAGTGACTGTATATTTAACCTTTTTTTCTTTTTTTAAACTTTATTTATTTGAGAGAGAGAGAGAGAGAGAGCATGAGAGGGGAGAACGTCAGAGGGAGAAGCAGACTCCCCATGGAGCTGGGAGCCTGATGCGGGACTCGATCCCGGGACTCCGGGATCATGACCTGAGCTGAAGGCAGTTGCTCAACCAACAGAGCCACCCAGGCGCCCTATATTTAACCTTTTACCCAAATGTTTTGCCAGGGACCAGACAAGCTTATTTCTCGCCCCCGCCCCCGCCAACCTCCAGCATCTCCGTGAAGGTGAATCTATCCTCTCCAGGCCTCACCTTACTTCCAAAGAGTCAGACCGGGGCCTCTCAAATGTCTGGCCCAGCAGTTCCACACCCAGGTCCGTAGAAAAGCAGCTACCAGACACCGTCTACACAGCCGCAGCAACGGGCAGAGCTCCGGCAGAAGGTGGGGGAAGCATGTGGAGCAGGAGAACAAGGAGGGAGGGGTCCATCTTTCAGATTTCTGTGCCCCACACACACACACTTTCTGGGGCAATGATCAGTCTCCTGGTCTAGAAGCTGAAGCTATTTCTAACAATCTTCCCCAAACTGTGTTATCATTTTTTAAAAAGTCAGAATAAGGGCTCTTGGAAACAACAGCGTTTTCATTATTAAGCTGAATTTTGAATCCGGAAGTATTTCCTTCCCCATTCTTTGAGAACTCAGGGTCCACTTGGGGTGTATGTGTTAAAGGAATGTCGGGTTCATAGGGAGACAGTTCAGCTGTGAAGAACTTCCTGGAAGGCAGCCAACCCCAAGTCTGAGATGACGGGAAGCAGAAAGGGCTCCATGCCCAAGGCATTCATTCCCTCCTATCCCCTTCACCTGCTGGGGTGTGAATTTTTTTTTTTTTAAGGGACCAATACCTGTAATTTCACAATAAGAATGGAATCTGGGGACAGGAATTAAAGAAGTAAAGTTGCTCTTGGATCCTATCCTGAGAATAGGGATTTCACCCACCGTTCCATGGTAAGAAGAAAAGAAGCGAGCGCAGAAAGAAGCAGGTCACATCTCATTCTAGGACCGGGTCTGATCCTGGTGTCATCTCCCACCGAGGAGAAAGTGGAGCCACAATACACACCCTCTTTGTGCCTCTACTCCTTTGTCTCCGAGAACATGATGGCCATGGTCTCTTCCGATGACCCCATCAGATGGGAGTGGGGTTTGCCTCATAGCAGGGCACCCTCTGCTGGACTGCGGGTCTGGATAACCCAATGCATCCCCACTGTAATGACCTGGGAGCTATAAAAAGTCCCATTGCCTACATCCACCCCAGAGATGCCCCTGAATTGGCCTAGGAGCTGGCCTTGGGCATTCGGGACGTCCCAAGCCCCCAGGTGATCCTGATGTACGGTCAAGGGTGAGAACCGCTGGGTTAACCTGAGTGGCCATAGGGCCAGGCCAGCTCCCTCTCCACAACATCAGGCCAAGCGCTCTCTGATTCTCAACTTCGGCAGCCATAAGGAGCTGCCATCAGAAGCCTAGGAAGCTTTGGAAAAAAATCTTCCTGTCCCACGTGCACCCTGTTCCATTACATCAGAGCCTCTGCAGCCGGGACCCACGCATCCGGCCCCTGGGTGACTCTAATGCACGGTCAAGGTTCCAAATCAGCGGAGCAGGAGATGCCTCCCTCCACATGACACTGTAGGCAGAGGCAATGAGTGAACAGAGGCCAAGGACTTTTCAAGCCCTAAAAACCACGATTCTGTGGGAAGTTGGCACTTTTCTGGCAAAGAAAACAAATTTTGCTAAACTGCCAGGCTAGGAACTAGTGCTTGGCGATTTATAGGCCCCTTCCCCCGAAATGCTCTGGGGAAGCAGAGCTGGTCACTCGGCCCGTCAAGGCCTCCTTCCATGCAGGGATTTGGTCAGCCTGCCAGGCTCTGCTGGGGGTGCCGAAACCATATTTATGCTAGCCCAGGAGGACCCTGTGGCATCGATAATAAATGAGTTACAGGGGGTGCCGGGGGGGCTCAGTCGGTTAACCACCTGCCTTCGGCTCAGGTCATGATCCCGGGATCCTGGGATCGAGCCCCGCATCGGGCTCTCCGCTCAGCGGGGAGCCCGCTTCCCCCTCTCCTTCTGCCGTTCGCCCTGCTTCCATGCTTGTTCTCTCTGTTAAATAAATAAATAAAATCTTAAAAAGGCAGGGCTGGGGTGTGAACGATCCTGGAGAACGGCAGTTTGTCCTGATTACTCCCATACTCTGTAATAGTTGGTCTTCTTCATCTGTCCTCTGTCCCTTCCCAATTCTCCTCCCCCCTCTACCTCCAGCAGCTTATCCATCTTCCTCCAACTACAACTTCTAAATGCCACCAAGGAAGAGCATTGACAAGTCATTGACTCCATACCAAATGCATCTCTAAGTCAGCCAGCCGTTGGGGGAAGCGCTGAGCTTGGCTCCCCACACCCTTAGGGCCAAGTGTCAGGGTCTTGTGGCAGCTTCCTTCTTGTACTTTGTCACCTGTATTCAGATTCTTGGCAGCTGTGTCTCAGATGGCCGGGGACCAGCCAGAAGTCTGATCCTCTGATTAAAAGGGTTGTCAAGAAATATAAACCAGCCCCTCCTATTGATAAAGGGAACAGTATTATTAGAGAACTCCTCTGTTGAACTGGGGTGGTAGGTGTCGGTTTGCTCATTTCTGTTTTATTTTGTTTTACATAAATTCCTTAGGGGATACATACTCCTAGACCTATGTATTTTTCAAAACTTTCTGGGGTGATTCTGGTGAGCAGCCAGGTTTGAAATCACTGGTCTGAAATAGTAACATCTGACATGCCTGGGAGCTCTCGGGGACACATCAGCGTCGTCTGTCACCTCTCCCCACTTCACGGCCACCACCACCTGGAGTCGGTCTCCCTCCAGACTGGCTGGCCAGCCTCCCGGCCACGTGCATACCGCAGCCCCTCCAGCTAACTCTGGTTTCTTGCAGCCGTGCTCTTCCCTGCTGCCCATCGGCCAAAGAGATCCTCATCGATGCCCTTGAACCCCGTCCTGCAGAGCTCCCTGGAGGAAGTCGAACTGCTCTATGAGGTAGGCAGAAGGGAAAGCGGTCAATTCAAGGCACGCAAAAAGCGTGTTTTTTGGAGATTACAGCTGGGATAGCTCCGTTTCTGACGGGCAGGGGCCACCCCGAAGCTCTCTCCCTCTGCCTCTCTCACCGGGCCCCTGAGACCCCACTCCTCCTCCAAGCCACAGGTGAATCCCCCAAGGCTGCTTTGACGGGTCCAGGATCAAATTCCAGGTTCAAGATCTGAGCTGTCGTTCTGGTTCTGCCCCCATCAGCTGGGTGACCTCGCGTCAGCCGCCATTGCTCTCTGGGCCTGGATCTCCTCCACTGTTAAACAAGGAACTACGGTGATCTCCAAAATTCCCCTCCCACCTTGACATCCTCCCACATCCTCTGTGAGCCAGTACTGGCTGGCTAAGACACAGCCTACTGCGGCCAAGCAATTGAGCTGGAGGAAGGGGAAGAGATTTCAAATCCTGCCACGGGGGACAAACTTGGCCAAGTCTGGAACTTGGGAGTCACAGGAACAGATCTGTTCTAGAAAGACAGCAGACAGTAGCATGGAGGATGGGTTAGAGCCAGGAGGGGTGGGAGACAGGGAGGCAAGTCAGAACTCAGACAAGAGGTATTTATGAGGTTCCTGGAATGAGCCTAGCACAGAGCAGGGAAGGCACATAGTGAACTCCTTGCTGCTCTTAAAGAACAGTTGAGAAATGAGGACACATCTCTGTAGCCCACTTAATTCCTAGCACAATTCTCTGCATCCTTCAAATTCAGCTTCGGATTTTAAATTACCCAAAAGAGTCAGTTTGTACTCTGGAAGATGTTTGGTGGGTGGGAGGGAGGAAGGGAAGCAGGGACTAGTTCTCCCATCAGGGCACAAGTAACAATAAGCAGTCCTTGAAATAGTGGCTCTATACCAGGCACCATATTAGACACCATCTGTATTTGTCTGACTTACTTCTCACAATATCCCAGGGAAGTATGTCACTGATCACCTCGCAGAGGAGGAAAATGAGCCTCAGATAAGTTAAGTAACTCATCTAAGGTTACACAGCTGGTGGGAAAGTCGGAACTAGAGACGCAGCTGCCTTCCTAAAAAGAATGTATGTGATAATGAATAAGTACAATGACGTCCTCAACGATGCCTGAATGCTTCCTGTCTTTCCACACCCCGTGTCCCTCTCCAGTTCCTGCTAGCTGAACTTGACATCGGCCCTGACCTGCAGATCTCCATCAAGGACGAGGAGCTCGCCTCTCTGAGGAAAGCCTCTGACTTCCACACCGTCTGCAACGACGTGATCCCCAAGCGCATCCCGGACATCCGCCGGCTGACCGCCAGCCTCTCCAGCCACCCCGGCGTCCTCAGGAAAGAGGACTTTGAAAGGACAGCGCTGACTCTGGCCTACACAGCCTACCGCACAGCCCTGTCCCAAGGGCATCAGAAGGACATCTGGGCCCAGTCCCTCCGTAGCCTCTTCCAGGCCCTGCGGCACGACCTGATGCGGTCCTCGGGTCCCGGAGCATCTCCCTGAGAGACTGGCCCGCGCCAGGACCACGGAGCAGGGGCCCACACACACAGTCATCCAAATACTCTTCACTCTCTACTCCATCTACAGAGCCCAGCAACAAAACCCACGCCAGCAACTCAGAGTAGCAGAGGTTAAAATAAATCCCTCCACGTTCTTGGACCCTTACAGATTCCTGACTAGCACGTCTGACTCATGTCACAGTGCGACCTGGGCTAGAAGAAAGGGCTAGAGCGGGAATTTGAGATGCCTCCAAAGGCCCAGTGATTTGCATGGTGAAATGTAGGAGTCTCAGCCATGCTCCAACACCAAGTGACAGCCATGAAAAGCCGAGGGCAAGCACAGAGCTGGAGGAGACAGCACAGAGGTTTGGGCATGGCGGGAAGACCAGGGACAGACATCAGGCTGTGAGGTTGATTGAACATCTTTCCAAAGGTTCTTCAGTAAGAGATTTAAAACAAACAAACAAAAACAACCTAGAGCTATAGCCAAATAAATACACTGTTGGTCAAAGATATACTTCTCACCTTTTCCAAAAGTCACCAAGAAGAATCAGTTAGAGAATCAGTAATTTTAGGACCTATAGGTCTTGATTCTTCTTCTCTGAAAGCTGACCTAATAAGGAGAAACATGAAGGGGGCCCACAGAAAGGCTGCGAGCTGTCATGCCTTGCCTTCTGAACAGAGCGAGCAAGCTAATGCAGAGAGGTTCACCCTTGTCACCCTAATGGAGAGGTGGCGCCAACGGCCATGTCTATTCAGATGCTTAAAGTCATTTAGCATCATCAGAAAATGAGGTGCTCCAAGTAAAACTAATTTTTCGCATGACGGGATTTCCCCTTTCAAATGTCAAAACTTTCCTTTGAGCAATATTAACTTGGTATCTTTTTAAACTCTACATACGAAACACCTTAGGCTTTTATTCAATATCTCTGAAACACCCTGGTAAAGGAGTTGGATAAAATAACCTCTAAGATCACTCTACTTCTGAAATGTCCATAATCACTGAGCTAAGTGTGAGTTATTACAGGGAGGACAGCAGGACCTAAGGGGTCCGCTGGACCATTTGCCCCGATCCTGGAAGGCCCCAGGCTTTGCTACTTGTGTGTGTGCTGTGAGCTCTTCTGCTACCTTCCTCACTGTGAGGCTGTAAGATGCACTTTCTTTCTTGCCAACATAACCCGCCCTTTGCAACATGTTCTTTCTCAGTCGCTAGCACCTGCTATCCCACAAGACGGCAAGGCTTTTGTTAGAATTCTGTGTTAAATAGGAGTTAGTAGATGAAGATCTCTGCTAGCAGGAAAGCACTGGGCTCTAATGTAGACTCCCCACCAACTCAGAGATCCTTCTGGTTCTCCTAGGTGGATGGCTGATTTTGGAGGCCAACGTTGCAAGAGGTCTAATCTTCAAATGAGTGAGACCTCATCAGGCTAAATTTGATTCTGAAATGGGTATTTAATAGTTGTCATCTGATGATGCCCAAAGCTGCTCTGGACTTCTTAAAAACTTTGAATAAGGGATCGCTGAGCAGCACAAGCTGCATAATCACTTTGGAGAAATAGTAGGATGGAGGAAGAAGGTATTCATCATCAGAGAAGAATACAGATTGGCATCCTCATGTTCTTGGGTTCAGAAGATTAATAACTGTCAGTCTCTCTGGTTCTCATTCCCTGGTTGTACTTTTCTCTTACTTCCTTCAAATGCAGTCTCTGATATTTGCTTTCGTTTAGTTTTTCCCTTTCTAATATTATGTGTTCTCTTTGATGTGGTCACTAAGCTGATCTCTTTATTTTAGTTGGTGTTTCTTCTGCTCTATCTTTGGGCCCAACTCTGATTATCTTTGTATCCACTTCTTAGAGGCATCTCCCAGTCTCTTTTGGCTGACTTTTGCTCACTCGAGCTCTGCCTGCCTGCACTCTGGCCCTCACTGTCTTTCTGCCCCTTTTGGGTATCACTGTCTGACTCAAACAAAGGTCAATGTATAGGGTTGGGATTCCCCAAAAGGTAGATTAGCCTCATGGCCTGCCTTCACTATCTGTCCTTTCCCTGGATGTGGGGTGGGAAAGAGGTGAGCAGAGGCCTCAACCCTTCGACATTGTGCGAAAGCCCAACCTCAGAGTCTTACATCCCACCCCAGGACTCCACCCCCCTTAGGTTGGATCTGAGTGCTTTCTTCCTTTCACTGGGTGGAAAGACCACCTGAAGGCCCTGCCTTCCATGTTAGCGATACCCATGGCTGCTCGGAGGGGTAAGAGATCTGTGAATGGGAGGATGGTTCCCAGGACCGGTGATAAAATGGTAGTTCATTCACCCTGCAGCAAAAAATTGAAGGCACTTGTGTAGTCATAAATCAGGGCCCATATTTATGTGGCTGGCAGTCAATGACTGAAAAAAAAAAGAAACAAGAAGGGCATGACCTTTTTAAAGACAAAGGAAAATTCCACTTTTACTAAACAGATGATCCTAGTGACTATTTTAGGCTGAATACAAATTGACTTTACCTACAAGAACAGTTTATATAATAACTTCATCTACATGCAAAATCAAATATAACACTCACCTCCACCACCCCAAGACCCGACCCTCTGCTCAGTGAACAGTAAAGCAGTAGACTGGACAGAAACAGACTGTCTCATTTTGCCTCATTAATACCACACTGTAACACCATGATCACAACTGGGCCACATTTTGTCGTATGTACGCAGCATAGACAGAATAATCTAGGGCATCGTGTCTGTCGTGGAAATTTGCCTGTAACTTATGGAACTTTTGGAAATTTTCCTGTAACTTACGCCATTTGCCTATAACTAATTCTGCCATTTCTATACTGTTGGGGGCTTTTAGGATCTAAAAATTCTGGAAGCGTCTTCTAGAGTTGGCATCCTCCTGGCTACCTCCGGTGTCACTCGAGAGACATTGAAAAACATCTGTGTGCTGAAACGTCATCTTACCTTGAATCTGAAAGAGAATCAACTCCGTGACAAATGTCAGAAGAGATTTCCAGAGGTGAATGCTTGTCAAATGTCTTTACATGGCACCCCTTGGTTTCCTAACCCATTTTAACATCTTATTTTTTTTATTGTGGTAAAAAAACACAAGGTGAAATTTACCACATGAATGTCTAACTGTGCAGTACAATAGTGTTAGCCAAATGTGCTCTGTGCCAGGACAGAACTTTTCATCTTGCAAAAAAATGATACCTCTGAACAACTCCCCTCCCCACTCTCCCCCGCAGTGCCTGGCAACTGGCTTTCTACTTGCTGTTACTAAGAGTTTGACTACTTTAGATACCTCATCTAAGGAGAACCTGCCTTCTATCTCTCAAACATAGTATTCTGGAAAATGTTTTCTTCATCTGAAAAACGGATAGAGTCCTGAAGAAGAACTACTGGTCTCAACTGGGTCGCTCACCTTACCTAATTTTATTTAACAATTATTCACTTATGGTGTAATAAAAATGTCCTGATCGAGTTTACTAGGCTCCGTGGAATCTTTGTTATGTCAGATTATCTCACCAAAGAATTTGAAGGTGTCTAGGGGTTGAATGATGGATGTTGACTTCTGCAGCTGTTTATTATTTTCCAGCCTCTTTAATATTTGCCACCCAAACATCACATCTGTGGTCTTGTTCATTCTGAGTCTCCAAATCAGCACAAGAATGAGGCCCGAATGTAACAAATATGGTAGCCCACTCTTTCACATGCATTTAAAGAGATGGGTCATCATGGCCCATCCTACAATGGCAAGATAACCTCGAAGGGAACCTCGACGGTCCATAATTGCCCCTGCCTTGGAAGTCAAGAAGAACAGGTTTTCTGGAGTCACTTCTCCAGCCTCTCTGCGTTTAGCCTGAGGATCATTTCCAACTGCAGACCCTGGAATGCCATTCTTGCATTCTGTGAATTCAAGAAAAACATGGGTAACCTTATCCACATGTCCCTTCTGAGAAAAGAGGCTGACAGCTTCTCCCGATCTCTAAGCAGCAGAAATTGCAGAGTGCAACGGCTGCTAAGGCCCTGACCCTGAACTTGTCAACTTCATCCCTGCCCTCCCACCTCTTTCCGCCTTGCATCCCAGTCAAAGGAAGCTTTCTGGTTTTTGGTTTTTTGTTTTTTTTGCTAAAAAGCCTCAGAGTGGAGCATCTGAGTACCTACTCCAGTCAAGAAAGACCACTGACATCTGGGCTCCAAGAGCCTTTGAAATGAGACCAGCTTCTAGACTTTTCCGGAGAGGTAGCTACCCTTCCCAGTCTCCCTCAAAAAGGTCTGTGGTCTTTCTTATAGGCTAACACCCTCTGCTGACCCAGATACTTCCGATTCACTCAGACGCCAAAGTAAATGATCTTTGTCATCAGGGAAGTCCGAAGGGCTTAATATTGTACTCTCTGGGGGCAAATTTCTCCAGAATTATTATTTCATTTTCTCCCCCCGCAAACGCATCTTCCTAAGGACTAGGTTCGTAAGTGCTCTCCCAGGGAAAGCTCTGCGTAAGTGGGATTATGTTCACGATGACGATCATCACTGCAGCCCCTAGGATGTTTGAAAAACAAAAATAAGCTTTGCAAGTTGCCTAGGTTCTGCCGACTCAGCGGGCCCCTGCTGGGACCAATCACAGCCCGCCTCTGGAAGAGATACTGCCTGATCTTTCCAACGTACTGATTGGCTTTGAGGCATGGGCGGGGCCACTGCCTGGGTCCGGCTCCCCATAGGTGAGGGAAAGTTAAGGTGGGCCTCCAGCAAGATTTTTGTCCGGTGACAGCAAGGAAAGTCTCGGGGATTTGTTTTGTTTTGTTTTGTTTTTTCTGCTTTGGAGGCCCAGGTTCAAGGCAAATTATAAGTGGGAAACCAATTTGAAGGAAAGAAATTGGAACCGAGTTCAGGTGCCAGGTCCTGGGAGAGAAGACCAGCCCTGTCTGAGGTCTGCATCGGCCGCTGACCAAGTTGGGGGCCTGGGTTAAGGGAAGGGGGTACGGCAAGGACAGGTGGAAGAGAAACTGGTACTGCCCCAAAGAGGCCATCAGGGAGAGCAAAACTGATGGAGGGCGCTAGTCCATGCGCTTGGTATTTTTAATGGGTTAAAGCCTTTACATGATTTCTTCAAGGCTAACCGGCTGCAGCAAAGCTGTGCCTTTGGTTGGCTAGGGGGCTTTCTGCAGAGCCCTAGAATGAAGCTTCTCTACTACTAAGCAAGCGAAGGGGGCCCCCACTATGCCTCGGTTCAGCCTCCTCTCCTGGTCCCTTTCTGCTGGGCGTGAAACGATGCTCACCAATCCCACCTAAACCAGGAGGCAAGGAGCCCAGCCTTTTTTTGCACACAGGAGCTGTCACTGCCCTCCTTTTCTGCCCCCAAGACAAGAGAGGATTCTTGGAAGCCGAGTAGGGTTTCAGAAGTCTTTCTGGACCGAGACCAGCGTGGTGAGAGGCGAAGGCCGCCGGCGGCTGGCGGGAGGCAGGAGGGGGACTCCCAGGGCCACCATGGGCCTGCTCAAGGGCCTCCTCGGGGCAAGAAACCTGCTGCTCGTTATCTTCGTGCCACTCCTGCTGCTGCCCCTGCCCATGCTCCACCCCAGCAGCGTGAGTACCGCGTGTCCCCTCGTGTCCCTGAGAGCCAGCCGTCGGGGGCGAGGGCAGGGGGGGCCGAGGGATGGGGTGCCAGGCAGCTCCTCCTTGCTCCGGGGCTCCAGGCATGGACGGGTCTTTCTCGGGGAGGCTTGAGTGCTTTCTTCCACCACGCTGCCACTTTCGTCCCTCCGCCCCCTTCCCAGGGCCCTGACCGCGTGGCCCCCGGCCAGGGGTGAGGTTGACCGGGGCAGCTGAGCAGGCTGAGGGGTGCTACCCCATCCTCGGGCCGCCGGAAAGGGGGCCAAGCACTGTGCCCGTGGGGAGAGGGCCACGCTCCTGGGCCGGCATTTGGCCTGGGCTCAACGGGGTCACCATGTGACCGGCTCTCTGTGAGGGAGCGGGAGAGCAGGGAGGCCTCCCAGCAAGGAAACCCGGAGGGGGGGTGTGGTAATGCGGGAGGGAGGGGATTACCCTGCAGGACTGGGGGGTCGCAGATGGGGCATGGGAGGAGATGGGGGGGAGACCCACAGAGTCTCCTCTGCACCCACCAGGGTCTGTGGTTCTGATAACCAAACTTTGAAATGCAATCTCTGAAGTCCCTCTGAACCTTACTTTGAAAGCAGAGCTTGGCATCTTGCCCCAGTCCCATGCATAAGGCCCTTTGATCATGTATTCTCTGTGTTTTCTTCTCTGTGCCCTTGAAGGAGACACATTCAACCACGCGATACAAAAGAAAGAAGAGCCCCCAACTCTAGACCATGACCCAATTTTTGAGCGGTTTACATGAGCAGAGGTGCCAAAGCTTCGGCTCTGCCTTCTGCTGGCTCCTCAGACCTTTGCTGGCCTCCCTTGCCTTCCTGTCTCCCTCCTCCACCTCCCCCTTTTCCCTTCCTCCTCCCCCTCCTCCTCTGGGGGGGCTTTGCCCCTTGTCCTGCAGGCACTACCCTTGAGACTTTAGGAAAAATAAGCTAAGAGAGATTAATCATGTTTGTGAGAGGGGAAGAGATTTTTCCAGGCAGCTCCCGGAGTAACTTGGTAACCAACATTGAGTTAGAAAGTTTAATAGAGGGGATTAGAATGGCTCGTCTTAAAAACAAACTGGCTTAAATCTTTACTAGAATACATTCCCCAGAGTGCCAGGGAGCCGCAGAGTAACAGCCGGCTGGGATTAGCAGGCAGTGATTGCTGCTGACGGTTTTCCTGGGCCCCTGCTAGTCCATTCTCCGCTCTGTCCAAATGGGCTGATTGGTCTTTCTTTCTTTTCTCAAGATTTGTTGTTGTTGTTGTTACTCAATATCTGAGGCACTTAAGGGAACGTTCACCAGAGACACAGTGCCCTCCTCTCCGTGGTGGTACCAGGCACCTCTGTGTCCCCCGAAGTCAGCCCCATTTTGGGGGACGATGACTCTGGGGTGTGGTGTTGCCTACTTTTCATTCTGGGGCCCTGGCTTTGATTTGAGCTTCTCAGCCACCAATGACTCGTAAGAAGAATCCACAAGAAGAAACAAAATAAAATAACAAGTTACTGAAGTAGGCAAAATAATCTATAAATCTGATGGAAGACAGGTATTATTTTAAAAAGAAGAGAAAAAATCTTGGGGGGAAAAAAGAGGAGAGGCAAAGGAAGAGCAGGTGAACCTCTGCTCTGTTTGGATTTGTAGATAACCTTTGAAGAGATTTTTACAGTTGGACTTACAGAGACCAAGGAACACTGCCCCTCCCCCCACTATGACGGCCCAGAATGCTTCCGGATATCACCCAATATCCCCTGGACTGGAGGGGCGGGGCGGGGAGGTACAAAATCGTCCCCTTTAAGAACAAGTGCCTTTTAGGAAAGTGGACCTAACATTACCTCAGAGCCTCCCAGTCGGTGTACGTGGGTGCACCGTGGGTGCACGTGGGTGGATACGGGGACTCCCATGGCCCCGGGGACAGCTAGATGGAGCCCAGTGTGGCCAGTGTCCTCAGAGCTGGACGAAGCTCGCTTGCCACTTACCCAGGGTGCCCTGCAAAGGTGATTTCTGTGTGTGTCACAGTGTCAACGAGAGCCCTGCTCTTCTGCAATGACATAAACTCACCGTGAGGTCACGCGCGCCCACAGTAAGCACAAACCAACACATAGAAGGGCTCTCACTCTGGAGCGTCAAACTTTTAGATTCTGATATTGAATCCCTAGGATTCCGAAGGGGACCAGGTTGCTCAGGGCTGGCGCTGAGGGAGGGGCCCTGGCCCGGAGTTCCCGGCCTGCCGTTCTAATGGTTCTTCGAAGAGACAAGCCACAGCTACACCCCAGGAACGATTAGAATGACCTTCTGCTTTTTCCTGCCCAGCTCTCTGACACCAGGGGCCCAGACTTGGTCTCCTATGTTCCAGAAGAGGAGGGCACCAGAGGGGCTTGTTCACTGAGCCCTGCCTCAGTGTCCCTGGTGGGATGAAGGTTACACCCAAGCCCCAAATGAAATTTCAGAAAGGCCTCACAGTCACGTATCACAGGAAATAAACAGACCTCAAGCCCCTTCCTGTGAAGTTTGAATGGGACATCACTGAGGTGACCGGACAGCACAGGAAAGGAACCAATGGACACATCAGTTGGTAGCAGAGTCAGGAAACTTCCCGTTTGGGAAATGCCATTTCTGAGTTCCCTCCTTTATTTGTAAACAGAAGCCAAAAAGAACTGACAATACTCCCCTTTAAAGGCACTATCGGAATACGCCTCAGCCCCTACACACCTGCTGACTAGTGGCAGTGATAAGGGGCTGAGGGTTTCCAGAATATTCTCTCCAATAGATAGATAAGAGAAACCCGATAGCCAGCAGAGGAACCCAATTCAGTTCAACCAAAGTTAACTGAGCCACCTGCCAGACACTGGCCAGATGTGGGGCCCCAGGATTCCTGTAATCAAACCTCACAAAGCTTTTGGGGGGTTATCTAAATACAAGCTTACCCACTGAATTTTGAGAAGGTTCAGAAGGAGCAAAAGGAAGTTTATGTAAATTCCATGGGTGAATGTCGTGAGAAATATGGAAAAGGGCCTCTGGAGGTGGCCTCTTGGCCATTCTTGTGCTGAAGAAAGTCCAGGTAAAAATGATGATGGTAGTTTATCCTGTTCTTAAGGGGGCTTGCTGACTACAAAGCCAACCTATTGTAATTCGTAACAATCATTACAATCAAAAAGTGTACCTTGGCTTTCCCAAATCCTCCTAATTCACACTAAGATGGTACCCGGGAGAAGGTTTGTTCTTTCTTTCTCTCCGTCTGTCATACCACCTTCCCCTCTCTCTTAACCTTAATCTGTGGCCCTGTAATGACAAGAAAGACTAAAGGTCCTCAGCAAGGAATAAGGGCTCTCAGGGAGGGACAGGTAGCCTGTCCCTTTTATCTTCAGCTGGAGTTAAGACCTGCCATTCTGTTTCCCAGGGAAGACATAGGAGTAAGTGGGCTCAAGGAGGCTAAAGGCTTTGAATTTCTTTATGTAGTTTTATTTCTGCAACAAAGGGGAGTATTTCTCTAAATTGCATTATTTTCCAATGGAGCCTTTTTCCCCCCTTCCTGATTCTGTTGTCTTATCAGCAACTTCCAAAAGTTTTAACTTCTCTCTGATCTTTTGGCCCCAGAGGAAATCTCAGTGGGAGCCACACAGTCAACAATGGTCGGGCCCTGTTCCCATTTCTCAAACCCCAAGGCGGTAATCCATGCATATCAGGAGGGAGCAAGGTCCCATCCAGCCAAGCTGGGTTAATCACTCCTGATGCCCCTCATGGATCCTGGCGACCTTTTGTAACTTTTGTGCAAGAGTTTGAGGACGCTTGTTCTGAACCCAAGGGAGAGATAAACAGAACAAGATTCGTCAGGCTCCTTGATCACCAGCCAGCCTCAGGGCAGGTTAGACCTGAGCCCAGATGGTTTAGAACTATGTATAAATTGAGGAACCCAGAGCCTGCGTGGACCCTCTGTGCAGTGACCCTCCAAGACGACTGTTAAGGTCCTTGGACAGTGACACCTCCCAAGAGTAAGCCAGTGACCTTTCTCAGCTCCATTAATCAGCGTGATTCCGGGCAAACAGCATTACTAGAGGCCAGGGTTAAGGAGGGCTGGTTGTCGAGAACAGTGTTGTGCTTTTTTATTCTATGCACCCCAAGGTTGTACAGCCAGCCAAGTGAGGGCATTGGGGAAAAGCCTGGTAAATTTCCAGGCCTTCCCTTGCAGGTAGATAGCACTTTTTATTCCCTTTATCGGAGGGATGTTTCCATGTGCAGCAGGCAAGGGGAACGAAGTCCCAGAGAAGCGAGAACCAGACACTGGTAAGGATACAGGTTCTCAACCAGGCACAAGTTTTCCCCCAAGGGAAATTTAGCAATGTCCAAAGACATTTGTGGTTGTCACAATTGGGAGGTGCTACTGACATCTAGTGGGTAGAGGCCAGGATGCTGCTAAACCTCTTCATCCCCAGGACAGCCCCCCACAGCATAGAATTTTCCAGCCCCACAATGCGCCAATCTCAGAGCTCACACGTGAATCGGTTACACAAATAGACCCCAACTTTCAACCACCCCAAAAATACCTAGCATCCAATCAACTCAATGCCGAAATACTCTCCCGCATGGTCAAGCTGTGAACTCCATCTTTAAAGACTGTGACCTTGGGTCTGGACACCGTTCATTTCAGTCCCCATCCTGCACAGTTTCAGGCACCGGCAGAGCTGTGATCCCCTAAGTCTGGCGGCTTCACTGCCACAGACCACGTGCCAGG
Organism: Potos flavus; assembly: GCA_028534135.1. Lineage (NCBI taxonomy): Eukaryota > Metazoa > Chordata > Mammalia > Carnivora > Procyonidae > Potos > Potos flavus. Next base: position 78,846,208 of record CM052887.1, on the reverse strand, counting down.
TGCTGGTGCACCCAGAGAGCCGCCATTACTGCACACACCCAGTGTGGGCCCGGCCACGGATCCCCCGCATTGCCCTGCCAAGGCCAGCTTTGCACCTCCCAGGGCTGTGTCCTGGGGCCCGTGTTTGAGTCTGGGTGCCTACTGCCTCCACCCCGGGTCTCATTTGGATTCTCTGCGGCAGTGGCTGTCCCTGTGACTAACGGCCCGCTTTCCTCCCCTTCCAGGAGGCTGCATGTGCTTATGTGTTGATCGTGACTGCTGTGTACTGGGTGTCTGAGGCCGTGCCTCTCGGAGCTGCAGCCCTGGTGCCCGCCTTCCTGTACCCGTTCTTCGGAGTCCTCCGATCCAGCGAGGTTAGACCATTTGTGTCCCAGCTCCCTGCTCGGGTCCCTCCTGGGCCAGTGAAAGAAGGCTCAAGGGGAAGGGAGAGTCCCAAAGCACTTGAGGAGGGGGCTTTCTTCACCCTCTGGAACAACCTCTTAGCCCTAAGCCTTTGCACCTGCTATTCCAGACCCCGAGTTCCTCTCCCATGACCCTCATCTCCCTCAAACTGCCTCTTCCAGGAAGCCTTACTTGACTGATCACATCCAATTGCTCCTTCAGTCTGAAACCCTCTAGGAAATGGGAGATTGGCACCTATAACCAACCTACTGTTGACCTTTGTCAGTCTTTTGCATATCCACTTAAACTACAAGACAGGAATCAAAGGTAGGAATCGGGTTTCCCAGGTCTTTGGAATCTCACTATAAACCTGAGCCCATATACAGTAAGTGCTCAATAAATGTGTGTTGACAGAGAGACTCATCATGCTTTCCTGAGTCCTGACAATGTTTTCATTCACCTCCCCTAAAAAAAAAAAAAATTCTATTCCCTCTTCCCCAACTCAACATTACTGCATATTCTTTCCTTGATCTCTGTCTACCTAGAACCTGCCCTCTCTGTCCACTCTCTTTCTCTCTATGGCATCCTTAAAAGCTCAACCAGAAATTGTCAATATCGAGCCCAGGTTGTGGTCAGATTTCAGGGCAAACACTTAACACCTACCCCAAATGGGAAAGAAGAAAAACACAACCAGAACCCAGAAGCAAGATGAAAGATGGTCCTCGTTCATTAACACCTGGTTCTATGTAGACTCTTGTTACAGCACCTGGTCTCTGCTTGGAGCTTCTGATAAAGATCGAATGGTAGAGACTAAGGACAGAAGCAAAGAAGAAAGATGAAAGGGAACCAATGTTTGAGCCTTACGAGGAATCAGGCACTACACTGGAAATACTATATTACTTATGTAATACCCCTGAGATCTCTACAAGGTGGGTGTTAGTATTTCCATTCTGCTGATAAGTAAAGAGGCTCAGAGAGTTAAGAAACTCACTTAAAATCACAAGGCAGGAAGCAGCAGAACTGGATTCAAACTCATATCTATTAGATTTCAAAGTATATTCTTGCTTGCTGTTCTACCAGACAGACTCAACTGGCCAGTTTGTTGGTTAGTTTGTGTTTGGGGTATTTGGGTTTTTGGTTTTTGCTGGGTTTTTTGTTGCTATTGTTTTTTTTTTTCCTGTATTGTTCTTGTTTTGGGGTGGAAGGGTTTGTGGCAATGAGTAGCTATAGTAGCATTAGCTGTTCCAAAAAGGATGGGATCCCCCAAACCATCAGTAGCGCTTTTATTCCTGGAGATAGATAACAACACCAATATCCTGGAGACCCACAGAAAAGCTAGCCTGTGACCTGAATCACCAGGCAGTTGCTCCAAAGTGTCCCCTTCCTTTGTGGAAACAAGAACAGGTAGTTTGGTCTGTGGGCCTGCCTAAAAGAACCACCAACCTTAAACACAACTTTTCTTAAGAAAAGCATTTAAACTTTTTCTGCACATTTCTCTTTAAAAGTGAGACACGAGAAGCCCATGAGTCAAGGGGTGAAAATAGAGGGCAAAGGAAAAAATGACGTTATAGAAAGAATTGAATCTTAACTAACATTTAACGTGAGCTAACTATTAATTAAAAGATTTTTATCTTTGAAAAAAAAAATTTTTATCTTTGTATTTCACTATGGGCAGCCCCAAAGCCGACAGCATGCCTTAGCCTTGAAGTAGATGATGTCCCTATTTCTCCAAGGGCTGCCTGCAACAGGAGTCCTCCAGAGGGATGGCCCAATCAGCACCTCTGCACAGTAGAGATGTTGCTAGGCAACCATTCATCCAAGGGCCCGCCCCTCTGCACAGCCGGGAAGGCCAGACCTAGAAGGGATCTATTGAGTCAGTGGTTTGTGGGCATAACATGACTTTGTGAGGAGAAAAGGAAGACTGTCCGGTGAAGGGTTAGGCATTGTTATTGCCGGGGCTGGAAATGGAAAGCTCTGGAGGAGCTAGAGGGCAAGTCTTGTCATTAGAGGTGAAAAGTCCTACCCCATCCAATAAAGTAGCGGTGGCTGGCAATGATATTTAACAGTTGATCTATAGGAAGCAGCTTCAGCCAAAGGCAGTCTGTTTAGTTGGCTTTTTAAACTCGGAGTAGAGGAAAATGCCAATAAGTAGAGGACATGGCTTATGACCCTTTGTGAGCCACTCAACTTTGCAGATGGAGACCTAGTCCACCACCACCAGCCACATCCCCACATCGGCATGTGCCAGGGCTCCCCAGGAAAAGGCAGGCTGGGGGTCTGCAGACAAATCATCTACTTGTCACTCCCCAAACCCACCTTGTGCTTGCCTCGTCTTGCCTTGACTCAAAGTTGTCTCCACTTCCCTCCACCTTTAAAATCCTTCCCAGTTACCCTCTACAGCGAAGCCTTTCCAAAGACCTCAGCTAAAAGTGTTGCTCCCTTCCCTTGGAGCCGATCTGATGTCTTTAGCCTTGAAGTGGTACATCAGATACACCTGATAGAAACTTTCTGTGGACATGTTCTCTCTCCACCAAGATTCACAGCCCCTAGGATTTGTGGCGTCTGTGGACTAGATCCTTGTGCCAGCCCTCAGTGAGGGGCTCTTGGTTGCAGGGTTTCCAGATGGTGTGTAATAGTATGCTCTCCACCTGAAGGAAGGCCTGTGGGTAGGATCAGTGTGACTCTAGAACCATGGCTTTTGTTCCTCGTGTTACTCATTCAACATTCAGAAAAGTATTTCCGAGTTCTGTATCTACCGTGTGCCATCTGGGACGTTACGGGGACCCTGAAGGCGACAAAAATGAAACACAGAATTTCTGCCCTCTCGAGTCTCACAGCTGATGTATGCATACAAATGGTTCATTTTTATGGTCATCAGGGGTTAAGTGTTTGTTGTGTGCAAAGCTTAGACTTCCTTCTTTCTGCCTTCCTGAAAAGAGATACAAAATGATAGACTCCTGACCTTGAGAAGTTTCCACTCTAAAAAAGAGAAGGCACAAACCAAATGGGAAAACACAGGAGACCCATGCGGTAATGCCTCGTTTTCTGGCCCTGCGGAGGATTCACCCAATTCCCCAAGAGGGAACGTTCTAGATAAATGAAATTTACCCCACCAGGTGCCCAAACTTTATGTTGACCACTTTTTGATTGACGTCTTTCTAGGAGGCTTTATAATTTCCCCAACCTTTTAAACGGAAGTTGTTGAATACAAATTAACTTTTTCTCTGGAGCCTTCACAATTTCCAGGGGGAAAAAATTTCTCAATCAAAGGAGCCAGTGTGTGCTGGATTGACAGCACAGTTGAGTAACTTGAGTGCTGGCTGAACAGCTGAACCTAAAGAATCTTGAGCAACGTGTTGGCAGTAGACTAGAGAGAGCCCAAGTGGAAATATAAGAGGCACGTTATCAGATCTGCAGATGAGTCGAAGCTGGATGGGCCAACTAATGAATGATGACAGAAACAAGGCTGACAGGATGAGACAATGGCCTGGGACTGACAAAATGACGCCTCATAGCGATAAATTTTCACAGTATGTGTGGAAAAGACCTTGGCTTTTAGTTGAGTACAGAGGCAGCATGAATCATCTATCAGCCCAATGTGGCTGCCAAAATCTGGAGCACGTACCATATGCCAGGCACTCTGGGAGGTCCTTGACGTGCTCCGCGTCACTTAACCCTCTGTAAAGTGGTTCTCAGTTCTGTCTTTACGGAGGACTTCAGAAATGGAAGTGCAGAGAGGTTAAGGAGTCAGGACTTGAACCCAGGAGTGTGTGCCCCCAGAACATGTGCTCTTAGCTGCTGGCCAATAGGTACTGAAGTCTGCTGAGTTAGTAAGTGTCTGTGCCCAGAGCATCAAATTCTATATCAAGAGCTCGTGTAGTGGTGGGTAGACGAGATGTCCCTTATCTAGAATGGGAGTCACATGGGGAAAGAAGAGAAGACTCAAGAGGGACATGATTTCTGGCTTCTGCAGCTCAACACACGAGGCTCAGAGGGTCAAACCAGAACCAAAGTCCAAGCACCGTAAGAGAGACCCGCTCCAGATGCTGGACTGGGCAGCTGCACAAGGTGTGCACATTCCTGGTCCTGGGAATGCAAGGCAGGCGACCAAGTCAGGGACATTAGAGGTAGATTTCGTGCCTTGGGAGAGGGGATGGACTCAAAGGGCCCTTTGACTTTGGGATTCTGTGATCTTCTTGTTGGCATCCTGCCACTATTTCCCTCTGCTGGCGTACAAAGCCGAGGCCTGGAGTTTATGTTTGTTCTTTATTTTACCTCCATTGTGACTCTCACGACTATCATTGTATCTGCCTCAGGAATCGTCTATGCCGTTCTAAGGCACTGCCAGAGCTGGGGACAATCAAGTTAGCTAAGATGTACTGTGTCTAGGAGGCTGGGAGCGAGAGCGCCCTCTGGGGCAGTAAAAGGCATGGTTAGAATGCTGGGGCTTGGGAAGAGTCTCCAGGGTGTCCAGGGGCAGGAACTAGTTTCAGTAGAGATGACATCTGCTTCCTATCTCTCCCCTGTCCAACGTACACTCACACACATGTACACGCACGCGCGCGCGCGCGCACACACACACACACACACACACACACACACACACTCTCTGCTGTCTCCGCGGCCCCGCACTGCCGGCCCCTGGCAAGTGTCCTTGGCATTCCAGCTCCCTCCAGGAGAGGAGAGGCAGCAGGGCAGCTCCAGCTGTGATAACAGAACGGCTCGGCAGCCCCGTGACACTGGAGTTCAATGTCACGAATCTGCTTCCCTGTTGGTTCCTGATCTTTCTGACCTGCCAGATTGCCGACCAGCCCCTAGACCCTGACTTTCTCTGTTTGTTTAGACCTGGGCGCATTTCATGTACCATTCTCTGCTCTGCCTTTCTGGCCTCTGCTCACCACGGAGGCTGACCCCCTCCATATAGCCCTGCGGGGAGGGAGGCTGAGCCTCGGGGCCCGGCCCCCTGCCTGAACCCCAGCAGCCCCTCACCCACAGCCAGTCAGATGCAGTCCGGAGCTGAGCTCCACACCCAGGCCCTGCGTGGGGCCCGGAGCCAGGAACCTACAGATGCTGCAGCCTCCTGAGGCCAAGTAAATGCTTCTGGGGGAAGAGCTACTCCCTCCGTATGAGCCAGCCCCTTTGCCAGTGGACTCAGAGCCCAGCCCCCTGCCTTAGTTTCCTCCACTGGAGGCAGTCCACAAGGTCCCAGAGAAGAAACTGGGGGTGATTTATGAATTAGCTAAACCAACTTCCGGGCCAGGTCAGCACTCATCAGAGTCTCTCTGCTTTAGGCTTCTCTAGGGCGGGGTTTGCAAAAAATGTTTTTTTAGCAACAAAATCTTCTCTTTAAACCACATCTTGGGAGACTCAATACATAAAACAGATGGAAGAGGAAGTCCTGCTCAAATTGGGCCCTTCCCGCAGGCTTCCTGACATTTCAGACGCAGTGAATGTGGTTGGAAAACCTCTGGCCTTGGGGAGTGCAATTAAGTGATCAGGAGGGTGTTGGAGCCCGCAGAGACTTATCCAGCAGGAACAGCATTCCTTTCCCCAGGGAAAGGCCCGGAGTCAGTTGTGCTGGATGTGGCCGCCTTGCCGGAGCACTGGCTGGAATGCTGTACCCTAGGCTCCAGCTTGGGCTGGGGGCTTAGCTCCTCGCTGAGGGGGAGCCACCCCCGGCAACCCCTCCTGGGGTCTAGAGGCTTTCCCTGCAAAATTGTTCAGATGTCCAGAAGAGCCTCAAAGTAAGTCCATTGCCAGAGGCCACCCCTGGTCTCCTAAGGGCTTGCCACATTCCCACCATTCCTAGAGGCGCCAACAGCTGACCTGCAGAGTGATGACCATCTGCATTTCTGGGGTACCCCCCCAGAGCCGCCAGGTGTCCACACCAGGATACCTTGAGATCCACCCCACCTCCTGTGGTCTCTGGCTGCTGCCACCAGGAGCAAGTAGAGTGGCGGCGTGGACAGGGTCAGAATCAAAGCTGGGAGTAGGGTAGAACTGAGTTTGAATCCAGTTTTGTCACTAACCAGTCTTGAGCAAGTTGTAATCTCTGCAAACTGCCCTTTACTCTTTACTCGCCTGAAAAGGGAGGATCTAGAAACAGCAACCTTTCGGGGAGCTGAGGGTTCTCATTGTGCGCAAGCGCCTACCCCAGCAGGGAGGATGGGTTGGCCCTCGGGCCTCCTCCACCAGGATGGCCCCGGGGAGGCCGACTCACATTCCTCCTGAGAAGAGCATTGAGCCGAGCCTGCTGTCCCAAGTGCCCTTCTCCAACGTCTAGGAACAGAGCCACAACCTTTACAAAAATTGTTCTAAACATTTAAAACCTAACCTATCTAGAGATCAAGCAATAATTCCGCCTTCAAAGAAAGAAATGTTTTAAAAGCTCATCACTAGTGGACGTCGCTTGTGATTCACTCATAACCAGCTAGTTAGTGAAGGACCACATCCACCGGCCCTTCTGTCCTTGGGCCTCTCCCTCCAGCCCAGCTCCCACTTTGCTGAGAAAACTTGGGGGAATCTTTGGTTTTCAGGCCACACCTTGCTCCTTATTTCATTTCTTTCTCTTCTTCCCTCCTTCGGTCATGCTGACCTCCCTGGCATCGCTCTCAATCTCATCTTGACGCTTTTTATCCTTTTTCCATTTCTTTAATAATATGGACATTTACTGAGCACTTCCTGTATGCCAGGCACCGTTCTAAGACCCTGCAGGCATTATCTGACTCGAGGCCATGACATGACGGATTAAATGAACTGTGTATCGTGACTCTCGCTACTGAAGACATTGGAATGACGGGGCCACGGGGGTTCCGTGGGTTGCCCAAGAGCCTACAGCTCATCTGCGGGGAAGCAACCCTTCAAACCCAGCTCGTCTGAACTCCAGAGCCCATGGTATTGCTCTTCTCTGCCCGCCTTTCCAAGCGGCCTCCTTGAGCGCATCTCTTCTAAAGCACTGTCCAGGAACACCTCTGCTCTCCAAGCTCAGGGCTCCGGCAAACGGAGAAAAACCGCAGAGCAGAAAAGCAGAAAAGGCAAGAATAAATCCACCAGTGCAAACATCACAGATGCTGTGGACTCTACTCACGGGAGGAGCGCCCGTTTGGGGGTCCTATTCCTCTTGGCAAATAATTCTAACGAGCTTTGTTATCTAGTTTCCCAACTCAGAGAATATTAGTCTCAGAAAGTAGGAAGTGGGGAAAGGAATGCCCACAGCAAGCAGGAGTAAGCAACGGCAGTTAGAAAACAATGAAAATAACCCTCAAGAATCCTGGAACCCCGGTGTTCCCTGAGAGGTTCTGAATAACCAAGGTTTTATTGTAAAACCAAACAAAAAAGCAAACAAACAAAAAAACCCAGTGGGCTGGACAACTAACAAACACTGCCATCGGATAGAATTTTAACTGATGAAAGTGGAAAGGCAGCTTTGTGGCAGGGTCCGCTCTGTGTGCTAATGGCCACAGAGTGGGTCAGCCTTTGTGTGGGCCACTGAGTGACAGGAAGAGCTGCCAAAAATCCTGGTGGTCCACCCCACAGGCTAGCTGATTTGCATCTGTCATTTACTCTTGACAACAGCTTTACAAAAGGTAAGGACTCACATGATTTTTTTTTTTAATTTTAGATGCCTAAATGAAGCTCAGAGAGGTTGAGTAACTTGCCTGGGGTCACACAGCTGAGTTCTGGCTGACTCTGGAGCCCTCACTCTTGCCCACTTGGCTGTGCTGCCTCTTAACCACAAACTACAGCCAGGCTGCATGGCCCAAGTGCGTGACACCGATCACAAGGGGGCAGGAGGGCACATGCCCTCCAAACACCAAATACCAAATATGAATACACCAACTATGAAAACAGCCCAGAGCCAGTCTCCCGGCTATTTAGGGCCAGGGTCAGGACTGTGATTATGAATGAAGACAGGAATGTGTGCCTACGCCTGCTGTCCCGGAGACCAAGAAGACTCCCCTAGAGTTGAATTAGACGCACGGCTTCCAGTTGGCCTACGTTGAAATGTTGCGGAGTAGCTTTGGATTCAGACGCACCTGGGTTAATACCCCACCCCCGCCCCTCGGCGCTATGACCCTGAAAACTTCCTTAACCCCTCTGAGTCGGCTTCCTCACCGGCAAAGTGAGGTATTAACAGTACCTGCCTCCTAGACTGTTGATGAGAAAGTGAATGCGAAACGCAAAACTCCTGGCCTGGAGAGGGCCCTCTCTGCAGGGTAGTTCCTTTCTCGTTTTCTTTGAAAGAAATCCTGAGAAAGTGCCCTCACCTGTTCTGTAGGCTCTGGGCTCCTAAAAGGCCATCACGAACTGGTATTCTATTATGATATGTGCCAAAGAGGCAGAAAAGGAAAATGTTGCCAGCCAGCCCCCCTGGGAAAGTAACCACGGTAGAACTGACCTTTGTAAAGGCATTGCAGGGGCCTCGAGTCGCGGAGCCAGTGGAGGAACCAGTACTGTGTCTCCTGTCTTCTGTGGGTTTCCGTCCTCAGGAGACAGAGGAAAAGAAAACACCGATTCCGCCCCAGAGCTTCCTCCTAGACCTCTGGGAAGGTTAGGGTGCAGTGAGAAAGGTCCTAGGTACCAACCCTCCCCACCCCCCAGCCTAACCCTCAGGCATCCCCGCGGTGCCTCCACGTCCCACTAGGGGGCAGCATCTTCACCCACGCCCACGCAGCCCAGAGGCCTACCCGCCCCTCCCAGAGGGGACTCCGCCCTGGAGTCACCAGCCCAGCCTTCTCTACCCTCAGGAAGCATTAGTGACAGTGCCAACTGACGATTGGGTTTGGGGACAAGAACTAGATTAAGCAGAAGCGGGGGCCTGCCTTCCCCCTCTGTGCCCCCAACAACTCCCTCACCTCTGCCCCACCCCCATCCAGGGTCAATAACTTCCATCTTTGTTAACAGTCTTCTGGAATTAAGCATCATATGGAATTCTTATTTGATATTCTATTTTTTTTAAGATTTTATTATTAATCTTTATACCCAATGTGGGGCGGGAACTCACAACTCCAAGATCAAGAGTCGCATGCTCTACCTACTGAGCCAGCCAGGCGCCCCTTTTGTTTGATATTCTTATATTAATTCTTGAGTTATCACTTGAAGACTTTATCAGTTGACTTCCAATGACACAGATGAGGATTTTCTCCTCTTCCACCCTCTCCTCCTGCCTCTAGCCTCCCGGTATAGGTACACCATGGTTTTGGTTTAACAGTACGATTATGTAAATCTTGTTCCGACACCACATATTTTACTATATTTACATTTCCTGCCATTTTCATTTTTCCTGCAATGAGAAATGTTCTTGTTTTCCCACTTTAAGGAGGGTTTATATTATATATGTCGAACAAACAGAATGTCAAGCAGTCGGCTCTGCGAACAACCCTTACCTCGGTGCTTCGCGCTCGCGGGCCTCGGGTGGAGCGTCCCGAATTGGGCTGGGCGCATGCGCCGGGCGCAAGCGCCGGGCGCCGGGGGGCGGGGCTGACCGCTGCCTCCCCGCAGGTGGCCGCGGAGTACTTTAAGAACACCACGCTGCTGCTGGTGGGCGTCATCTGCGTGGCGGCGGCGGTGGAGAAGTGGAACCTGCACAAGCGCATTGCTCTGCGCATGGTCATGATGGCCGGAGCCAAGCCGGGCATGTAAGTAGCCCTCGGGGTGCCCAGCCACCGTGCTGCCCCCAGCTTGGAGGGGGCCACCTGGGCAGGGGTCCTGGGCCCCCGCGTGACTCCAGGTCGGGGGGGTTTTCTACTAATGGGGATGGAATGACGTCAGGGCTGCTGGACTCCCACTGCTCTCTCCTGTGAGAGGGCCCTCGATCATGGGGGAGAGATGTACGTGTGACGTTGGCGTCTTTTATTATCATAGTCTCAATAATTTATCCGAGCCACGTAGACTTCACGGGCAGCAGGTTACAAAATCCAAGGGACCCGTTGGGTAAAAGGAGATGGACCAATGTAAATTGTTTCTCAACCTTTTTTTCCGGCGTAACAGGGAACGGGCTGGACAGGGAAATGGGTGTCTTCTCCTCTGTCATTTAAGGAGACCCGGAGGTTTCCTCCCATCCACCCTGAGTTTTTGTCGTCACTGGTTCAGACCACAGCTCAGACATGTTGTCTCTGACCTGGTGTCTGCGATGCCCTCGAGGCCCCCCGCCCCGTCCTCTTCTCTGTCTGCTGTCGGGAGCGCCAGGGGGAGACATTCCCAACCTTGGGGAATGTGCGGGAACGTCAGGATTGACAGTTTTGTGTTAACCTCCCCTCTGCTGCATCGAACAACCCTTCCCTTCTCTTTCCTTCAGAATATGGGTCTCACCTCCTTCTATTTACAGCTTTCTTGGGACATTTTCTGTAAGCTGCCCTGACTTCTTTGGGAGTCTAGTGGGGTGTAAATAAACAATATGGTACCGGTTTCCAGCATGAGTCCTCTAGATGAATACAGGTTAGGCCTCAAAGGAGGTTCCTGTCTCCCACTTAACTACAGCTTAATTTGGTGTCATTTGCTCCCTCACTCGGTAGTCTTCTTGGACCCCACACTCAGCCTCCCAGGCACACAACAGCATCTACAATCGTGCTAGGACTCCACAGCTCTTTAAAACCACTGTACTCACACTCAAGCTCATGAATGCTGATCCCACTGCATTTCCACACTTCTTCACTAAACTCCTTCCCCTGCGTGTTTCCAGCCCCCCACGGTGCTCTCTGTCTGCTGGGGGAGGTTCCCCGGGCAGGCAAACTCCTGTTGCTGTCAGCCTAAACAGAAACACCACCAGGACTTTGGCCCACCTGACATCATCCACACAACAGGTGTCCCCGCGTTGCGCGACATCAGGGATCCCACCTCAAGAAACACGGGGAGTCTCTATGTTGGCTTGTTTCATGGACGTGAGAACCACGTCTGTTCGGCACTCTTTGTGTTTCCAAAGTCCAAGTGAAATAACTCGAGGATTATTTTTTGTTAGTGTTTTCCTCCAAGGGTTGACTCTTCAAGATACCGGCTGAAGAAGTGCACGCGGTGACCTGGGACACTTGTGTGGCCTGGGGCGGGGGTGGAGGGGCTAGCCTTTCAGTGAGTGGGCAGCGGGGCAAGTGGTGGGCAGAACTGTGACCTCCATACGTTAGTCTCTGTTTGGTCACTAGTAACTAGGGTGATGAGGCTACAGAGAAAAGACTGTCATGGGCCCCGAAGAATTGCTGGCTGTAGGGGAAAAAAAAAGAATTCCTTTATGCACCCAAAGCACACCTCATTACCAAGCGAGCGTCTGCAGGGCCAAGCAATCAGCAAGTCCCAGCCCAGTGACCCTACTACCAAAGCTAGTCTTCGCTTAAGGAAGGGCTTTCTGCTGGCTGAGGCCATTAGCCCAGGAGCTGTGATTTATTCATTCAACAAACACGAATGTAATGTTTACTCGGTGCCAAGCCCTGGAGTACAAAGCCCAATGCTTGACGTAAAACCCTGACCTTCTGGATCCACGCCAGCGTCCCCCCACCGCCCCTTCTCGAGGCCAGCTCCGTCGGGTTTGTAGGAGGCCCCAAAGGAGCCCCGTGAGGGGAGCGAGGGGCCACCCCTGAAGGCAGCCCCGCTGTGGACACGGCACCCCGACCGCCTTGCCTTCCAGGCTGCTGCTCTGCTTCATGTGCTGCACCACACTGCTCTCCATGTGGCTCTCCAACACGTCCACCACCGCCATGGTGATGCCCATCGTGGAGGCCGTGCTGCAGGAGCTGGTCAGTGCCGAGGAGGAGCAGCTCGTGGCCGGCAGCTCCAGCGCCGAAGAGGCCGAGCCCATCAGTACAGTTTGCTGGAGTTCACCTCCCCTTCGCCCCTGGACCCCCGCCTCCTGGGACACCGCCTGGCTCAGTGCTGCCCCCAGACCCCTCACCCGTGCCCCGCCCCTCCCCCCCATCCCAGGCCAGCCCTTGGAACCTGCAGCTCCCTCGTGACCCCGCGTTCCTGGCTCTTCCTCCCCTGTTCGCAGCAGTCACCACTGCTCCTTCCCCCCAGACACTCATGGGTTCTAACAACACCCCGGGCCTGCCCATGTCCGCACGCCCTGCCATGCTTTCAGAGCAGAGGGAAGGGTGGTGGTCATGCCTGCCTCCAGCAGGATATGCCCTTGTTTCCCCAGTTCGGCCCCAGCCCTGAGCCCCTGCCCTGCACGGTCAGCCTCAGCCTCCACATCTCATGTCTGCTTTTGTTTGCTCCTGTAGGTCTTGATGTAAACAACAGCCAGCCCTCTCTGGAACTCATCTTTGTCAATGAAGAGTGAGTATGACTGCCCTCCTCCCAGACAGCCTGGCCAGGTCTATTCCGGAGGTCAGGAAAGCCTGAGCTCCTAAACAGCTCTTCTAGATGTATGGCCCAACCTCCCGTCCTGCCACACCACCACTTCCCTCGGCCCTGATTTCCTCTCCGTACCTGGGAACCACCTGCCAACAGCCTGAGGGCAACTCCCTCAACCACAGGGAGTTGCAGCCATGAGGGAAGAGACAGGAAGACAATCTGATTGTCCACACACCTACCAAGTAGAACTGAAGTAGAAGAATAGTACATTTAATTAGTGGAAAAACATTTGCATAATAAATGTCACTGGAGATTCTCAGAGAATTACAAAGTATCTTCTAGATACTACATATGGTCTTACTGGATTTGGCCTTGTCAGGTATGACAAAGAAGGATGAGGTGACGGGTAGTGGATCTGAGGACAGTTGATGAGAGAGCTGTGTGAAGGTGGAGAGAAGCTAAAAAAGGAGAAATACACCCCCAAACATTCATGTGAGACAGATCCATTAATAGCTCATTTCTTCCAGAAATTCTATATCAAAATGTGGTCTTCAAGGGTTACTGTGATGAATATTGCCTTTAAAGGTTGGATGTGCAGCAGAGCTGAGTTTTGCAGTTTGGTGTCTTCTTGGGCAACAAGAGCTGCCCTGTGTGCAACCAGCATGTGTGAGGGGAGAACACAGAAGGGTGGGGGAGAGCTCTGCTCCCCCCCACACTGTAGCTTTCAATCACAGCTGCCCAATTCCCCTCCACGGCCCTAGATGAGATCTCAGGCAAACTTCACTGCTCTCTGGTTCTTTAAGGTGTTAGAACAGAATGAGCTCATTCGCAGAGAGTCAGCAGTCTGTTCCAGACTCCTCAAAACTTCAGTCTCTCAGCCACAGCACCTCCTGCCTGCTGTCACTCAGGCGGTCAGAGGTCAGAGTCCGTGGGGACAGACTTTCACCTTTCCTCCTCCCAGCCTCTGGGCACCTGCCCCTCCCTCTGACCCCTCCCAGTGTCCTCCCCTCTCTGAGACTCCCTGGCTCTCTCCCTTGCCAAATGCCCACATTCAGCACCTCTGGAGTGTCCCCTTGGGGCGCCCTCTGCAGAGCGCCAGGCCTGATGGCGGTGGTGAGGCGCTCCTGGATGACCACTCACCTGCAGCCCTTGGTTCTATGCTCTGCTGCCTCACTCCCCCACAGCCTTTTCGTTCTGGGGTGGCCTCGGCCTCTTGGGCAGGGCCTCTTCAAGACGGCCCTGGCCCTGCCCCCTTTTGTGTGCGCCACCCCACATGAGACACAGAATCATGCCCTGCCTTTGTTCTTCTCCAGACCTAAATCCAGATCTATGTCCCCAAACTCCCAAGCAAAAGCTCAAGTTGTCCCTAGAACTCCCTCAGCAGAGTGCTGGCGAGAGCCGGGCCATTTTCCAGGTGAGAATGGCCATCTTCCGGGGTGGCCGATACCTCTCATGCTGTCTGAGGGGCTCTGAGCCTGCCCTCCTCACCCGACTTGGGAAGGAGGGAGGGGAAACATCGTACCACTCTACTCCTTCCAGGCTAGCGACCCTCTCCAAAGAACACTTCCCTCCGAACCCCCATCAACTCCTTACCCTCCCCTTGGGTAGCCTGGACATGGCTGTCGGCCAGGGGACTCCAGTCCCGCACACGTGTCCAACAGCTATCTTCACTGTGAGCTCATGGCACCCACTGTCCTCGGAACTAAGACAAACCAAAGCATGCACTTAGCACTGAGTACAGCCAGTAGTGCTGTGGTTCGGTACCCACCTTCCTCTCACCCCCATCCTCTTGCTCTCATCTACCTTTCTCCGTGTGCAGCCCAGGCCCTCCTGCTCCTGCAACCTCAGATAAGCATCTCACAAGTTTCTTCTTCTGGACAGTGACCTTCACCGAGTGAGCCGGTGAGAATGCGGTCAGGGGCCCAGGGCTCCTTTCTGGGCCCAGGGTCTACTCTGTCTGTGCAGGTAGTAATATGTGCCATCCATCTGTTATGAGGATCACAGTGTCATGAGGACTAAGGTCCATATTTAAGTGCTTGGCTTCTAAAAAGCCCTCCATGTTACTTACTAGGAGGGTCAGCATTGCTTCTAAGGAAATGCTGTGTCCCACAGATCCTGACAGCATCTCTGGAAGGCTGGGAAGACTCGGGCAAGATTAGTCTTTGTAGCCCAGGAAAGTGGCCTCTAGAGCATTCACTTACACCAAACACCAGTGGGAGTGGGGGCATTCCCATCTCATGAAGTCTGGTCCAAAGTTGTTTACCCATTTCCTTTGCTTTGTTCCAGCACGTCGACTGCAGATTTCACCTCTCTGATGCAGAGCAAGGTAAGGCTTTGGGTTTTCTCTGTGCTTTAAGATCACTTGGAAGTCCCTCAAGATAGCTCAGGGACAGAGATGCCGGGCAGCTTTGTCCTAGAGCCCAGTGGCAGCCACTGATGTGCAAACATAGAGATGCTCACACGAGCCCGAACATAAGAAGGGCTGGACCAGCTCCGAGCGAGGGCCTGCGTACCCTTGAACCCCCGCCCTGAGAGGGCTTAGCCTCATAAAGGCAGGTTAGCCTTTTCCATGGAAACCCAATACTCAGCTAGGTAGATTTCCAAGAGTCACAGATTCACACTCAGGATTCCCTGCAATGGGGATTCCATATAAAAACTGTGTTATAAAAAGGGTCACATTTAAAGATTTATTTATTTTAGAGAAAGAGAGCACGCATGTGGGTGGGGAGAGGAGCAGAGGGGGGGAATCTTCAAGGAGACTCCCTGCTGAGTGCGGAGCCTGATGCAGGAATCAGTCTCACCATCCATGAGATCATGACCTGAGCTGAGACCAAGAGTCAGATGCTTAACTAACTGTACCACCCCCGTGCCCCAAAAGGGTCACATTTATAGAGGAAACCAGAGTTTATGGCCTCCCCTTTTCCTCCAGAACTGCTTTCACATTTTCTTATATCAGCCCAAATTTTGATCACCAAACTATAGACTCTGTTGTGGTGAGATTTTTTTTTTTTTTCATTTTCTTTGTGTTAAAGAAAGATGAAGGATTCCATACTAGCTAATGAAGTGCCAGAAAGTCAAGCTGTCCGACAAGGACAGAGCCATGTCCTGCCAAATTTCGAAAGTCTCTGCAAATGGGCTGCTTCACACCCGCTGGTTGGGACTCCGTGGCTTGGAGGCACGGTGGGTGGCTCCCTGTGGCACGCTCTCCCTGGCTTCTGGCTCCGAC
This sequence comes from Potos flavus, assembly GCA_028534135.1. Classification (NCBI taxonomy): domain Eukaryota; kingdom Metazoa; phylum Chordata; class Mammalia; order Carnivora; family Procyonidae; genus Potos; species Potos flavus. The sequence goes on along the minus strand of CM052887.1, from coordinate 78,830,322 downwards.
AGCCACAGTGCCGAGGCGTGGGATGCCGTGGGGCGATGACGTGGCCCCTCTTGACACCCACCACGTCTTCTTCCTGACAGTGGGATGGTCTTTGTCCCCACAGAACGTGAATGGTGTACCCACAATCACCAGCCCGGGCAAAACAGCAAATCCCCAGGGCAAGAAGCAGCACCGGTCCCAGGTAATGGAACTCAGCCCCTGACCCTGTTTCCTACGTGAAGTGCCTGGAGCTTCCCAAGGAGCACAGGTCTTGAAGTAATGAGGGCATCAGGCTGGTATGCTGTCACTGGGCCCTCCAACCACAAAGTCTGGCCTGCATGTTCCATGGAGATAAAATATGTCTAACTCACTGTGGATTTTGGCGAGTCATTCCACCGTCTGAACCCCTGTTTGTTTCTTCAACTATAAAAGCTGGGGGTTGGACTAGATCAGAGGTGTTCAAATTTTTTCTCGAAGGTGCTTCAGGGACAACGCAAATACTGTATTTGAGTATTCTGAGATTGTAAGGAAACTGCTTTTTTGTGTGAATGACTATCTTCCTGCTACTTGCTATACCACGGAAACAAAATAGATCCTGAAGCTGGCGTAAAATTGTGGCTATCACTTATAACCCTTGATTTCAAATTTTTGTGTCCATCCAAATAATCTCAAATACTTAACATCCATCATCAGCGTAAATGACGGCCACCATTTCCAAAACTCTGGTTACGTACCAGGCACAGCGTGTTGAGCATTTTGTCCCTAGTCTTGGCTCAGGGAGGTGGCAGTCTTGAACTCCATTTCTGCAGATGAGGCAAAGAGATGGTGTCATGTGCCCAAGGCCTCAGAGCCAGTAGTGGATTTAAATCCAAGTCTCCTTGACCACATGTGTCTACTTTCGGTTATAAAACAGACGTATGCTCATTAAATGCTACGTTATGTTTTATATATTGGAGGTCCATAAAAATTTTCATTTAGAACAAAGGATCATAGAAAACCACTGGCCCAGAGAATCTATGAGATCTCTTACAGCTCTGATAACGAATGTCTCAGGAAGGCTTCAAGGGTCCTGACTGACTTGGGACCTCCTATGAGGTGAGGTACTGGTTAAGGGCTTTGAGAAAGGAGGCAAGGTGGCCTCTTCCCATGGTTTTCCCAGGATCTCACCTGCCAACATTTTCCCCAGGTGGCTTCGTCTCATAAAGACTCGGTGGGGGGAGACTAGGCCTGGAGGGGCAAAAGGTACTTGCTTCTTCTTTTGTTTTCTTTTCTTTTTAAATATGTACTTATTTATTTGAGAAACAGAGTGCATGTGCAGTGGGGAGGGGCAAAGGGAGAAGGAGAAAGAGTCTTAAGCAGGCTCCGCGCCAAGCTGGGAGCCCGACATGGGGCTCGATCCCACAACCCTGAGATCACGACCTGATCCACAACAAGAGTCGGACACTTAAGTGACTGAGCCACCCAGGTGCTGACTTGCTTCTTTATCTACACTGGAGGCCAGAGGTCAGCAACCTCAGACCCTGAAAGGCCACCATCTGGGCCAAGCAGGGCCTGAGAGGAGCACTGAGGGCTAGCCCTATATGCAAGGGGAAGGGGAGAGCAAGGAGGCAAACCAAGAGGCAAGAAGCAGAAAAGAGTGAGGACAGAATCACACACTGGATTCCCTCTGCCACCCAGGGCTTCTTTCTCAGTCACCTCCCGCGCAGAACCGTCCCTCCAACTTCAGAGAGAACCACCATCTTCCACATGTCATTCACACACAAAGCTGAGAGCAACCAGTTTTGCTGGAGTTCAAGGGAAAACAGAACATGCTGTGACTAACAACAAAAGTAATAATAGCTTACCGTTCGTTAAATGCCAGGAAGTGTTCTAAGCGCTTTACATATATTACTTCAGTGACTCTTCCCAACAATCTGGTGGAGAAAAGAGGACTTTCTTCATTTTGCAGAAGCATCTGCAGCTCAGAGGGGCCGCCCAAGTTGGTGCATGGTAGAACCAGGATTGGGATTTGTCTTTCTGACACCCAAGCACAGAACCTTTCCACGGCACCGTGGTACCCCTGCCGTCACACTTCAGGTGCTGGACAGCCCACGCGGGGTTGGAAAGATTCACTGGTTTTTCTCTGACAGGAAAAGCCGCTCGTCCTGCTCCCCGGCCCCAGGAACCAGGAGCTCCACAGAAAGTACAAGTCCCAGCATGACCAGATGATCTGCAAGTGCCTCTCGCTGAGCATATCTTACGCCGCTACCATCGGGGGCCTGACCACCATCATCGGCACGTCCACCAGCCTGATTTTCTTGGAACACTTCAACAAGTAAGTAACTCACCTAGTTGACAAAGATCTACGTACCACCCACTCCGTGTCAGGAGCGGCACCAGGGGCTAAGGATAGGGCAGGAAAGGGAACTAGAGCAGTTTCCATACCGAGAGGGAAAAGAGACGATGGAGCATGACAGTTCAGGGCGACTGGGGAAGGGTGGGGGTCTGCTGGGAGAGACCATGGGGACCACCCAGTCCCTGGAGAGGACACGCCTCCCCAAGGACATGGCCAGGGGAGCACCATGGGCGTTCGCCGGATGAAGGGAGGTTTCCCAGGCCCAGACAACAGGGAGTGGGAGGACTCGGAGGCAAGAGAGCAGAGCACATAAGAGAGAATGGTAGAGGGCAGAGGGAGGCCAGGGAGGCAGACATGCAGATCGCAAAGGACTTCTCGAGGCCCACGAAGGACCTCAGACTTCATCCGAAAGGCCATGAGAAGCCTTTGAAGAATTTTAGGCAGGGAGTGAGGCGATCAGATTTATAGTTTTGAAAGCTGATTCTGGACTGAAAAAATGGAAAATAGAAAGTCTGCCTCCCTTCAGCAGGAGGACAACTTCAGACACCACTGCAGATGCCCAGGGGAGAGCTGGCGGTGGCCTGCTGACCCAGGCAGCGGTGAGGAGAAATAGTCAGATTTGAGAGATAGGCAGAGGTAGGCTTGACCAGAAAGAACCAGAGAGAGGGAAAGTCTGATTGTCGGACTCACGGCCTCCGCAGCTAGGGGAACAGAGTTGCCCTTGATCTAAATGAGCAGAAAAATAAGGAAACGTTGACAGAGAGGTCGAGATGGCCAGATGGATACACAGCCCTGAATCTCAAGAGAAGTTTCTAGGCTAAAAGCGTAGATTTAGAGTCAGTGGCCTTCAGAGCTGTCTTCATGAGCACCCAACCTATAAGGTCACACCGGACACCATGCTCAGAAGGGCCCCACACTTAGCTTGATGGTCTACTCTCATCATCTGGAAATTTTTAATCATTTTTGAGCAAGCGGTCCCACAGTTGCATTTTGTACTGGGGCCCACAGATTAGATGGTAGTGGGTCCTGGTGGGATGCATATGGAAACAAGCCGGGGGAGTGAAGGAGATCGATCACTCAGGGAGAATATATAGAGTAAGTAGAGCAGAGGCCATAAATATTAAGCTCAAATATTCAAAGTAGACTATAAATGAGAGAACAATAGGTATCACACAGGGAAGAGGAAAATCTGGTGTCATTCTATCCCAATGGAAGAAAGTGTTCAAGGAGGAAGGAGTGGACCACACTGTTTAAAGTGGCTGAATGACTAAGCAAAAGAAGGACAAAATGTGTCAATTCGATTCAGTGACGCGGAGGTTACTGGTGACCTAGGCAAGAGCAATTTGGTCAAGTGATTGAAAAGTGAAGCCAGATTTCAGTGAGTTGAGGAGTGAGCTGGAGGTGAGTAGACAGTTGTCTGTGATGAGAAGGAGAGGTCTGGGATGATGATAAAGGGAGAGTCGAGTGGGGTCAAGAGGTGTTTTTAAGATGGAAGATATTTAAATGTTGATAGGGACGTCCACGTGAGAGGAAAATTAAAGATGTGGGCAAGAGGGGATGATTGATGGAGTGATGTCACTGAGAACACAAGAAGGGCTCTAGAGCAGAGAAGAGGCCAAGTCTGATTGTCACCTTTTATTTTAGCAGGAAAGGGAAGGAAGGAAGCAAGGAAGGGAGGGAGGATGGGGGAGGATGGAATGAAGGAGAGGGGAGGAGGAAGGACCAATGAAAGGTTAAGACCCAAGTCTCCAGGATCTGAGCTTCACAGAGTCCTCACATTATTACTCTGTCCAGACTCTGCGCTTCTGCTCTTTAGTTTCTGATTCACTCTGTGGTTGGGCTAATTCATATTTTCTTAGTCTCCTTCCTGGGTTGTGTCGTGGTACATTTAGTCATGACTGTGGCTTGCGCGGACAGCAGGGCTCCTACGAAAGGATCCCCACTGGTCTGAAAGTGCCACTATGCTGTTTTTCATGGCATTGGTGAACAGACCATCCCCAGAGTTCACCCTGGCTGTGTTTCCAAAATCTAGAAATTAGTGGTTACACTTTCTAAAGTGCTATAAATGGGAATAGGCCCTCACGTGTATCCACAAAAGTCTATTTAATCTATTCTAAAAAGCCATTCCCTTTCCTGGGTCCAGGAACAGGGGCTAGATTTCTATGTATGGAGAAGAGAGGATGCAACAGACTTGATGCCTGTTAGCCCGGTACAGGCCAGAGTGAGTCACTCGGTGCCTTACACCTCTGGTGTCCTTCTAGCGCCAAAAGCCATTCTTTCTACCCCCGCCCCCTCACTACTAGTGACCCACTCCGGCCCTTAGGGAAGGCACAAGCTGTCACAATTTCCCAAGAAGCATGTGGATGGTAAAGGTAAGTTCCCGACCAGACCACAGGGCAAAAAAGCAGATGTCCCTGCGAGAACAGAGAAGATGAAACCCTCTCTACTTCCTGTGCTTCCAGTGCATTCTCTCGGGGGGGGGGGGGGATTCTTCTCTTGGTCTTTCTCTTTTTCCACGCAGTGCCTAGTGTGAAAAGAGGGGTAGTTTCCTCCCACCTTAGAGGTGGGAGAAGAGCCCAAGAGGAAAGGAACACATCACTTTAGCCTAGACAACATCACTTTAGTGTCTAGGCTAAAGTGATGGCTCACATATGGCCCATCCCGGCTCACCAGGAAACAACACCTGGGCTGGGGGCCACAGCTCTTCCTGATGAATGACGAGTCCTCCAGGTCACCTGCCTGAGACCCGAGGACAGCAGTGGATGTTGATGAACGATTTGGAGGTTCCAAGTCATGGCTCTCCTGGGGGTGCTGTTCGTACCTGGAACCTTCATGACGCTCTGGAGTCCAAACTTGTCCAGAGTCGGTGCCTTGCATCCCCCAACCGAAGCTCCCTCTGTCAGGGACTTTATAAACCAAGCGTACCAGACGGCCCTTTACATTCTCTGTTGTCCTAAAAACCAGATGAGTAAACTTATAAGAATCTTTACATAAATTAAGAGCAAAACAGCTCCCGAGGGGTCCTCCTGAGTGCAGAGTATGCAGACTTCGGTGGTGTCAAGTTTGGTTGCTTGGGTGCCCTTTCTAGCTTACTTCGTAATGCTCGGCTGGGCCCTGTACAGTTGGCAACTGTCACATACGTGAGGTCTAGATAATGTGTCACCGTGTCCTTACCATTAGCTCTGATGTATGACTTCTTAGGGAGCCATTAGCTCATCACCCCCAGAAACCACAGGGGAACCCAGCCTTTTCTCGTCACTGACCTGGTTCTTTCCCTCCAGCCAGTACCCAGCTGCAGAGGTGGTCAACTTCGGCACGTGGTTCCTCTTCAGCTTCCCCATCTCCCTCATCATGCTGGTGGTCAGCTGGTTCTGGATGCACTGGCTCTTCCTCGGCTGCAAGTGAGTCCCAGGGCCCTGCCAGCAAGGTCCCGAGGCTCTCCTGTCCATCTAAGGTCATGGCAGGAGCCCCGGGGAGCACCACCCAGGGGGGAGCACCACCCAAGGGGGAGCAGCTGAGCAACCACAGAGGATGCGTGAGGAGAAGACACTGGACTAGACAGGGAGTCCGCGGCATCCCCCGTGCTAGACACTCTAAACATGCATGGCCTCGGCGCTTCGCTCTGAGCTCTGCAAATGGAATGTTCCTTAACTCACTGGGTAAAGGAACCGTCAGACTTATAAAAAGTCTGAATGGGAGGGTGGTTAATGTAATTTCATTCCTCTCAAAACATACAGAGTAATTTGAACTAACTTCAAAAGAAATGTGACTCCAGGTAGAAGTTTCCTGAGGCTTAATTTTATTGAGCAACTCACACATAGTAGTTGCATGAAATATTCACGTACCTCTCAAAATCTAAGTTAGATATTCCTCTTGCAGTATTATTTCTGATATTAACCTGCCTAGCAAGCCTTTCTTCATAACCGTATTTCGATCAGCCTCAAACACATAAAGGGAAGATATATATGATGTTTTGCTATTGGTCTATGGGACCCAAGACTCCCATTGTTCAGGGAATGTTCTCTGAGCTGCCTTTTTTTTAATAACTCAGAGAGTAATATCTAATCAGTGATAGCTGTATATTTCTATACTACCCCACATAAATACACTCGCACAAGTCTGTAAGACATGATCCGTCACGTCGATACACCAGAGATGTGCCCAAATGGACACACTCAGAAGCCTAGGGCAGGGGGAGGGGAGGTCGTGTAACCTGGCAGCTGGAAGTCAGAGGAGAGCTGGGGGTGGAGAGAAGAGGGGGCCAGGGATCACAGCAAGCCAGCGGTTTAGCATTTGCTTAATCTTTGATTCTTCTGGGCCTCAGAAGCACGTTTCCTTTATTCTTCTGTTCATTCTTCCTTCTCAGTTTTAGAGAGACCTGCTCTCTGAGCAAGAAGAAGAAGACCAAAAGGGAAGAGGTGTCAGAGAAGAGAATCCAAGAGGAATATGAAAAGCTGGGAGCCATTAGGTAAAAATCAGCCATTCACCTTCTCTCCTTCTGCAGGAGAGAAAACATGGCAGGTAAAGTGAGCACACAAGCAGCCTTGTCCTCCACAGCCCCTTGAGCTGGGGAATTTTCCACAACTATGAATCCTGGCGTTTACAGATGCTACTGAATGCCCAAGTCCAGCGGGCCCAGATTCCAGGTGGCCGCCCTTCCCCTTCGCCATTTTCCAAGTCCAGGGTATAGCGCGGTGTGGGGGCGGATGGCGCAGATGGGGCGGCCGGGGAAAGAAATGTGACAGCACAGCCCCCCTCTTGGGACAGGCCCAATTCCCCGTACAGTCCGCACCCCACACTGCTCTGCATGGGCCACGGCCAGTCCTGTGGCCACTCCTGGGGAGCTGGGGCGGGGGGGCATCAGACTTCAAGTACAAGCTTGAAGACAGAGGGCTCGAGGAAGCACCACCCCCTCAGCCATTATCAGCTTCCCCCAGTGACCCCACAGCCTATTTGGTGCTATTTTTCTCCTTTTAGGGCAATAGGCAGCTACAGCTTTGGGCAAAAGGATCCCGGTATATGCAGTATTTTAAAATGTTTTAATTTATAAAAGGAATACCCGTTCATTGTAGAACACTTAAAAAATACAGGAAAATATAAAGAAAAAACTAAAATAGACTTCTATTTATTCAGTGTTAACTGTTAACAACTGTTACCATAATGTACTCTTCCTTCCATGCCTTTTTTGTGTAAAATTATATGTATTTTTGCTAAAATGCAGTCCAAACTGAACACAGCTTTATAGCTTGTCTTTTTTCACTTAGCATTAGACTGTCCTTATATTCCCAGGCCGTGAGCTCTGCAGCGCGGACCTGATTGTTGGGGGCATCTCATTGGAACCTACAGTTACACCAAAATGTATCTGATGTCATGGGATACCACTGAATGCGTAGACTGTTTTCACTTTTAATGTCTAATTTTTAAATAGATAACATATCACTGTGCGTTTCTGGTTATTTCCTTACATGAAAGAAGGACCAAATTTGAGGCTCCTGACATATATCGTCAAATTCCCTCCGAAAGGTCGTAGCCACTCCTACCCCCACCCGCCGAGCGCTGCGGGCCTTTTCCACGGCATTCTCCCCGGAGCCCGCACTTTGTGTTGTATAGATGTGTGCTGCCGGGCCACCTCCTCCCTTCCCGCCTCGGCTTCTCTAGGAGACGTGGGTGATGTCACGTTTTCTGGCATCTTCTCAGCCCTCTTCCGCTTCAGCCGCTCCGAGTGGTGGGGCAGCCACTGTTCTGTCTCCGGGACGGGGGATCTGAACACAGGCGCACCCCACGCGAAGTGAAAAAGCGAACAGAAACCTCCCAGTTCCTGGAGCGGCTTTTCCTGTTGTATCTTATAGCTACCCTGAAATGGTAACTGGATTCTTCTTCATCCTGATGACCGTGCTGTGGTTTACCCGGGAGCCTGGCTTTGTTCCTGGCTGGGATTCTTTCTTTGAAAAGTAAGTGCTACTGTCTCCATCTTAAAAATAACCACAACCCCCCCCAACGCGGACCCTTCAGGCAGCTCCCACCAGTGCCCCTCCTGGACTCATAGGGGCAGCCGTGAGCCCAGGAAGCACTCGATCCCCCTGAAAACGCCCCCTTCTCAGGGAAGCCAGCGTGGAGTCAGGAAGAAAACACAGTGTGTGGTGTCTGAGTCTGGGGTTGGCATCCAGTGCACCCCGGACCAGCCATGTGACCTTGGTCTTGTTACTTAAGCTCTTGAAACCTCAGTCATCTCGCAGGTGGCTCTGAGGCTTAAAGATCAAATGCCCCTGGGAGAGACTGAGGGGGCGGCCGAGGCCTTGGCCCCTGGGCCACCCCTGCAGGACCCCTGAAGGCCAGCCCACAACTCCCTCTGCTCGACTTCTCAACTGAGCAAAGACACACGGAGGTGTGACGCTTGCAGGAAAGAGAACTCATCCTTTTCGAGTCACCTTGACCAAAATAACTCCTGCTCTCTCCTTGGCCCATAGAGCCACACCAAGACGTCTACCTTAGCCAGGCCCAGCCTCCAGACTCCAAGCCTTGCCCGCTAAATCCACCGCTGGCTAGCATGGCAGCAGCTGCCGGAAGGCAAGCTGACCAGCCCCTAGACTGGGTTCTAAAAAGGCACTGTGTTCAGACAGACTGTCCTGAGACACCGTGCTCCCCTCCCCCTGCTGACCCTCCGCCTCCGGCCCTGCTTGTCTCTTTGCTAGGAAGGGCTACCGCACCGATGCCACGGTCTCTGTTTTCCTCGGCTTCCTCCTCTTCCTGATCCCAGCAAAGAAGCCCTGCTTTGGAAAGAAGAGTGACGGTGAGAGAAGTTCAAGGGAAGAAGTCAGGGCTGGCTCTGGTCAATCATACCCGAGCCAGAATTTTCAGAAGAGCCTTACCAAGGCCATTCTGAGTCCCCCCACGATAGCAGAGCAGCCTCCCAAATTATCCATTCATCAGTTAGGCCCTTGTCTCCACAAACCCACCCATGAGGATTCATCGGGCTCTTCCCCTGTCTACCTGTGATCTAGGGCAGAACCAAGAGCCCTCACTGGGGACAGAGCCCATCATCACATGGAAGGACTTCCAGAAGACCATGCCTTGGGAGATTGTCATTCTGGTGGGAGGAGGCTATGCTCTGGCTTCTGGCAGCAAGGTAACTCTTGAATTCTGTTCTTTGTGGGCCAAAGATTATTTAAACCGCTTTTCCTAATGAGTCATTTTGATTCTGGGAGGAAGATTTAGAGGCGCTGAGAGCGAGGTCAGCGTTCACCCCTGGGAACAGTAGAGCCAGGCGTGGATCCCCTGTCCTGCCCCGAGCTTCTAAGCTGGTGCTGGGGACAGACTTACAGATCTGCTGTACTGGAGAGTCACTCTCACCTCGCTCATCAGCCCACACTGCCACAGGCAAAAGATTTCTCGGATTTTATAACCATCTCCTTCTGGGCATTTGACAGTGGTGGTAAGAGATGTGTCTCTAAGGGTCCAGAGAGACCCCACGTCGACACACAGCAAACTGTCCCTCGGTCAGTCCATATGCTTACATTGAGCCCCTTTGGAGAATGTGCGCTAAAGCTGATGTAACTGCTATACACGCGCCCTGGTTTCCTGATTGGGAGAAACTGGGATGCAATCTTATAAAGGGGGCTGATGGGAAATAGTTGGCATTTTCTAAAGTGTTAGCCCTTCCTGAAATAGGAAATGATCCCCCAAATCAATCAGGTTCACAGTTTCTCCCTCGACTTTCGCTCTATTCATTAACATGGCTCACTCTTTGCATATTCATTGAGGGCCAAGGCTATCTGCATCACTAATAATAAGGTCACAGAACCCTCCACTAGAAAGGAACCTTGGAGGACACCAAGTCCGGTCTCCTACCTGGTGAAAGAATTCCCTGCATGATACCCCTGGGCTTGGACAGCACCAGTGATAGGGCACCCCCTGAGCAGGGAACAAAGAATTGTTCTTTTAGCTCAGATCTTCTGTATGTCTTCCATTGTTGGCTCTGGCTCTGTCCTCTGAAACCCCAGCCTAGGTAATAATTATTAAAGTCTGAAAAGTTATTAGATCCCCTTAGATCATCTTTTTTTTTCCCAAAAAAACTAAAACTCCCTAGTTCCTTCAACCATTCTTCAATAAGTAGTGACCCCTTACCATGCTGGTCTCTCTCCTCAGGACTCACTACACTTTGCCCTTGGCCTTATTTAAACGTGGTCCACAGGTGGTCAGTCTACTGCAGAGTAAAGTAGTCTTATTACCCAAGCCCCATCTCTCACCTCTGATGCAAGCACCAATCTGTATTTTTATGGAAGCTTTTATAAGGCTTCATCGGCACTTAGGTCAGCATTTATATTGAAATTGCAGCCAACCAAAACCCTCATTCTTTTAATTGTTAGCCACTATTAAACGTCCCATCTTGCAGCCAATCCTGTATATGTGCTGTTGTTATTTCTAATTCCAAGTTCAAAATATTGTACTTATCTTTACAGAATTTCAGTTGTTAGCTTTGGCCCCTGAGTCCAGCCTGGAAAGATTTTTTTTTTAACCAAAATTTTATATGTATTACAGATAGCGTAGTTGATATTTCTGTAAAACCTACTGACTCTACTCATTTTAATAATATAATTCAAATATGCTATAGGTGATTCCTACTGAGTTTGAAATAATTTCAGTCTTGACATGAGGAAAGTCCCATGTAAAATGTTTTTGTATCAAGGTTTAAAAAAAAATAAGACTTCCTTTGTTTTGCTTTTTTCTAACTTGGCAATGTAATTTATCAATTTATTTCAAATTACAGTATAAAATAACTTCTGGAAAAAATTGCTATTAAATTTTTTCCACTTTACTTCTGAACACTCTCTGGATAATGTGCTCAATGGAACTCCATTTCTTTATAAGTCCTGTTTCCACTCAGCTAACTGCTCTTCCTCCCCTTTGTCCAGTGGGTAAGGTTTAATGTGCTGTAAGAGGTGACAGTCACAGAGTTCCCGTTGGCCTCAGAGCTCTGTACCAACCATGAATTGCTGTAGTCCCCACATGTTGATTTGCAGCTCACGGGCAGTGGAGCAAAAAGAGAAAAGTGCTCCAAGGGGGCACCTGAGTGGCTCAGTCAGTTGGGCGTCTGCCTTCGGCTCAGGTCATAATCCCAGGGTTCTGGGATAGAGTCCCACGTTATGAGGCTCTCTGCTCAGCGGGGAGTCAGCTTCTCCCTCTGCCTGCCACTCCCCCTGCTTGTGCTCTGACAAATAAATAAATAATAAATACAATTGAAGGAAGGAAGAAGGGAGAGAGAGAGAGACAGAAAGACGAAGGAAGGAAGGGAGGAAGAAAAGGGTGAGCTCCCAGGTAAAATGGCCACAGCAGAGAGAATTCTGAAGGCTTCTGGTCACCAGCTGTCTACGGGCTTGCCTTGCGGTGGCCAGGGTGCTGTCGACATCAAATAGCCTTTGGTGAATTCGGAAAAGGGGAGAAAAAGCAGCCTGCCAGCAAGGTGGTAAAGCTGTCTTTAACAGTAAAATATGAGTAGGACTACAGCTTGAGGAATCATAAAATGTCTCACCTTGCTTTGGGCCCTACTCTCCATGTCTTTAGTGCATTTGCAGTCTCTAGGGTAAGCAGGAAAAGTCAGAGCACATCATCCATAGAAGGGAGGGAATGCAGGGAGGGCAAGAGAATGCACATGGCAACCTGAGGTTTTTAGTACAAAAAGTCAACAGTGTCCTTTATTTTCTAAGGGAGGGAGGGAATCTTCACCATTGGCAAAGGAACAGTTTCCAACCAAAGAAGTTAGTCCAAGTGGGAAATATTCATTTATTGGAGTAGATCTATATAAATTTTGCTAATGGAAAAGGTTCAAGAGTGGCAACATGCCTTCCTATCTTGTGTTGTGAAAAAGCACTGGTGGGTTGCAGATCCTGATGTCAGCCATGATGAGACTGAACCTGAAACAGGACGACTGCCGTGATGAGCTTTGTGGGCCAGCACCTTCCCACTGAGAGCAGACAAACTGGGAATCCCTCTATGCACAGCTCCTAATGTTCAGCCCTGCCCACTGACGCCCCACAAACCACAGGAAAGGTTACTGTCCAAGGATGTTGATAATTTTCCCCCTTTTACAAGTGATAAGAGAGCTACATTTCAAAAGCAGAATTAAGGATTACACTGGGAAGTCTGTGTCAAAATCACCATTGACTGGATGCACAGAGTGAGAATGTCAGAAGCTGGAGAGAGTAATGAGATTGAAGTTGAGGGGCCTGTCGCCCCAAAGATCTCCAGCCCCTGCCAAGCCATCATGGCAAAATCCTGAGAAGAATCACAGCCATTAGGATGGGCAGCTCTCCATGTGCTGTGATGATTGCCCAGGAAACCCTAAGACCGAATGTTACACAATCATAAGGAATTTTCTGGGCTGTAAAAACAATCTCATCATCAAATCAGGAATGTCTCTGGGTCCAGTCTGCCTGAAAATAGGAAGGCAAATTAGATGATTCCTAGTGTTTCCTTCCAACCCCCCAACATCCCTGACCTTCTGGAGTCTAAGAATTCCAGGGGGAATGTGCTCTTCCTCCTCTCTTCTTACTGTATCACCCATCTCCCTGCAGAGCTCTGGCCTCTCCACGTGGATTGGGCACCAGATGTTGTCTCTGAGTGGCCTCCCACCGTGGGCTGTCACCCTGTTGGCATGCATCCTGGTGTCCATTGTCACAGAGTTCGTGAGCAACCCAGCCACCATCACCATCTTTCTGCCCATCCTGTGCAGCCTGGTGAGTAGGGCTGGGTTCCCAGATGTCAGGACGGGCTGCCTCAGGCCCAGGGAACAGTTTCCCAGCTGTACTCTCTCCTCTGGTCACTGCCCCAGACTTCACTGATGGGTGCTCCAGCCATAGTTTGGAAATGAAGCTTTTCAAATTAGATAGATAGATAGACAGACAGACAGACAGACAGATATAAATTGTAGCAAGGGTTCTAGAAACTCTTTTCCGAAAGACTAGGATTAGTTTAGAGGCAGTCTTGAATGGAAACAAGGATGTACAGAATATCCTTAAAACCCTAGGATTCCAATTCCTCACAATCATCATTTCTTTCTCTCCTAAGACCTAAGAGTAGGGCCAGAGGAATAACTACAGAAAACAGGGGCAAAATGCTCCCAGAAGTACACTCAGCTGTGAAGACGAAAACCACAGCTCTGTCACCACCACCTCCCCCCAGTTTCTCTGTCCAGGGGGATCTGAGAACTGAGGCAATGCCAGCCTCATCCCATGGTCTCAGAACAATTTGTTATTCATGAATGAGGAGGGGGAGCAACTCCCAGATCTCAGACGGGCTAAGCAGCCCCCAAAGTAACGCACCAGACAAAATGCTGCCTCTCTCCCATTAGTGATATGGAACCTATCAAAGGAAGGCTCCTCCCCATCCCCGACAAAATGAAACCCTTCCCCTCTCTTTAACCCTAAACTATCCCAGCCACTGTCTTTGGTGATTGCTCAGACATCTCCTTCTAACTGCTCCATCATCTCATTTGTGTGAGCATGGCAGTGCACTTAGTTAAAACTCGGCAACACAGAGGGCGAGACCGTGGATTTCAAATCTCATCCAAAGCAAGCATCACCTAGAAAACACCTTAGTTCCGCACTCCAAGGATGCGGGACCCCCACCTCAACCAAAGCAGCTTATTCATGGGATTTGAGTTTGAAGAATGAATCTCTTGGCTAAAGGATAAAATTAGACCGGTGCCAAGAAATGAAACATCCCTTCTAGGAAGGAAACCAGGGCCCATGTTTCCATGGGAAGTGACTGAGCAGCATGGGCCCACTTGGGTTGCCCAGCACTGTCTGCCCTTGAGGGTAGTGGTTTCACTGCCCCCAACACATGGTATCCAGCCAGGGTTAGCCAACACCAAGCCACCATTTAAAGCATGTTTGTGATGTTAAGCCCAAAAAATGCAAGCTTCATCTCAACGCTGACGTTTCTGTGAATTCTCTCTTCTCCTAGTCGGAAACGCTGCACATTAATCCACTCTACACTCTGATCCCGGTCACCATGTGCATCTCCTTTGCAGTGATGCTGCCTGTGGGCAATCCCCCCAATGCCATTGTTTTCAGCTATGGGCACTGCCAGATCAAAGATATGGTAAGTCACGGATGCCCTCTTCCTGCAGTGAGGACAGGGACGAGCGAGTGGCTCCACAGCCTTCTGAAGTTTATCATTTTGAAGCAATGTCTGTGGTCTGTCAACACTCAGTCTAGTGTGCTCGAAAGAACGGTGCTGGCAAAAAGGCCTTCAGCCGGTCTGCAAGCACCAAGAAAGCAAGAACGTGCTCTCCCACCCTTATCCGGGAGAAAGTGGGTACACAGCCGGCACAGACATGAGATGCAGCCCAGGCGGAGGAAGCACAAGGCTCTGCCTCAGTTTCTTCACTGGACCAGTGGGGATGTTCATTGCAAAAGCTGCTGGTTTACTCATAGAAACGAAGAAGAAACTGTAGGAACCTAAGGTGAAAGGTCTGAGGGGACAGGACTCTCCCGTTGAACTCTTCCCCAATACACGAAACCCCTGAGGCAACAATGGCAAAATGAAGCACCCACACCTCATTTCCTAGTTCTCCGCTGGCTCCCCACAAGACAGCTCTGAGGAGACATCTGGTCAGATTGTAGTGTTGGGCCTATCTACCCTCGACCCCTCAACCTATATCACTGCTGTGCTCCTGGATATCCAGGCCGCTGGGGGATGGGGAAAGGGGAAAACAACTCCTAATTACTGGGGCCGGGCTATCTGAAATAGGGCTCAGTCCGCCTTGCTGAGGGTCTCACACGTTCTTGTTCACTAAAGTCCAAACTCATTCTCAGCAGCCCTGTAAAAAGCAAAGGGAGGAGAGGGAGAGCTTCAGGCCGGTAGCAGATATTCGGATCCTTTCTACCATTCAAACCGCTCATTGAAGTCATCTGTGATACTTCAGGGAAGGGAGGTCACAGCCACCGCCCCTCCCGTCCCATCTCTTACCGCACAACCATCTGCTCAAGAGAGTTGAGCTTGGTCCCAACTCTCCTGTCCCACCACTTCCTCTCCTGGGTACCCCCACCACTCACCGCCACCCCCCTCCGCCATCTTTTCTGGAATCAAGTGATCAGAGACAGTGCCTTTCAAAGGCACCAGATGACAAGAAGTAAGCCAGTCATGGGTTCTATTTCCAGCCCGGGCACTGACCTGAGACCTCCATTTCCTCATCTGTGCAAGATGGAGGTTATATGCTCTGCATGGTTCCTTTCAGCTCTAAAGGACTTTAATTGAGCCCCTTTGGAACCTGCCTCCTCTGGCTACGGACCTGGGCAGTTCTCCACACCCAAAGCCCAGGGGGAAGGATGATTAATAAGTCCGGGGCTCTGGCCAGAAAGCAGAGAAGCAATACATCTAGTCACTTGCTTGGAACAATTTCCTAGCATTCATTTTCCCCCACAGCTTTCCCAACTCGGTGCCAGCTAGCGGACCCGTGGTGGCTAGAGGTGTGCTTGGATCCTCCCTGGCAGGCTGCCAGCTATCCTTACTGTCCACTTTTCCATCTGGGCCTGGCTCTGCCATCCGTCATCCCTCACACCCCCCTTAGCCTGTGTCAATTCCATGGCAGAAATGGGAGGGTTCAGGGTCATGGAGGTGACATTCCCCCAGCAGAAAGAAGCAAAGCTAGCGTGTCTGTGTCACCCTGTCAACCAGCTTCCCTGGTTCTCCAGGTGAATCCAAGGTACATGACCTTCCGTAAGTTGTTCCTTTGGGAAGGGAAAAAACAGTTAACAGTGGCAAAGGCTTCGTAGAATCAGGCCTCTCCTACAGGTCCCCATATGTGTCAGCACATTAAAGGCTCCAAGAAGTTCCTGCCGTAATGCAGTTCCCTATCATGTAGCCACGGGATCCTTGCGTAGCATAACTCTTAACATTCTAAGACCTGGTGTTCCAAGTACACGCCTTCCAGGCTTCCACTTGGGAGTGAGAACCCAAGTGGAGATGGTTCTAATGGCCTCTCCCATCCTTCCACAGTCCCAAGCCACTCTTGGAGGCAACACTACAGATCCCAGGCAGTGACTGGAACAGGTCAGGGCCAAGGCTTGGGTGGGGGGCACAGAGGAGGGGCACTGGGGGATCTGTGCTGCTGCCTGCTCAGTGACTACAGTGGGCTGGTTTGTGTCCTACAGGTGA
The DNA here is from genome assembly GCA_028534135.1 of Potos flavus. Taxonomy (NCBI): domain Eukaryota; kingdom Metazoa; phylum Chordata; class Mammalia; order Carnivora; family Procyonidae; genus Potos; species Potos flavus. The sequence continues at coordinate 78,813,851 of CM052887.1, read as the reverse complement.
AAGCTGGCCTGGGGGTCAATGTCATTGGCTTGGTGATCGTCATGGTGGCCATCAACACATGGGGAGTTAGCCTCTTCCACTTGGACACTTTTCCAGCCTGGGCGAAGGTCAGTAACATCACTGATCAGGCCTAACACAAGTGGGCAAATGGTCCAACCTAAGGAGCTGCCAGCACTTAACAGAATCTGACCAAGAGGCCAAGAAAGCCACTAGGAGCACACAACCAACACCAGAAGATTCTGCCATCTGCCGCCTCAAGTGAAGTGCAGCAAGCCTCCAACAACCAAAACACATGCTTGGATGTTAGTGCCTTCTGCTCTGCCCTCCTTCCTTAGCACCCTAGTTCAGGAAAACCTGTGATCATTCTCACTTCCTGTATGCTGGGCTCTCCAATTGTTTATAAAGACAAGAAGAGAAGAAAACCTTAGTTACCCCTCAGAGGCTAAGCCTCACAAACTAGCCTCACTAGGTTTATTCTTAATACCTTAACCCCTTTTTAGGAATTGAGGGGAAATCCAAATCATCCTACCTATGCACAGATAACGAAACCAGTTATATCTCCTCTTTCGGAGGAAAATCTCCCCCAGGATTTTCTCTTCAGTGTTTCTACCCTGAGCTCTCACCACAACAAGGCAATCTTGGTAAGTCCTCTTTGTGGTAATCAGTACTCTTTCATCATTACTTAAGCATCTCCCTTCAATGGCTTCTCTCTACCTTTGGCACCAAATTCCCATAAAGAAATAATGTTCTCCTTTAGAAAGGGGCGCGGGTAGGGTTCTCTTTGTCAAAGGAAAAGCAGAGGAAGAAGACACATGAAATTAGTACAGGTATCCCCTGCTTTTCAAAAGTTCCAGTTACACCACTTCACTTTTACAAAAGACCTACGTTAGTACCTGTTTTCACTAACCGGAAGAAATCTGAAGAGGATTTTCAGGTTTATGAGAAAAGTCCAAGTAGCGTTCAGCACTAGTTTTGCCGTGAGCCCTCAGAGGAGCAGTGCGCAACCTGAGCAGCTAGAGTGGGGCCACCATGCCCCCTCCTGGGAAACTACACCCAGCATCTCAGCATTCAGCTGCCAAAGCTGTGAATATCTGTGCTTTATTTTGTGCATCCATTAGCAAGTATCCAAAGGTATCAGAGGAGCCTGAGAGGTTCTTTTTTAGGTCTGCGAATGCTCAAATATTTTTCCACATAAATGAATGGTAACTGCTTCTTTGCTGGATGCCATTTCAGCTTACAATAGGTTTCATAGGAATGATCTACTTTTGGATAGCAGGGGGACACCTGTCCCTCTCATCACGTACCACTAATCCTCAATACCACTGCATTGGTTCAGTTGGGAGGGAGAAAAAACTCATAGCTGTCTTATTAATGAGACCAAAACTATCATTAAGACCACAGTACTATTAATGACTGACTAGTTCTTCTGGATATAAGGTTCGTTCCTGAGAAGACAAGTACAGAAAGTTCCAAACTCATCAGTCACTTTCTGCAAGTCAATGAGCCCCTTGAGGGGAGAGAAGATGTCTTATGTTCCTTAAAGTCTCCAGCAACTTATACAATATAGTAAACTAACTACTCAATAAATGTTGCCCGTGACAAAAATCACCTCAGAAATCAAGGCCTCCTTCCTCCTGAAAACCATGCCATTTTCCCCACGACAAATGTCCTTGCTATATGATTGGATATAGCTCCCAACACCCCATGGCTTATAGACAATATATATTTCTGATTTATACCACTAGTTCCATACTAAATCGGTCTTATTGCAAATGGAATACCCACAGTTACTCCATTCTTTTAACTGATTTTACGTTACTATTGATAGCAGTTTTCCCACACAATAACTTATCAATAAAGTCACCTCCCTAGTTTATCAAGTATCTGTGAATTCAAAAATTTCTTTTGTGCCAGTCAACACTCACATGCTCTGACCACAGCACAACTGGCCAGATGTAACCACAAATATTACTGTTTCTGCCCTATCAATTGGCTGAAGCCACGTTATTTGACTCCTTATAAAGACCTACTGAGCCCAAATAAAATACTAGTGCTATGTACACTAGAGCTGGTTTGATCGAGTCAGCATCGCTACAGTTATTTTGCTATAAAATGTTCAATTTTATAGCAAAATATAAATTATAAAATGCTATAAAATAACATTTTAATTATATTATAAAATGCTATAATTATAAATTATAAAATTATAAAATAAAATTATAAAATTATAAATTATAAAATTATAAAATGCTATAAAATAACTTTTCTTATAAGAGTTAGGGTGTTCTCGTATTGTTACAGCTGCCAAATTTTCAACTGTCTGACCCGTTACGGGACTTGGACGCCAAGCCTCTAGTCACATTAAGACAAAGGTGCAAATAATAAGATTTCGGGAGTATAAATAAGTAAGAAGAGAAAGAGGTTACTTAGAATTAAGTGTAACTTAGAATTCCCAGCCACTGTTCAGCATTTGAGAAGCTCACTCAGTCCTAGAGGAAAAGCAGCGCAACTCCCCTGGGCGGTTGCGGCCAGATGCTCCAAGGAGCTAGTGCACTCAGTTTAGAAAGGGCATTTATTTCAGTTCAGGCTCTACCGACTGTTCTCAAGAGCACCACTCTTCCTTCCCAAAGCCAGAGTGCAGGCTAACTAAGCCTGCTCATTCCAGTGACAGAAAATGTCAGAGATGACTAACAACTCCTTGTCATCTAAAATCACTCCACTGGTGGACAATAACTAAGAGCTCTCCTTAGTATTAGTAGTCTTATGTCTCTTACAAATATATTCTAATTTGATTTTTATCTTCTAATATCACAACACTATATGGATGGAAAGCAGTAATGATCATCTTATACCAGCTCAATTTTATAGATGACTGAGAAACAAAGACATTAAGTATAGCTGCACCTTATTTTCAAGTCAATTATATATCAAACTTGCTTAATTGCCTTTGAAAATTGCCTTCAAAATTCCTTTAAGTCACCCATGAAGTACATGGTACAATCTTTTATATTAGGATTTACATGACAAAGACTCATGAACCATCTTTTAGTAAATAAAAGCTAGCTAGTTTTCCCTCAGAAATGTCAGAATACATGTTTTTTCAGTTGAATACCAAATAACATCATTGGCCTCACACTAAGGGACCATGTTTGAAAAAGTACATCTAGGGGCACCTGGGTGGCTCAGTTGATTAAGCGTCTACCTCTGGCTCAGGTCATGATCCCAGGATCCTGGGATCGAGCCCCGCATCAGGCTACCTGCTCAGCAAGGAGTCTGCCTCTTCCTCTCCCTCTGCCTCTGTCTTCCGCTCATGCTCGCTCTCTCACATTATCTAAAAATCTTAAAAAAAGAAAAAAAAAAAGTACATCTAAACATTAGAATAACTCTCTGTATAGCAAAATGTTCAAACCATTGGCACACAAAAGCCAGAGATGACCTAAGTACACAGGTAACCCATCCTGCGGCTGCCATCACTAAATGAATTCCAAGCACAACTGCCCAGCTATTTACATGGTGACTCTTTCCTGTCCTGATGCTGGTACAACTGTACAAGCAGGAATGATGCCACCACACTGCCCTTTCATAAGGCCTTGCCACACGGGCAGTGATCCAAGCAGACACATGACTGAGGTTTTGCAATGCCCCACCCTGTTCACTTTCCATAAAACCCTACTGTTCTGCCGCTGCCCAGTGCCTTGCAAAAAAAATGTACTTGACTAAATTATGATGCATGGAGATTGAGAAAAGGTATAGACTAAACATGAAAATCTAAGTGTCACAAACTCCCCTATTAAGACCGTGACACTTATGTTCCCTTTACCACCCTGTTGCTGTCCACAAGGCCCTAACAGTCACTAGGGAAAAAAGAACTCATTCATGACTAAGGAATGGAAATGCTATGTGCAAAGTCCAAGATGGGAAGTTAAGAAAAGCCTCATTTGCTCCAGTACAGTCTGTGGTGTTCCTTCCGGGGGAATAACAGAAATACTAAAAACACAAGAGTCCTCAGCAGAAAAACAAACACCAGCAGAGTATCTAGGGAGTGAACTGCTTAATGGAAATGAAAACATTATACATGTGTACATATGCTCTATGAACCTGTATGCAAGACAACTAGAAAAACCACACATTGTTAACTTTCTCTACAGTCCTACAAATGAAAATTGAGTAAATGGGCTAGAAAAATGAAATTGTTCCTCTAAATCAGGTCACTGTTTAATTGCATAAAACACCAAATCAAAAGAAATGTCTAAAGGTATCAACTGGTAACTTCAAGTCCTAAAATATAGCCCCTTTTGATGATTTTAAATACAGCTGTTTGGGTTTTTCTCTCCCTTTGTTTGGGAGGATGATGGTTTAAAGATAAACTTTTCAAGTTCATTGTGTTTATGAAGTTCCCAACATCAATCCTGAAGTCTTATTTTGTACATGATGGTAACCTTCCTTTTATGATCAGGTATGGCCAAAGTTTTCTTAAATCACATCAACAGGAGTTTTCAAATAATTTTAAAAGGAGAAGAGTATGTCTTGAGGTGATTCTTCTCATCCCTCCAATGGTTTGTGAGGCAAAAATCCCTACAAAATCCCCGGGGAACGCAACTCTTAGTGACACAGTCACAATCGCTGCAACCCTCACCCACATTACAAAGTTTCAACTACACCCTACAATCTGTGATGGTTCTGCGCTCCTCCTCTATCTCAGTGAGGATAATCTCACCCGAGAACTCTGAGCCCCTTTTCGCTGCTTCAAGAACCTAAAACTAGAAGAAGGTGCCTGAAGAGCGACCACTAAGGCAGCCTGTATTCACGGTGTCGTAGTTCACATGAAGGCGAGAGCAAGAATGGAGGTGCTGGATGGCTCCCACTGGTGGGAGCCTAGTAGCGAGGGGAAGAGTCCGTCACTCCTGAGAAAGCCCTACATCCAAATAAGATTAGATATAATATAGAGATACCTCATTTCCTAATACCTAAGTTACCTTCATCCCTAAAAAAGCCACTCTGGAAACAACGCCCACGAGCAATCATGCTACCGTAACTGTGACAAGGAATCCCTGTTTGGAAGCACCTTTCTAAACTTGTAGCATTTTCAATACACTCAAAGGTGGTAAAACTTTATCCTTCAAGGCTGTGGTTCATTCTGCTGACAACTTAGTCATTCAAGATCAAATCTTGTGAGCCAGGAGGTATGATCAAGGTAGACACTCTAGATTTTCATCAGCAACCAAGAGAGTGACCACAGAATGACAAATTTTGCATGGTTCATAAACTGGTTCCAAAAGTGCAGAAAAATAAAGTATTCTGACCAAAAGCAGCATGTTTGGACCAATATCTATTATTTATTGGGCAATTCGCAAAGCACTGTGCAACACATCACACACATTATCTCAGCTGTTTCTGGTGTGAGCCATATGAGGTAGATACTGCGGCCACATCTTAGAGAATACAACAGTGTCAGAAAAATAAGCCCCTTACCCATGATCTCACTTCTAGGGTGAAGCCAAACCATAATATGCTGCTAATCTGTATCACACACCAGGACAAGCTGCCAGAGATAAAACCTATACCCATGTACGAGAGATCCCTGTTTCCAAACAGAAGCAGAACCCCTTTGTTTTAGAATCACACAGTACCAATGTCATCATTGTCTGAAAAAAGGTGTCTCTAAATTACTCTTCCAGTTTACTGGTTCTGCTAAAATGTCTTCAGAAATGGCATTATCAGTGAGCAGCCTGACAAGTCCCTAAAACAAAACACACAATCAAATGGGACTTTATCTAAAGTTTGTGCAAATTACACTTTTAGGGTTTAGCTTATAGCTATACCCTGCACAGATACATATAACTTTAGGTTCAAGGTTATCACTGTTAACAGCAAAAGACAGGAAATCTAACGTCATCAGTAACAGATTAAATAAGTTATGGTATATCCATTCAATAGAATCTCATGTAGCCAAAAAAGGGAAAGAGGTTTCTTGTCCCTTACGTACTGATATGGAATGATCTCCATTAAGGGGGGGAAAAAAAGGGCAAGGTGTGAACTCAGTGCAACTTATGATTTGTGAAAAAAACCCCTTACACACATGTATTTGTTTAGGTACATAATCCTTCTCAAAGTATACAGGAGACTACTGATAGTGCCTGCGTTCAGGAAGAGGAACTAGGAGCTGAAGGTCAGGAGTATGAGAGGCCCTTTGTTCTGAATCACTTTTGTATCCTGACCCAGGGGAAAAGTGATGTATAAAAACATTTAATTTTTTAAAAATGGACTAATTATACATTTGACAAATTACAATGGTGATTTTTCTTCTTTCTTGTGTTCTTTTTAAAGCAATAGAAGTTTACTGAATACACTGCAAGGGAGAAACAGGCAGGACAGCAAAGGAGACACTGTCTACCAAGAGGTGGTGGTGAGGGGCTAAAGTTATAGGGCAAAGTAAGGGACTATGGAATTCTCCCTTTTTTGGCAATCTTAGGGACTGTGACTGGTTTTAAGTAGACCATTGGTCAGTTAGGGCCTGTGGCTTAATGAGCCTGTTTGCGTCAGCTCAGTGGTCACTATGGGCCCTTTTGCCTTGCTCAGGTTTCTACTGCTCAAGCCTGTTGCCTAAAAGTGGCCTCTGTGTTCCACCCTGACAGATCGACAATAACAAATCTTTGGCAATTGGGTGAAGGTCTCATCTTCAGTAGCTTCTTCCTGCTGAATGAGGGACTTAAGAGATGTCCCTACCTATGGGTCAACATACAATGGTAATTTCTGATTGCAGGAAAAAAACAAACAAAAAAACCCTCAAAGTTTCTTATGAGAATCGCTATAAAGGTATAATGTAAATACATTTTTAATGTGAAGAGGCATAAAATTTCCTTTACAACTTGTCATTTATCCGCCATATAACGTCAAATGCACCTGTAATCCCCTAAGATAAGTAGGATTCTTTTGAGGGAAAAGAGCCAAATCAAAGACAAGATTAAGGAAAAACATGCATATTAGACTATAAATTCTGTGGAGGATAAAGGCCATTATTTTACATATTTTTAAACTCCCTAGTTCCTGACAGGGTTCTCAGAATATAGTTTCTTAATGAGTAATAAATTGATTTACTGATTAAATTAGCAATTATGGAGCTGCCTGACAACAGTATAAAATAAGTGGATAATTCAGGAGTAACTGGCTTCTGGGCTCTAATTTTAATGACTTTAAAACAACATAATTTAGTACCAAATGTTTAAACACCCATTATAATTGCTAAACTGTGAAATCAGCATTATTTATGTCTGATCGGCTACACAAAACTCATCAATTTTTCTTTAGAAAAGAGTAGAAATGCCAAAGAATAAAGGAGAGACTACTAATTAAAGGTCACATTTACTAATCTAGCACCATAATTCCAGTCTTAGGCCGTCTCAAGTGGCTGGAAGGAGGAAGAGACGAGGTGAGGAAGTTGGAAAAGGATGGTTCTTAACTTGTGGCCCCATCTGTGCTCTGAGGCAATGCAGGATCTAACAGGAAAATTGCTGAGGCTGAAATTTAAAACAAAAACTTTTGGTTCAGATGGTAAGGAGGCCCTCAAGAACAGCAGAATCGGTATATCCAGAAGGCAGTGCTGGAGTCCGCCTCATGAACTAGGGGGTTTCTTCTTGGCATCCAAGTCCTTTTTAATTTCTTCTAGTTTTTTAGCCAGGTTTGGTATCTTTAAAAAGAAAAAAGGTTATTGTAATTTTGCATCTACCTAATCAATAGTCTTTTACTTCTCTTCCTCCAACAATAAAGGGTTCCTGTATGTCTTTATTTTCCTCTGAAAGTGACCTGCTAAATAGAATTTCTTAGCCCCCTAACTGCATAAGAAGGATTTCAGGAGTTGTAAAGTAATGTATGCTCCCTCCCGTGAAGCCATATTCTGACTTCTACTTTTATATACTCACTTAGCACCTCAATCCAGTGCCAAGTAGAAGCTGTACATATAAACAATAAAGGTGATATAAATTAATAAAGCTCCTTTCTAGAAAACCATATAACTCAAGTGAAGGTTGATAAAGAATTTCTTTTGTCACATTAAAAGCTTCACAACAAACAAATCAAAAGTTAGTATTATGTTTCCCTTCCTTCCTTCTTCCTGCCTCTTCCTTCCTTTCCCTCGCTTTACAACAACCCTTCCAGAATCCCCATTCATGGGCAGTTTTGTCAGCTGGTTTTCAACTTCCCGTCTATAAAATGAGGCTAATATAACTCCCCACTTCACAAAACTCTGACCTCCTTAACTGAGCTGCATTATAAAGATCCACCACTAAAACTCTCAGTTATTACTACCATGTAGCAGGGACTAAAAAGATTATCCAATTAGTCTTTAAATTCCCACTTATCACATAAATTTCCATAGAACTGTAAAAAGACTCTAATTCAGTAATTAATTACTCTGGGCTAACAAACTCAGGATCACAAGAGCATCTTAAACTGATGGGATTTTGCCCTCTTGTGGTGATATGGAGGACAGATGCTTTTGTGAGGTGTAGTTTTCAAACAACGGAAAATCTTTCTACAAAATTCAGGACATTTTCCTCAGATCTATGGACTTCATTTATGCTGGAAGGCATACGTGACTTTAACAAAGACAAGTCACTACAAATTTGTGACATGGAATCAGGGCAGTGGAGGACATGGATATGGTCACTTACGTCATAGTTCTGAGCCAGATACATTCCAACCACGTTGCCAAGAGTAAATCCAAGCTGAAAGAATAGAACAGGAAGAGTTACACTGGATACCAAGTTCTGTGCCATCTGATACCAAACCAAACTGTATAGACACTAGTCTAAGGAGCTCAGGACAGTTCAAGACCCCCGTTTCCAGGGATGCCTGGGTGGCTCAGTCGTTCAGCTCAGTCGTTCAGCTCAGATCATGATCCCAGGGTACTGGGGTCAAGCCTGGCATCCCTGCTCAGCGGGAAATCTGCTTCTCCCTCTCCCACTCCCCCTGCTTGTGTTCCCTCTCTCGCTGTGTCTGTCAAATAAATGGATAAAATCTCAAAAAAAAAAAAAAAAGACCCAGTTTCCAGTCTAGGGCTAGGCAGTATGAGATTCAGTTTTCTTTTGTGAAATAAATACGGTAATACTCTCCCAAAAAGTTAAAGAGCATGCAAAAGTGAGAATAAATGGCAGCACTAGGGGCGCCTGGGTGGCTCAGTGGGTTAAAGCCTCTGCCTTCGGCTCGGGTCATGAACTCAGGGACCTGGGATTGAGCCCCGCATCGGGCTCTCTGCTTGGTGGTGAGCCTGCTTCCCCCTCTCTCTCTGCCTGCCTCTCTGCCTACTTGTGATCTCTCTCTGTCAAATAAATAAATAAAATCTTTAATTTAAAAAAAAAAATGGCAGCACTAAACAAACCTACCCTAGATTCTCCCTGTCCCCTCACAACCTCCATAAATATTTAACTGTCAGTTCTAGAAACCCAAGCCCAAAGTGATGATTTTGTTGTTAAAAGTAATTTGTTTTTTCTTTCTTTTTTGGTTATAAGTATTGTTACTTCTTACTACATCAAATAAAAAATATCCAATTAAAAATGTACTCAGCTAAATTGTATTATCTTGGACAATGAAGAGATTTTCACAGTTAATCTCTTCATACCTGAGGCCCAAGGTAATGAAGTGACTTTTTCAGGGTCATTCATAACAAAGGAACACAGACCTAAATTAGAGTCACACTCAAAAATGAAAATGTATCATGACAGAAAAGCATGGGAAACTCCGACATACAACTGAGACAGCATATGGCTTAGCACTCTGCCATGGGTGGAACCTAATGGGCAGAACACTTAAGACCTGTGGGGGACAAAGATTCCCTAACCAAGTCTTAGTCAGTGAGGAGAGACAGGCATGATTTTTAGAGAACTATAAATGCTTATGCCATTGAGTGACTATTTTCCTGAACAAAAACTGTTTCACGAAAATTTAAAGCACTCAATTTACCACAAACGAACCAAAGCTCATTAAACTTTGAGTTCTAATGATCCGTGAATTCCTTGGGGTTTTTTCCTCCAATAATTAAGAATCTCCAACAGGGCGCCTAATTTCTAATTTCATAAATTCAAACTGGCATCTTTTTTTTTTTTCATCATTTTCTCTAATCAGCATTGCTCCTATTCAATAAACAGCACAGCTGAACAGAAAAAACGTGGCACTTAACGCCTTCAGTTCTACATGGTGTGGTCAAACCTTCTCTTCAAGTCAGAGATACATATAGGGAAACATATAGGGAAAGCCTTCCTGAGCTTTAAACACCAAAAACACAATTTCAATTGGTTGTTAGTTAATTAAGAAGCATAAAAACGGCTATCCATTCTCTAATCAGAGTCCTTTTTTTTTTTTTTTAAGATTTTATTTATTTATTTGACAGAGAGAGATCACAAGTAGGCAGAGAGGTAGGCAGAGAGAGAGGAGGAAGCAGGCTCCCCGCTGAGCAGAGAGCCTGATGCGGGGCTCGATCCCAGGACCCTGAGATCATGACCTGAGCCAAAGGCAGAGGCTTAACCCATTGAGCCACCCAGGCGCCCCCAGAGTCCATTTTCTAATAATTTGATTAATTAGGCACATTATGTTTTACCAAGGTGGCACCAAAAAGCAAAATGACTTTTTTTACTCCTGTGGGTTGAAACCAGGTAGACAGCTTTCCAAATCCAGAAAGAGTATTAAATTTACTTGTAAGAAGTTGGGGGGGGGGGGCGCGGAGATCAACTGAGAATTTTAGCTCTAACGCCAAGCAGAGAAAACAGAAGTGTGTAAATTTTCAAGAAAAATAGAGTTCTGGTTCTACTATACTCACTAGCTGTGTAGCTGTAGCTGATTTAAGTTTCCTGTTCTAGAAAACATTATACTAACAATGTTCCTTCCAGCTCCAAAATTCTAGAATTCCTGATTCTTACCACGTGTGTCTCAACATAAAAATAGGGCATATCTAATGTGGCTTCACTTTGGCAATTTCACCAGCACATGAAAAAACAGTAGTTATTTCAAAACATAAACAAAACAAAAACTATGGGCTCTAGACAAGCGCTATCCAATCCCAGTTTTAGAACACTGCCAGGTCTACCACTGGGATATTGTAAAATTAAATACACAACATAAGAGAAATGTCACATATTCAGTGAAATGTTGAGGAAAATGCATGAAGCCAGAAAACCATTTATATGTTATTCATGGGATGCTCACTAGGCAAGTTTACATAGAGAAAACATTTTAATCTAATAAAAAAATATAAAACATAAATCTGAGGAATGGTGACTCATTAGTCTGACAAGTTAGATTGAAGCCAGATTATAGAAGGCCTTAAATGAGTCTGCAACCTCTCTGCAGGCCAAGATTGCTTAACTTCTTCCAGGCCAAGACCTGGATGCCTCATCAGGCGTCTATCCAGATGGCTGCATGCCACCTCCACAGGACCCTTCCACATCACTGATCCCCCCACAGTAGTCCCTGCAGGGAAGGCAGTGTAGAAAAACGGGAATGACTTCCCCAGCAGTCATTGACTAAATAAATTACTATCACATCCCTTCTGCAATCATTTTGAGACTTCAGGAATATGTGGCTACTTCTCACATGCACATTGCGGACAATAAATGGTAAAACACCACAAATATGGGGACAGAGGAGTGACATGAGCAAAGTGGTTGAGAACAAATGGGTGGGAGGAAGAGGCTGCAGCTAAGAGCCACAGGAGCCAAGTCTAGACTGGCCCAGGGCAGTGTACATAAGAAGAGACAGAATTTTCCAGCTCTACATTTACACCATACAATTAGAATCGGTGAGGCTCCTCAATCCATTATCCACACTTCTGAAAGCCAAAACTCTATTCAAACTGTTTCACTGTAACTCAACTGGCAGCAAAATCACACCTGACCTGAACTGATATGATACTATTTATAGTCTCTCTATCACATTTCAGTGTGAATATTCACTTTTTGCTACAGAAAAAGCAATCTTTAAACAAAGGATCCTGCCCTACATCCCACTGAAGAATATATGTGTAACAGTAAATATTTTAATATATGTCATTAAAGAGTGCTTTCCCAGAGTGCTATTGGTTAAATAATAAGGTATATGCAGCTTAAACCTTTATAAGATCTTTTAAAAAATCTCTCAAATACATCTGGCCCCCAAAGGTTTTGATTAGAAGATTGAAGACCCTTATATACTAAAAATAAATTCATATTCAACCCTGTGAAGGGATTCTAAAATGGTCCCTACACATTTTAATGTATAGGAATGTATAGGAAGAAAAGCTACATATAAATAAAATAATTATATAAGGCAGCAGCCAGTACAGGACCCTGAATGTAACAGATGCAGGAAAAACCAGAAATGGGTCATGCACCATTCTCTTACACCATACACAAAGATAAACTCGAAATGGATGAAAGACCTCAACGTGAGGCAGGAATCTATCAAAATCCTAGAGGAGAACATAGGCAGTAACCTCTTCGACATTAGCCACAGCAAATTCTTTCAGGACATGTCTC
>CM052887.1:78748233-78792888 GCA_028534135.1 Potos flavus | reverse complement strand
ACAGTGTGGAGATTCCTCAAGAAATTAAAAATAGAGCTACCCTATTACCCTGCAATTGCACTACTAGGTATTTACCCCAAAGATGCAGATGCAGTACAAAGAAGGGCCACATATACCCCACTGTTCATAGCAGCAATGGCCACAATCGCCAAACTGTGGAAAGAGCCGAGACGCCCTTCAACAGATGAATGGATAAAGAAGATATGGTCCATATAGACAATGGAATATTATGCCTCCATCAGAAAGGATGAATACCCAATTTTTGTTTTAACATGGACAGGACTGGAAGAGATTATGCAGAGTGAAATAAGTCAAGCGGAGAGAGTCAATTATCATATGGTCTCACTTACGTGTGGAGCATAAGGAAAAACATGGAGGACATTGTGAGGGGGAGGGGAGGGGTGAGTTGGAGGAAATCAGAGGGGCGAAGAACCATGAGAGACTGTGAACTCAGAGCAACAGACTGAGGGTTTTGGAGGGGAGAGGGGTAGGGGGATGGGCAAGCCTGGTGGTGGGTGTTGAGGAGGGCACGTATTGCATGGAGCACTGGGTGTGGTGAATGAACAATGAATCTTGTAACACTGAAAAAATAAAATAAAAGTATTTGGGGAAAAAAAAATTTGTCATGCATTAAGTGGTCACATGAATGACACAGAAGTGATTCTTCTAAGAAACCATATCTGAAAGAGATCAATGTACCTCAACTTATTAAAGCCTCTAATTATGCTGAGAAAGTGTTAAAATTTAAACTGAGAAGGGAACTGAACGTGGAGAATCAAGGCATATGGTATGAATGAGAAGGTGATGACTAAAAGAAATAGGACTGATCAGAAGAATTTGAATTTAGAAATGGAGAGAAACAAGTATGGAGCCCTGGGTAGGGCTGGCTCAGGGATCTCAAAACACAGGCAAAGTAGTTTAGTTCCCATGTAACCTTGGTAGCAAGCCAAAGCTACTCTTTACCAGCAGCAACACGATGAAAGCACTGCTTTGGAAGTATTCACCTAGCAACCGTACTCAAAAAAGGCTGAACTTACTGAGTTAGTATAGATCAGGAAGGCTCAGATTAGCGTGGTAGCATAGGGGACAGCAAACAAACATCACTAAATTGTTTCTCTTAAGTCAATGATGATCCCCAAAATAGGCTCTTGACTATAGAGAACTGATGGTTACCAGAGAGGAGTGGGGGAATGGGTGAAATAGGTGAGCATTGAGTAATATACAGAATTGCTGAATCACTAAATTGTACACCTGAAACTAATATAACACTGTGTATTAACTATACTGGAATTAAAAAATAAAAATTTAAAAAAATAACAATTAAAATAAAAATCAATGATGACCAATGAAATAGAATGGAGAGTCCAGGAATCAATCTTTACATTTATGGTCAAGTGAATTTTTTTAAAGATTTATTTTAGAGAGAGAGAGTAGGGGAAGAAAGGGGAAGGGCAAAGGGAGAGAGAATCCCAAGCAGACTCCCCACCAAGCTCAAAGCTAGACATGGGGCTCCATCTCAACACCCGGAGATCATGACCTGGGTGGGTCAACAGACTGACTGAGCCACCCAGGTGCCCCTGGTCAAGTGATTTTTAACAAGGGTGCTAATACATTCAATGGAAAAAGAATAGTCTTTTCAAGAAATTATGCCAGGACAACTGGATATCCACAAGCCAAAGAGTGAATACGGACCCCCATCTCACATCATAAACAAAAACTAACTCAAAATGGATCAAGACCTAAATGTAAAAGCTAGAACTATAAAACTCTTGTAAGAGCACAAAGTAGTAAATCTTATGACTTTGCATTAGTTTTGCAACTAATGCAACTTTGCAACAGTTTCTTAAATATGACATCAAAAGCACGAGGAACAAAAAAAAAAAGAGAGAGATAAACTGGACTTCATCAAAATTAAAAATATTTGTGTTTCAAAGAATACCATCAAGAAAATGAAAAAAACAACCCAATGGAATAGAATATTTGCAAATCACATATTGATAAAGGACTTGTATCCAGAATATGAGAATCCTTATGACTTAATAAAAAGACAACCCAATTTAAAACCGAGGAAGGATTTTTTTTTTAAAGATTTTATTTATTTATCTGAGAGAGAGAGCCAGAGAGATCACAGACGGGGAGGGAGACAGAGAAGCAGAATCGCCACTGAGCAGAGAGCCCGAAGCAGGGCTTGATCCCAGGACCCTGAGATTATGACCCAAGCCAAAGGCAGACATTCAACCCACTGAACCACCCAGGCACCCCTGAGCAAAGGATTTGATAGACATTTCTTTTTTTTTTTTTAAGATTTTAATTTTTATTTATTTGACAGAGAGAGAGCATAAACAGGGGAGCAGAAGAGGAAGAAGCAGGCTCCCTACTGAGTAGGGAGCCCAATGCGGGGCTCGATCTCAGGACCCCAAGATCATGACCTGAGCTGAAGTTGCCCAACCAACTCAGCCACCCAAGGCTCAGACATTTCCCCAAATAAAATATACATGGCCCATGAGCACATGAAAAGATGCTCAATATCACTAGTCATTAAGGAAAAGCAAATCAAAACCACAATGAGGTGCCACATCGCACCCACTAGGGATGACTTTAGTCAAAAAGTGTTGAAAAGGAAGTGGAGAAAGTGGAACTTTCATCCACTGCTGATGGGAATGTAAAATAGTACAGCCACTCTGGAAAATGGTCTGGCAATCCCTCAAAGTTGAGCGCAGAGTTACCATATGATGCAGAAATTTTACTTTAGGATATATACTCAAGAGAATCAAAACATACATCCACACAAAAACTTGTACACAAATGTTCACAACAAGATTATCCATAATAGCCAAAAGGTGCAAACAACCCAGATGCCTATAAACTGGTGAATGGATTAACAAAATGTGGTATATCCATACAATGTAATCTTACTCAGCCATAAAAGTACTGATTCGTGCTAAAACATGGATGAACCTTGATAACACTGTTCTGAGTGAAAAGCGGTCAGAAGAGACCACATGTTATATGACTCCACTTAAAGGAAATATCCGGAATAGGTATCCATAAAGACACAGAATAAATTAGTGGTTGTCAAAAACTGGGGAAGAGGGGAATGAGAAAAGAATGCTAATGGATATGGCGTTTCTTGGGGGGGAAAATGAAATATTGGATATAAAATTATAGTGGTGATGGCTGCACAACTCTGTGAACATATAAAAAACCATGGAATTCTACACTGTAAATGGGTGAGTCGTATGACGTAAATTATATCTTAAAAATATTTTAGGGCGCCTGCATGGCTCAGTCGGTTAAGCATCTGCCTTCAGCTTGGGTCCTGATTGCAGAGTCCTGGGATCAAGTCCCGCATCAGGCTCCCTGCTCCTCGAGGAGCCTGCTTCTGCCTCTGCCTCTCTCCGTGTCTCTCATGAATAAATAAATAAAATCTTTTAAAAATATTTTTTTAAAAATCATTAAGATTTGGTAAAATATCTGCTATATGGGATAAAACCAGAAATCACAGACAACTTCAAGGTTTCCAGATTGGACAAATGTTTAAAAAGAATGGAAATGTTAGAGTGAAAAAAATGAGGACCACTGAGATAAACAGTTGGTTTTGTGTATGAAAACCACAGAAAATCAACTCTTTTTTATGTAAGGATATATGAGCAGGTTAATCACAACATTGTATCAACATAAAGAAGCACTAAGGCTTAAAAATAAGAAAGCCAACTCCATAGCAATCTGACTCTTCTCATCATTTGCTGCTCAACCCCTTCCCCAATCAAAAAGTTAGATCTGTCAATTAGCAAATAAAGCTACAATTTTTACCCCGGAGTTGGTTCCTGGCAATAACCCCAACTGAATACTACCTAACAATTCTGAAAGACTCATGAAATTACATTTTCAAAGAGTACATACCCAAACCCAAGTTATGACACAGAATCTGAACCATCTCATATTTACTGACAAGGGCTCAAGAAATCTAAAAATAATCTCATTAAAAATAAATAATAAAAATAATCTCATTTTATTTAGCAAATATACCTACAACTAGCATTCAAAAGGATACCTAAAAATGTTTTATGTTCTCAGGTGAGAAAACTACACACTGACAAGAAAACCAGAAATATACATTATCTAACATTAATAAAAAGATAAATTGATAATTTTATTTTTCTATTTAAGTCCAGAGACCTACAGAAGCTATCTGAAGACTGCTCCATTCCAAAGAGGCAAGAAAAAAATTCACCTTTAGTCTTTAAACATTTCAGACTTGTTGTGAAGAAATAATCGACTGTGTTTAACATCTGCTTCGAGTAATAATAAAACCCATATTCTATACATTAAAACAAAAATCTGCTGAGGATATAACCTATATCTCTTCTACTACCACCAAAGAGATGTGCATTTTTAAAATGTAAGGCTGGTTTTATATTCAATAATTTTCCTTAGATACTGAAAGGAGGGGGCTGTTAATTCTTAAATTGAGCCAGTAAATTAAATAGGGACACTCATGAAAAAGATAGCTCTAACACTTTGGAAAGAGGTCAATCAGGTAGAACCGGTCTGCCTGTTCTCAAAGAAGCTGATTCAAATATTCAAGTATCTTATGAATATCTGAGAGTAGTAATCAAGTAAGAAGGAATATCTAATTAAATAAATCACATAGTATTGGCTAAGTGCCATGTGCTTAGGAAATCTAAGCATAAGCCATGTTGCTTCTTCCCCTGGAATTTCTGATCTATTCTAGAAAGACAAGACTAAAACAAGTGAAGGTGCAGGGGACAAAACAGCGCATCACCAAATGATGGTCTGAATGGGGCACATAGTTCAAATGTGTCATGTCAGAAATTGAACATAATCTGTATGAACAGGGGCACCTGGGTGGCTCAGTGGGTTAAAGCCTCTGCCTTCAGCTCAGGTCATGATCTCAGGGTCCTGGGATCGAGCCCCACATCGGGCTCCCTGCTCAGCAGGGAGCCTGCTTCCCCCTCTCTCTCTGCCTGCCTCTCTGCCTACTTGTGATCTCTCTCTGTCAAATAAATAAATAAAAAATATTTAAAAAAAAATAATAATAATCTGTACGAACATATTAAAGGAGAAAAATCATTTGATCATCGGAAGGGGAAATAGCATGATAAAATTCAATAGCCAATCCAAACAAAAACTCTTAAACTAGAAACAGAAAAGAGGGGCGCCTGGGTGGCTCAGTCTGTTAAGTGACTGCCTTCGGCTCAGATCATGATCCCAGGGTTCTGGGATCGAGTCCTACATCGGGCTCTTTGCTTAGCGGGACCCTGCTTCTTGCTCTGCATGCCGCTCCCCCTGCTTGTGTGCTCGCTCTCTCTCTGTGAGACCAATAAATAAACAAAATCTTAAAAAAAAAAGAAAGAAATAGAAGAGAATTTCCTTAATGTTAGGAAGTATCAGAAACACAAACATCATACAAAAACCTGAGAAGCATTTCCACTAAAAGCAGAAAAAACTAGGATATCCACTCTCCTATTGGAAGTCCTAACGAGAGAGACAGAGAGAGAGAGAGAGAGAGAGACAAAAATTGGAAAAGAACACAAAACCGTCATTTTTGCCTTCACTAGAGATATGCTTGCCTTCACAGTATTGCATTCATTGATTTACTTCCTTTTTTAAAATTTTTGAAAAAGTTTTATTTATTTAATCTCTACTCCATGTGGAACTCAAACTCATGACCCCCAAGGTCAAGAGCCACACACTCCTCTGACTGAGCCAGCCAGGTGCCCACTTTTTTTTTTAATTAAAAAAAAATTTTTTTGGGGGGGCGCCTGGGTGGCTCAGTGGGTTAAAGCCTCTGCCTTCGGCTTAGGTCATGATCTCAGGGTCCTGGGATCGAGCCCCGCATCGGGCTCTCTGCTCAGCAGGGAGCCTGCTTTCCCCTCTCTCTCTGCCTGCCTCTCTGCCTACTTGTAATCTCTCTCTCTGTCAAATAAATAAATAAAATTAAAAAAAAAAAAAAAACCTATAAAAAAAATTTTTTTTTTAAGTAAGCTCTATACCCAATGTGGGGCTCAAATTCACAACCCAGAGATCAAGAGTTGCATGTTGTACCCACTGAGCCAGCCAGGCACCCTGTCAGTCATTCACTTCCAAGTGAATCTACAAACTATGAGAGCTAAAAGATAGGTAAGACTGCTAGATACAAAAATCAATACACCAAACTTAGCGTTTCTATACATCAGCAACGAATTTGAAAATGTAATTTTAAAAAGGATGCCACTAACAACAACTAAAAAGTACTTGGAAATATAAATATAAAAAACAAGGTAAAAGACTATTACTGAGAAGACAGTAAAACACTGAGGAAAGACATTTGAGATGTAAATTAACAGGTAGATGCATCATAAGTGATCCATGAGCTTTCTTTATGAAAAGAAAAGCCCATGAAAAAAGACAGGAGTTGAGAGTAGTTGGGGAGGCAAAAAACAGAGGACAAAGGGAAAACCAGATGGGAAGGTCTGAAGGCAGGAAGGTCCATAGGTGGTCCAGGTCGGTAAAATAGCCCAGTCAATCTAAAACAGAGGAGATATGTTGAAGGGCAGTAGTAAGGGTAAATGGGAGTCAGATGAGCAAATCTTGAAAATCAAGTGCAAGTAGTTACTATCTGATGTGCAGGGACATAAAGACCACTGACAGGTTCTGAGCATGTGAATTAGACAATTACTATTGGATGATTACTCTGGCAGCTGCAAGAGTGAACAGAACACCAGAGGCATCAAAGGAAACACAGAACTAGAGAAGACAGCCTTACTTTTCTATGACTGATCAGACTGGAGCAGGAGTGTCATGTTTCAAGAAGAAAAAGAAAAGGGGGGGACTGAAAAACTAGAATATTCGGGGAAAGAAGGCTAATTGGCATAAATCTGAAACCATAAAGAATGGATGGAAGAATCAGAGATGTTTCGTCTAAAGAAAAGACTGGTGGAGGCCAAGGGGATAGAGAGAGGTACCAAGATGCTCTTCAAGTATGTAAAGGGTTGTCACGTGGATTAGAACTGCTCTTTAACACCAAAAACTAGTTAGGGAGACACTGACCAAAAATGATATAGGTCATCCAAAGAAGTAGAGAGCCTACTTTAATGGGATGTGATGAAACATAAACCGGACGCCCCCTTAGTAGGGTGTCAACATCTTAGCCGAACTACAGAACCTAAAATAACTCTTCCAACTCAAAACCCACATTCTTATCCCAGCTAGGCTGGTGTAGTTAGAGCAACAGTGGAGTAAAAGACACCTACTCTACAATCCTGGCAGTGGGTACATAAAGATGGAACTTTCATGAGGTAATGTAGACCCAATGGCTTAAAACAATAGCTAACATTTACTGAATGCTGTGTGCAAGGTAGCATTCATTTTTTCATGAATTAACTTCATAGCCTTATAAGCAGCCTTTTAAGCAGGTACTATTATTGCCTAGTTTATGTTGGGGAAACTGAGGCACAGAGCAGATAAGTAACTTGCCCAAGAATACACAGGGAAATATATGTACTAGGCATAGCAGCTAAATGATATGGAGAATGAAGGAGAGAAATAAATCAAGGATTATGTATTTCAAATTTGAGAAAGCCAGGACTGGAGAACAGAGAAAGGCTGAGGCGTGCGTTACAGGGTGGTGAACAGAAGTAACGGGTTCAGATGTGTTCGATCTGAGATAGAGGGGATGACAAGAGATGTTCAGCACACAGTTGATGACAGCCAACCGGAACTCAGAGAAAGGGACGCAAGGTAGTTTTGGAAGCAGCAAAGAGAAGAAGGTGACAGCATGACAAGGAACACACTCCCTGAGGGTGGGTTTGAAGAAAAGAGCAAGGAGTCAAGGACTGAGCCCTGGGGAACACCTAGTAACCAAAAGAAGGGAAAAGCAGCCAGCACAAACGGGCGAGATTAGATAGGGCCCCTTCCCAGCTGCTGCACCAAGATACTGATCCCCTCAGCCCTTGGAGGGGCCAGCATCCGAGCCAGTCACCTTCAGGGGTTCTTCCGTAAAGATAAATCCATGTGTGCTGTAACGTTAAAGAATGTCAGAAAATGCTGAGACAAAGGATCCAAAAGCCAAGGGAGAAGGGATCAAGGAGGTCGTGATTAAGAGCACCAAGAGCCACCACCTCAGAAGGTAACAAGAGCAACAGCCGGCACAGGGAACAGTTCGACAGGCAGTGAGCGCCGGGCTCCCAGCGGTGGCCATCCTGTCAGGCTGCCCTAAAAAGCTTCCGAAGTTTCCTTACAACAACTGTAGCTAAACCTTAAGGAAGCCACTGCAGTGAAAGCGAAGGGCAGCAGGACCACGGGAACAGGTTTCTGAGACCGGGATGATGGGCGAATATTTTAATCCACAGAGGAATGAACAATGAAGGAGTAGATAAGCAACCCATTCAGGCGCAGTGGTTTTTGAATTGTGTTCCAGGAAGTGACAAATACAGGAAGCAGCCTGGAGGGTTCTAAAATGTGGGATGACTGTGGTTTAAGTTGTAATAATTTCATCACTTTCAAAACTTGTCCCATCGCCTACCTTCCTGAGGGCAAATGAACTGAGAAGAAACCGTATCAGAGTTCAGCTGGTATCTTATAAAAGAGAAACTGAATAATATCTGAGTTTTTACTAAATGTCACTGTTCTCTAAAGTACTTTCATGTAGTAACTCATTTTTAATCCTCACAACAAAACCATGAGGTAGGTTCCCATTTTCATTTGTGGAAACTGAAGCACAGAGCATTTAGAGGACCTACCCAAGTTCCCACAGCTTGCCAACGATGGAGCTGGGGTTGGAACCCAAGTGTCTGACCTCTTAAGCACTAGGACAAGATGGCTGGTCACAGGTTGAAAGCTCAAGGACAACTCAGGTATCACCTCGTTGTTTTATAAATCAACTCGCTTTATAAATCAAATGGCTAAAAGCAAGAGAAAGACTAGCCCAAGTTCACAGAATTAGTAAATCATTTGACAGGTGGAATCAAGGTGAGAAGTCATACTATCCTGCCTCTTTCAACAGATGCAGTGAGGAGATGGGGGAACAAGAGGACAAGAGAACATCCCTCTTCCAGCGACTTCTGAGCTAGGAATTTAATGGAATGGCTGCTGCCTTTCTCCTTACATGCTGAGAATTCTGAATTCTCAAATCAGGTACATGCATATTCACACACAGCAAAAGTTTATTCCAAAACCAAATAAATTCATTCTGCAAAAGCACTTACAAAGTAATTAATCAGGGGCGCCTGGGTGGCTCAGACCGTTAAGTGTCTACCTTCGGCTCAGGTCATGATGAGAGGGTCCTGCCCCTCTGATCCAGCGCAGCAAAGGGCTCCTTGCTTCCAGGGAGTCTGCTTCTCCCTCTCTCTCTGCTGCTCCCCCCTGCTTATGCTCTCTCCCACTCTCTAGCAAATAAATAAAATCTTAAAAAAAGATTTATAAAACAAATAATAATAAAGTAATTAATCAATGTCCTCCCAGTCTGTCAATGAGCTACGCTATACTAGGCTCAATGCTATCATCTTACTCTTTGAGGCAGATACTGTTTTTAACCTGAGTGTTTCCTACAACTAAAAGACAGTAATTATTTCTATTGACCCCTAAACTAACACCTAGTTAGGACATTGGAAAAACTTCCAGAGGCAAAGGAACAGCCCTGTTCCTTAAATTACTTGGGCAATTTAAGTCAAGGATACCTCTTTCCGCCGGAGGATTTTAAAAAATCAATTACCACCTCAAAAAAGACAAAGGGGGCACTATTAAAAACTCTCTTTGATAAAGAATGTAACATTCGGGAAAGCATCTCATCCCCAGAGCACTCAACGTGGAAGATAACCTGGAAGATAACTTGAAACGTTCACCTCCCTCCTAATCGGAATGAGAGGGAGGAAGCATCAAGTTCGGAAGGCACAAACACTTGGAAGAAAGCCTGACTTGGCAATGTTTGGCCAGCCCTCCGGAAACCTTCACCAGGCAACCTTTGAAATACACTCAGCTGTGCCAGAAAGCCAGCTTTTAACCGAAATAAACAGCCACGGGATAGAAGTTATTTACTCACAGTAACACTCATTTTCTCCCCAAAATGAACCCTCTGGAGGAGTTCGTGCACACCAGGGTCTGACTCATGCCAGCCGCCAGCCACCCTCAAAGTCTGGAAGCTATAAAAGGCCCGGCGAGGGCTCCCCGCAGCCTCCAACTCTGACCTTGTGTTACTGCGCCTCGTGAGGTGCCTTACTAATTTAGAGTTCACTGCGGGCCCTCCCGGCCCTCCTACGTTCCCAGAAAACCTTCCAGCGGGGCTCCAAGGCCGGGATGGGGTGTGCGGGCAGGAGCGGGGAGCCTACCAAGTCATTAGGGGCCCCCACAGCTTTAACTCGGGGATCACACAGTGCCCGCCGGACGGCACAGAAGTGCCTGTGAAAATTCCCGCGGACACCCCCAAGTCTGAGGGACTCGGACGACTGCACGAGGACTGACTGCTTGGGCCCCGCAGACACAAAACCCCGCGGCCCACCCCGACAGGCGACGAGCGGGCACCGCGGGGACCCGGCCCCTGGCCGGCCGGCCGGGCTCCGGCCCCACCTCCGGCCCCTCCAGCGCAGCTCCACTCACCAGGAACTGCAGCATGGCGTCGGCGAGGAGAGGCGCGAAGGGCGGCTGCTGCTCGGTGGGCCGGTCCGAGCCTGCCTCTCTCCGAGCGAGGGGGCGGAACCCGCGGTGGGCTTCCGGGTCACGCCCGACCCCGCCCGCGCCTCGCCCCTCGCCTCGCCTCGCCTCACCCAGAGCCGCTCGCGGCGCCCGGGCGCCCCCTTGCGGAGTGCCCCGGAATTACCGCCTGGGCTGGCCAACTAGGGGAGAAAGCCCGCACGGGGGAAGGCTCAAACCCCAGGCAGGCCTGGATGGACAAATTTGATAGTTCTTTTTTTTTTTTTTTTTTTTTAGATTTGATAGTTCTGATCCCAGGACGGGCCAGTCCCCAAATCCCGCTACTGTAAACCTGGGTCGGGCCAGGGATCTAGATTACTCCCAGCACCCCAACGATTCTGATGCACAGCTAGGCTTAGGACTCCCCCCACCTAGGACTGCAGGAGATGGCAGATCCCATTCCTAGGTGCAAAGCAGAATCCTGCGTGGTGCTTTTGCAACATAATCTACCTAGACCCCACGCAGAATCTGTGGGAGGGGAGGAGAGCTGTAGGTTTCAAAAGTGCCACAAGCGTGCTATGTAACCTGCAATGAGCACTTTTGATAGAAGTTAGGTGCTTAAGTGGCTAAGCTAGAGAGCTTTGGAAACTGGCACAGCCGCGTCCAATTCATTCCTGGCTACTTAACCTCTCTCAAGTTCGCTTTCCTTCTCTGTAAATGAGGCTGATTCCAGCTCACCGTTGAACTGCTGCGTGAATCAAATGAGACAACGTGAGGGATCAATAAATGCTCGTCATGTGTCTGGGGTGGACAGTGAGCTCTAGAAGACCTCTCCTCATCCTGTCTCCACACAGAACTACCCCATCATACTATGGGCCACCTCCTGCTCCTGGTCTGGGGAATGGGAAAGTTATCCAGAACTTAGCAGCATTTTCTCTCCATCTCTGCTTTTCTCCATACATCTGCTTCATTGTTCTCTCATTTTGCCTTTTGTTTTTTTCTGCCTTCCAAAATATGACCTTTGTAACTTACTGGAGTTTACTCATTAAATGATCCTATGATAGAAAAACTGCATCACTCTCCCTACCATTTTCAATACCTGGGAAAGGAACATTAATTGAGCAAGTTAGTGTCAGGCGCTCTCTCATCAATTATAACCAGAGGAGCGGGATCTCTTTGAACTAAAGTGACTGCCAAGAAGGAGGAGATGCTGGTAGATGGCTATAACACACTTCACTTTCTGACATATCTAGATTAAAACGAGACTCAGTCAAATCTTGACCAGTGCTTCTCAAATTTTATTGTGCATTCAAATCACCTGGAAATCTTGTTAACTGCTAATTCTGTGTCAGTACATCTGAGTTGGGGCCTGACATCACGCATTTCTACCTAGCTCCCAAGTGATGCTACTACTGGTGGCCTCTAAAACATTTTGAGTTGCAAGACACCATACTACGAACTACATGAAAATGAGAATTTCATTCCATTCATGACTCCATCCTCAGTGCCCAGCCACCTGCTTGGCACAGCCCCTGAACACAGGATTTATTGAGGTTCCTTGCATTAAACCTTAGCCCCTTCTCACAGATGAATCCTGAAAGGAAGCCTTTTCCACTAAGGTCTTTTCAAAGGTTCATTATCTTATTACCCCCAAATAACCACAAGGAGAGAGGAGAAAGACCAGAATTCTTTTTGCTACTTTGAGATTATTACTTAAATGTCCTCTGATGAAAACACTTCAAGATTCATGCCTTCCCTTTATCCCTTCACAACACCTTCATCTACTGATTTGCCAGGTCGTCCCCTTATTCACCAAAGGCTTTGGCATCTAACAGCCTTCTTTTCAGCCTTGCCACGCTGTCACGATCATGGTGACTTCCAAGGCCGCATACACTTGTATTTCCCAGAATCTTTACCTCCAGTGACCTTCATCCTTACACCACTTCAGCAATCCACCACCATGTTCATAAACCACACTTTGTATTCCACTGGACCTGCTCCACCTTTGAAGTTTTATATTTCCAAATCTTATTTCCTATTTTACCAATTCTTTGACGTTAGCCAGATCTCCAGTCTCTCAGCTATTCCATATTCTTACAAGCTGTGAGCTCCCCTCTGGCTTCACTCCCTTTCTAGCTGGTCTAAACCCCAAGAGATCTGAACTTCAATCAAAGGAAACAACCGAGATGCCCTTCAGTAAGTAAGCGGATTAAAAAACTGTGGTAAATCCAGACAACAGACTAGAAATCAGTGCTTTAAAAAAAAGCTATCAAGCCATGAAAATATTTGGAGGAAGCTTAAATGCATATTACTAGGTGAAAGATGCTAATCTGAAAAGCCTACGTACCGTATGATTCCAAGTCCATGAAATTCTGGAAATGGCAAAACTATGGGGACAATAAAAAGATAATTGGTTACAAGGATGGGGATAAGCAGGAATGGAGAAATGAACAGGCAGCGTGCAGAAGGTAAGACTTTTAGGGCAGTGAAAATACTCTGTATATTATAGCGATGGATATATGTCATACATTTGTCCAAACCCAAAGAATTCACACCAAGAGTGAACCCTAGGGCTTTGGGCAATTATATGATGTGTCAATGTAAGCTCATCTCTGGTAAAAACATGCCATTCTGGTGAGTGGTATTAATAATGGGGGGAGGGGGGCTATGGATGTGTGGAACAGCAGGTATATGGGAAATCTCTGAATCTTCCTCTCAATTTTGCTGTAAACTTAAAACTGCTCTAAAAAAATTAAGTCATTGGGCAAAAAAAGTATGACAATTGGAACTGTTATTAATGGTATGAACAAACAGGAACTCTCACCCCATGGGTGGGAGTAAACTGGAGGAACAACTGAGAAAATACTGCAATGTCTAGTGAAATTTAAAACTCTTAATCTCCACCTCAGGATTTCCACTTCTAGTTATGTAAGCCAGAGAGGCCTTCTTATATGTCCTATGTCTCATCCAATGAGACATGTGTGATAATCATTGCAGCACTGTTATAGCAAAATACTGGGAATTTAAATGTATGTCAGCCCACCAATAGAATGCATGAATTAGAGTATTTGTAAAATGTAGTAACTACCATTCAATATTTATAATAAATTAGTATGAGGAATTATTAAAAACACAATGTTAAATCAAAAAAAGCAAACTGCAAATTGTTCCATAGTATGACAACATACTTATAAAGATTAACAACCTATAAAACAAGGGATAGGTTAAATGGGTGATGGGGATTAAGGAGTGCATGTGTGATGAGCACCGCCTGACGTACGGAAATGCTGAATCACTATATTGTACCCCTGAAACTAATATAACATGCTTTATTAATGGGAATTAAAACTTAAAAAACAAAAAAAAACCTGTAAAACAATCCTTTTTAATGCCTATGAACACACACATATGTAGTGGAGGCATAAAACATGAATGGCAAATTCAACAATGAATTCTTGACAAAGGTTATCTCTGGGAGGGAAGTAGGGGGAATGGGATCAGGGAGTTCACAGCAGCCCCAACTGTATCTACCATGGTAGATTTCCTTAAAAATATAATTCTGGAGCAAAGATGGTTAATTTAAAGATTTGATAAAATTAAGTATTTGACATGAGGCATCTGCACGTTTATTATTTTGATTATATTATTTGTATGATTGAAGCCATACACAATTTTAAAAATTTGAATATATGATAAAAGCAATCACTGAAAAGGTTTTTGGAAACATAAATTCAGTCTTGAAGCATCAACCCACAAATTATTCCAGCACTACCTTAAGTGAGTAAGCTTAAAATAATGGGACAAACTGATACGTACCTCCTGATAGGATATGCTGAAGGCACATCACTCATAGACTTGTAGTATTCTTGCCAAAAATGTTTAACCTGAATTAAAAAACAAAACTGTGGGACCTTTTCCAAAATAGCTTAAGTGTCAGGTTAAACACCTTCTCCCCTGAAAAGGGAGGCGAACCACTTCTGAATCAAGGGAACATGGGAGAACTAAATGTATGGTTCTTGATTTAAATCTGGATAAAAAAATAAAAGTTCTAAAAGTACATTTTGGGGGGCAATTGAAATTTGAATACAAACAGTATTAGAAAATTTTTTATTGCATTTTATTAGCAAATGTCTTAAGTGTGATAATGGTCTTGTGATTTGGAAGGAAATACTTGCTGAAATATTATGGATAAAGTGTCACGATGTCTACAACCTACTTTCAAACAGTTAAGGGAAAAAAAACAGTATACATATACACATAAAAAAAGATAAAGCAAATGTGCAAATGTTAACAGTTGGTGAAGCTAGGTTAAAGGTATATATAGGTTCACTGTACTCTTCTTTCAACTCTTGTGAAGAGTCAACATTTTTTCAAAATAACCTGGGAACATAGATAAATATTTAGAAAAGACTCAATTGTGTATGAACAGCTTCTATAGCCTAGATAAAGTTCAGACTTATATATTTATGCAACAGTTTTATGAAAACTATAATAAAGAAGGTACTCACCTCTTTTTTTCTAATCCCACCAAACAGATTAACTCAGTAAAAACATTGCTTTAAGATCTTATGCTTATTTAATAGTTTTTAGGACTAGACGAACCTTCCCTTTAAATGCTAAACCTTTTTAAAATGAAAGTTCTACAATGTTTTGATCCCCGTTGCTTTGCTGCAGAGCACAAGCCGCACCCAAGAGTCCCTCTCCACACCCCAGGTAACCATGCTGATCAGTCAGTGTGTCCTCTGCGGCCCCCCTGTGTTAGCTTCTCCCTCCGGCTTTATTATACAAAGCTGCGATCCTTCCTGTCCTCCCTCCCCACACATTCTCCAGTGTCCAACTTCCGATCCAGTCTGCTGGAGTTTTGGAAGAAATGATGAGAAAACAAGAAAACAAGGTTTAGTAAACGTAAAAATCATTTTCAGTTTAGCTTCATACTCACAAGGTTTACAAAATGCTTTGATTCTGTGCCCCAGGCTCCCTTCTGATTCTTTCTGGGCTCCTGCCTGTGCTCAGATGGTACAGGTCGCCAGAGGCCTGACCGGGGGCAGCTACAGTCGCTACTCCATGGTGGACCCACTTACTCACACATTCACACCCCCTAAGACCTCTATTTATTAGGAGGACTATGTTTTCCAGCTAAAGACTAATGTTCCTAACTGGTGGGCAGTAAATTAACTTCAAAATATAACAATGACAAGGCCCTTTTAAAAAGATGCTAAAAAGCCATGGAAATGATATAAAAATTTTTTTAAAGAGCAACACTATAAGTATAACTTTTCTGCTACTATATGAGTCAGACTCTCCCTTTCTACAGTCTCTCCTCTGTATTAGGCTGAAATAATTGGTGGCTGGAAAGGGAAAAATGGACTTTGAGATGATGCAGTCACTTGAGTGTAAGTACAACTGGCCAAGAAGTAGAGTGATGATTATATACGTTCTTTTGCCCCAATCGTAGCCATCATATTAATTACATGAGAAATATCAGCGGGTGACTAGTTTGCGAAATTTCACAATCATTTCTAAGGAACAAATGCAAATTATTGTACTGTCATTTACATGCAGAAAAGAAAAAAACAATTTTAGGAAAGAGATGTCTTCGTTTCTTGGGACTTTTCTGTAATACATTCACAGTACTGAGCACATTCTTCTGTTAAAGAGCACGGCTATAGTTTGCTGTCCACGCTACCCCAAGGAGTAACCCTGAGTATCACAGAAGTGTAATGTAGACAACAAAGGGATAAAACATTAGAATTTTCAGACTATGCCTTTAATATAATATTCAGAATTATATCCCTAGAGGAAAACCACCACTGTGGGAATTTTATTTGTTGGATTCCCATTAATGTTGATCATTTTCTAGGTAAAATTTCAAAAGACTAGCCATACGTTTGTTTTGTTTATTTTTTTTAAAAAGTATTTATTTTTTCACCAGTGCAGTTGGAACCAGGCAAAGAAATGTACAGAAAAGATGTCCATATATGAAGAAAGAAATAGCAAAATATTTTTTGGTCATAATTTAGAAACAAACTAATCTATAAAAAGGGGACAGTTTTCCCCAATTCCTCTCTTCCCTAGAAGAGTATAAGCACAGGCTCTCAGTTCCTGGATATCCTCAGCAGGCCTCGGATACGTCTGACAAGAGCTTGTATGAAACTATAGCGAGATCGAACTTTTGAATATAATCCTTCAATGTCCAGAAGTTTCTTTTGTAGTGATTCTCCAAAAGCGTTGATGGCGTCAGCCTGAAGCTAGAGGTAACACAGATGACATATCATTATTAAAATTACAGTCTCAAATATTTCTTTTATTCTGTCTTCCAATTTACAATACCTTTGAATTTTTGTAATGCGGTCCTTTCTTATGTAGCAAATTAACTAAATATTCACACCTCCATGCTAGAATTTACTAGTATAGAATTGTTTTTCCCTCTTTCCTGTCTTGTGTAAATGTGTAAAATCTTAAAAAGCAACAACTATGGATACTGCTGTTGATATATGGGCATATACACAAAAACATTTCCCGAAGGGGAATACAAGAAGCTGTTAGGAGTGGATGCCTTTGGGGAAAGAAACAAAGGATAAATTGGAAAGAAGCTTTTTCTTTTTCTTTGATTTTTCAATTAAGGAAAAAAAAATTTGCATGTGCTTATTTTCAAAATATATAAATAGAGAAAAGGAATCTGGTATATACTTTAGAATTCGTGTATTTTAGAATGCATATATAGTTTTGGATGGATTCTATTGGTATTATACTGAAACACTAAAATTAAGTGTAAAATTGGATGACTCTACCTGCTTTCAGTTTTGCAGTAAAATCAAAGCACAGAGAAGATTATTTATTAATCCTGCATTTCTTCTAACTATAACAGAGCAGTCTAATGAAACAGAAATAGTCATTAATTCAACATATACTTATCAAACATCTTCTGGAAGAACTATTCTTTGGCTAATTCTGCCCACGGCCTCACTAAATACTGGCTTCCCTAAACAAGCCAACCAAACATGAATTACTATTATGCACTCACTTAAAGGGCAGATGTAGTTGGGACTAGGATGAGAGCATGCTACGTATGATGTCCGGTTAAGTATGGTCTGGAAGATGCTCTTTTCTGGATAAAGCCCAACCTTTGGCTTCAAGGAAGGCAGTGACCAAAAAGGATTAGGGAAGACCAGAGGCTTTATCAGACCAGAGCTGGGGACACTCAGATGCCTAGCACCAGGTCTAGTTGTAATTCAGTTTATCTAACATCACATACCCTGCTAACTGCTTTGTTCCCAAGACTCCTATTAGGTTCATGTGAGGTTTTTACGTTAGTTGTTTTCAGAATGCTCTTCATCCATTCCAGTATTACTGGTCAAGAGGTTACTAAATACGTAATACTATAATAATATAGTCTCCTGCAATGGAATTTTTATTGGCTGCTCATAATCTCTCCGTTAAATTATTTTCTGAAAAATTAAGTGCTAAGGGACACTTTGTGCCTAAGAAGTCCACAAAGTTAATCTAAAGAAATTGGGAGTTTCCGGATCGTGATGCCTACTAACGACTGAATTCTCACTATGTTCCTTCCAGGCACTATTATCCTAGGAGCCTCATATACGAAATCTCATTTCATCCTGACAAAACACTCTGAGGCTGAACTATCATTCCCATTTCTTTGGTGAGGAAATGGAGGCTCAAAAGTAAGTTGTTCGAAGTCCCATAGCTGTTAGGCAGCCAGGCCAGAATTAAAATCAGGTCTTTGAACACAATCCTGAAAATCATTATCTTACTAACATACTAGGCTTTTCCTTTTGCCTTTCAAAAGAGAAAAAGAGTATGGGGATAGAACCTCACCTGGTCTATGTCATGTTGGCTCACTCCAGTCAGTCCACTTCTAAAATCCAGGTTGGTTTCTGAAGTGAAGGAATCTGGTGATAAAAGACACAAACAAACCAGCTTTACAAGTATGTATCTATCATTTGGCGTAAGAACCTGAAGACCAGGGGACTCTGGAGCTGGCCAGCCCTTAACTGCAAGAAGCTGAAGAGCGGCGTCTAAGATGTTCTTATGCTCCACACTATCTCCCATGAATGGAAGTAAAATATAAGAAACAACTATGTCTAATAACTAAGTAGCTCTCTATTGCCCAATCCACTCTTAGAAACCTGGAAACATAAAAAATAAATAAAAATGCCACTAGTTTTTCAAGGCACTGAAATCTATAGGTATGTATGGTTCATTAATCTTCAGAATAAAGTTTACCTTGTAGTCTTCTGCTTTTAAATAAGGTCCTGGAGGCAAACAAGGAATCTTGAGAATCCGTAGGCGTGCAGTGTAACAAGTAGTACTCCAGATGGCGCCAAAGAAGAAACAGGCAGGTCTCTATGATAACTACAGACAGCTCAGACTAAAGGAAAACAATCTCATCAAACCAGTTTCTGAGGAGGAAGACAAAGGAGAGACGCACTACTTCGTGATATACCCACTGCCTCGGTCTAAGAGAGAGGAGAAAGGTTCCACTGAAGGTGTCCAGAGTGACTGTATACGTTATCAGGATTACTAGCTAACTACAAGATAAGAAAAAAAAATTTCAGTTTGGAAACAGATCAGGCATTTACTGGAAAAAAAATTATGTTCATTTTCATACAGTTGTGATGCCCAAATAATTTGAGAATCAGCAAACAGTTCCTACATTTAAAGATTCTCTTAAAGGTCACCATTCAAATTCCCACTGTGATTTCCATTAAGGATACAAGAACAAAGGGAAAGCAGTTTGGCTCGATTGTTGATCAACTTCACCAAACGCCGTCTTGCTAGAACATACTTCTGGGCAGTAGAGATCTTCTCAACACCAACAGGCATCACGGACTGACACAACTGAGGACCAGAAACAAACGCAGTATTAGCGAGGATATAAACTGTAACAGAAACTTCATGAAAATCTATAGAGAGGGTCACTATGACAGGCACTGCGAATAACATTCAAAGAAGGTTAAACATCCTTGCAGACAAGAGTTATTATCTAGTAAGGAAGCCAGTAACTTTAAAAAACTGAAAGCCAAAGTAGTCGAATTCACAAATGCAGATTCATCTGTTGCTTTCTGGAAAAGGTCTTGTCTCTGAAACAGACATTTCCAATCTGCCGAGGGGCCGACCAACCCTGAATTTCCTGTCAAACTAAAACAAAACCCAGCAGTAGGTTTTTCAAGCCATAGGTCTAACAGTGCCATGGAGATTTTCTGGAACAGCTGTCATGTGTCTTCTGAAGAAAATGTAAAGCAGATTTCTACAGCATAAACTAAAATAGGCTCATCAACCCAGAACCTCCCTTCATCACACCTCTGCTCAGCATAAGCGCAGTAGGCTGACTCAAAATTCAGCTGCTGGCTTTGGCAGAAGGCACCCTGAAGTGCAGCTGGGAGAGCACCGCGTCCTTGACGGGAAGGCTGCAGTCCCTCTTGCAAGTACCGGTGTCACCCATACGCTACACGTGAGGGGGAAGCGCCGCCAGAGGTATAAACGACCCGATTTCGGGGATTACCTGAAGCCCATCAGTTACTCCTGCCTCGGGACCCGCTAGCTGTGTGGCTCTGGGTAAGTTATTCAAACGTCCAGGACCTCCATTCCCTCATCTGAGAAAACAGGCGTAGCAACAGTATCTGCCTCATGGACTGACACAGAACTTGCAGCTCAGGGCCCGGCACATCGTTGCCACCCACCACACGTGCCCTATCATCCTGGAAGAGTGGCAAGAGGGAGGTGCTCTGACTGCTCTGAAGAGTGACAGACATAGAGTTTTTCAGGGCAGTTGGTGCGAACGAGGAATGGCAACGTGGTTCCACATCCAGGCCACCGTGGGCCACCAGGAAGCTTCAGCACGGGCCAAGGGATACCTGGTGTCATTCAGCTGTGCCAAATGGGAAAGACGGCAGCTGCTGAGGAAGCGAGCCTAGCAACTCAGCATCGCTAGCTACAGTAAATATCAGCGAGTGATTCTGGGTCACTGAGAGCAGGCAGTCAGGTCTTATGTGCCATCCCATTTGTCTGAAAAATTCACCAGATACCGAAGATGCTGAAGGCACAGAGACATCTAACTTAAGGGATCCCTTCTACTGAATAAGCCTTTGCAAAAGAAACCCAAGTTTCTCAGCACAGATTTTAAAAGAGTATAAATTACCAAAACTCTTCTTCAAAAGCCAGCTGCCATCCTACTGGAGGGCAGGTGCTGTTCCTGAACGGGTGTGACTTCCCTGTGTCCCACTCAAGTGTTCCCTTGCTTAGCAGGCGTGGTGCTCCAGTGAGGGACTCTTCTTCGGGCCACACAGAGCAATCATCTCAAGCCCTTCCATCTCACTGCACACATCGTCTTTACTCACAAGTCGGACACCGGGATTGTGGCCCTTACTAGGAAAAGCAATGGCTTCTCAAAAATCTCCGCAGCTCGTTATAAGAGTCATACCTCTTTGATCTCATCTGGTGGAAGTTGCTCTACATTCTGCAGCTTGTTGACACTCCGTCGATGACTGTCGTAATAGCTGAAGAAATCATTAGCACTCTGTTTCAGCAGGTAGACAATAATACCCAAACCAGGCAGGCGCCAATAGGGAATCACCGGAGCTTGAGTATCTAATAGGGTTGATAATAAAAAACAATGTTCCACCTACGAGACCTGTTTTAAACGAGGGATGCCCAGGAATTGAAGGGCATGTAAACTATCATTAAAACCAACCCAAGACTACTTGTGAATACTTCTGACAGTTCAGAGGAGTGGTGAGCAGCTACTATGATCAGTTATGTGCAAAAGCTGGAGCCCTAAAGAATAAGGAAATTTGGCTGGTGGACAGTGACAGAACTCTCCCTTTATTGGGGGAGGACCTCTTTGAGAAATCAATCACAAACCTTTGCATCCAGCTCTCCACCCGCTCCCCATGCGCACACATACGTGCGCACACATGTGCACGTGCAAGCCATACACACGAGTTTGGAGTTTCCAGAGGCCAGGGGAAGAATTCCTGCCTCACCTACAGCTCTAGTTATATGGATTCATTTCTGGTCTGCACTTTTCTGGTTGCTGAATTCCCAGCTCACAGTCATTCTCCCAAGAGAAGGAGAACACTGAGATACTCAAAAAATATAATTAAATTTAAACTTCAACAACTCTCTTACCACCATTAGTCCATTTGGGTAGGAAAAAGAAATGATCTACCTTTCACTCAACTAGCTTCTGATGAAGGTGCAAAGGAACCATGAGAAGTTGGGAAAGTCATTCGTGAAGGGAAGAACTGGAAGGACTGGTGCGAATAGAGCAATTTCCTCTTACAACTGAGCGACTCTTTGAGAAATACCTTAGTAATTTCAAGTTCAGTTTGGAGATAAGCTTTGTTTAATGGCTCTAACTGCCAAGAATACTGCAGGAGAGATGTGCATTTGCTTCCTTCCCCACTGACTCCCTTAACTTTGCTTCAAAGTCAGATTTCATAGGTCTTCAGAGAGGAAGAGAGAGAACAGTTTCCTGTCAGTGGAT
This sequence comes from Potos flavus, assembly GCA_028534135.1. Classification (NCBI taxonomy): domain Eukaryota; kingdom Metazoa; phylum Chordata; class Mammalia; order Carnivora; family Procyonidae; genus Potos; species Potos flavus. The sequence goes on along the minus strand of CM052887.1, from coordinate 78,770,753 downwards.
GTTGCCACCAACCAGGACATCCTGGACTCATCTGAGTTGCTGGGTTTCCCTTTCCAGTCTTCAGTGAAGATGTGACAGTCTCTACGATACAGGGCCTTCTCCTAGTGAAATTAGGGACCCTGGTGCCCAAGCAACATTTAGATGATACCTACTCTGGTAGGAACATATCCAGAAAGAGAACGGTCAAATGCTGAGAGGAATACTCCAAAGCCTATCAGGAGTTCTAGCATACTGACGTGCTCATATCTAGAAAATATTAAGGTGTGCAGAAACTACCAGACTTAAACGTCAGATGAGGACGGCTCATGACAAAGCTGACCACAGAAACGGATTCTGCAGGAGAGCGCCGTGAGGTCTAGGCAACAGAAGTGCTACACGAGAGGGCTCTGAACCACAAGTACCAGCACACATACTACACAGTAACAGTGACGGCCCGCAAGAATGAAAATAATTCTGGGTCACACTTAGGCGGTGCTAAGTGCCAGACACTGTTCTAAAGCACCTCCCGTTTGAGTAACATGTTTAATCCTTCCAATAATTCACTGGAGAAGAGCTTGTTGTTACTCCCATTTTACAGGTGAGGAAGCTGAGGCACAAAGAGGCTAAGTAGTTTTTCTAAAGTTGTATCAATAGTCACTTGCAGAACTGGGACTCAAATCTAGGCAGTTCATCATCAGTCTATGTTCTTCACTGCTAGGTTAAACTGCCCTCTACAACTAAATGTTCTTGAACCTGCCACACACCTACCCACTACTGTGTCTACAACTGGCAAAAGTAAGTATGCTTTTTAAATCTTTAAAAAGTCTGGGGAAAAATAAAGACCGATATATAAGGCTTCATAAAGTTCATCATCAAGTATTAAAGATCTAAGAATGACTTGGTATGTGAAAGACTGGCTCAAAGTGAGAAGAAACCAAATGAAATGTTAATAATTACTGGTGATACATTATTAGCATATGATTAATGTTTTCGAAGAACAGATGACAAAACTACAATTTCATTTGAAAATGTCATGAGCAGGTTAAATTTGTTTTAAAATGTTATAAGATTCAAGGGAGAAGAAAGGGGCCTCCTTCGACACTTTATAATGGAGTTACACAAACAGTTCTCGGCACCATTTACATGAGACAGTGGTTATATGTTGTTAAGCTAATCTGTTTTTCATAACATCATTCTATTAAATATTTTATGTGATTAAGTAATTTTCAGGGAAAATAAGATCTTGAAGAAGATGAAAATGTGACAAACTGATTTTCAGAAACCTCACACAAAAAGCTTCTGGAAATGAGTAGCAGTGCATTCCATTACCAAGAACCACTAAGATCCGAAAAGGCTTTGTTTTCTGAGTGTCCCACGGAATAACAGCTTTAATCAGACCATAGCCATCACATTCCAGATCTCACCTACCATGTCCTTAGGAAGTCACAAACTACATCATTTACATTTACTTAGCATCTACTTAGCATCTACATTTTACTTTGCTGTGGTATAGAAATCTGGGGCTATACTACAGGACCCAATTTAGACACTGCCTTTGGCTTAACATGATTTCACACACAAACCGTCTGTTACATTTGTACATTTCTCACCCAGCTAGATTACTCACAAATCTTAGAGCCTTTCTTTGGGGTGTCAAATACTATTCAAAACCATACTCTCCCCCCAAAGCTTTTCTAAACTTATCCTCAGAAGATCTTGAATTTCTGTCCTCTCGAGCTCTCTAGCCTATCCATGGTTCATTTACAAATTTTCCCACTAATTACACATAAAGAAAAAACCTGTGTCTCACTGGAGCCAATTAGAGCTTGTCTTAATCACAGAAGCTTAATCCTCAAATACAGAAAGAAAGAAGCAGGCTCACCTTGCCGGGGTCCATCTCTATTAATGGTTTCTGACAAGCTAGGGGTGAAGAGACATACAGCATGCTGAAATATGGGGGAGCTCTGTAACATGAGTGACTGGCAATATTCCATGACATTGGCACAGATCTACAAAGGAAGAATAACAGTAACAAAAATATTAGTTCCCCAAATGCCCAAATATCATCAAACTCCAGATCTGAAAGAGAACAAAGTTACTGATCAATGGTAAAATTACAACAAAGTTCTAATTAATTTGCAAAATCACTTCCATCTGCCCATCTGCTATTTTTATCACATGCTTCCAAAAACATACAAATGTTCAAGAACAGATACACAATGCCCACTCCTCTTACCTGCTGCATGGCCAGTTCGAGCTCATCTTTCTTGCTCACTCTATCTCCCTCCACATTATCATCTTGAAATTTAAACTGACGCAGTCTGTCAGAGCCCCCAAAGCGGCTCAGAAGTCCTAAACACTGGCGCTGAGAAAGAGAAAGAGATTTTGTTCATATCTAATTGGGTATGTCTAAAATTAGTGACCTCTCTTTGAGGGATATAAAAAAGAAAAACTCATTGGGGAGTGGAATCACTCTTTAAGGAGTCTGATTTCGTACTTCCAACTGAGGCAACTGAAGTTAGCCCTATTAAAATTAGCCTTTTTGCAACTGCCATTTGCTTGGCAGTCACCATTTTTTTTTTTAGCAGTTAATCCCCATTACATCGTAAGCATTAGCCAAAGAATATTCTGTATCACACCAATAATTCCTTGGTGGATATCCATTAAATAAACACAAGTTGATAAACAATGAGAAGCAAAATGAGATGGCAAATAGACGACACTTTGTCACAAGCACGTCCATGATAATTTTGTCTAAGAAGGCTCAAGTTTAAAGGATGTTTCTTCTAGGGCCACTTCTGGGGACTTCATAAAGAGGGTGGGAATACACAGGGAGCCTTGGCAGATAAAATGAAAATGTCATCTGCTTGAAATGTTGGTACCTTTCACCTGACAATACAATTTTTCCTAAGGTTCTTGGAAGGAAAGGACAAGCTTTTCACAACTTGTAATCTATCTAGTGGTTGAAATCAGAGATGTGGGTTCCAAGAGGAGGTACCTGACCTCTTTCTATGTGACCTACAAACAGGTTACTTAACCTCCACAAACCTCAATGCTCACATTCCTAGGGTGCAAATAGCGATTCCTACTCTAAGAGATTGTGGTCAGGACTATCTGAGACAATGAATGAATCATATTTACATTTGCATACAGTGCCCTGTACATAGTAGGTGGACAATAAAAACATGTACTGTAAAAACTGGTATCTCACGCACACCTATGTACACATATAGATGTACACAGATATATAATAGCTTATGTAAACTGATGTTAGTTTACGTAGTAAGATTGCAGAAGGCAAAACATTAAAAAGACAACATAAATTTATTTTGCCAAAAGTTATATCTATTTTTAAAATATTCCCTGCTGTTTGCTACCCTTACAGACCAAAATAGATGCACTAACACATTTCTAGAGGTCACCTTATGAAATATCCTTCAAAGATATCTTTTTCTACCTACCAACGGAAAAAATTAGAAGACAAAAAAAAGAGGAAAAAAAAGCAGAGTATTCAGGTTTTGCTGGTGAGAGTGCAACCCTTTCCAGAGTTTGATAATGACTCAACATGTCCTTTGTGTGCACCCTTGGACCCAGCGAGACCCATTAGGTTTATCTAATCTATAGCTCAAAAATTTGTACGCAAAAATGCTGACAGCAGCAGTTTTTTTTGGAAACCTGAGAAAACAATTTACGAAAAGAGGATTGGTTAAGAAAATTACTGTATCAAAAACAATGAAATATAAATTCTAATATATAAATACAATTATTCTGAAGCCAATCAAAAGTGAAGCTGTTCAGATCAAAGCAGGCCAGGAGCCTCCCAGAAAAACAATAAATATTTAGTTGACAAGCTATCTAATATGTTTGAATATATTAAAAGGAGATTACACAACAGGAAGAGAGCTTGTGAATAAATTAGAACTAAGTACATAAAAACCAAGCAAATAGGGGCGCCTGAGTGGCTCAGTCGGTTAAGCATTTGCCTTTAGCTCAGGTCATGATCCCAGAGTCCTGGGATCAAGCCCACATCATCAGGCTCCCTGCTCGGTGGGGAGTCTGCTTCTGCTGCTCCCCCCGCTTGTGCATGCTTGCTCGCTCACTCTCTCTCTCTCTCCTCCTCTGTGTCAAATAAGTAATAAAATCTTTAAAAAAAAATTAAAAAAAAAAAGCCAAGCAAATAAAAAAAAAAACAACTACTCATTCTAGGGAAAACATAATGTTGCACCTAAAAGTAACCTATCACCCATTCTTAATCATAAATGACAAGTGCTGATCCAATCAAAATTATGATATAATTATGTTGCTTTTCAGTGTGGGGGGGGTTGGGGGCAGTGTTGTTAGAAACGTCCATATTGTACGGGGGAAGAAAAGGAGAAAAGAGGGATCTAAGGTCTCATCCTCCTTGATGGAAAATCAACAGATGATTCCTAAAATTGGAAAGTAAGCATATTATTTAGATACACCAAAAAATCAATTAAAAATCATCAAGAGGGTTTGCCCAAATCCAGGAAGCAGAACAGGGAGGATGGATGAGAGGACTGTTATATTTTGCTGTAAGTCTTATAGGAACTACTCGTTAAAGAAGTAAAAATCAGTTACCTGGAATCTTCCGATATGTCCCTGTAGCTCCATTAGAGAACCTTCATTTACATCAACATCAAGTTCATTTAATATACCTAGAAAATTTGGAATGCTTTTAAATACAGTTTTATAATCAACAAGATAAAAACATTAAAAGACCAGGAAGAGCAGTTCCAGCATTTTATATTCCTTATGTATAAGAACAGACACAGAATTGCCATGAAGGAGCTCTGGGAAATTACAACTTACAACTTCACAGATTGTAAGTTCACTACTTGTTCATTTATATGCAGTCTAAATCTAGATTGAATTCATAATTTTAAAAGGTACTTTTTAAAGGTTTTGACATAAATCTCACTTTTTATTTACAACCATAAAAGTTAAAATTTTCTAAACTCAGCAGTAAATTACTTTCTCATGAAAAAGTTTACGATATAAAACACTGATAATGAAATACATTTCTTTTTTTCATTTAACCCTCCTAGGTACTGTATCATTTGATTTTTTTTTTCCTTTCCCTTAAGCAAAGTACAGTTTGCACATACATAAAAAAGTTCCCATTCAACTTCTGTTTAAACTTACTACAAAATTCTTAAATCAAAGTGATCAACCTCTCATAGTACCAGGAAAAAACCCTTTATTTCTATTGAGCCCTCCAAGCAAACCCACTGGTTTCTTCTTTGTTCCATGGCTGTCGTCACTCTGAGGATCACCTGTACCTGTCCCAGTCACCCTAACTTTCTATTTGCGCAATCCCTTTAATTCGGTCCTAACTACCAAGCATACACTCCACAGCATATAACCCAGAACCTTATCCTTTGCTACTCACAATGACAAGACCTCCTCTTTCTGGATTTCTCAGCCCATGATCTCACACAAACCAGAAAATACACATGCTGGCTTGCTATACTTCACCTGTGCCTCATTCTTTACCCCTTCCCACCTCCACCTCCTCTGTGAGTCTGCTCCCAGAATCCCCTTCTTTCCCAGCTTACCAAAATCTAGCCTGCCACAGAGGATTTTTTCTCACTATTTGAAAATATGTCCAGGTCTCCATTATACTCCAAAACAAAAAAAATAAAATAAAATAAAACAAGCAAAAACCTGGTTAATATCAAATTCTTGAAATATTTTTCCACATTTGCTGCTTATAATTTTAAGCCCTCCTTTCCCATCCTACTCCTTGAAAGCTGGATTGTGTATCTAACACTATCATGGAATGCAGGCTTTTTCCTCTTTGTCCTCAAACTTCCTGATCTCTGCAACATGTGCTGCTATTCCCCAGTTCTTTTTTTCCACCTGCTGCCTCTGTTTAAAAAGACTACCTGGGTCGCCTGGCTGGCTCAGTCAGTGGAGCACACAACTCTTGATCTTGGGGTTGTGAGTTCGAGCCCCACACTGGGTGTAAAGATTACTTAAAAATAAAATCTTAGGGGCGCCTAAGTGGCTCAGTCGGTTAAACGTCTGCCTTTGGCTCAGGTCATGATCCTGGAGTCCCAGGATCGAGTCCCACATCAGGCTCCCCACTCGGTGGGGAGCCTCCTTCTTCCCCTGACCCTCCCCGATCTGGGCCTCTCTCTCTCTCTCAAATAAATAAAATCTTAAAAAATAAATAAATAAATAAAATCTTAAAAAAAAAGACTACCAATTCTCAGTTTCTGTAAGACCCTTCTGCTAAGTGTCAATTGAGTCCTCTATGTACCATTTATATCAGTCTCAACCCCAAAACACTTTCCAGAATATTTGTGGGTCATAGAAAAGAAATTAACCTGCTGGTAAGTATTTGAGGAGGTATGACATACCCAGTATAAGGCTAGGCAATATAGGGGACGCAGTTATAAATGGGCTTATAACTTAATGGGAGCATTTAAGATAAAAAATATATATAGCAAAATTATGGGAGAATACAAAACAATATGTCATCAAGGGCTAAACTATGCAGAGTAGGATTGATAGGAGTTAAAATTGTTAAAAGTTTGTTGAAAAAAAAATTGGGAGGGTATTTGGCATTATCTTCAAAAAAGTTTTAAGTATGGGGCTCCTGGGTGGCTCAGTGGGTTAAAGCCTCTGCCTTCGGCTCAGGTCATGATCTCAGGGTCCTAGGATCGAGCCCTGATTCGGGCTCTCTGCTCAGCGGGGAGCCTGCTTCCCCCTCTCTCTCTGCCTGCCTCTCTGCCTACTTGTGATTTCTCTCTCTCTGTCAAATAAATAAAATAAAATCTTAAAAAAGAAAAAAGTTTTAAGTATATATATTTTCAGACCAAGCACTGTCAGGAATTTATCAAGCCTACCAGCTCAAATCTACAAAAATGCATATGTATACAAATAAACACACACACACACACACACAAACACACACACACACAGTTATTAAATGACACACTGTTGGAAATTTAAAAAAAGACTGGAAATAGTCTACATGTTACAGGGGTATGGTTAAACAATAAAGATCTGATTAGCTCTCATAACTGGAAAATTATGCAGCCAATTTTAAATGAGGTAGGAGCTCTATGTGATGATGAGAAAAGATCTGGAAAAAAGTTAGAGCGGTGTGTTCAGATGATTTCATTTGTGTAGGGAGGTGACAGTTTTACGCCATATGCATAGAAATGTCTAGAAAAATAAATTGATAACTGATTCCTTTTAGAAAACAGGAATTGCCAGTCATGGTACTTTCGCCCTGCTCTTTTGTTTGAATTTATCATCAGCATGTTAAAAAAAAAAAAGTGTGCTTTTCTGAATACCATCTTAATACGCTGACAAGGTCAAATGATGCTAGTAGCAAAATACAAAAATTTTAGGCATTTAAAAAATTAATGACAGGAGACTTCATGAATAAAACGATCTTACCAGAGGATTTGATAAATTCTCTTTATACCTAACTCTGCACTTTTGGGTGCAGATGGCAGAATGAAGTAGCATCATAGAATGTCCCTCCTGTTGGGACGCCTGGGTGGCTCAACTGGTTAAGTGTCTGCCTTCGGCTCAGGTCATGATCCCAGAATCTTGGGATCAAGTCCCACATCGGGCTCCCTGCTCAGCAAGGAGTCTGCTTCTCCCTCTCTCTCTAGCCTTCCCCCCTGCTGTCTCTCTCTCTCAAATAAATAAAATGTAAAAAAATAATGTCCCCCTTGTCCTCAACCTACAAAATGAATGAAATTCACCAAAAGGGAGTAGCAGGGGGGGACTTATGCCATAAACACTGAAAAACGGTGATGGCAAAGCAAAAAAAAATAAGAGAAAATTCTGATGAAGTAATTAGCATGATTCAGCTTCATGACCCTTATTCCACTCCTCAGATGCAGTGTGAAGGAAAGAAGATAAACCAAAAACTCTTGCAATTTCTCATGGAGACTCCTCAGTTTGCAGAGAAGCCTTTTAGAGTAATTAGGTAAGGCCTAGAGAAATCAAGGGAAACCCGTTAGGAGGAGAACCACTACAAAGCACCGTGGGACCTTAGAAGAGGCAAGAAGGATGGCCTGACTGGTGTCATCTAAAGACACTGGGATGAGCTGGGGAAATAAGCATAACAAGCCCGCAGGACTGAGATACACCACGACTGGGTAGAGTGGAAACTGTGCTCTCCTCCAAATAAGCAGGGGCTCCCAGTGCTTCCCCAGGCACTGCACTCCGCCCTGCCAAACACTCTTCCTCTCCCAATACAAAGGGCCTAGGAACTGATACCCCGTGGAGAGGAAAACATATTGGGGTTGGTAGGGGGGAATCATGGGCTGGCCTCAGACTTGGTAGCAACATAAAAATGGAGGTAGTGTAGACTACTAGTTGACTGCACGGGCTCAGAAGCCACATTGGCTGGGAAACCACACCACCAGTATTATCTGTGTGACTTTGGACAAGGCAACCTCTCTGGGCCTCAGTTTCCTCGTTTGTAAAATGTGGAAAATAATAGTTCCACCTTGTCAGGCTGTTGTGAGGAATAAATAAATATACTAAGTGTTTAAAAATAAGTACTTGGCACCTTATGCTTAATAAATATGAACTACAAGTTCATGTAAAATTAAATAGTCTTTTGTTTTTTAAAGACTTTATTTATTTGTTTATTTGACAGAGAGACATAGCAAGAGAGGGAGTCTGACTTGGGGCTCGATCCCAGGACTTTAGGACCACAACCTGAGCCGAAGGCAAATGCTTAACGACTAAGTCATCTAGGCGCCCCAAAACTAAATAGCTTTCTAAAACTGCACGTTTAAGAGGTAATCTTGTTCTCATAAGTCACCTCAGGATGTCTCCGTCTCTCCTGTACGTGCATATACAGAAAACAATGTCTGAGAAGCTACTCAGGAATGTTAACTTGTGGAGATTCTGTGCTTGCTTCAGCAGCACAAAGACTAAAATAAACACTTGGTAATTTCCAGGTAGTGAGGTTTTGAGTATGAATTATTTTCTTGAACCCTCTGAATTTTTCGGGATAATCATATATCATCCTTATACATATAAACTTACTAATAAAAAAAAAGCAGTTAACTCTGTCAGTACCAATTTCAAATAAGTCCTATGTACTGCAAAGCCGTAAAAGCTTCATTCTATGCAGCGTACGTCAGTCTGTAGAGAATTATTCAAAGTCCATTCAACATAATCAACTCACCAGGAAGGGCTGCTTTACTTATAATTCCTGTCAGCAGAGCCAGTTCCTGCAAGGAGCCAGCACTCACATCCTGACAGCGCAGGATTGCTTGTATGGTATCGGAATGGGAAATGAGAAACTGCAACACCTGAGCCGGGCCAAGGGCGGAGAAACGGAAAAAAGAGAGGTCAAGACGAGCAAATTTCTTCTACATCTGTAATTCATCTTTTTAATAACGCTGAAGCACCAAATTCAATGTCATGAATCATAGTGAATGTAATGTAAGCGACTGTCTTCTGCATTTACAGTTTATTTCTTCAAGAAGCAAACATTTCCCTAAAATTCATAAGAATGCCAAAGATAAAGATGATTTCAACTTTTAGAAATTACTGTAGTTAGAGGTTAGAGTAGAAAAGTATAATATAACTTACAACTACTATATGAAAGCTATTATTTGACCCTTATTTTGTTTATTTTTTGTCCAAATGGAACTAGAACAGGAGTTTAAAATGAGTGGGGATAAAAATGATTCACTGAATTTAAGTCGCTCTATGAAAATCTGACTAGCCTGATACGGAGACAATTACATAAAAGCTTTTGTTAAATTCTCCTTTTGATATAATACAAATGAGGTAAAAATCCTGACCTCCAAACTCTGCCCTTCCACCGTGGCATGTTCTAGGGTACTTTTATAGAGGAATCCAATTATTTTTACATGTGATGTCTCTTCAACCAGATCACAAATGCCTTCAAGGCTGAAACTATGCCAAAATAAGCCGAACATCTGAATCACTCAGGAACTGTGCCCCCTTTTATTTTTTATTCAGATTCCTGGCCTTAGCCCATAATTGCTGGACGTAGAACTCTTGTCATCTTTTTTTTAAAAGATGCTGGGCCCCAGTGTGGGGCTTGAACTTATGACAGTGAGATCACGACCTGAGCTGAGATCAAGAGTTGGACGCTTAACTGACAGAGACACCCAGACACCCCTCAGTAATCTCTATTTTTAAAACAAGCTCCTCTGGGGATTCTGCCACAACCAGTACAAGAGTGGCATTAGAGAATTTTGTATCATCACAATGTCTCACTCCTAATAAAGAAAAATCTTAATCTCAATAAAGGAGAAGACAAGGAAAGTCTTTGAGTTTTAAAGAACTGACTCCAAGGCCACATATGGAAGTGGCAGGACGTACTAACACTGCATAAAACAAGGGGCCATGCTAGAATGAGCAGCATTCTACCTCAGTGACATAAGCCCGAAGACTGATGCCAGGGAAAGCACCCAAAATGACCATAAAGTATGACACAGTTCCTGGGGGTGTCGCAATAATAGAGCAGTACAATCAAAAACTGCGGAGTCATAATGATAAGTCTCATCGGTGAGTGGCTAAATTATACACTGTATTATTAGTTTAAAGAAACAAAGTTTTTTGGGTTTTTTTTTAAGATTTCATTGAAAAAGGATGAAAGTAAAACTGCTTTCTGGTGCTCAATGAAAAAAATTTTATTACTTAGAAAATTCACTTATCTCAATTACTTCGTTCTCTAAACATCATAACCCATTATACATTATGCCTCCATCAGAAAGGATGAATACCCAACTTTTGTTTCAAAATGGATGGGACTGGAAGAGATTATGCTGAGTGAAATAAGTCAAGCGGAGAGACTCAATTATCATATGGTCTCATTTACGTGTGGCGCATAAGGAAAAACATGGAGGACATTGTGAGAGGGAATGGAGAGGTGAATTGGAGGAAATCAGAGGTGATGAACCATGAGAGACTGTGAACTCTGAGCAACAGACTGAGGGTTTTGGAGGGGTGGGAGTGGGGGGTTGGGCGAGCCTGGTGGTGGGTGTTGAGGAGGGCACGTATTGCGTGGAGCACTGGGTGTGGTACATGAACAATGAATCTTGTAACACTGAAAAAATAAAATAAAGTATTTGGGAAAAAATATATATATATATCACAACCCAATGGGCCATTATCATCTATCTTTCATATTTTCTGCAAGGCCTAAAATGGCGTATGGCCATTTAGGCCATACTCAATAAATCCCTGGTTAAATTACATTTTAGAAGCCAGTTTATTCCTATCACAATAACCGCTTCCTTTTACAGAAGAACAAATTTAGAGATCTTGCTTTCCATCTCACTATTCTATTCTTCGCTGTGGGGTTTCATTCAAATAAAAGCAGGCCAATGAAGTTCACAGCAAAGCACAAGGGGCTGGATTTCGACGCCCAGGGCTGCCACAGACAGTATGGTAAAGTCACGGATGCGGTCTATGCCTCGGGTTTGTGTAATGGTAAAATGAGGACCCTGAGTGACGCTGTCTACACCAAGGGCTCTTCTCACCTGCCCCGCTGCCTGTAAGTGCTGGGCCGTGCTGGACGTGAGGATGACCTGGCACAAGCGGAGAGCCGGGAGCAGAATCTGCCGGTAGCGGTCCACCGGGGCGGGGATGAACACTGGCGGGTCTCTCATGCCGAACATGCTTCATTCATTTCCACCCAACAAGGAGAGAGCGACAGTCCAACAGTTAAGGGACGCTAACAGTTCCTGCCCATCTCCATGGCAAACAATCACAGGTGCCTGATTAAGGTGTGAAGCTACTAAGGAGAACTTTGCATCCCATATTAACAGTAAAAATGGAGTTATTTCAATTCTGAAAAATCTTGGTAAAGAAAATCTGCATAATTTGAAGACAATGCTTGGAAGTTCCTCAACATATTTATGCTACTCTAAATGCTCCTGTGGGCCACAGAAACTATAAACAAGAAACAGATAAAAACAAAAGTTACTTCCTCCAAATTTCCTTCTCCTGCATGCAAAGCCAGAAATGAGTCCACATTGTCCATTATATTAAAAAAATCAAGATTTTAAAAAGTTAAAATGAGGCTGTAAAATCATCTCACTTTTAAGATAAGGCATTAATAAACTATCACTTATTGTAAATGTTTGTTTAAATTTTTAGACAAAAGAAAATCGTTGCCTGTTGAAGAGAAGGGAATGGAAGCAAAATATGGAAATAAATAAGAGAAAGGCTTTGCACAGACAAGTGATTAAATGCCAAGAGCTGAGGAATGTAATTAACTCAATCCTCTTTACGTAAGGGGAAAATAATTCTCATGTTTAAAATTTTAGAAAGCATTATAAAAAGAAAAAAAAATTCTTTTCTGGAGGTAAAATAGTTCTACAGTTAATCCTGAAACACTCAAATATTCAATTTGGCAATGGATCTTTTGAAGAAAATTAGTAAAACTGACCTAAGTGTTATTTACTGCTAAGAGGGTATGCTAACAATGCTGTAGCCAGGTAGACAAAAATTAGAAAGAAAAAAAACCATATTCAAACTGAACTGAGAAATCTGTGAAAAAGCTTGAAACTTAAAATTAGTTTGACTAAAAGATTTCAAATGTGCAAGCAATTGGTAAAATGCTACAAGAAAAATATAAAATACTATTCAAGTCATCAGGAATAGGAAATCCACAACAAATTATAATTTCACTACAATACTTTAAGAATCACTACAACTAAAAATAAATCCTCTTTTTTTTTTTAAGACTTTGTTTATTTAGAGAAAGAGAGAGAGCACGAGTGGGAGAGGGTCAGGGGGAGATCAGGGGGAGACGGAGAGAGAGAGAATCTCAAGCAGATATCGAACTGAGCTCCGGAGCCAGACGCAGGGCTCGATCTCACGACCCTGAGATCATGACCCAAGCCAAAATCAAGAGTCAGATACTCAATCAACTGGGCTACCCAGGCACCCCTAAAAATATATGTTAAGAAAAACACTAACAAAATGCTCTATTTTCCTCTTATACTACTGCTCTAAAATGGAAAGTGTTAGGTCCCTCCTACTTTTACCCTTACTAGCAACTTCCATTTATTAGTAAGGACGTAAGACCCAAAAAGAGTCATCAAGATGAAAGAATACTGCTCAAACAGAATGATAAACCAATGGCAAAATTATGTTTGGAATATCTTTTTTCCTCACTGATCCTTTACAGTGAAGAATTAGTAAAGAAACAACACCAACGTATGTGGACACTTACCCCTGCGGGTCCATCTCTGGGCGCATGTCATAGACCTGGCACTGTGCCAGTCTCACTATCACCCCAGACCTCAGCAGCTCTAACGCACCCTGCTGTATCTTAGCCACTCTTGTAAGAAATGCCTAAGAAGTTACAAAGGGAGAAGCATCAGTAGAGAAATCATATCCAAGGGCCTCAGATAAAAATGAGACTCTTTCCTAGCACATTTCTGATCTTTGATCATACTGAAGAGAAATTCCGAGCTAGCTATGAAGGGGCACATTAGACTACATTTCTCAGGATTCTATGAGGACTGAATGGCACCGCACATCTCAAGTGCCACCTCCAGTGCCTTGCATGAAGTAAGTATTCAACTCAACTGCAGTTTCTCTTATCATCATGTGGGCATACGGAGGGCAGGGAAGACGGTTTTGCCCACAGCTGTGTCTCTAGCACCTAGTGCCACACCTGGCATGTAATGGGTATTTAATAAATACTTACTGAATAAACAAAGGAAGGGAAAGAACTTAATAAGGAATCCAAGACTTCAGTGCTCCTATTATTATGACACCGTGGTATTTTCAACCAGGAGGGAAGAGAGAAAACAAATTCGGAGGAAAGGAAATGATGGATTACATACTGTACTGAAAATCCTGTGTTAAACTAGAACTAGCACATCTACACTAGAATGTTCACCAGGAAACTAAGAGTCTGAATTGTGCTGTAAACAGACAATTTTGCTCATTGCTCTCCTCAGAGGACTGAGTGTCCTATCATTTGGGATCAGCAGCAGCCTGACTGAGTAGCAGTTCCATTACCCAACCAACCCTCTCAGGATTGCTTCAACTTTGGCATTTCTAACACATGTTCCAAATTTCAAACTCCTTAAAATGATTACAGCTTACATGATAGAACTATTCAAAATGGCAGCCACGTTAATGTTCTTTAATATAGCTATAGCTCTAAGAGGCAGTGAGCTGTTGATCTAACTTCAAATGAATATAAAGCCTTACCATTTTGGATTCGTAAGTATAAAGGGCTTTTAAAAGGGGAGGTTGTGGAGTTAGTAAGCTCTGCAAAGTATGGTCATCTTCTACCAAGCTGTCCACAAGCACCTTCAAATAGCCACTGTTGGAAAGATACAAAAGCCACTGCTGCTGCTTATCTACGGAGACAATCCGATCAAGTAGAGCCAGTGCCAGCATCTGAGGGAAGAACAAATCACAGTCTGAAACACGGAGATGGCCGCCAGAATCAACAGACACTGCCTTTATGTGAAAATACTTAGAACTTTTCTTACAAGGGGAATGGTAGCTTACAATAACATTTTCTTTTCTTTTCTTTTCGAGAAACTGAAAGCTATGTATACAGAATCTCGATTTATTAATAAAAGGAGGAAAGGAACTTTTTAAAATAGTTTTTTTTCTAATTGTGAAGTTTAATTGCTCATTTCAGGAAACCTAGAAAACATAGAAAAGCATATAGAAATATGGTCTGATAAACACTGTTAATCCATTTTGGTCTCTCTCCTCCCAGTCTTTTTTCTTTTCTTTTTTTTATTTTTTTTAAAGATTTTATTTATTTATTTGAGAGAGAGAGAGAGCGAGAGAGAGCGAGAAAGAGAACACAAGCAGGGAGGGGTAGAGGGAGAAGTAGGCTCCCTGCCAAGCAAGGGTCCCACTGCGGGGCTCAGTCCCAGGACCCTGAGATCATGATCCAAGCGGGAGGCAGATGCCCAACCAACTGAGTCACCCAGGCACCCCAGTCTTTTTTCAATGCATAAAAACACTTAAACTTTTTTCAACATAATTGAGAACTTATTATACAGTTTATATTTTATCCTATTTCTTAAAATCTGGTTTCCTGGTCTTCAAACGCAGTTGACCCTTGAACAACACAGGGGTTAGGAGCACAGTGGAAAATCCACATGCAACTTTAGACTCCCCACTACCTTATTTACTAACAGCCTACTGCGGACTAGAAGCCTTGCTGGTAACATAAACAGTAGATTCATATATATTTTCTATGTTCTATGTACTACATACTGTATTCTTCCAATAAAATAAAGCCAGACAAAATTTTAAAATATTAAGAAAATCATAAGAAGGGGGCGCCTGGGTGGCTCAGCTGGTTAAGCGTCTGCCTTCGGCTCAGGTCATGATCCCAGTGTCCTGGGATCAAGCCCCACATCAGGATCCCTGCTCAGCAGGGAGTCTGCTTCTCGATCTCCCTCTGCCGCCTCCTCCCTGCTCATGTACTCTCTCTGTCTCTCACTCTCTCTGTAAGATAAATAAATAAAATCTTTAAAAAAAAAATCATAAGAAGGGAAAATACATTTACAGTGCTGTACTCTATTTGTCAAAACAAATCTGTGTATAAGGGTGCCCGGGTGGTTCAGTTGGTCACATGACTGCCATCGGCTCAGGTCATGATCCTGGAGTCCCGGGATCAAGTCCTGCATCGGGCTCCCTGCTCAGCAGGGAGTCTGCTTCTCCCTCTGACCTCCCCTCTCTCATGCTCTCTCTCTCTCTCTCTCAAATAAATAAAATCTTAAAAAAAAAAAAAAAATCTGTGTATAAGTGGACCCATGCAGTTCAAACTCATGTTGTTCAAGGATCCCTTGCATATGATTCAAAGGCTAAGAAATTCTCCACTAGCAGAAAGTCATTCTCTCACTGCGTTATCGCCAGTGTGACACAATATTTTAAAGAAATATAAATGCAAGAGAGACGTATTTGGTATAAAAGCTGTGCATCCAGCATTCTCTTAACCAAAGATCTTCCTTAAGTAGCATTTCTACCAGTGCCAGGCCATCTCACAATCAGCAGAAAGATCATTCTGAGGGAAAATTCTGAACAAACTGAGATTTTGAACAGAATTAAAACATACGAATAAACAATAGAAATTCCAAATCATAGCAAATAAGAAAATTCACTAAAATATATTACAGAAAACAATTCTCAATATGCAACATGCATTTGAAAAGTTGATTCAGTTTATACCTTAATAAGTCGAAACACTTATTCAATTATTCTACTAAATAGGAGTTACTGTACCCTTCCAATCTCATGACCATCACAGGCATCTCGACAGACCACTTCCATGAGGGCAGCACCGTAGCTCTCAATGATGGCTATGTTTTCTCGCTGTAATTTACTAAATACATCTTCAGGGGCTGTCAGCCTTTCCCACATGGTTTTCTTGGCTAATGGGGTTATAAAAGAAAATATTTAAAATACTCCAATAGAAAACGGTTTGGTAACTGAGTAATTACAACTCATACACACAGGTACAGGGCATGTACCCATAGGCCCACCAACCAATGGGTCCAGGCAGATGAACTTCAAGGACCCAGTGCACACATTCCATGTATGTACATTAAGATAACAATGGTATTAGGAAAAGGATAAATTAGCTATTCTTAAATCAAGATTAATTATAAGTACAAGAGAACCAATATCCTGTGTTTATTCTGCTAACCAACCTGTTTTCATCCTTTATTGAGATCTATGAGAAATGTGGCTAAAAAAATCAAGTACAATGTAGAAAAATATCTACTTCCCAAAAAATTAGATAATTTTTTCTTTTATATTTTGTAACTGAAATACTTATTAAAAGAAAAAATATACCCTGTATGATAACTTAAAGATATGATCATACATTTTACATGAGATTCATGTAAACCTGAAAAGTTTCGAAGGCCATGACCTGTATTTGAAACCAGTCTTATGATTTTTTTCCACCTACTACATAGCAGCTATTTTAAAATTAAGGAAAAGTTCTCGAGATTAACTGATCAGAACGGAGTAAAAATGAAGCAGGCTTAATCATGAAAAATAAAAGTTAACCCACATTGTGGCCTACATTCCATTATAAAGTTTGCAGCAGGCAAACTTTCAGTTTTAATATTTTTTCCCTAAAATATTTTTAGCATTACTATGAATTTTATTTCAGTTATAATTATTTTTAATTTCAAATAGTATCAAAGGAGGGTATGGTTTTTACATTCTCAGTGTCACTCCCTTAGGTCATATGGTCCCATCTACTTCTCAGCCTCATCTTCCACTCTTCGCCTCTCCCACCAGCTGCCACCACACGAGCCTTTATATTCCTGGAACTTACCACTTTAGTCTCAGGATCTTTGCACTTTGATTTCTTATAGTATTCCTCAGGTCTTAGCATGGCTGCCTCCTCTTCATCATTCCAGCCTCTAATGTCACTTCTCAACTACATCCAACACTCCCTACACTACACACAGACACATCACAGTTCTATCGTATTTTCTGCCCAGTACTTATTTCCCAGGACCTCAGGTGATGTTACAGGGGGATTCTGTGTTGTCTACCACTAGTCTCCCAGTATTTAGCCCTGCGGCTAGCACAGTAGCACCAATATTAATGAAGGACTAACTGCTTAAAGAAAGTTCAGAACCTTGCCCCAGGGATGCCACCAGATGCCCTCAGGATGGGTGTTGAAAAAACCCAGTCTGAGGAGCTATGGCACCTTTTCTATTTTACACAAAATTCTGTTTGAATAAAGGTTTTGAGTAAAAGTCTGAAAGCTACCACTTTCATAGTTTATTTTAGCCACAAACTGCATATTTCAAACATGGCTGAAATGAGGGTAGAGGGCTGCTGAAACATCACTCCACAGACTCTTCCACATAACTCGAGACCCCTGTAAGAACCCCTAGGGCCTCAGAGTGAAAACTGAAAGCAGTGGTTTACAGAAGACCAGACTAGGTATCAAAGAAATAACTTGATTTTCGTTTTCAAACTGTGAATAAGATCTCCAAGTTCCACATACTATTTATTAACACCACCACCTAGAAATAAGAAAATTCTATGTCGGCAATTAAAACTTTCTTTTAGGGGCGTCTGGGTAGCTCAGTGGGTTAAAGCCTCTGCCTTCGGCTCAGGTCATGATCTCAGGGTCCTGGGATCGAGCCCCGCATCAGGCTCTCTGCTCAGCAGGGAGCCTGCTTAAAAATAAATAAATAAATAATAAAAAATAAAAATAAAACTTTCTTTTAAATCTTCATTTTTGGAGAGAAATTCGTTCATTAGAAACCATCAAGTTGGGCGCCTGGGTGGCTCAGTGGGTTAAAGCTCTGTCTTCAGCTCAGGTCATGATCTCAGGTTCCTAGGATCGAGGCCCGCATCAGGCTCTCTGCTCAGCAGGGAGCCTGCTTCCCCCTCTCTCTCTCTACCTGCCTCTCTGCCTACTTGTGATCTCCCTCTCTGTCCAATAAATAAATAAAATCTTAAAAAAAAAAAAAAGAAACCATCAAGTTAGTTTCTTATACACCAAACCATCCCTTCTTCCAACATACCTTATAAATCACTGCCATACAAACTTTTCTAAATACCACCTTCATATCACTTTTCTAAATAATTTAAAATGGTTGGGGTGCTTCGGTGGCTCAGTAGGTTAAGCATCTACCTTCGGCTCAGGTCATGATCTCAGGGTCCTGGGATCGAGTCCCCCATCAGGCTCCCTGCTCAGCGGGAAGTCTGCTTCTTCCCCCGCCTCTCCCCTGCTCATTCTCTCTCTCTCAAATAAATAAATAAAATATTTAAAAAAAAAAGAAAAAAAACACCCTATAGTTTCGGGGTGCATGGGTGGCTCAGTTGTTAAGCATCTGCCTTCGGCTCAGGTCATGATCCCAGGGTCCTGGGATTGAGCCCCACACTTCTCCCTCACCCACTCCCCCTGCTTGTGTTCCCTCTCTGGCTGTCTCTCTCTCTGTCAAATAAATAAATAAAATATTTTTTAATAAATAAATAATAAAATAAAACGGCTATCGATTGCTAATCCAACCACCTCTAACACTGCAATTTCATTTTCAAGGTCATTAATAATATGGTCCTACCATCCCTACCTGACTTTATTTGCCATCAACCTTCTCCCCTGCTTCTACCCAGGACATTCTCCTTAGTCATTACTCCCTCCTAGTTTGGGCCTTGCCTGAAAAGCCCTCCTCCATTTATTCCTGTGTAAATACATCTTTACCTGCAAAGACCAGTGAAAATCTTAATCTCTTTTTATCGCTTATCTCTTATAATTCATACTTGGGTTTTGAAAACTAAGGGCTGAGGGCAAAATCTGACCTCTTTTAATAAAGTTTAATAAAAATGCAACATACTCATGGTCCTTCATTTGCAGTCTCTAGCTGCTTTCACACTATAATGGCAGGGTTGAGTAGTTGCAACACAGAGCATATGGCTTGCAAGCCTAAAATACTTACTATCTGGCCCTTTACAGAAAAAGTTTGCTGGCATCTGGTCTATATTATCCAATTTAACACTTCCTCTTTTATAAGTACATATACTGTCATTTCTCCTAGAATATAATCCTTATGAAAACAAGAACTCAATTAATATTTTCTGCTTCTTACAATAAAAATAACCAACCACACCAAATGATTACTGATTTTTATCTGTATTGTGAAAAACTGGAAATAATCCTAATGTCCAAAAATGCGTAGGCTAAATAAATTATGGTATTCCGTAAGTGACAAAATGTACAGAGCTATTAAAAATATTACTTAATGAAGAAAAAAGTTCATAAAATACTGAGTGGAAAGAAAAGGGAGATTATAAATAAATATAAAAGGATGGCTGGCTCTAACCAAAATCTTGCAGTAGTTCTTAGCACGATAAAATGTGTGACTTCTTCCCTTTGTTTATTAGTATGTTCTAAACTTCCTACATTCAGTGTGTATTTTGAAATAAAAACTAAAAGCTAAAAATAGTTTTTAAATGCCGGATTATTAACTCTTAGTAAGGTTCTCAGGTTCTTTTTTTTTTTTTTTGAGAGAGAGAGAGGATGCATGCACAGGTATGTGAATTATGGGGGCAGAGGGAGAGGGAGAGGGAGAGAATCTCAAGCAGGCTCCACGCCCAGCTTGGAGCACAAAACAGGGCTCCATCTATAACTCTGAGATCATAACCTGAGTCAAAATCAAGAGTCAGTCACTTAACGAACTGAGCCACCCAGGCACCCCAGGTTCTAAAAGAATAGATGAGAAATGTACATCTAAATTCATATCAAGCAGCGCCTACACTTAACTACATACATACACACACAGCTACAGCTAGTGTTTTTAAGTCTTGTATTGGAATCAGACTCAAAAGAACACAGTCAATAGCAGGCACGATGCTCTATGAAATCTTTTTAGTCCCACCACTTTATGAATTATAGGTGTATTTATATTATAATGCCAGATCACACTAATGCCTAGACCATAAAAACTGAAAATCTCACCAAAGGAGTCTCAAAAATTTAATAATGGCAATAGATTGTCTTTTCTAACCTCTTTTTTAAAAAAGATGAATTGATATTGTGGTTTCACAAAGAAAAAGAATACTCTTGCTCAAAAGTCACAAGAGCCCCAAAGAATTATGAGCAGAACAGAAAATTCCTTATTCTTATGACAATTTCTAATGCTTACTTATAAATAAAGTGCAAAACTGAATATCATTAACTTGTCAAAATTAAGAGAAAAGAAAAGCCAATTTAAAACTATTAGAACATGGGGCGCCTGGGTGGCTCAGTCAGTTGAGCATCCAATTCTTGGTTTCGGCTCAGGTCATGATCTCATGGCTTATGAGATCAAGCCTTGTGTTGGGCTCTGCACTCAGTGGGGAGTCTACTTAAAGATTCTCTCCCTCTGCCGCCGCGCCCCACTCGTGAGCACACACACGCATGCTCTTTCTCAAATAAATAAATCTTTAAAAAATAAATGAATAAATAAAAGAAATAGAACATATGAGAAAAGGTTATAATAAAAAGTGTTTAAGATTGCAACAATTTAAACAATTGCAAAATTAGGTAATTGAACCAACATCTTCCATACAACTATACCAATCAGCTTATCAAGTTGAATAAGCTCCTAGAAAATGAAGTTATTAATCTCTTTTAAAAGCAATATAATCCATTTTACTGAGATTACAATAGAACATTCAAACAGGGCTAATTTCATGGAGATAAAACTAAGGAAGATATACTACACTCTCTGCTCCAAAGTGTTAGCATAACTTGACAAGTAAACTTCTATTGAAAACATTAACCTGATTAAAAAAAAAAAAAAAGTGCTAAAATGTGTTATCTTTGTAATTATCAATCTGTATTTAAATGTAAAGTATTTTTATAATACTAGAGTTTAAGAAACGAACCAAAAAAGAAATTAAGAATATAGCAATGGTGCTTCATATTAAACATTTAGGCTCTGGTCAAATTATCCATATTTTCTCCTGGTGGTCACGGGTAGAAAAAGAAATAAAAGGTGAAAAGAATACAGACAAAGAGAGATATTCACAATGTCAACTCCTGTCAACTAACCCCTAGGGATTACATATGCAAAAGCAATGTCAGATTTTAACTACACTGTTCTTAACTGGAAAGACATATAAGAATCTTCCATATAAGAAGACATGTAAGAATTAACTCAAAGAATATGTGCTCCCCAGATCTGCATTGTCAGCTCGAGGCGATGGAATCTACCTGTAGGGATTTTCAGAAAGCTAATTATATCCTTAAGAGCCATTTGAATCTCCTTTCCCCTAAATTGTATGCTCATATCCTTTGCCCATTTTGCTACTGGGTTATTGATTTATAGGTGCTCTTTACACACTAGAAATTAGTCACTTAAAACATGAGCTACAAATACATTGCTGGTAGGTATCATCTATCAAATTAAAAGGAAAAAATTACAAAGTGCAAGAAGACAACAACAACAAAAAAGATGAAGATGTGAGATGCTCTGGTCAGGAAAAGCAACATTCTATTATAGATTGAGAAAGCTGAATTCTAATCTCAGATCTGTCACAGACAAGCAAGTCATTTAGTCTCTGTAAGTAAGATTCCTTTTACACAAAACAGGGAAAATAGCTGCCCAGTATCCAGTATAAATAGTTATGTTAAAAATAAAGTAGGAGCACCTGAGTGGTTCATTCGGTTAAGCGTCCAACTCTCGGGTTTCAGCTCAGGTCATGATCTCCATGCTGGGCTAGGTGCTCAGTGCAGAGTGTGCTAGAGATTCTCCCTCTCCCTCCGCCCCTTCTCCTGCTTGCATGAACTCTCTCTCTCTCTCTAAAATAAATAAAATCTTTAAACAATAAATAAAGTAAAAGTGGTATGGAAAAATAAGTATATAGACATTAAAACATCAGTTTCTGGGGGCGCCTGGGTAGCTCAGTTGGTTAAGCATCTGCCTTTGACTCAGGTCACAATCCCAGGGTCCTGGGATCGAGCCCCACATTGGGCTCCCTGCTCAACGGGGAGCCTGCTTCTCCCTCTCCCTCTGCTGCTTCCCCTGCTTGTGTTCTCTCTCTCTCTC
>CM052887.1:78696185-78748133 GCA_028534135.1 Potos flavus | reverse complement strand
CTGAGATCAAGACCTCAGCTGAAATCAAGAGTTGGACTCTCAACCGACTGAGCCAATCAGGGACCCCTGAATTTAATATGTCTAATTTGAAATTTAAAAACACTAGTATCTAGGGAATAAAATACTTTGCTATTTAAAATAAGTCAAAATAGGGGCGCCTGGGTGGCTCAGTCATTAAGTGTCTGCCTTCAGCTCAGGTCATGATCCCAGGGTCCTAGGATCGAGCCCCACATTGGGCTCCCTGCTCACCAGGAAGCCTGCTTCTCCCTCTCCCACTCCCTCTGCTGTGTTCCCTCTCTGTCTGTCTCTCTCTGTCAAATAAATAAATAAAATCTAAAAAAAAAATAAAATAAAATATGTCAAAATTAGCAGCAATTAAGTGGTTAAAAACCTAAGGGATGAAATTCCTCCAAAAACTGATCATTTCAAAATTAAAAACAAAGGAGAATTTTCTTTTGTGGTCACGCTACTTTTAACATCTTGATAATCATGCCTTACAAAAAGCATGTTGTGGCGTGCCACCTAGTGGTTGTGTGGGGATTTTGCCATAGTTCTAAATAGAATGTTAAAAAATTTTAGACAAGAGAAACATGGGGGTGATGTGTTGGGGGAGAGGAGCAGGGAGTGGAACCCCCATTATTACTCTCTCTCTTTATAAAAGTTCCTATTTGCTTAAAAAGCTTCTCTGAACTATTATTTAATGACTTTAAAAATATTTTTGTGCATTCTTTAAGTGGGTAAGGCATTTCTATAAATACATCATTTGCCTATTATTACCTTCTAAGAAAGATACGTAAAAATATATAGCCAGTAAAGAGTAATATGAGATAATCTGGGTCTTACACACAAAGCGGCTTTTAAAAATCTGTGTACAAAATAGCAAACACTTATAACGGTTCTCAGCAGGGTACCAGGAGTCCAGTATCAAAAGGTGCTTATGACAAGTTCTTAAATAGCAGGATAACTCTGGTATAGAGTATTATATACTCATCTGCTGAATGGATAAAAACATTTTTCATATCCAGAGACCAAAGAGTCCAGGTTATTACTCTTAATTAAAAATGCTTCTTATATTTTAGAAAGTGGAATTTATCAATATTTTAAATAGGCATTACCTTTGGCCAAGAAATTCTACTTCTTGGGATTTATCCAAGAAAAACCTCACATTAGTACAAAGACACACGTGCACTACTGATGAGATTTTAAACAGGAAAAGGCCATTCGGTAGAATCTACTAAAATAAAAGTGTGCATACTCTTTCACATGGAAATTTTATCATGAAGGATTCTTCTTGAAAAATACACAGGCATATAAAAGAATATTTGATGTAGTGCTTTTGTGACAGTAAAAAATTAGAAACAACGGAAGTGCCCATGAATAATCCAAGTGGGGAAATAAATGTTTCCGCATTAAGGAACAACAGAGTCATTTGAAAAGACTTCAACTAGGGGCGCCTGGGTGGCTTAGTCCGTTAAGCAGCTGCCTTCAGCTCAGGTCATGATCCCAGGGCTCTGCGGGGAGTCTGCTTATCCCTCTTCCTGCCACTCCCCCTGCCTGTGTGCTTGCGAGCGCTCTCTCTCTCTGTCAAATAAATAATCTTTAAAAAAAGAAAGAAAGAAAAGATTCAACTAGATGTGCACTGTGATGTACTGCAAAGGGAAGAAAGACATGGACACACTAAGTATCACATATTGTTCAGTGGGACCAGAGACAACAGGGAGTTTTTAACAAGGAGTTTTTAAAATATAAGGAGTTAAAATATATATAAAGTTAAAATATATATAAGCTAAAGTGGTATCTGAGGGTTTGTTTTTAAAGTACTCATGTAGGGGGGCACCTGGGTGACTCAGTGGGTTAAGCCTCTGCCTTCGGCTCGGGTCATGATCTCAGGGTCCTGGGATCGAGCCCTGCGTCGTGCTCTCTGCCCAGCGGGGAGCCTGCTTCCCCCTCTCTCTCTGCCTGCCTCTCTGCCTACTTGTGATATCTCTCTCTCTCTGTCAAATAAATAAAAATCTATAAAATAAATAAATGAAGTACTCATGCAGGGTGCCTGGGTGGATCAGTGGGTTAAAGCCTCTGCCTTCGGCTCGGGTCATGATCCCGGGGTCCTGGGATCGAGCCCTGCGTCGGGCTCTCTGCTCAGCAGGGAGCCTGCTTCCCCCCCCTCTCTGCCTGCTTCTCTGCCTACTTGTGACCTCTCTGTCTCTGTGAAACAAATAAATAAAATCTTTAAAAAAAAATAAAGTACTCATGTACTATCTTAATTTTAGATTAGATTTTTAAGATAATTTAGATAGATAATTTAGATAATTCTTCCTCAATTTTAGAGCAGGACTCTAATGATTCCATAAAGACTCATTTATTAAGCTTTGCTTTGCCAAAAGATGGAAAAGGGATTTTTTTTAATTTAAAGTAACCAATCACTAAAACAGAAAAGATTAGAAATGTATCCAGTTCTACCTGCTTCTAATGTGTCCGGTTCGTCTGGTCTCTGGGCGATCTGTAAGTAATACAACAGAGAGCCATACAGGTGTGTTCTCACTCGCTGGAATCCGCCACCTAAGGAGATATATAGTAAAAACCTTTTTTCAGATTAAAGTTAAAACAAATACAAAAGGTATAATTTATAAGAACTTTAGATGAAAAAAAACCTGTCTTCAAAATGAAGTCCAAGAGCTTCTTCAATATGATGTGAAGCGAAGAATCTCCAATAGAAGCAAAACCCACCACTGGGTTCTCTGCTGGAGGAGGGGAGGTGAAAGAACTATCAAGCATAAACGCGTAATGGGTCTCTCCGGGTCCCAAGACTAATGGTTGCTTCTGTTCCGTGCGAACGGCTTGGCTGAGGTGAGCAGTCAGGGTGAACACAGCACCTGCTACCACCGGCATTAACTCCTGGGCCGCTTCGTCATCCAGTATCTTAAAGCAGAAAGACAAATCAGAGTGAGCACTCCGCTTTCAGCTACAGTCATTAGCAGGTTTTATATGCAGTTAGCTTTTCAATTACCATAAGAATGTAAGAATGGAATGGCACTGTTCAAAGAAAATAAAAGCTAATATATAGAAAGAAATTTAAACACGATGCTGGTAAACACGTGTTCTGAACCAGAAGGGATTCCTGTCAAAATTGCTTAGAGAGGTTTTTAATGTAAATTCACGTACATGGCCTCACCACCAGTGTCCCATCCAGTATGTCCAGGGTGGGATCTATCCCTGTGGACTTTTAAGAAGCTCCCTAGATAATTCTGATACACACTCTGGTTGAGAGCCACTACTGTACAGAAGCCTTTCTCAAGGGAAGTCTTAACACTGGCAGTGCACAACTCTATTTATTCCTAATAGAAAAGAGGGGGAAAAAGGATGGCGGCAAACTGTATTTAAATAGTATGCAAATATTTGTTCAGCAACATAGGAAGTAATTAATTATCAAGTAAGGAAGTTTAGGAAGCAATTTAAGAAGTATGTCACCTTGTCATGCACGTCTTGTAGAATATCACGAATAATCAGTTGTCGATCCTCTGCCTGAATGAGGTCCTGGGGACAAGCTGTCAGTATAATTTCTACCAGCTGCCTCCATGACTCTAATACATGCCGTTTTGCATGAAGACACTGCAGCAATTTGTTTCTTCCTACCACATACTGAAGTATAGTGCTGATTTCCTAAAGTCACAGAAATTGAATCACAAGGTTAACACATGGGCAAATAATATCTTCTATCAATAGAGTCCTTTTTTTTTTAAGCTTATTTACTGGGGTACCTGGGTGGCTCAGTTGGTTAAATGTCTGACTTCGGCTCAGGTCATGATCTTGGGGTCCTGGGATCAGGCCCCACGTAGAGCTCCCCGCTCAGAGGGGAGTCTGCTTCTCCTCCTTCCTCTCCCTCTGCCCCGCCCCCTACTCATGCTTGAGGGTGCTCCCTCAAATAAATAAAATCTTTAAAAAAAAAAAAGTATATGTATCTTTTTAAACCAATTTATTTTTTTACTTTAAATATTTTTTAAATTTAAATTCAATTAATTAACATATAGTGTATTATTGGTTTCAGAGATACAGGTCTGTGATTCATCAATCATAAACAACACCCAGGGCTCAGTACGTTACATGCCCTCCTTAATGTCCATCACCCAGTTACCCCACCCCTCCACCTCTCTTCCCTCCAGCAACCCTCAGTTCATTTATCTTTTTTAGTAATCTCTACACCCAAGGTGGGGCTCGAACTCACAACCCTGAGATCAAAAGTCACACGCTCCTCCAGCTGAGCCAGGCTGAGCCCCAACAGATACCTATTTTTAACTCTGTCCATTCATCTGAATAAATCTATAGTATACTTTGGAAACCTTCCACGTGCATGCCAATAAGCAGAGGTAGTATGGGTAGACATGAGCTTTTTAACCCCATCTTCTCTTTGTATTGCCTACTTACACTTACTCTGGAGCACTAGAGTTGCCTAAAACTCAAGGTCAAGGGCATATTTTCCTGATACATCTTTTATTTCTTTGCCTCTTGCTTTGGCCTAGCCAGCTGTGTCTCCATACATGTGGTTCTTCCCACCTGACCTCTTACCCATTACTCCCCACCTGTGATGACAAATGACTCTCTCTTCCCTCACTGACAGAGAGCAAGGGAAGTCTAATACGCAATATGGACAGGCTGCAAATCCTTAATGAGTGTTGCAGAAAAAGACGTTATTTCTTCTGGCATCCAGACATTAACTTCAGTTTAGTTTATCAAAGTTTTAAAGTCAAAATGAAAGATTCCATTAATATTCAATTTTAAACAGTTTACTAATTTACAAGTCAATTTACTGTTTTGTTTTCGAATTGGCAGTTAAGTGGTTAAAAAAGGTTAAAACTAACATATACTCATTAGGGCTTACCTCCATTAGCAGAGGTCGCTGTCCTATGGCTGCCATACCCTGAAGGGCATTTACTTCAGCTACAAGAACCCTATGAAGAAGCTGTATAATTGAGAAAAGAGAAAAATCAGACCACTGCAGACACTGATAGAACAATACCTCTAGCAATTACTATAAACTGCCCTAGAGGGAAAAGTTTTGGATACCTTTCCATATAATCTTCAAGTGGCACTGTCTAGTTTCTAGTCACAAACTTTAGGCATCCCTCACATTACTAAGGGGTACCAAAGAGCCTCTGTAGCAGGTCAGTTCATGCAAACGCCCTTGGATATCTTCTTCCTACTAGTGAGGCCATTAATATTTACCTGGTAGAGAATTTAATAGCTAAAACTATTCCATAGCTGGGCAGCATGACTGCTCTCAGAAAGGTGATGGGGAGCCTTTTAAAGAGGTAAAGTTAATGTGGCCTATTCAGTTTCATTTCCCAGCTGTTTGAAAAATGAAAACCACAGCCCAATAAACCAATATCCTTATCAGAAAACAACAACTATATGGTTCTATTTTGTCCGATGACTCAAAGCCAGAAGTGCTTGATTTTGCACACACTTCAAAACAATCCTCACCTTGACATTGCAGACTGTCTGTCCCCGTAAATTCTTGTGTTCACAGTTAGCAATAACTTGTTCGATCTGGGCCCGATCAAAGAAATCTAACTGCAAAGGCTCAGGGATCTCCTGACTGAAGTCAATTGAGTCAAGAATACTTAAAATTTTTCGACGTACTAGAAAAAAAAAAAAGTAGTTCGGTTTTACTTGGGACAGTCAGGAGAAGAGCAAACCATTGTACTGAGCTCACGCCCAAAGGCAGTGCTATGTTCAAGAAATCCAGCAAGAGAAGACTGGGTTGAAATCTAAATCTGATTTATTTCTAATATATCCATTTACAAAAACATTTTTTCCATTCATTCATCCTAGTTTTAAAAAAATCATTTCTGAATGGCAAATAATCCTTTCCAAAGCTTTTCTATACCAGTTCAGAATTTGCATATATAGGAGTAATAATTACCTCTTGAAATTTTAAGCAATTTAATATATACCTATGAAGTCATTACAGATTCAAAGGGCTTTACCTTTTGTAGCAGTGTCAAAGTGAAGGAACCCAGAGACAGACCTATTTTCATCTTCTATTCCTCCTTCACCATCTGTTAGAGCATCAATAATAGCAGATCAGGAAAAGAACAACACACTTGTAACATTTATTTGGAAATAACAAACATAAGGTATTTATTTTCTAGGTCATTGTTGCTAGGTCAAAGAGCCCTCTGCAAATGGATAATTGAAATGCAAAGATGATGAGGACTTACCAACAACATTCATCTAATTCTTTCCATCCCTATTAGATCCACTTCACAATTGTAATGAGGATAATCAGAACTCCCAAAGAGGCAGGACCCAATCATGCCAGTGAGATGATTAGAAAAGCTTATGCATAATTTGCATGTATAAGACACATTAAAATATCATGGGTCATACCAGCTTAGTGTGACAACTCCACTGAATATTTGTGGATATGAATATAGCAGAATGTGGATGCTTCAAACAATAAAATGGCAATTATAGGATGATTTAAAAATTCTGTGTTTTAAGGAAGAAAATTCTAAAGACAGAAAGAACTTGTTTGGCCTACAATTACATGCTAAGCACAAGACTGTTGTGCTTGCATTCAGACCAGTCGGCACCACAATAAAACAAATGCCAACACACGCACACTGACCTGAGTATGGTTTCACGGGCATGTCATCCAGTAAGAGGTGCAGGAGCCTCTGGGTATGTGACCGTTGACGATTCAGAGAAGTTACCCTTAGTTCTATCGAGGCAGTCTTCATTAGCCATGACATCTGGTTCAGCATAGACATTTCATACTCTGCAAGTTACATACAGAAATTAGTTTCATAGAGTAATAACACAGGATCCTAACAGACCTAAATTCCATAACTCATCAGATATTTTTCCATGTAACACAGTCAATAACTTACGAAACCTGCCATCATAATAATTTATCATTCTAAGAAAATTAAAAAAGCAAAAACAGATGCTAAGAGAGAAAAAATAAACAAGCATATGTCTATAAAAGATAAGCCCAAGCAAATGAAGAATACAAGAGAATCAAGCTTCCATTACCAGAATAATTTTACACAGATCTACAGAATTCTAAGTCTGTCCTATTCGACATTAACATGGAACTTCATACTTAAAAAAAAATTAATTCTCAAATATATAACTTGTAAAAAAAAAACCCTAACACACAGTTTGACTATTATTTCCTAAAACAAATACATAATGCGTAATTTTACGATATCTCTTAAGATAATCAAGGACACCAGATTTAACATAGAATTGGGGTTGGTCTTTACACCATAGCAGGGACTCAAGAGCTACAGCCATGACCCTGAGCTGCCCTATGGCTGTAGGCCTCAATAGGGGCCACAAGGTGACCAAGAACACAAGAAAGCGGAGGCCCAGCCACCACAGGCACCTCACCAAGCACACCAAGTTCATGTGGGACGTGATCCAAGATAAGCTCTGGAGCCGCTCAAGGTCTCCAAGGGCAAGGGGCTCTCAAGTTCATCAAGAAAACGGTGAGGACACACACCAACATCAAGAAGATGAGAGGAACTTCGCAATGTCCTGGCAGCCCCAGGAAAGTGGCTGTCAAGAAGGACCGAGCCCCCTCCCTACTCTGGGCATACTAAAACCTTTCCAGAAACAAGAACAAAAATGAAACTATATAATTAGGATTGGGAATCACTTACAGAAGTTTTTGAACCCAATATTCTTAATATGCCTGATTAAAGTCTTAAGTTCTAAAAGTATAACATAAAATACACCAAATACTACTACCGCCACCAGCTTTAGAGCCAACAGGCAAAACTAGATTGACTTTTAGAAGACAGATACAGTAATAAGACATTAACTTTTCTTCCTAATTAGGTAGAAAGGAGGGCTTCTTAAAAAGGTTGTTTTTTTGTTTTTTTTTTAAGATTTTATTTATTTATTTGACAGAGAGATCACAAGTAGGCAGAGAGCCAGGCAGAGAGAGGGGGGGAGATGCGGGGTTCGATCTCAGGACCCTGAGATCATGACCTGAGCCGAAGGCAG
Source organism: Potos flavus (assembly GCA_028534135.1). Lineage (NCBI taxonomy): Eukaryota > Metazoa > Chordata > Mammalia > Carnivora > Procyonidae > Potos > Potos flavus. The sequence continues at coordinate 78,740,120 of CM052887.1, read as the reverse complement.
AGGCTTTAACCCACTGAGCCACCCAGGCGCCCCTAAAAAGGTTGTTATTTAAACAAAATCTTAGGACTAAAAATAAGACATGCTTATTATGAAAATGAAGTGAAAAATTTTTTGCTATTAGATAATTCCCAAGGACCTCTCACACCATCACTCTAAAAAGTAGATTGATTAGTACCTGATAATTACTAGTAATAAAAATATATTATGAAATCTGTGATCTTACATTTTCCAAAACTTTAATAAAGCTGATACAAAATAATCTTCAAAAAAAACTCCACAGACTACAACTATCTGGATATAATATGAATTCAGAAAATTGTTACAAAATGATCAAAAAGAAAATTATATAAAGTAAAATCCTATAAAATACAGGTAGCCTGCGAATGTGTTGGTCAGGTCAATAAACTCAGCTATAGTTTCCACTGTACTTAGTTTTCCATTTCTCATGTCAAGACCTGAATTGGTTTTAATATATACACAAGAAACAAAAGTAAAAGAAGAGATTTTAATTAAACACCTTCACTCAAAAAATCTAAATTTCCAGAATCATCTTATATAAATATTTTCTTATCTCTTCAACACAATTTAGAATTCTTATTTGGTAGTACAAGGATCAAATTCTATCCCTGACAAGCTATTTTTAAATAATTTTATGCCAGCAGCAAGAACATAAGGCTTCTCAAGAACAATTATAAAAGCAACCCAAAGTAACAAAATGAAAGCAGAATTCCACAAATACTGTAACTGCTACCCACCCCCCAACCTTATATAAATAAAATCACTCAACACGGACTTTACAAATAATATAAAAATTTTTACATTAAGGGAAAATAATGTCCTACCTTTGTTAGAGAAAGGTAAATGTTGCAACTGAGAAAATAAGAAGTCCTGGCTGGTCCTCAAGTACCTCATAGTAGGACCGGACGTGTCAGAGCATGCGCACAACTGATAGATCACCTGAAGAGTTAAAATGAAATAAGCAAAGCCCCAAATCATTTTCTGGGTGTTAAAAATTTTAAGATAAAAGGTGACCCTAGGTTAACTAAATGGAAACTAAGACCCATCAGTAACTCAAGCAAAATGGATAAACACACATAAAACAGATGCTCAGGTACAAGCAGTTGTTGGTACCCCAACGCAAGAAAACATACTGGAGTATAGTTGAGAGTGCTGATAACATCATTATAGAACAAATCATTGAGTCAAGGCTAAGTATATCTATTAATACACACAGTTTAGTATTTTAACTATTATTAATAGCAAATCACTCAAAGTAACTTCTAAAAACTGTACTTAATTTATCTGAACCTCAGGAAGATAAAAAATTTACCAGGATTGAAGCTATCAAAAAAAAATAAAAAATAGAAAGAAGATGCACAGATTAAATAACAAATATAAACTTAAACAAAAATTTAATAGAAAATAATGGAATTGAGGATAATAGCTTTTATATCAAATAAAAGAAAAAGTAAATACCTATAATATATATTAAGCTCTCCATTAGGCATGAGTATCATAAAGATTCAAATAGATAAAATGGCAAAAAACATTTTACATGAGGAAAAAAATACAGCAAAAAATACAGCCCATCATTCAATGAAAAATGTATAACCTTTTCAGTAATAAAAAAATTAAGGCAATAATAAGGCAGGTCCCTTACTGTAAACAGCAAGATTTTTAACTGTAGAAAGCAAATCCCAGTATTTGGCAAAATGGTAGTGAAAACTTTCATCGGGGTACCTGAGTGGCTCAGGTGGTGAACCGTCTACCTTCGGCTCCAGTCATGATCTCAGAGTCCTAGGATCAAGCCCTGTATCAGACTCCCTGCTTAGCAAGGAGTCTGCTTCTTCCTCTCCCTCTGCCCCTCCCCACCACTCGTGCTCTCTTTCTCCCTGTCTCAAATAAATAAAATCTTAAAAAAAAAACCTTTCATCTGTGAATGTTTTATAAATATTTATAAGATGCTTTCCATATAACAGGCATTTTAAAATCATCTGTTATTGGCTCTATTTAATACCTACTATTACCATCATGATTACTTACAAATTAAAATCCGAAGTCATAAAACCATTCATATCCTTTGATCCAACAGTCTATCGCCATTATTTGTAGACTCTGTACTTGTAAATTCATCCACGTGTTAAAACTTAGTTGTGACTCCCCAGTCCCGACACGCGTGCTCTTGCACTCGCTCAGGGGAAGGCACGGGGCAGCAGAACATCCAAGTTGCCCACTTTGCGCCAGCTCAGCTGAGGCTGCAGAAGGCAATGCTCTATCCTGATTTCAGTCCTAATGTTGTAATAGCCGGCCTTTCCATAAATTGTATGTGATTCGTTTTTCCTATTTTGTGCCTTTTGTTTTTTATATTTTGTGATTTTGCTGTTTAACATGGCCCCCAGCATAGGGCTGAAGTAAGTGTTCCTAAGTGCAAGAAGGCTAAGACGTGCGTTACAGAGAAAATACAGGTGTTAGGTAAGCTTCATTCAGGCACGAGCTGTAGTGCTACTGGCCCTGAGGTCAGTGCTAACGAATCAACAATATGTATGAAGTAAAGTGTCTTTTAATAGAAACACATAAAACCAGGTTACTGAATTAGCAGTTGAGGAAAATGCTGGGATCCGAGGCTTACAGGGTCTGAACCCTACGTTTTCCCTAGGAGCAATGACTTGATATTCACCAATTCAGTGTTCACTGAGAATTTATAAAACCAATAATGACAATCGACTATAAATCCATGTCTGGACTTATATTCTTAAGAAAAATACAGACCACCAGGGGCGCCTGCATGGCTCAGTCGTTAAGCGTCTATATTCGGCTCAGGTCATGATCCCAGGGTCCTGGGACCGAGCCGCACATCAGGCTCCCTGGTCAGCGGGAAGCCTGCTTCTCCCTCTCCCACTCTCCCTGCTCATGTTCCCTCTCTCGCTGTTTCTCTCTCTCTGTCAAATAAATAAATAAAACGTTAAAAAAAAAGAAAAGAAAAGAAAAATACAGAACAACAAAAAGTAACTAAAGGTGTTGGCTAGAGCAGAGTAAAAAACTTGGCAAGAATCTACACGTAATTTATACTGCAGCAGCACAGGAAACTGTCAGCAGAGAGAACCACACAAACAATGTCTACACAATGAAAAAAGATAAAAAGAACACAAGGTAAAACTTAAATCGTGCAGTTGCAGATGGACGCTGGTCTTTCAGATAGCTGTGACGTTATTTTTGGTACTCTATAAACAAATAAGCATTTGATAAGCTAATACGGAACTTCTCCAAACAAAACAAAATCAGTTATCCACATCAGATGGCCAGTTGAGAAGATACAAGAACAAATGCCCAAAGATGTGGGAGAGGTCAAACTGTCAGAGGGAGGACACGGCAAGTGTGTTCCCAAAGCACATTCTACAACTGTGTGCCCAATGACCTCCTCAGTTCCCAAGATCAGGCAGGAAAAATCTCCATCCTCAGAGAGGAGAGAGCAAAGGTACAGGCTCAGTCTCAGCTTCTTCACCCAGAAGGCCTTGTACTGCTGGATGACGAAGGCATCAGGAAGGTCCAAACTACTTCCCTTTGCTACAAGGGAAGCAGGGTAAAGTATAAACCTCTAGGTGAAGGTAGCATCTTTCATTAAAAATGGAGCAGTGCTCCTTGGTAAAATGCAGATTCTGACTCAACAGTCTGGAGCAGGGCCTGAGCTTCGGCGCTAACAAGCCCCCAAGAGGGCCGGCTGATGAGTCTGAACCCCAGACTGAGCAGCAAAGTCACAGAGCAGCTGTAAGAAACTGGCAGACCGCTGGGACAGACACGTTTTCGTTGGCCAGGATGCTGGACACAAACCAGAGCATCTGGCGAACCAGGGCCTGCACTCTGACATGGTAAAAATCAGCGGAGCTGAGTAGCAGCGCATCTGCTTTCCGGTCTGTCAGACTCTCCCCCGCCGCCCTCTCCCCACCTCTCTGTCTTAAATCTGGCTCTGTTCACTTACTTCACCTGCCTAACTCCTTTAGCCTCCATGATTAAGCTTATCAACTACCTCTACCTAAATACGTCGAATTCCAAAGCACTGCTAAAATGCACACCAAGTTTGTTCTTCCATTAAGGAAGAGTTCCTTTTAATTCTGAGGAAGACCTAGCTTACAGGCTTTCCTTACAGGACTTACAAGGACTTACAAGGACTGTTTGGACAGCCAGAGGACAGAAGAAAATTGTAAAGAACTACAAAAAGAAAAATTGGGAGAATAATAAAGAAAAATCTCCAGGTCACTAGAAGCCAACGATGCCTTTCTTACCCTAAAAATGTGAATCAAGGGTGCTACTGAAATTGAGAAATGAGTCGCACCTTAAAAAGCCTAGTTTTTCAAACACAAAATGAGTAAGATGAGAAATAATCCTAAGTGACACAGGCAAAACAGAAGCTCTCAGTACAGTTCCAACTTGGCACTAATTAGACTTTCCACCACCTTACATTTAGCTCCAGAGCTGGAGTCACGTGGTTCTTAAACAGCACTCTCCCCCACAGCCCTACGTTCTCAGCTATGTCTCACAACAGCCCACTGCACACACTAAACTCAGACAAGTTTCGTGCCACACCCAAGCTGATTTAGCTAGTTAAGGGACAGAGATGAGAATCAGAGGTCTTCTGACTGAAATCCACTACTGTCTTCACCAAAAAGAAACAACTGGAAATAGCACCACTGGACACTTTCTACACTACCGGGTCAAAATCCATCTCAAAAATCTAATTTGCCTCATTTTTCAAGGGAGCAACACATAAGATCTGTACATCTATAGGATCTTGGGGTTTGAGCTCCATGGATTTTATCTATAAATGAAAGACAAGCCAAACTACCAAATGAAATCACATCAACTCAAGTCTTACTGTTATACTTCCACATCTATGATATATTATTCAAGCATTTATTAAATCTCTTCTACTGAGTGCTGTTAAATACAGCCTTCTGTATACCTGGTAACACAGTTCAGCGAGTTGAGGAGATTCTCTCACTGCCACCGGACCTGTTCTCCCTTCAGTTCCCTTCTCCAAGATGTTTAAAATGGCATGAAGGCACGTCCGAGGGCAACCTAACACTCCTATAAGAAAGCAAAAAGAAATTCAGCTTTTCAAATTTCTGCGTTAAAAACCTAAAAATCCCTTGGGGCTCGTGGGTGGCTCAGTCATTAAGCGTTTGCCTTCAGCTCAGGTCATGATCCCAGGGTCCTGGGATCGAGCCCCACATCAGGCTCCCTGCTCAGGGGGAGCCTGCTTCTCCCTCTCCCTCTGCCACTCCCCCTCTTGTGTTCCCTCTCTCGCTGTCTCTCTCTCTGTGTCAAATAAATAAATAAAATCTTTAAAAAAAAACACCTAAAAATCCCTTTAGAAATATTAAATTCCATAAATATATGCTCCACTGTAAACATACTTTCAAATACTGACATAGAAATTTAGTAAATTCTCCAAGGCTTAATTCATTGACTTGATCTAAGTTCTAAAGACTTACCTACCATATGACCTCTCACTTCCAGTGAATTATCCCATGAGCCAAGAATTCAACGAATGACCATTTAGCTACATAAAGACAAAAAGAAATCAATGTCCTCTGTGTCCTCTGGCTATACCTGGATCTTGCAGGTTTGTGGTACTGACAGGTTTCTTCAGTTCAAAGCCTAGGAGGTACAGAGCAAGGTTGGGTGGGTTGCGTTCCAGAGAGGTGATGAGAAGATTCAAGATGTGGATTCTTGTTTCATGACGGATTCCAGCTAACCTCTTTTCAAGTTCTGATCCTTAATGTGGAAATTCACAACACAAAATTACAAAACAATAAAAGAGTCAAGATAAGTTTAAATACATAAAGCTTGTATTCCAAACCTCCATGTTCTCTTTAAGTTCACTTCATCAGTGAGTGCAGATTTGCAGATTTGTTTAAGAGGTTTGTTAAGAGGTTTCCACAAAGCCTTACATGGTGCTAGCAAATTCTCAAACTTCTCTCTTCTCACCAACAGACAGTTAACAGTTTTCTTTATATTATTTATACAGAGTAAAAAATAATACATGTTAGTAGAAGACATACCCTCTTCTAGACGTACAAATTCTTCTGTATCTTCACTATCCAAACACTCCACAAATCCAGCCATCAGCTTCTGACTTACACTCTGGGGTCATACAAAGATTTTTTAAAAGACAAATTATAAACTTCTTAAACATCAGAGAAACTATGATAAATATGCTATGTATTATAAACATTTGTCTATAAAGAAAAAAGGCAAATATCCAAAGTATTTAGGTTTTGGTTTTGCTTTTAATTAATAGGAAACTCAGTTCCTTAAATTGCCATAAGTTAGCTCTCTATAGAAATAAAGAAACAAATATTTTTGGTTTATTGGTTTCAAAACTCTCTTCCCTAATTTTTTTTCCCAAAGAATCAAACCAGTTTTTAAAAAAATAATAATAACATTAAATTGCCATCTGATGACCTCTCCATTGTATACCCAATGCTATGAGATCTTAACTAAAATATAAAATAAAATTCTCATCTTCTCTTTTTAGAAATGTGGTGCTTATTACCAGTTTTGTTTCTGGGCTAGGCTGAGAGATTAGACACTACCCAATCTCCTCGAGGAATCTAGCAGGATATTAAAATTGGTAATAATAATTCATACTCAAATGTATATGAGTGAGCTGAACCCTCACTTTCCACATCCCCTATCATGTAGTTTTTGTGGGGCTTGTTACAATTGATTAATGGAATTTTACTTCAGTATGTGGGTGATACACTGAATTGCCAGCCCAACAAAGGAGGATTTTGATGAAAATACAATCCTTCCTATCATGTAGTTTTCAAGAACCTTATCCAAAAGCCAGATCAGACGGTGGTTCTCAACCTGGGTGGCACTGCCCCTCCAGATGGGACTTCGAAATTGGTGGGGGCATTCTGAGTTGTCACAACTAGAGTTTAGTACTGACAGACAATGGCAGGGGACCAGGGATGCAAAGAGTCTTGCAATATGAAGAGTGCAACAAAATGAAGATCTGTCCCATCCAAAATGCCAGAAGAGTCTGTTTTGTTTTTTAACAATTGTATTTATTTGAGAGAAAGAGAGAGAGTGCATGAGTAGGGGAGGGACAGAGGGAGAAGGAGAAAGAGAATCTCAAGCAGACTCCCCACTGAGCATGGCGCCTGACATGGGGCTTGATCTCAGGACTCTGAGATCATGACCTGAGCCAAAATCAAGAGTCAGACACCCAACCAACTGGGCCACTCTCACCCCAAGAGTCCCTCTTTTAAAACACTGTACACAACAAAATTCAACTAGCAAGGAGTACACAGCAAAATTCAACTAGCTAAAATAGTGATTTCTAACATGAAGATATAAGGGGACAAATGCTTATAAAGAGGAAAAAAAAGTAGCGGATTCCCCAATAGTAGCTATTCAGCATAGAACTGAGTTATTCAGAATAGAAAGAGATTATAAATTAGATTAACAGAAGAGCATCTGAAAACTGTCTACAGTGCAATATCAAATGAAGTGACACAAATGGAAGTCACCAGAAAGCCACAGAAGTAGACAACTCAATAGTGAGACACATTCACAACTGCACAGGCTCACTCAGACTACAGTCAGAGTGACCGACAGAGTGAAACAAAGGATGCAAACACAAGCAGAAGCTACACATAGAAACCTTATCACCTTAATGTACTCAGAGGAGCAAGAGTCTCACTCCGCCTGCCAGGCACACACCACAGCGTCTGTAGCATCGATGTGGATGGTACTCTCTTCAAACACAAAGCACAGTCCAGGACATGGATAGGTTTTCACCATGATTTATAAATACACTTACTCTCACAGAATTTTTTCATAAACACGAGTAAGATTCCTCCACAGACACTGTGACTTCCACATGCACTTAGGATTTACCGAAAGAAATAACAACAACAATATCAGTTACCTGGTCATGTGTGAAATCTCCAACCAATTTTATCTGAATATTGGAGTTGCAAGAGATACAGCACAGGATCTTGGCACTTTCAAAAGCCAATTCCGGATTAGTATTGCCATGATACAGGTATCTTTAAAACAAAAAAAATTTGAGGAACAATGTTTGTGACAAAACTTTTGGCTTTTCACTCCTCTCAACGAGGAACATTTAGAACCAGGCCATATAGCACTCTTGGGTAAATGAGACAAAGGTTTCCATTCTAACTAGATGCAGTCTGTTATGGGTTGAACTGCATTCCTCCAAAATTCAATCATTGCTATCCAAACCCACAGGGACCTTATTTGGAAATAGGGTCCTTGCAGACACAGTCAATCAAGTTAAGGTGAAGTCATTACAGACTACATTCACAGCCCTAGTCCAGTGTCTGCTGTCCTTATTAAAAGGGGGGATTTAGAACAGACACACACGCAGGGAGAACACCATGTGAAGCTGAAGACAGCAATCAGGGGGACGCCTCTACAAGTCACAGAACACCAAACACTGCCAAGCGAACCACTGGAAGCTAGGATATACAGTGAGAAGTTTTCTTCTAGCCCTAATTGCCAAACTGTCAATTTCCCTAAACGAGACAAACTATATATAATATTATATAGTATATATAATATATATATTGTTTCCTAGAGTTGAGCATCTCTTGTGGTTTGCCTCCCTCTTTTCATCTTATTTTATTTTTCCTTCCCTTCCCCTATGCTTATCTGTTTTGTTTCACTCATGTAGATGAGTGAAATCATAAGGTATTTATCTTTCTCTGACTGACTTATTTTGCTTAGCATAAGACCTTCTAGTTCCATCCACAGCGCTGCAAATGGCAAAATTTCATTTTTTTTTTTGATGGCTGAGTAATATTCCATTGTGCACATGTGTGCGTGTGTGTGTGCGTGTACACAGCCACATATTTTTTATCCATTCATCTGTCAGTGGACATCTGGGCTCCTTCCACTATTTGGCTATTGTGGACATTGCTATTATAAAGATTGGGGTGCATGTGCCCCTTCGAATCGCTGTTTGTATCCTTTGGATAAATATCTACTAGTTCAATTGCTGGGTCATAGGGTAGCTCTATTTTTTAACTTTTTGAGAAACCTCCATACTGTTTTCCAGAGTGGCTGCACCGGTTTATATTCCCACCAACAGTGTTAAAAGGGTTCCCCTCAAGGAGACAAACAGTATTAAGATAATGTCATTTGATACTTAGAAATGTTTAGGATACGGAACACATTAGAAAGAAAAAAGACACTGTAAAGGTCAGAATAATTAAAATAAGCAGGACTAAAGAAGGCAAGAACAAAATCAACACCCCGCCCCCCAAGTGATGAATGAGGGATCTGACCAGATTTGGAAATCAAATGTAAAATGCCCATGTGATTTATTTCGTCATTTTTCTACCTACAGTTCTAACTTACCTGGCAATATTCACCACATTATCGGCCTTCTTAGTTCTGGGATTGATTCCCTGTAACAGCTGTTCTAAAGGAGAGACTATTAGAGCCAGCTGACTCTCTCTTAGAAGATCCATAAAGAGATTTTCCTTTTGCAGAGTCAGATTGAGAAGTGCAAGGCAATGCTGCACTGCTTTCTCCAAGTGTTTCTTCCCTACAAAAAAACACAAATTGAAGTTAGAAAGTTCTACATGAGTCTTAGAAATGCACAGTTCTTAGGAAAACAAGCTAAAGGACAAGTTCTAGACTTAAAAAGCCCTCAAGTGTTCACCTGCAGCAGCAACTTCATAAAACTACTCACCCATGCCAATTCACAGTAATTATAATTTTAGATTACCTGTATGCAATGGCTTCTCAGTCATTTTCCCTTAGCTTTTCCTTCATTATTCAGAGAAATGGTTCCCAGATTGGGGGGTGATTTAGGCCCCAGCTACATACACTGAGAGGATACTCGACAAGGCCTAGAGACACTTCTGGTTGTCACAACTGGGAAAGCATTACAGGCATCTAGTGGGTAGAGGCCTACAATGCACAGGACGGTCCCCACAACAAATGCCCAAGATGTCAATGGCACCAAGACTGAGAAACTGATTTAGAGTAACATACTTACTGCAGAAAATTTGCAAATAAAGAAATTGAGAATTTGAACAAGGATCATCTATAATCCCACCATTCAAATTTAAAACACATGGACTCTGGAGCCCAACTGCCTAGGTTCAAATCAGAGCTACAACTTACTCTAGAAAGATATGAAACTGCTTTGTTGCATCAATTTCCTTATTTGCAAACTGGAAATAATAGTATCTAATAATAATAGGGCTTTGTACAGATTAAATGTGTTAAATGTGCTTTTAAAAGCACCAAATGAATATTAAGCACTCAATAAATCATGATAATTAGCAGTAATAATGATATTAAATAAAACCTATTGAACACTATGTACCAGGCACTAGTTAAGTGTCTTTACAAAAACTATATGGACAAGAAAACAAAAAGTACATTAGATTTAAATTTAGGCATATTAAAGACATTAAAGTGAAAGAAAGATAATTATAATTACCGATAAAAAAAACATGCAATGAGACACGGTGATAGTGAGAGTCTCTGTACTGTACTTTCACTTTTCATATGCTTTCATTGCATGACTCACTGAAAACACCACCGTACATATGGAGAATCTCACAGTAAAAAAGAACTTCAGAAATCATCTATTTCAATCCCTCCATTTGTAAAATAAATGAGAATATGACAACTGTTTTCACGACATGAAGACATTCAGGCACATACCAGGGAAAGGGGCATAGGTATCCAGCTGCTTAACGCCTTCTTCCAGTAAACTAAGGGCAAGCTCCAACATTGGTGACTCATTCAGAAGATGATACATCAGACTAAATCCTGGTGGCTTATAGGCTATGATTTCTTCTCCTAAATAGAACACAACACAAATCCAAAAGACGGTCGGTTAGTATTTTTGTCATACCCTTGACTTATATGAAATGTATGAACTTTGTAACTTAAATGGCATCTAAATGGGCAAGTTTCAATTCAGAGACAAGGACATAAACTGCATACAGCTGTAATTCCCAAAAGGGCTGTTTTGCTCATAGCAGTTAGTTATCTATAACATGTTAACTGTCAAAGAATCTGTAAGGCAGTGTTGTCTTTCATTCAGTGAAACTTTATTTTCTCTTGCTCAGAACAATGAAAATAACTAAAATAATGTAACAAAAGATTACATTCTAACTTAATTCATAAACTTAGAAATAATTTGTATCTTATAATTTATAAATTACAAATAGCTTTATAAATAGCTGACAGCTTATTTGAAAGTGACAGAATTAAATTACCTTGTAATTCCACAAACTGGTCTACAAAATCTTCCAGTTGAGGCTCATAATCTCTGAGCAACTTATAAAACACCTCCAAAACAACCTCAGCAACTTCCCACTACAGAAAGAAACAAATGTTACAGTAACAATAAAACAGTCCAAGGTGACAGTCTTGCTACGTTTTCCATTCCTCCCACTTTTCTCCAGAACATGAAGAAGCCCCTTCTCCAACGTGTCAAATATTTGATATTTTCTCTAAAGATCCCAGCTGTAAAGGGTCTGAGACATCATCTAATCGCCCTTATTTCACAAAGAAAGCAAATGAAGCTCAGAGTATGAGTAATTTCCCTAAAACCATAAAATTTGGTAGCAAAGGTACTGGAAGTCAAGCCCTGGACTTCTATTCCCAGACCAGTATTCTATCTTATGGCTCTAGCCAAAAAAGTGAAGAGGACTCAATCACTGCTGGGCTTACTGCTAATGACCCCATTAACACCTTCCTGTTAAAAAATGTTTTTAAAGCTATATAACAAGGAAAAATATTTATGCCAAAGGAAAAATATATAAGACGGTATAGACTGTAAAATTAAAACTTTATTTTTAAAAAAACCCATTATATAGAATTTATGAAGGCTGAGTTTGGTGAATATAGATAAGGTGTTTTTTTGTTATTATTTTAAAACCATTTCCACCGCACATAATTTTATCAAGACAGATTTTGGGAATTGGGACTATACAGTGATTTTTTTTAAATTATTATTTTAAAATTATCCACTTATCTATATTTTCCAAAAATTTCGAGATCATTTATTTAAATAATTAAATAAATAATTTGTATCTTATAATTTATAAATTACAAATAGCTTTATAAATAGCTGACAGCTTATCTGAAAGTGACAAATCCACAAAATAATGGATTTTAGGATTGATAAATACACATACACTGACTCTAATAGTCTATGTTACTTATCTCAATCTAAAGCACTGTTTTTGTGAGAAGCTAGTGTTCTAAAATATAGTAACAGAAGTTAAACCTGAAGAAGACTTTCAAGTGCAAAAAATTCATGAAGTCGAGGGACAAAAGTCTGAGGGTTACGTATGCTGGGGTGGAACCACAATCAATGGTAGCTAGGGAAAACGGCACCACTGGAAGTGTCCCTATGCGTGAATGGAAAACAATAACCTGGAAGGAGCGTGGCTGACTGAAGCTCTAAACACTTAAGGTCATAATGACCTTTTTAAGAAAAGGCAAATAAGCTACCTAAGACAAACGCAAAAACGTATCAGAACATCTTGTTGAAGAGATCGCCATCCTTAGCATCCATTATTTGGTTGCCGAGGTAATTTGAGGACTTAAATGTACACCCCTCTCAGTGTTTATTTTTACTATGTGAGAAGCAGAAATCATAAAGCAACTGACAAAAAATGAATTTCAGTTACTTGAGACTAAATATCAGAAACAAACTGTCCAATGAAAGGGGAACGAATACATGAACCATGCTAAAAACAAGTAAGGCTCATGCAGTCCATTAGAGACTCTTTTCAAAGACTCTTTGATGGCATGAAGAAGTGCTCATGATACCATATTTAGTGGCCAAAAAGAGATGCAAACTAAACTAATTATTTCAATTAAAGTATATATGTATAGGAAAAAGATTAAGTTATCCTTCCTTTGGCAACAAGATTATGGATAATATCGTTACTTCTTATATTTTTCTCTATTTTCCTAATTGTCCCAAATTAGCATAAAAATTATTTTTATAATCACTAATACAATAACAAACCCAACAGGCTCAAAAACAGCAACTTATAAAAATAAAGCAGAAATGTCCCTACAAGATACATCCAAGAGTATTCTGTGAGGCGATAAACAGTATTATAGACTAAATGAATTACATCACAACCTGGAAGGGTCTCTTACATAGCTTAGAGGTTATGAGCTTGAATCTGGAATCAGAGTCCTAGGTTCAAATCCTGCTCCTGGACCTTAGGCAAGTTCCTTAACCTTGCTAAGCCTCCATCTGTAAAACGGGAATATTAATAGTACCTGCCTCAGGGTAATATTGGAATTACATAAGATAATATATATGATAAGTTCAGTTCTGAGTGTGTGGCAACCAGAGCAATTATGTATGTAAACGTCAGTGCTCCTTCAGCCTCCATCCATGGCAAACATATCTCACGGACCATAATACGCCTTCCCCCTAAGCCAAGACTCCACAACCCAAAAGCACTACTAAATCAATAGAAATTGGTGTGCAAGTTAGGGTTAACTTATTTCAATCCCTAAACAAAATCATCCCAAAAAAGGACAATGTGTTTCCAACTGACAAAGGTATGACATTTTTGGTTCAATTTTGGTCCAAATTTGTTCTATTAAGGACCTGAATGACTACGAATTTTTATCAACTAAACTACCGATCACTGAAAAGTCAGTGCTTTGGTTTTAGTACCCAGATTTGGGGGTTTTTTTTAATCATATAAACTAATCAGATCATGGACACCACAGTATTAAGACTATGAATTTTACCGATTGGCAAAAGCTAAAATGAATTTATAGCACCTTATACCTTTCATAAAAGAAAAAGCAACAATAAATGAATAAGGACAAAATATGTTTTCTCTGAACATTACCTTTTCAGCTGCTCTCCGGTAAGCTCTTGTACGGAACCGGAGAAACACAGAATCTCTAAGGAACTGCAAATAAGGGTCAAAGCCAGGGGGCCGCAGGCCAGCACCCAAATTAGAAGGAAATGAGCTCTCCACCAGGGTACTAATAAGCTGGCAAAAAGCCCGAGTCAATGGGTATTCTTCGCACCGGGATTCTATTTCATTTAGTTCAACCTACCAAAGAAAAATAAAGACATTTACTAATATAAAACAATCAGCTACAAAATACAAAACGTTTTGTAGACATTGACTCATTAATATTGAGCTTATCATCATCGCACCAAAAGAAACCTAACATATATCACCAATTTTCACTTAGAGGAAAAGACACAAAAGTAGTATATAAATCTAGATCAATCAGATGGAAGAATTTCAAATTCCCCCATACTGTTCCCAACTGTCAATTAAAAATAGAAATCTTACATGTTTCTTTATGAAAGAGAACGAGCGTAGAGAGGGGGAGAGAGAGAGAGAGAAGAGGAAAAACTAAAACAAGTAAATTCTCACTTCAGGTTGACCCAAGTAACCTAATTAAATTGAATTTAAAGCAAACTTTCAGCTTGGAGGGCTGCCATGTAACATCCTTTCCCAACTCTGAAACCTAGTTTTTTGGTTCCTCTCACGAAAAATTTCATCTCCGTTTCAACACGGACCAGACAACATTCCAAATGAAAATATATTAAATTTGAAAATTATAGGAACCTAACGGGGCAGGAATGATTTTTGTTAATTTTCATCATGTGATTGTATGAATAGAGAACATTTAAACAAAAAGGAAAACTTTACCTCAATACCAATAGCTTGCCTCTGGCTTGGAACCCTCACGGTCTGCAGTATCTTAAAATAATAAGAAATAGATATTAGGAACATTCTCCCCACTCCTCAATGAAAAGTAGTGGCTCTGCTATATAATAGTCCTATTCCTCCCACACCACATGCATATATCTATCTTATGATGCTGATCAGAAAGCACAATTGAGAAGTCTCTGAAGGCACTTTCACTAGCAATCGTGTGGGGTTCTGGTAGAACCTCTGATTATCTGGGCTTCAGAAAACTGGTAGTGTCTAAGAGCACACAAGGAGTATATTCAGAAAATTTCCTCTGAGATATTCTAGGAATGAATCTTAAGAGGATTTATGGGACAAAATCTCACCAGTGCTCAAGACCAGCCCTACAATTACAACCAGAAAACTAATAATTAAATTTGTTAAGAACAGGTTTGAATAGGTTTCTTGTGTGGGCAAAAGTTCTGAGTTAAGATGTTCTGACCTGACCTTGCTAGGGACATAAGCAATATATGGTATAATTAATTACACTTAATGTTATGTTAGTTACCGCTCTTACAAGCTGAAAATATACTATCAGGTAGGATCCTTTAAAAACAAGTCTTGCTCTAAGGATACCTGAAATGTCTAAACCTAATCATATTTCATTTTCAGTATAAAGGAGCACTAAGCACTTAGAACATTAAGTACTGATATACTCATAAATGAAAAAAATGAAGTATTCATAATAATCCCAAAGTGATTCAGCCTCTCAGCACACACCAGCTCCCTTCATTTTGCTCTTATATAGTAGCATTACATCTTCAGGACACACATGTTAGAAAATAACTAGAATATTTTACTGCTTCAAAATGGTGTTAGAATCACAGGCTCCTATATATGTTTTATTGTTTTTTAGGCAAACACGTATTCCACCTAACTATTTTCCTAGAGGTATTTCTGTAAAGCACATCCTTATTCTCCTTTTTAATCTTAGTATATATATTGAGTAACTATACCTTCACAAAAAAATTCCAATAGGCCTTATATCTAAAGAAATAAAAGTTAATAGAGATACTTCGTTCTTCTGGTCTGGGGCAGGAGGACAGAGAAGGAAGGAGCAGAAAAGAAAAACAGGTATTCCTCACATTTAATGAGTACAAATAATATCTGAAGGCTTTTTATCAGCCTGGTCTTAAAGACAGAGTTGAGGAATTCTGTCCATTTATTAATATCTCACAGACAGGGAAAAACAATCTTAAGAGAAGAACCCATCTCCAATAACCTGATGAAGCTGTCAACTGATCTAAGAGAAAAACCTAAGCCTATTCGTTTCTGATGCTACGCTCGGTACTCAAACCGTAACTGTCTAACTGGGAAGTTGCAAATTGGATGCCCCTGCTTCTACCATATTATCAAGCCTCGCTTTTCAAACTGTATTAAATCAGCGCTGGTAATACTACCTGAGTGTATTCCAACGACTGCCAGAGGGAAGCAGCAATTTCAGGGGATTTTCCAAAAGCTGCAAGGGTCTTCAGCAGCTCTGCTTTGAGAACGGGGGGAATACTGCACTGCAGGAGTCCCAGAATCACCACAACCGGGGTCCACTGAGGATGTTCACAGAGTGCCAGACGAGCATTTTCACTCTGGGAATCAAATACAAAAGAACAAGAGAGACTTTCCCATCTTCAAAAGCTAAGAAAAATGACCAGCAATCGTCTAAATTGCTAGCACTTGTACTGAGTATTCATAGGCTTAATACATACTAAAACAAAGATAAGCCTACGGCTTATGCTTGAGGTGTACCAGGGGATCAAATCAGATTACAGCTCAGTCAATGTAAAGAATGGAGAAGAAACAGCCTTTTAGAATTACTTTTATAGCGCTAAATATGGAAAATAATTCATATGAGATAAATGGTCTGCCAGGGTCACATAAATCTTATCCAAGCACTTTCAATCCTTTCTGAAACAATGTAGACTGTTTTTTACTATAATATATGAATGAATACCTTTTAGTTTTTTGAGGAAAAGATGAAGATATATATGGTATCGAATACCACTTTCTTTTTCGAGTAGGCTCTACACCCAACATAGAGCCCAACACAGGGCCTGAACTCACGACCCTGAGATCAAGAGTTGGATGCTTAGCTGACTGAGCTACCCAAGCATCCCAATATCATTCCATTTTAATTCAACAAGTATTAACTACTAACCTTATGGGGGTTTTTGTTTTGTTTTGTTTTTTTAAGATTTTATTTATTTGACAGAGAGAGCGAGCGCATGCACAAGTAGGGGGAGCAACAGAGAGAGAAACAGGCTCCCCGCTGACCAGGGAGCCCTATGCGG
The DNA here is from genome assembly GCA_028534135.1 of Potos flavus. NCBI lineage: Eukaryota > Metazoa > Chordata > Mammalia > Carnivora > Procyonidae > Potos > Potos flavus. The sequence continues at coordinate 78,723,082 of CM052887.1, read as the reverse complement.
GGCTCGATTCTAGGACTGTGGGATCATGACCTGTACAGAAGGCAGACGTTTAACTGACTGAGTCACCTAAGCACCCCCTAACTTTATATTTTAATGTTTAATAATAAGCATTCCTGGAAAAGCCAAAAAGTTAGAAGACACTATTCCTGTCCTCAAGACAGAATGTCTCACTAAGCAATTTTGTTCTAGGAAATAACAGAACAAGTAGAAGAGGTTTCTGAGTAGAGAAATTATGTAATGAAACTCGTTTATTTTTATAAATACTAATTTGATAGTAGCAGGTAAGATGGTTCGGTGTAAGGAGAGACTAAAAGAGTAATTCAGTAAATAACTTTTCTTGTCTTTTTTTTCTTTCTTTCTTTTTTAGTAAAAAAACATTTCTTTTTAATTAAAAATATTCTTGGGGTTCCTGGGTGGCTCAGTCAGTTAAGCATCCAACTCTTGATTTCGGCTCAGGCCATGATCTGAGAGTCAAGAGACTGAGCCCCAGTTTGGGCTCCCTCTGCCCCTCTCTGTCCCCCGCTCGCACGTGCTCTGTAATAAAAAAATAAATTTAAAAATAAATTTAAAAAATAATAAATAAAAAATATATTTTTTATGTATACATAACACCAACACACACACATCCACGCCTATGCTAGGAAACCTTCTAGAAGGATGTGCATCTACAACTGATTCTTATTTGCCCTTCTATTTTCTTTCAGGCGTATGCTATTATTTTCCCACTAGCTGACAGCAATAAGCCGGGCTACCATTACTATACCCTCTGAAGGTAAAGAAACACAGAGCTTAAAAACAGAATTCTATATATGCAGAATTCTATATTTGCAAAATTCATCACTCATAAACTTCAAGCATTTCATGAAAATTTGGAAGTTCCTTAAAATGCCCCGTGCTAGAAAACAAATAAAATTACGCTCTCACATGCCGTGGATGATAATTACCCAAGTAATGATGGTGGAGGTGAGCTGCAAAAAAGCAATCAATCCATCCTGTTCCTTCTGGGTGATGCCACGTGAAGGGAGGTGACGGTACTGGACACTATCTGCACTTGGAAGATCCTTCCGGAGGTGCTCATGATAAAGCATTAAGGAGTGAAAGAAATGTTCCCAGGAAACAGGACTGCCACCTGTTCCCTGAATATTTTCAACTGTAAAGAAAGACAGCACAGAATTTTGTTTCAAAAATGTCTAAGCACCTGCTTGGAAATGGAGGGAGAAAATAAATTTAAAGCAATAAACTGCCTTTGTCCTAGATAAGTAGAGTGTGTTGTCTTGTCCAGATTAAGTAGTGTGTTGAAAAAGGGTTAGAATTCCTCTGTAAGCTAAAACTCTGGATTAATTTTTCCTCAGGGCTAAGAATGGGTGGTGTCCATATAAGTACAAAGGTAAATTACTTTTGATTTCAGTTATCTACTTTATATCCATAAGAGCTCTCTCTGTTGTGCTATAATTACGTAGGGCTACTTTCCCCATCAGATAATTCCTAAATGTGAGCTTAAATTCCAAAAGAGATAAGTATAGTCTAGGTTTGTAAATCACGCTACTCCATTATATACCAAGCACTGGGCAAGACAAGCAGGTCCTCACAGAGTAGCCAGAATGCTGGCCTTGGAGCCGGGCAGATCTCAGTTCCAATCCTGCTCCTCCTCGTGACCTTGGGTAAATTACTTCTCTAAACCTCAGTTTCCTCCCATGTAAAAATGAAAGTAATAATATCTACCTAACTAAACAGATGCTTAATAACTATTTCTTTTTCTTCTCTTTTGCAGTGTTGCAATTTAATCAGACTCAAGTCTGAAAATTAAATGAGGAAATTGGGAGGGTTGACAGAGAAACCGTAAGTACAGAAATTTAGAAAACAAGTACTTATGAACATGAATTTAGAAAATCAAACTCATGTGGCAAGGGAATATATTTCGTTTTGAGTACCAGATGTGTTCTTCAAAGTTTTTATGTATCAATTCTGATTTCTTAAACTGAATTTTATTTTACATATATATGTATATATATATATTTTTTTTTTAAGATTTTATTTATTTATGACAGAGAGAGATAGCAAGAGAGGAAACACAAGCACGGGGGAGTTGGAGAGGGAGAAGCAGGCTCCCTGCTGAGCAGGAAGCCCTATATGGGGCTTGATCCCAGGATGCTGGGATCATGACCCAAGCCGAGGGCAGACACCTAACGACTGAGCCACTCAGGCGCCCCTGAATTATATTTTATAAAGCAAACAGTTAAACTGCCCAATCTGTGAGACCATTACTAATGCATGAAGCTACCAATGCGCTTCTTTCCCATTATTATAAAAATAATTTATACACTTGGTAGAACCTAGTACATATAACCAATATTCTTTAATAGGCAGCGGGATAACAAACTCAAGAATGTCACAACAAACTTAGACAACATCCAGATTTTTCTTACCATGACTACTACCATTGACTTTAAGCAGGCTGAAACAGTAGTGGGCACACTGGGGCCCATTGGCCAATCCTTGGAGCATTTTCAAATAAGGAATGTAAATCGTTGGAGGCAATAGGTCACCCATTTGCCTAACAAACTTTGACAAAACAACCTGAAATAGGGAAAAAACAATAGTTTTAAAGCTTATCTTAACTTTAAGGTAGCATGGACTAGCTAATAAAGACTACATATGAACTAAAACTAAGTGCTCTGATTTAATAATCTGGTATTCTACTTATGAAAAATTGTTTTTTCAAGATCATTAGCAATTTAATGCAATCACAGAATATTTTTGTGAACATAAAGTACAATGTTTTTAAAACATCTCAGTGTCACAGAATATAAGACTACTTACATTTTTTTCTTTTTTTTAACTAACATATAATGCATTATTTGTTTCAAGGGTACAGGTCTGTGATTCATCAGTCTTACACAATTCACAGCACTCACCATAGCACATACCCTCCCCAATGTCCATAACCCGGCCACCCCATCCCTCCCATGCCCCTCCCCTCCAGCAACCCTCAGTCTGTTTCCTGAGGTTAAAAGTCTCTTATGGTTTGTCTACCTCTCTGGTTTCATCTTGTTTCATTTTTCCCTCCTTTCCCCTATGATCCTCTGTCTTGTTTCTCAGATTCCTCATATCAGTGAGATCATATGATAATTGTCTTTCTCTGATTACTTACTTCACTTAGCATAATACCATATGCATATGGAACCATAATTCCATCCACATTGTTGCAAATGGCAATATTTCATTTTTGGTGGCTGTATAATATTCCAATATTCCATTTTGTGTGTGTGTGTGTGTGTGTGTGTGTGTGTGTGTATACATCTTCTTTATCCATTTATCTGTTGATGGACATCTAGGTTCTTTCCATAGTTTGGCTACTGTGGACAAGACTACTTACATTTTAAATATGTAAAGAAATGGAAGAAATTTACTCCTCTAAAATTAACAGCAAAGTCAGATATACTTAGAAACCAGGGTTCCTGAATCCCAGTCAAATTTAGTATGAAGACCAAGGAACCTGAAAGAATTTTGGATGCTAACCTAAACGTACTGTTTTGTGTTCAGGCAATACCATATTCCTACATTCCTGTTCTGTAAATCCACTTCTTAGTTTTTTCTTTTATCTTGCTTATTCCTTAAATCTAATAACAAACAAAAATACTATTCAGACGTTGAGGCTCATTGGTTGGAATTCAGAACTGAATACATTACAGAGCTCTGGAAATCACTGTGAAATCTATTAGGTATAAATGATTTTCTAATTATTTAGAAAAATATCCTTATTTTTAAGAGATATTTATTTACCTAGTAAAAGGGGAAATGTCATGCTGTCTATAACTTACTTTAATGTACTCCAGCAAAATCAAAGTAGTAAAAATAGCAGTGGTAGTAGATCAAGCAAACAAGGCAAATGTGAACAGCTATTAAGATGTTGGGTGTTCATTAAAATTATTTTCTCTTCCATGTTTGAAATATTTCATAATATATTTTTTTAATCTTCAAAAAATTTTAATAAGCCCTTCTCTAAAACATTTTTATAAATGGAGAGAAAAACAATAAATGTAAGAAATGCAGTAAAGAGAAAAGGTGTCTGATCCCAGACTCTAGCATAACTGAAAATTATTCAACATGAAAGCTTCTAGAAGAGCAAATGCCAAAAAGATGAAGATAGATACTACAATCCATCTTATCTGCTACTGTATATTATACTTAACATGGGCTAGAATATGGACTTTTTCCTACATTATCTACTGACTCATAGGCATTTTGTCATTAATTCTAACTTCTAAACCTTCCCTTCTACTACTTATACCTCTCCTATCTTCCCTAACTTGTTAAGAATGGTGTATATTGGGGGCACCTGGTTGGCTCAGTCTGTGAAGCATGAGACTCTTGATCTCGGGGTTGTCAGTTCGAGCCCCACATTGGGTGTAGAGTTTACTTAAAAATACAATCTTAAAAAAAAATAAAAAATAAAAATAAAATCTTAAAAAATAAAAATAAAATAGAATGATGTATATTGGTTATCGTCATGCCTGTTGAGGATAGACTACGATTAATATCAAGAGAAGTCAAATAAGTGACACATAGAAAGACTATAGACACCTTTCTGTCTACAATTTGACACATACCTAGTATGTTATGTAAACTCCAAAATGATCAGAACTTAAATTTAAGAGTGTCAAATTTCCTTAAGAAGAGAAAACAGTGTATTTTTCTAAGTTACACAAGTGGTCATTGCGTTAATGGCAATAACATCAGGAAATAACATTTGTTCATGGTTCAAGACTCCCAATTATCATACCAAGGTAGAAAAGTAGAAAAACTAAGAGCTCACCTGGCGTTGAGGGGGTCGCTGATGAGCCACCCCAAGGTAAGAACCCATGATCGTGGAAGTCTGAAGAGGCTCTGAGGGACACCAATATTCGAGAGCAAGCTCCAAATTAAAAGGGTTCTTTTTATATAGCTCACCAATCTGCAAAATGTAAGCAAAGACTGGGTGGAAATGCCTATAACTCAACAATTACTTTTAAATAAATTTACATTTTTATGGAATTCACTTGTATATTTAAGACATTAAAACTGAAACTTTCCACAGTTAAGGAGTAACAATGGAAGGAGAAAGAGATGACCATCCATCCAGTGTAAAGGCTTACCAAGAGCATTAAGTGTTCCAGATCTCTTCTAAGTGAAATGGGAGGTTCATTACCCATCTGCATACTCATATGAATTATTCGAGCATCTTCATCTGCCCGATTCCTCAACTGTTTCACCTATTAAATACATTACAGTTTAACATGGAAATTCAGTATATAGGTTAATAGTACTGAAATCAGGCAACTGTCTAAAAGTGATTACATAATAAAAAAACTGTTTAAATCTCTATTCCACTTTAATGACATGAAGGAATTCTGTGATACCACTATCCATAATTTATAAGATCTTAAAATGTCAATGCACTTTCCATTATAGAGAAGTTGAGTTTTAAAACTACAGTGTTTCTCAAAAGGAACATTACTGACATTTGGGGCAGGACATTTCTTCACTGGGTTGGCTCATCCTAAACACTGCAGGACAGTTTAGCATCTCTGGACTACCTACTAGCTACCAATAACTCCACCAAAGATATTATAACAAGTGGTGCCACTAATTTCCCAAACACTCTCTGAAGAACATTACTGCACTGGCTGAGAACCACCACCTTGTAACATTTGTGTGAACTAAATGCCAACTGATGGAAGAAAATACTCCCTTTTAAAAAGCTAGACAAACCCACAATTTAAGATTTCAATACTCCTCTCTCAATATTTAATAGAACAAGTATACAAAATCTGTAAGGACATGGAAGACTTAACACTATCAACCAACTTTACCTAATTGGCATTTATAGAATACTCCACAGAACAGCAGCAGAATATACATTCCTTTCATGTGTGCATAGAACATGTTCCAAGATAGGCCATATTCTGAATCATAAAACAAACCTCAGCCAATTTAACATAAACTGAAATCCTATGAAGTATGTTCTCTGACCACAACAAAAATAAACTAGAAATCAGTTATAGAGCGATACCCGGAAGCCCCCAAATATTTGGAAATTAAACAACACTTCTAAATAACCCACTGATCGAAGAAGTCTGAAGGAAAATTACAAAGCATTAAATTGAACGAAAAAGAAAACATAACATATTAAAATCTATGTGACACAGCTAAAGCAATATTAGAGATAACTGTGCAACATTAAATATTTGTATTAGAAAAAAAGGTTTCAAATCAATAATCTAAGCTTTTACCTTAATAAACTGAAATGAGAAATGCAAATTAAGCCCAAAGCAAAAGAAAGAAAATAATGCAGAGCAGAAATCAGTAACAGTGAAACAAAGTGTAAGAAAATCAATGAGGCCAAAAGCTGGTTCTTTAGAAAGTGCAATAAAATTGATAAACCTCTAGCCAAGTTAATTAAGAAACAGAAAGAGAAGATGCAAAAAAAAAAAAAAAAAGAGGGAGAGAAAGAGTGAGAAGATGCAAATTACCAAAATTAAGAATGAAAAAGGAAACATCATTACAGATCCTACAGGCACAAACAGTATAATAAAGGAATATTAGCAGTAACTTTATGCTAATCAATGTGAATAAAAAGGACAAATTCACTGATACACACAAACCAAAGCTCATTCAAGAAGAGACAGATAACCTAAATGCTCCTATATCTATCAAAGAAATTCCAGTATCCCCAATTGTGTGAATTCACTCTTAACGCTCTTCAAGCCATTTATGATTAGCTTTCCATAATCAAAGTCCCATCTGGACTACTGATTAGGAAACACTTAAGTTTTAACCTTTCGATGGCTTCGTTTCTGCAAATGAAAAATGAAAGGATTAGCACACTTCTTTCTATTCCATAATTCTGTGATGTTAATCTACCAAGTCCTTCGAAGTTACTGAGGGTTCTAGTTATCTGTTAAAGTATTCCTTGACTATTCTAGTCCTGAGGGAGCTATTCTTAGCCTAACTAAATCCATAAGTTTACTGTCTATACCTCTCATTTACTTACTGTTACTATCTAATCTCTCCAACTACATTATAAATTCTTTATTGGTAAGGAATGAGTCTCCCCTACTTATTTGTCTTCTTCACAACTTCTAGTACACTACCTGGCACACAAGAGAAACTCAACAAACACTTAATTCATTAAATAATGAATAAGCACTTCACTCCTTGATTGTTTGTTGCCACTTGAGGTAATCTTCCCATTTGCCTTATGTGTTTCAGGGGGTATGGTAGCTGAACTGTAAAACAGCAATATTACAGGTATAGGTCCTTTAGGAGGCTTTTTTAAAATACACACACATAAAAAGTGAGTTCAAGGGGCACCTGGGTGGCTCAGTGGGTTAAAGCCTCTGCCTTCAGCTCAGGTCAGGATCTCAGGGTCCTGGGATCGAGCCCTGCATTAGGCTCTCTGCTCAGCAGGGAGCCTGCTTCCCCTTCTCTCTCTGCCTGCCCCTCTGCCTACTTGTGATCTCTCTGTCAAATAAATAAATAAAATCTTTAAAAAAAAAAGTGAGTTCATATGGCTTTACTCCCTCATTTATTTCCTGACCCCATTTTGATGGCTTCCTTGGCACAAAACTACACAAAAAGTATATGCTCTGAAGAAACTGTCTGAAATGCCTCTAAGAATCCCTTTTTAGATCAAAGTTACAGCTCAAACTCTTTATTCGAAAACAGTCTTTGCATTCGTTTCTTAAATCCATTACATTACCTGTATCCATGCAGAAGTCCATTTATACACTGTAATTAAGGGTCTGTACAATTATCTATAAAATTGAGATTTTCCACTATGCCTCTTCCAAATCATGTATAAATATATAAGACAATCTAAGCATTGATTCCTGGGGTATCATAGCATTAATAATTTTCTACCCACAGAAATTTAACTATTACTCTCTCCTTATAAGCTATTCTTGATATCAAATATTTTGTTCTTTTAGCTTAGTCTCAATTAACAGGTCTTATTTCATTTTCATGAATTACTAATTCAAAAGCTGTAACACAACTATTATCAAATTATAGTCTACAATAAAAGATTTTATTAGTTTCTAAAACATAAAGTTAATTGATCAGTTTTATTATTTCATAAAATTTTTCTACTACTTTTTACTTATCTGACATTATTATACCTACCTTCATTGGCATAAGTGCAAGGAAATCTGTGATGAGATTATGGATTCTACGGATATAAAATTCCTCCTGATAGAAGTTTTCTGACACCACTACAGATTCAGTGAGGAACAGGAAAACATTATCAGCAATTGCGAGCTCTGCCATTGCTTCATCTGCTTCTGTGAATTCAGCCAGAGCTAGAAATATATTTAGAAAAACAGTACATTGAGGGAAAGTTATTAAACTAGACTACAGTATCTCAGAATACTCTGTTGATGTTTCAAAATTCAGGTATCTTCTCAACCTTCAAGCAACCTATGCACAAAATAAGACTGTATTACTGTAACTGACTCGAAAACTCAAAAGAACTACTAAAAAAGTACATTAGAAAACCACGTGCTTGGGACACCTGGGTGGCTCAGTAGGTTAAGCATCTGCCTTCGGCTCAGGTCATGATCCCAAGGTCCTGGTAGTAAGTCCCGCATCAGGCTCCCTGCTCAGCAGGGAGTCTGCTTCTCCTTCTCCCTCTGCCTCCACCTACCCACCCCCCCAACGGCCCCGGTTGTGCGCACACACATTCCCTCTCTCTGTCTCAAATAAATAAAATGTTTTAAAAAAAGAAAAAAAAAATCACGTGCTCTTCACAGTAACATCACAAGCAATAAAAAATTACTTCAGAGATATATGATGTAACACTGATATAGTCAGAGAGTTATTATCAAAACATTAACATATGAAAATGATGCTAAGGCTTTAATCTCAATGAGATGAACTAGATCATTCAGAAAAAGTCATAGCTCCTAAGTGAGACCAAGACCTGAACAGACCACATTAAGTAACTCATCTAAATTGATAACAAAGCAGCAAAACTAAAAAACTAAACCTTAACCTAAAGACAAACTGATCTACTTGTAACTTTTTTTAGCTTTTTATTCAAAAAATTTCAAGCAGGTATCTGAAAATAGACCAATATAATGAACTACCACAAACCTCACCAGCTAACTTCAACATTATACATTTATGGTCATAATTCATCTAGATCTCCACACATTCCCAAATGAGATTTAAGCAAATGCCAGATAATTTAACACTTCATTTGTAAATATTTCAGTATACAACTCAAAAGAATACTTTAAAAACAAAAGAAAAATTGGGTGCCCGGGTGGCTCTGTTGGTTAAGTATCTGCCTTCAGCTCAGGTCGTGATCCCAGGGTCCTGGGATCAAGCACCACATCAGGCTCCCTGCTCAGCAGGAAGCCTGCTTCTCCCTCTCCCTCTGCCACTCCACCTGCGCGTGCTCTCTCTAATAAATAAATAAAATCTTAAAAAAAAATAAAAATAAAAAATAAAAACAAAAGAAAAATAAACCATACATACAAATAACATTATACCTAAATACCATTATATCTTAAAAAAACAACTTCTCAATATCAAATATCCACACAGGAATCAAATTTACAATTATCCCATAAATGTTCTAAAAGATTTCAGTTTGGTTTTTTGCTTTTTGTCTTTTTGGGCAATTTGTCTGCTTGAGTCAGGATCAAATAAGATCTACAGATTATGTTTGAGTGCTATATCTGTAGACTCCTCCTGTAATTTTTTAATTTTTCACTTGCCCTTTATTTACTGCAGAAGCTGGACTTTTACCTTAGTTTCCACATTGTGGTTTGATATCCATCCCAGTGGTATGGTTAACATACTCCTCTGTCCTCTGGTTATACTAAAAATTGATCTGACTTATATTCAATTTTTTTGGTAAAAGTATGGCACAGGTGCTATTGTGTCCTTCCATCAAGAAATACATTGTTGCTTGCTTCTTTTAAAACATATAAAACTGCTAGTTACTTTGTGGTGATCTGGCTTTGGAAAAGAATTACTATGTAGTTCATTCTACTTGAACGTCATTAAGACCAAATACAGAGTGTGCTACTCAAAGTACACTTTCATTGCCTTGAAAAGGGTCAGGCATACATACAAGCCAAGAGTTTCAACCAGAGGAAAACAGATGGGTTTTTATGTTTTATTTTGCATTTTGAAATAAAGCCTGCTTATCTACCCATACCATACCAACTCCTTGAGAACAACATAGTTCAATTCTTTATGACTAATACTTATTAAAATTACTAATTAAATATTAATAACAATGACTAATTACAAACCTTCACTTGAATTCACAAATACTGGAATTTAAATCACATGATCAATTCAAGAACTATTTCTTTAAGACTATTTATTTAGGTAATAAAGCAGCATTAATATATTAATGCAAATTGAGTGTTAATGTCTAAAAAATTTTTTGAAATTCTGGAGTTTAATAAAGTTTCGAACAAAAATAAATAAATAAAGTTTCGAACACTATAAATTAGTGTAGTAAACATGTTTGTTAAGTTTTTCAGAAGTCTAGGAAGAGAGCAGTAACTAATTCTTCAAAATTCCTATTTTATTAAAATTTTGTCTGGGGGCCCCTGGGTGGCTCAGTGGGTTAAGTGTCTGCCTTTGGCTCAGTTCATCCCAGGACCCTGGGATCAAGCCCCACATTGGGCTCCCTGCTGAGCAGGGAGCTTGCTTCTTCCTTTCCTGCTCCCCCTGACTGTGCTCTCTCTGTCAAATAAGTAAATAAAATCTTTAAAAACAAACAAAAACTTGTCTGTATTATTTCAAGAAATGACCATTTCTTTTTTTTGAGAGAGAGAAGGTGCGTGCACCCATGCACACAAGTGTGGAAAGGGGCAGAGGGAGAGAATCCTCGAGCAGACTCCCCACTAAGAGCGGGAGCCCTGAGATCTGACCTGAGCTGAAATCAAGAGTTGGATGCTTGACCAACTGAGTCACCCAGGCACCCCTAACCTATTTTATTTTTAAATAATACTAGTTTTTAATTTGCGATAAATTATTTTGTGAAAACCAAAGAGGAAAACATAAGAAAGAAAGAAAGAAAGAAAGAAAGAAAGAAAGAAAGAAAGAAAGAAAGGAAGGAAGGAAGGAAGGAAGGAAGGAAGGAATTGTAAATTTTAATTTAAAAATTATTGTGGGGGCACCTAAGGCTCAGTTGTTAAGTGTTGGCCTTCGGCTCAGGTCATGATCCCAGGGTCCTGGGATGGAGCCCCTCACCGGTCCAGCTCCTTGCTCAGCGGGGAGCCTGCTTCTCCCTCTCCCCCTCCCCCTGCTCGTGTTCCCTCTCTCTCTCTCTCTCAAATAAATAAATAAAATCTTAAAAAAAATATTGTTGCAATACCACCATTTCAAATTTTACACTCAAGGAAAAAAAGCCAAAAGAGTCACTGGCTCTAAGGGAAATATTTCATAAAAGTTCTTTCGGGAGACAAGGAAAAACAGTCTGTATGTATCTCATCACATTCCAAAGCTTCATTTAACGCAACTCTGGATACCTTCCTGTGCTCATGCTTATATATGTCAAAGATAATACCTCCTTCAAAATACCATTAATGTTGATATGGTCTTTCTCATAACTAAATTACCTACAATCAATTTACCTGTCACATCAGGTAGCTGAGATATTCCTCTCAATGCCAGTGCCCAGGCAAGTCTAACAGTGGCTTGCAGCCCAGGCAGTTTCCAAAGCTGTGAGTCTTGAAGGCGGGAGTGAATCGTTGCGATGTACTGTCTTTCTGTCAGCAGCGGAAGTTGATGAATCATATCTGAAAACACAAAAATCGGCCACTATACTGAGAAGCAGAGAAATTCTCACTTTTGACACAGGAATAATGTCTAAATATCAAAAAATCAGAGTACTCTTATCAAATAACTGTGACTAAATATTGTTTGACAAACCAAAAAAAAATATTCCACCACAAAAATTATATGCAAACAAACTCAAAGAGACAATTCACAATAATTCTAAATTTTAATTCTATCTTTTCAATTTTTTTAATAAGTATACTATAAAATTTTTAAAAACCAGTTAAAGAGTCACTCATTTCTTCTGTATATACGCCCCAATATATGGGGCACCTGGCTGGCTCAATTGGTTGAGCGTGTGACTCTTGATCTTGGGCTTCTAAATTCAAGCTCCACATTGGGTGTAGAGATTACTTAAAAATAAAGTCTTTAGGGGCACCTGGGTGGTTCAATGTGTTAAGCACCCAACTCTTCATTTTGGCTGAGATCACAATCTCAGAGTCATGAGATCCAGCCCCGTGTCGGGCTCCTTGCTGAGCATGGAGCCTGCTTAAGAGTCCCTCTCTCTTCCTCTCCCTCTGCCCCCACCCCCTGGCTTATGCATTCTCTCTCTCTAAAAAATAAAATATAAAAAAAATCTTTTTTTAAGATGTTATTTATTTGACGAGAGAGAGAGAGCACAAGTAAGCAGAGCAGCAGGCAGAGGGAGAGAGAGAAGCAGGCTCTCCGCTGAGCAGGGAGCCCGATGCGGGGCTCAATCCCAGGACCCTGGGATCATGACCCGAGCTGAAGGCAGTCACTTAACCAACTGAGCCACCCAGGTGCCCCATAAAATATAAAATTTTAAAATAAATAAATAATAAAATATAAATCAGTGTCATTTAAAGATTTAAAAAGATATAATTTGGGGCGCCTGGCTGGCTCAGTTGGTGGAGGGTATGACTCTTGATCTAAGGGTTGTGAGTTTGAGCCCCATGTTGGGTGTAGAGGTTACTTAAAAATAAAAAATAAAAAAAAAAAAGATAGAATTTTACTACATAAATAAGTGCCTGAATTTAAAATATCAAGCAAAAACTGGCCAAAACAAAGGATCTAAATTGCAAACAAGTATCTACTCTGATTAAAGCAAATGAAATTGCTAAATAATAATAATTTTCAATTTACAGTTCAATTATACTATGGTACTTCAAACAAGCACAGGATTCTGAATAAATACTAAATGGGAAACACCACTAACACCTAAGAATTCATTTATTTTACTTCATTATTTTCTTGTACTTCCTTCTGATGTCAGTGGTTCCCAACCGTTAACCAAGAACATATTTGTTATTTAATTTCCTATATTTTAAAAGTCTTCATCTATTACTATACATGTACTAATAATTCACTTCTCCTGTTCATTAATCAAACATATACAGAACAACCAACAAGAAATTACAATTACAATGAGTTAATATTAGCATCCTAAATTGATTAAAATTGCAACCTAATACAAAACTTTCCATTTTAGCCTATGAAACCTTCCAGGCATTTCATTTTGCTTTTGAAAGTCCCATTTACCAGCTTCCATTAATATAGTCTACCCCTATTAATTCTGCGCTTCATTTCATTCAAGACAGGAAATCTGACGAATGCAATAACTGGCAGCATTCCTAGATAAGCACAGGTCTGTGACAGGCAAAGCACTGTGTGACAATGTGACTGGAGGAAAGGGGTACTTATGCATTCCATAAGCCTTCCCCAATGCCTAAGGATGGTCACCAAACATGAGTGGAAAATGTCTATTCTCCTTACGTACCTACTGAGAGAACATGTCGATGATATAATCAAAAGTGGACAAGGGATAACTGTTCAAATAAGTATGAATATCTATGATGTTAAAAGGCAATAATCTACCAATGATCTTGGGGAATCATTTTTGAGATCCTCATTTCTAAGCAGTAACCGTTTATGACGTTACCAAGTAAAAATATTACCTACTTCAGAGACAATATAAATTAAAGAGGACATATTACTAAAAATGATAGTTATCCTCCCTTAGAATGTTTTCATGAAAGGTTTGAAATGTGAATAATATATAAGGGAACAAGCAATCAATTAGGAATGCAGAACTCATAAACATGTATTACATAATTTTTAATACTCCCCTATTCCAAAACTGAAAAGGACAATAGAGATATCTAACAGGGTGTATATTTTTAAAATGTGATCTTATACCTAAATATTCAAATATTGATGAATTACACACACAGTTATAAACACAGGAATAAAATACACAATTTTTTATTTTAGCAGTTAAAATATTGCCCTTCTTAAATGTTACCTCCACAATTTAATCTGATTTTTTAAAAATAAAGACATTAGTAGGTATAAAATTCAATACCATCTCGTTCCTCTGTGCTTTGTTCTATAAAACTGATATCAAAGCAGTACAGAAGTGCCATAAGAAGAGCCAGATTCACTGCATCCAACGAGCCATTAGCCTCAACTGTCATTTTTTCCAAATGTCCAATAAGAAGTAGAGTGTCATCTTTGCCTAAAGGTGACTGACAAGCCCAGGCAAAAAGGCTTTCTGCCAGAGACTGCCTGCACTCCTTGATGAGATCAGAAACCTAGAGATAAAAATGTACGATTATCAGTATACATAAATCCAGTGAAGCCTGGTCTTATTCCAAAAAGTAAACTACCTTTTACAAAGCTTACTAACTAAATAAATCTATCTGAATCTCACCTCTAGAATTCTAAACAAACCCTATGTTAATTCCTCATTTTAAGTTCCAAGCTCCTTTATGCATTGACCAATTCTTTCAACAGTGCCTTCCAGAAAAAAGAGCTATAACGGCACATAAGTGGCTAGAAAGAAGTGGAAACAGCTATAAGTCAATTTACAGATACCTATACATTTCAATGGGCATTAGCAATTTTCCTATGCCCGTGTTAGAATGTTCTAAATGCCATAACTTTTCTGCCTGAGATCTGACACAGATGACCCATGAACTGATTTCATTGAACCCTTGCCTCTTTTCGGTGTTTTTCACTGCCCAAACCTCTCTCCCGCTGTAGTTTCTCAAACTCATTGTTCACATCAATCTGTGACACCAGAGTAAGGACTTTGTAAGTCAATCCTTGCTCCATCAGCTCATCTGTAAAGCGTGTTGTCATGGAAACCACCTCTGGACTGTAATGAAAAGAAATCAATGGAGAAAGTTACAAGGAACAGTCACATCTACAACAGATGTAGCAAGTGCTCTTGACAATAATGTCTCATTACTGGAAAAGAAACAGGATGAATTATAACTCAGCTCTTCTCATCCTTGGTAGATAATTAGGCGTCAATAAACTTCTAGCCATAAATAATTACTTTTTATTTGTAAACAAAATAAAGCAGCTCTAATCTGTCATTCTTTGCAGAATACTCAGTTATGTTACATATTTTATTTAAATTATACATACTAAAAGGAGAAATTTTTGTTATTTCTAATAATTAAAATACTAATCCATCAAGTAATTTCCAAAAAAGCCCTGAAATCCTAAGAAGCAAACAGACCTGAGCTCGAGGGTCCATGTTTTTCCTCGTCTAGACTGTATCAAGGCTTTCAGGGAGTTTGCAATGCACCGTTTTCCATCCCAGTATAAAAGAACAGCTACTAATCCTCTGGTGAGACCAGGAAAATGTGGCTGTTGGTGCTCTCCTAGAAAAGGGAGTTGAGAAATGATTTGGTAAATACGTGTTTAGGAGGAGACAAAAATTACCATACCAATGTTCGGTTCAAAGAAATCACAGAATCTCAGGGTTCTAGAGGGCCTTAGGATTCCTCTACTTCAAACACCCATTTACTGTTTTCCTCCTCCCACATCTTCAAGAACCCATTCAACTTGTGCTGGGACACTGGCACTTACACGGAACTCACCGTTTCCCAAACTCTCAATCTCACCTTCATCTATGATTTCCACATGCTGGTCTCAATGTGGTCTGCTGAATCTAATGATATTTAATGCCCGTTTCCCCTCTTTCATGTGAAATCTTTCGAAAGTTTGGAAGTTTCTTCCCCTCGAGTTTCTTCTGAAAAGTAAATAATCTATTCCTATGTTTCTAGTTCACTCGCCCTTTCAACTGTTCTCCTTTCAAAAAGTTCCACTTTTGTCTTTTTTAGTTTTGGTTTCATTTCCTAAGGCTGGTTGTCTTCTCCCCGAAACCCAATCACTCCACTTTCTCCTGTCCCCAAATTCATCTCATGGCTCACAACTCGGTACAGGCCATTCCTTGTGCCTGGATGCCTTTCGTCCTCCTGAGTGCACGCCTATTCCACTGACATGTGCCTACACCTAGTTTAGGCCTCATGAGCTTTGTGAAGACATCTCTGCACACCTTGAGGTCAATTTAATCCCTTTGCCTCTGGACCACACTAAATCTTGCATAAACTAGCATTAATGCACCTTAATATATAATTACTTGTCTCCATGTTTCTCTCAATTATTAGACTATGAGCTCCTTTACACTAGTTGAAGTTTCCTTCATGTTTCTATCCCTGGAGTCTTAACACAGCACCTGGCCCATGATAAACATAAAATAAATGTTTGTTAAGTTAAAGTTCTGAGTTAACCTCAAAACTCAAGCCTACCCAGTTAACATTTCTGTAATAGAGTGGGAAAACTACCTTCCTCCTTCTCAATATCATACTTCTTTTAATGCAGCCTTAGGTCAAAAAAGATTTTGGAAGCCACATGATATCTTTAAACATATGAGACTTTCTTGGGGCACCTAGGTTGCTCAGTTGATTAAGTGCCCAACTCGGGTTTCGGCTCAGGTCATGATCTCATGGGTTGTGGGATCAAGCCTGTTGTGGTGCTCCGCGCTCAGTGCAGAGTCTGCTTGAGATTCTCTCCCTCTGCCCCTCCCCCTACCTGCATGCATACACTCTCTCTCTTTATATGTAACTATTCTGCTTAAAGTCCCTGTCACCAACTTTCCATTGCAATTAGAATAAAATCCAAGTAATTTTCCTTGCCTACAAGACTGAATATAATCAGATTCCTGCTCTCTTAACTTTCCTCACCCTCCCCCGTCTTTATGAGGCTCCTGCATCTTTTTACCCATAGTCTCTTTATTCTTTAGTGTGCCTTTGGCCTCACCTCAAGCACTTGCTGTTTGCTCTGCCTAGGTCGCCCTTCCCCAACAACTCTGGTACCTTGTCATCATTCAGGTCTCAGGTCAAATGTCCCAGAGAAGCCTTCTCTAAGTATCTTATTGAGAGTTGCCCCCTAAAAGCCCCCATATCTCTATATCACATCACCTTGTTTTATTTTCTTCCTAGCACACAGTATTACTAAAATTATCTTATTTCTAACCTATTCATTATCTGAATCACCTCCTCAAAAAGAACTCCAAAAAAGCAGTGAACTTACTTTCTTACTCATTGCATGACAATAAATTCTTTGTGCTATAAAATTTGTGAGATGCAGCTAACGATTCTTTGCTAGTAAATTACCATGTAAAAGCCTATTTTAAAACAGTTAAATTACCTTTAACAATTCCAATCACTAAAGCCCTCACATTAGTCAAAGATAAACAGAAGGAGATATTTTGAATATGGTTTTTCAACTAAACTACTTTGGAATCTAAATGATACACCACTTTAAACCCTGAGTGAATGACTTTATACTTTTGTACTACCTTACCAGATACAGTTAAATGTCAACCTACCAGCAAGGAGAAGCTCAACAGCTGCCAATTCTCCAATATCAAAAAGGTCACTAAGGATAAAGGCCTCTTTAATGAGCTGTTCAGGAAGAAGTCGGGTTCCCTGTTGACCCTGAATGGCGACTCCCTCTGTACTGGCCTTCTGAACCTTCTCATGTTGTTGGACATTTTTTGGCTACAATGATAAAAATAAATAAAATCATGGGATGAAAATAGCATACTGGAGACAAGGTCTTAAATTATTACCTACAGAAGGTAATTCATGACGGGTAACATGACAGAAGAAGTACTGCTTATCAGACAATCTATCATTAGACCTTTCTGACGTGACACTTCCTATTACCTTCAACACTTATCCTGTTACTATCTTCTCAATAACTGCTTCTGCTAAACTCTGAAATACAAAATATTGAGAAAGCAAACAAAACAGTACACTATTTTTCAAATTTGTAAAGAACGTTTCCAATTATATATTTCATAAATAAAAACAATAAGGTCTTCAAGTGGGAAATAACAAATTGATATATGAATTGTTGAATCAATTAGGAGGGCTAAGGATAGTTTATTAATATATTATGTAAAATGTCTTACTCCCGAAAGTCTTACTTGGTTCAAATATTTAACAAATGACATACAGTATAGAATTACTTGAAGGATCATAAAATTTTAGAAATTTACATCTTATAAAAGGCCACATCAGTCATTTAATCCAACTCCTCTATTAACAGATGGAAAAGCGGGCACGTGGGTGATGCAGTCAGTTAAGCGTCCAACTCTTTTAGTTTCAGCTCAGGTCGCGATCTCAGGGTCACGAGATCAAGCCCTGCGCTGCACTCCACCCTCAGCACAGAGTCTACTTCAGATTCTCTCTGCCCCTCCTTCTGCCCCTCCTGCTCGTGCTCACTCACGCTCTCTCTCTCACACTCTCTTTCTCTCAAAAAATTAAATAAATCTTTGGGAAGAAAAAAAAAACCAAACAGATGGAAAAGTTGATGCCAAGATAAGTCAGGTGACATCCCTGTGCACATACAACTCTAGTGGTAGAGACAAGACGAGAACTCAGCTCAAGTGGCTCCCAGGCTAGGGCTCTTTCTACTAAAGACAGCAAAAAAGGAAAAAAAAAAAAAAAAGCAAAAGGCCATTTCTGGTAAGACAAACAGTTCTTAGATAGTCTTGTTAGTCTATAAAAGAAAATTATCAAATAGCAAAGAAAAGAATTTCCAAATATAAATTCCCTCTGCTGAAGTACTCTATTCCTGGTTGAAAAGGATTTCAAGATGCAGTGATTAATGACACGCGAGAATTAATTAGTTCAGCTAATACAACTTACATAACATTATGAAGAGTTAAAATGTTGAAAGTGTACCTGGAAATAAACAAAATAATCAATCTTACTGAGCTTAGATATATTAACTATAGGTCAGAAATTCCAAGGAGGCTCATATTTCTAGAAGATATTAAACCTTCTAAATCGCATTCAAATATTACTAAGATAACTCCTGGCTAGAGATAAGTACAGTATTAATATCTGTGGAGAACAAAAAGAAGATAATAGCTGCTTCTAGGAAATATTACATTCGTAGAGAAAACTTGAGTCAAGGACTAGGACAAGTAATGTATTTCGTTCACATGCATTAAGAATTTTACTTGCTCTTCAACATTTAAAAAAAAAAAAAAGCATATCCAAGAAGTAAAAAAGAAAATTTCCTACTGGGTTCCTGAACAGTGAGATGAAGTCAGGTTTGTGTTTCTTCAAAATCATGTCAAGAAGGTGCACAGCTTCAGGTTGTCTTCTCCAAAGAGCATTTCCCACCGTTTGCCAAATGTCTTTGTAAGGACCCCAGAGACTGGCAGCTTCAAGAAAAAATAAATAAAACAAGCATCAAATAAAACATACATGTGGAAAATAACTCCAAGTTACTGTCCATACATTTCAGTCATGGTCACCATACCCAGTTTAAAATATACAGTTATACATACGAACCAAACGGTAATATAAAAGCATACATATCAGCTTTCTCAAGCGACAATTAAAAACATCATTCTACTTAACTTAATATAACACAAAGTAAATCCTGACCTTAAACTGGAATATCTGCTATGGTTTTGCTACTTTATTAGCTGTGTGACATGGAGCAAGGAAACAACCTCTTTAAACTTCAGTTTCTGTACATAAATAATAGGGATATCATCTACAACATAGGGTTGAATAGATTACATGATATTAACTAGATGAAACATACAACACAGTGCCCAGCATACTGTAGGCACTCAATAAATATAAGTGTTTTCTATCCTCCCTATCATCCAAATAAAAGCAGGAGTAGAAGAAAAAGATTTTGTAAAACTTAGCAGCTGAAAAAAAGCACTTTATTTTGGCTGGGACACTAGCTATTAAAAATCAACATAGAGGGGCGCCTGGGTGGCTCAGTCGTTAAGCATCTGCCTTCGGCTCAGGTCATGATCCCAGGGTCATGGGATCGAGCCCCACATCGGGCTCCCTGCTCAGCGGGGAGCCTGCTTCTCCCTCTTCCTCTCCCCCTGCTTGGGTTCCCTCTCTCGCTGTGTCTCTCTGTCAAATATATAAAATCTTTAAAAAGAAAATCAACATAGAGGGGGGTGGGAGAGGGAAATGAAACAAGAGGGGATCAGGAAGGAGACAAACCATAAGAGACTCCTAAACTCATGAAACAAACCGAGGGTGGCTGGGGGGTAGGGGCAGGTAGGGATAGGGGGGTTGGGTTATGGACATTGAGGAGGGTATGTGCTATGGCAAGTGCTGTGAAGTGTGTAAACCTGAGGATCCACAGACATGTACCCTGGGGCAAATAATACATTATGCTTTAATTAAAAAATAAATAAATAAATAAATAAAATTTAAAAAAAAGAAAATCAACATAGAAATATGAAACATTTCTATAAATTTATATAAAAAGGATCACATTTTGATTTGTAAAGGTAATAATAGTAAGTAATACTGAGCTTCTGCTAGGTGCTACTGAGCATGGTTCTAAGCTCTTCACACATATTTGATTTCAGAACACTATGAGGATCGCACTGTTTTCCTCCATTTTATAGATATGGAAATTGAGGCAGAGAGGTCAAGAAGCTCACCCAAGGCCACACTGGATAGGTGGGTCATGAACCCAGGGAGTTTATCATCAGAATGTGCCTTAACTGCTAAACTATGTTATCTCTATATATAACACTTGGAAAACAAAAGGTTTGGGATAAATACAGGTATTTCTGACACATCCAGTAAGTGAAGAAATTAAGATCACATCTACACATACCTAGGCAAATTCAACTAAACTCAGTCAAATTCACTTATCTAAAAATGTTTTAAGTCCCTAAATAAACAATAAAATATTACAGAGGATAAGAGAAACAATCTAACCTTTAAAAATCACAATTAAGTTTTACAGACAAAGCATACTTAAGTGAAAAATTTAAATAACAATACAAAAAAGGGAATATGATTGTTGCCACAAAAAATAAATAAGGATTTCAATAAATAAATAAGGATCTTTTGAAATCAAAATGATGGTCAAGAATTTTTAAGGGATAGGGGCGCCTGGGTGGCTCAGTGGGTTAAAGCCTCTGCCTTCAGCTCAGGTCATGATCTCAGGGTCCTGGAATAGAGCCTGTTTCCTCCTCTCTCTCTGCCTGCCACTCTGCCTACTTGTGATCTCTCTCTCTCTTCTCTCTGTCAAATAAATAAATAAAATCTTTAAAAAAAAAAAAAGAATTTTTAAGGGATGGCTACACTTGTGCAGCAATTTGGGGAAAATCTGGGTGACAAAGAGCAGCCAAGGGAAAGTAGGAGCTGAGGCGTAAAAGTGTGAAAGAAAATTCACAGAGCCACAGTGAGATTAAAGAGTGGTGACTTTCAAATTTTTTTCACTATAGTCCATGGTAAGAAATATTCTATATCTCAATCCAGTACCCACTTACATACAAAACTGAAAAGTTGTATATAAAATACTAATATTCATTCATTGTATCAGTGCACTCCAAAATTTTGTATCCTGTTCACTATTTTATTCACTATATAAATTCACTATATTTATTTTGTTCACTATATTTATTTTAGACCCACTGTTTGAATAACACTCCCTGAAGACCCAAGTTTCTGTTTGCAAACAATCAAATATGATACCTATATGTGTTTATAAAGACTCTGAAAGGGAAACTAGTCAAAACCAATCCGTCACTCCAAAAACGTGGAACTTATCTATAGCCTGAACTGTTAAGAGTCGTCTGTAAACATGCTTCACTGCTGTTTGAGAAAACACAAATCCAAATAAACCTACCAGGGCAGACAGGGCAGACTCTGCTGGGCAGTGTCTACTTGAGATTATCTCTCTCCCTCTCCCTGCTCCTGCCCCCTACCCCCCTCTCATGTGCACACTCACTCTCTCTCTCTCTCTCTTAAAAAAAAAAAAAAAAAAAAAAGAATAAATAAAAAAATAAACCTACCAGGGCAGTAAGATGGCATGATAATGTAATCTAATTAAATATGTTAAATGTTCACTGCCCTATGAACAGTGTTGTCAGAAAAAGGCAATGCACTGGGGAAAATTTTTTTTTCAGGGGGAATGTGCTGGGAAAGGACACACTAGTCAAACCAGATCATTCATTCACTCAACAAGTATTTACTGAGGGCTTTCTATGTGCCAAGGACTAACAACCAAGCAAGACAAACACGATCCCAGTCCTCATGGAACTTTGAGATTGACACAGAGAAAGACATTAAACATAGAATTCAGAAAACAATTACCAATATAATAAAAGATGATGGAGAAGTACAGACTGTTAGGAGACCATATAAAAAGGAGAACCTAGCCTAACCTAATCTGAAGATCAGGGCAGGAAGCCATAGGTCTTTGGTGTGGGGATGTGGGGGATGGGAATCAGCATGTCTAGACCTCACATAAACAGCAGTCTACTCCCTGCTTTGCTTCCATTCTTACCAATCTTCTGATTAAAAAATATAGCTCATCATATAAATTTCTAGAGTAAAAAATGTGCTAACGAACCAACATGAGTACCAGTGCAGATATACTTTCCATTAAAGATCAATAAATTGAAATACTAGTTTACATATCTGTCTTTTCTGAGTCTGATTAAAGAAAATCAATTGCTAGGATCCAATCAACTCTGGATACACTAAGAGCTCAGGCCTGCCAAAATGAGAACCTAACCCCTGGATCCTGCTGACCGCCAGTGAGGTACTAACTAGTTGGATGCTAACTAGCTAACTTCCCTAGAGGTCATTTTCTTGGCAGTCTCTAACTGCAAAGGATAGAGTAGGTTTGAGTCCAGGATTCCAGGCCAAGATGGAATTTTTCCTATTAGTAAATAGGAAAAGTAGATGTAGTAGTAGATGACAAAATGAAATTGGTACTATAGGGCAATGGTATGGATGCTGGACTAAACAGAACCACAGAAGTGTCAGGAACCAAGGATGACGGGTAAGTAAGCTGCTAATAAGGGGACAGAACCTAAAGTAGGATGAGGGCAGTAAAATCACAAGAAAAGGCCTGAAAAAAGAGCCAAAACTAGTAACTGATTGGCACAGCGTACAAAAAACAAAGGTATCAAGGGGACCCTGGCTGGCTCAGTGCATAAAGCATGTGACTTCTGATCTCAGGGTTGTCAGTTTGAGCCAGACACTGGGTGTAGAGATTATTTCAAAATAAAATCTTTAAAAAAAAAAAAAGAAAGAAAGGTATCAAAAACAACTTCTAGGCAAATTTGAAACTTGTCTTACCATAGGTATTTAAAAATTCTGACAAAGAGCTGACAAAAATAAGTTCTCTTCTATAACAGTAACAATATATTTAGGCTCCTGGATGGCTCGGTTGGTTATTCATCCCACTCTTGATTTCAGCTCAGGTCATGATCTCAGAGTGGAGGGACTGAGCCCCCAGTGCAGCTCCGCGCTCAGCACGGAGTCTGCTTGGGATTCCCTTTCTCTCTCTGCCCCTCCCCACTATCCTCCCACCCCAGCAAGCGCGCGCTCTCTCTCAAATAAAAATAAACCTTTAAAAAAATAAAAATAACAATATACAACAGAACCTCTAAAGAACCAATAAATTTCTTTGTATTAAACATACTTAGCATTATAAGCTGACTGAGTTATAGAGAAAAATTCTATTCCCCCCTCTTTTTATGAAGCCAAGAGGCATCCAGTAACTGGTCAAAAATCTACCAAAAACCCCATGTATTCTGGATCTATCATTAACATCAACACATCACAGAAAGTAATTGCAACAAAGAGTATTTGTTGGTTTGTCTCTGGTTGGTTAATTTTCATAAACATCCTTCTGTGATTACAAATGAAAAGAGGCTATAATTCTTCCAAATTACTAAATATGTATTTTTAACATAAGTGATTTGTTCATTTGAGAAATATATTTTCTTTATTGTTTAGGAATAGCTCTAGCAAATCACATTCATTCACTCATTTATCATGTACTAGGTACGGGTGAGCTTACAGTATAGGGAGGAAACACAGTAATCATATAGTCAGACATAAGGGTAATATCCACCTTGACAAGTGCTAGAAGGAGAGGTACTCAGGGCAAGAGATCACAGAATCAGGGAATATGAACAAGTCAGAGGTCAGAGAAGGGAAGGATTCCTTGAGGAAGTGCTCATTAGTTGAAATCTGAAGGATCAAGAATGGAGTTAACTGAAGGGAAGAGGTAAGAACATATATCCAGGAAGAGAGGACAGCATGTGGGTTCCCATGGTAAGAGGGAACACTGTCCTCTCAAAGAACTGAAAAAGCCAAGAGTGCTAGAGTACAGGAAACAAGGGTCTGGTAAGGGAGGCAACTGGCATAGCAAGCAGGGCTCCCTAGGCCCATATTAAGGATTTTGGTCTTTGCCCCAAAAGATCAAACAAGATAAAGATTTTTAAAGTTTGAGGTACTTAATGAAATAGAAAAGCATATTTACCTTATTGAAAGCTGTTTAAGAGGATGGGAAGAGACTACAGTGGGTAGAGGAAGAAAAGGTATGGAAATGGTATCAGTGTGTACGGACAAATCTTTTGAAAGGTTTGACTGTGAAGAGGAGCAAGAGGATAGTAACTGGGAAAAGGTATGAGATCAAGATCAAAAGGTGAGGTTAGTGGAAAGAAAAGGAGCAAGAAAGTGAGGTGAATATACGAGAGAGAAGGGGTAGTAGGGAGAAAGGCATAAAGGGTGGGATTTAACTTAGACACAGGGAAACTGGTTAAAAAGGGTATAGATATATGTAGGTTTACAGGTTTGAGGATAAAAAAAAGAGAGTGCATGCTTACTGGCTTCTATTTTCTCTATGACTAGGAGGCTGAGGGATCAATTGGAAGTTAAAAGATTTGAGGAGTGTGGAAAAAATCTGAAAGAGTCACTGCTGTGAACAGGAGAGGGGTGAACAGACTGCCACAGAAAGTCTGCCAACCAGTGTCAACGGTTGCTTACTAACAAGCTTGTAGGTCTACTGGGCTGGGATGAGACAGGTCACAATACCAGTAAATCACACAGCTGAAACTCAAGCAAAGGTCTGACTCTACATTCTCTATTTTTCCCTGTCCACAACTATAAGATATTTGGTTGTGTGTGTGTGTGTGTGTTTTGAATTGTGGTTCACAATAACAACACAGAATTTGCTATCTTAAACATTTTTAAGTGTATAGTTCAGTAGTGTTAAGTGCATTCACATTATTGTAAAACAGATGTCCAGAACTTTTTCACCTTGCACAACGGAAACTCTGTCCTCATTAAACAACTCTCCATTTCTCCCTTCCCTCAGGCAACCAACATTCTTTGCTTCTATGAGTTTGACTACTTTAGGTATCAAATACAAATGGAATCATTCAGTATTTATCTTTTTGTGACTGGCTTACTTCACTTAACACAATGTCCTCAAGGTTTATCTATGTTGTAGCATGTGACAGGATTTCCCTTTTAAGGCCAAATAATATCCCACTGGATGTATGTACTACATTTTGTTTAGCCACTCATCCATCTATGGACATTCGGGCTGCTACCCTAGGATGTTTAATTAAATACACATATATTCTCCTGACTCATCTGCAAAAAATGTTTCCTTTCTATGTTATCAATTAAACACTCCCGTCATAGGTCTTATTATACAATGTATACTCTTTGCAGTTGTTGGTAACTCCCTCTCCTTGTTCCTTCAATGAGTTATGTTCAATGATAGTAACTTGGGATATGTACTCAAGAACAGCATATAACCACACATATAAGATGCGAGTCTTGTCTTTAAGATTACATCTGGGTAGGAGACTAGGACAGAAATATTTAGAACATAACTTCATGACCAGCATTCATATATATGAAAACTTGATGTAATAAAATGAATTAAGTTGTGCTTAAGTAGTTTAAGCACCTAAGACTGACCTACAAGCATTAGGTATATAAACTTGGGGACGTTACTTAACTATCCTAAGCTTTTATTTCCGAATCTGTAGACTGGGATACTTAATAGCAGCTACTCCATAGGTGTACAATGGGGATTAAATGAGATAATGCAAGTACAACACTTAGTCCAATGCCTGGGACATACCAGATGCTCAATAAACATAATCCTTCATCATTATAAAATAATTAGAGTGTTTCTGAAATGGCTTGATTTGCAAAATTCAGATTTAGAAAACTTTACAAGAATATCGTCCTGTGGAAAGTAGAACCAGCACTTTCACCCCCCTCCCCAAAAAAAGACCACATGGGGTGGGGGGAAGCGCCCAGTAAATATTACTCTTGAGTGAGATTTTCTACCAGCATTTACCACAGACATGCTCTTAAAATTGAATCTAAGAAGCTAACTGCACCTCATTCTGAGCAGGGAATTCTCCATCTTCAAGACCATTCTACCCTGTGCAGAACTTTTGGCATCCTCGCCCCGCCCATTAGGCGCCAGGAATTGTGACAATCAAAATGCACCCACTCTTTCAAAAGCCTCTGAGAACGGTACCGCCCAAGGTTGAGAATCACCAAAAGAGAATCCACCCCCGAATCCTCCAGAGTCCTACTACCTTCTTGGTTCTACACTGCCTGGAAGATCTACTGTTCCAAAGGCAGAGCACACAGGGACGCGCCACAAGTGCAGAGCTCAGAGCCTCTGCTGAGCCAGTGGCACCACCTCCCCAGTCACCTTCCAGGTTGCAGGCTTAATAATCAAAGATCCTCGCTTCCTACAAGACCGCCCAACATCCATCCATAAGGGGCTGTGCTGCCTACTCTGAGGTGGGAGTTTTCAGCCCGCGCTCGTGGCTAAAAATTATCTAGGGTCCTCTGGCCTCACTGCCGGAGACTTGTATATCTTGGCGAAATCCGGGCCAAAGACACATAACGGGGTGAGGAGCTGAAGGGACCAAGCTCAGCTCCTGGCTGCAA
>CM052887.1:78515377-78695685 GCA_028534135.1 Potos flavus | reverse complement strand
TATATCTATTGATTGTCACACAGTCATCTCAGAATCACTTAACCAATTAAACCCAAACTTAAATTAGCACTTTCCTCCTAAAATTCTGCGACCTGTATCCACTCAATTGCCAAAGTCAGAAATCTGGGAGTCATTCTATATGCTTCCTTCAACGGCCAAATCCTACTCATTCTATCTCATAGATATTTCTGAAACCCTTTTTCTTTATTTTGTTCCCTATGCCATTGTTTTCTTCAGGTCAAGCTTCTTTTAACTTATATTTTGCAATAACCTCTCACAGGTCTTCCTGATTTCCATTTCATCCTCTTCTCATGGACCCCAAAGTGATTTTTTTTTCTTTTCTTTTTTAAGATTCATTTATTTGAGAGAGAGCGAGAGCGCACATGCGTCAGGGGAGGAGCAGAGGGAGAGACTCTCAAGCAGACTCCCCACGCAGGGCTCCATCCCACGACCCATGAGATCATGACCTGAGCCGAAATCACAAGTAGGAGGCTTAACTGACTGAGCCACCCAGGCTCCCCACCACCCCCACCAAAGTGATTTTCAAATACACAAATCAGATCCTGTACTTGCCCTGATCAAAATTCATCAATGAGCTCTTACCCAAAAGTAATATTTGAAAACTTCTTAGCAAGGAACTCATGCCACTTCTTGATCTGGTTCAGCCTCCTTCTTCGACCTCCTCACCCTCACTCTTCTCAAGTTCTCTTTTTGCTGATCCTTCTGAACTAGTTTCTATTCCCCAAGTACAACATGCTTTCTTGTACTGCGTATGAATGAATGTCTTTGCACCTGTTGTTCTATACACCTGGAATGCCCTTCCAGCCCTTCCCTATCCTGTTGACTACCCACTAAATTAACCTCCCAAATATAACCCATCTTCCAAATCTGCGGGCCTGTGCTAATGCTGCCTCCCTGATGATATCTTTGATTACTCCAACTCGGGGGACCAATTCAGGGGTTACTTTCCCTACATCCCTATTGTACTATTAGGCACCCCTATTACAGCTCTATGTGCTAGGATGACTGTCTCTCCACTGAAACTGCTAGCTTCTTGTGGTAGACTGTTATTAAAAGGCCCGCAATGAATCACACATCCCTGAATTCAAGCTAGTGTGTAATCATCTGCCACGCTGAATCTGGATGGGACTTATGACTTGCTTGGCCCAAAAAAATGCATTGGAAGTGATGTTGGGCAAAGTCCAAGGACTGAAGAGTCATTGCTGCTGCCACTTTTCCTCTTTTGGCGCCCTGAATATCACATGAGGAGACCTGAGCTTGCCTCCCTGAAGATGAAAGACCATGCGGAGAGAAGCCTAGCCAGCCTCCAGCTGTTCCTATTCTCCCAGCTGAGATGTCAGATATGAACAAGGCCATCTTGGATCATCCAGTCCTAGCTGAGCCACCAGTTGACCGCAGTAGGGTATGTGAGCCCAGCCTAGATTGCAAAATTGTGAGCAAGTGAACAGCTATTATTTTAAGCTACAGTTTCGTGGTTTGTTATGTTCAATAAACAACTGCTTTGGGGCACCTGGGAGGCTCAGTCAGTTAAGTGTCTGACTCTTGATTTCGGCTCAGGTCATGATCTCAGGGTTGTCAGATCGAGACCCACGTTGGGCTCCACACTCGGCATGGATCTTGCTTAAAGTTCTCTTTCCCTTTCCTTCTGCCCCTCCCCCGCAAAAAACAAGCAAACGAAAACTGATTTACTCCTAGAGAGCAACTATGTCTTCTTATATTTATGTTTCCTGCTCCTGCCACATCTCTGGCTTGCAGGTACAATTCAGAAAAAACCATTTGCAGAGCTTGGTGCTTCCATGATCCACTGAAGGAAAGAGAGATGGAACATGTAATTACAGTTGACAGTTCAGACCCTAGAGCCCGGCTTCCTGGGGTCAAATTCTTTTAGCTATGAAACTCTCCTTGGTGAATCAGTTTCCACATCTCTAAATAGGGATGATACTATTAGTACTCTCATGGAAGAATATCTTCTTTTAAGATTTTATTTATTTATTTGACAGAGATAGAGATCACAAGTAGGCAGAGAGGCAGGCAGAGAGAGAAGGGGAAGCAGGCTCCCTGCCAAGCAGAGAGGCCGATGCGGGGCTCAATCCCAGGAGCCTGAGATCATGACCTGAGCTGAAGGCAGAGGCTTTAACCCACTGAGACACCCAGGTGCCCCACATGGAAGAATTTTTAAGAAGCTTTTGTAAAGTGCTTAGACAGTGCTATATGAGTGTTTGTTAAATAAAAATCAACTATTTCTAAGGCAAAATAAGTGCTAAATGGAGGTATAATAAATTACTTAAAACTAGTTTAGCCAAAAGTGCACTGCAGGGGCACCTGGCTGGCTTGGTTGGTAGAATATGTGACTCTTGATCTTGGGATTGTGAGTTTGACCCCCACATTTGGTGTAGAGATTACTTAAAAAAAAATAAAATCTTAGGGGTGCCTGGGTGGCTCAATTGTTAAGTGTGTCTGCCTTCGGCTCGGGTAGTAGTCTCAGGGTCCTGGAATTGAGCCCTGCATCAGGCTCCCTGCTCAGCAGAAGGCCTGCTTCTCCCTCTCCCACTCCCCCTGCTTGTGTTCCCTCTCTCGATGTCGCTTTCTGTCAAATAAATAAATAAAATGTAGAAAAAATAAAATAAAATCTTAAAAAAAAAAATTGTACTGCAGGGGCACCGGGGTGGCTCAGTTGGTTAAGCATCTGCCTTCAGCTCAGGTCATGATCCCAGTGTCCTGGGATCGAGCCCCACTTCAGGTTCCCTGCTCAGCAGAGAGTCTGCTTCCCTCTCCATTTGCCTCTCCCCACTTTCTCAAATAAATAAATAAAATCTTAAAAAAAAAAAAAGTGTACTGCAAATGTGGAAGCATGCAGCAATTAAAAAATATGTGATTTCTCTGGGGTTAGGGGTAGGACTCTGCCCCAAACAAATTGATCCATTATTTGTAATTCCCCTCACTGCCCCAAGTGGGTGAGTTTTAAATGTATACACAAAGTGCTTTGAGATCTTAAAATGAGGACAGTTATTTCTTATTTGGAGTCTGGGAAATAATAATTAACTAAAAATACATGATGGAGGTAGCACTTAAATGGACAAATTATAGGATTTTACTGGGTCCTGAAAGTGTATGGGGACAGGAAATGGGGGAATAGACCAGTGAAAAAGTGACGAAGTCCTAGGTTTAGTATTTACAGAACTGCAACACCTTCTCTGGACAAGGCTTCGAAATTCAGGTGAGGGCACCTGGATGGCTCAGTAGGTTAAGCGTCTGCCTTCGGCTCTGGTCAGGATTGAGGGATTGAGTCCCACATTGGGCTCCCCTGCTTGGTGGGGAGCCCGCCTCTCCCCTTGCTTGTGCTCTCTCTCTTTCTGTCAAATAAATAAGTAAAATCTTAAAAAAGAAAAGAAAAAAAGAAAGGAAGAAATTCAGGTGTGGTGTGTTTCCAGTTCTATGATTTCCCAAACCCCACCCAGTGGAGGGCCCCAGGCATGACAGATTCATCGCTACCTGTATGTGTTGACCCCAGCCAGTGGCCAGTTAAGTTTGCAATTGCAGAACCACTGGCCTTGGAGTACAAGTGGTCTCTCGTGGAATAGGAAACAAATTGGTCCTAGACTTTTCCCTAGAGATGCACAACCGCCATGCATCAAGTAGGTTCTTAGAACAGCTTCCCCTTCACAGGCTGCATCGTCCCAATAGCCTCCTAACTGATCTTCCTGCCTCTGGTCTCTTCTTTCCAACTAACATTCCACACCGTAACCAGAGGGATCACTTCATCCTCTCCACAACACCCTTCGCACCCTTGTCACCGGCCTGAGGTGAAATGCAATTCTTAGAATGGCCTCCAAGGCTGTTCATGAACTGGCTCTTATAGTCCTCTTCAATTTAATCTCACATCTTCTCACTTAGGCTCTTCTTCAGCGACTACTGTAGCTACTAAGACACACATTCTCAGCTCCTCCCAGCTCCCCAAGACCCTTTATCAGTGCAGCCCCTTTCTTCATGGGGTAGTCCTTCCAGCTACTGTACCATATCTTCCTTCCCCCTGAATCTTTGTTGGCACTCTCTTCTCTAGCCCCTTCATCTGGTTGGTCCTCTCAGGAAATCACCTTCTCCTACCGGACCCTTACCTGAGGCTAAATTAAATACCCTCCTTTAGGAGCACCTGGGGGGGGGGGCTCAGTCGGTTAAGCTGAAGCATCTGACTTCCGCTCAGGTCATGATCTCGGGGTCCTGGGATCAAGCCCCGCAGCAGGAAGTCTGCTTGTCTCTCCCTCTCCCTCCACCTTTCCCCCAACTTGTGTGCACCCACTCTCTCTCTCTCTCTTTGTCTGTCCCTCTGGGCTGAAAGCTCCACACAGAGGAATAGAGGTATCAACAGGTACACAACAAACGTTTGCTGGATGACTAAAGGTCACGCCACTGTCTTCTACTCACTGAGGAAAGGTCACGCCACTGTCTTCTACTCACTGCCAGACTATATCGTGGGCTCCTGGAAGACAGATTCATAAACCACCACCTCTCTCACAAGCCCCTGAATACTCTAGAATAAGAAAGCCAGGACCCTCTTTCCCTGATGTATGGACTACCAGCACGGACCTGAGGGGATAGGGTACTCCGCACTTCCTCTGATGAAGAACACCAGGGCTCCAGCTAAGGAGCTAATTAGCTCCAGCTAATCCCCTCGAGAGGTTTTCATACTGGTATGTGTGGGAACTTGGTCCCAACAGAAGGTGCCTGACACAGAACAAGGAAACAAGGAGTAGTGGAAAAGCGCTGGTGGTGAAGTTTTGTTGTTGTTGTTGTTGTTTGTTTGTTTGTTTTGGGTTTTTTGTTTTTAGCCTGATCGGGAGTCTGGTTTGTACTCTGGGAACTCGCAGGGCAGAGCATGTGAAGGAGAGTGGGGAGTTACTGAGGAAAGCAGAATTCTGTCTGAGGGTAATCACAGAACACAGTATTTGTCCCATCAGAAGAATGCTCCAAGAGCAACTATGTACAAGGAACAAGAAACCATTAATTGAAATAAATTAGCGCACTGTTCAAGACGTGATGTAAACTCAGAAACAAAGGACAATGGGAAATATTCCCAATGCAGACAAATGCAAACTAGATAAATTAGAGAAAAGAGACTCTAAGAAAAATTCCAGATGAACATGAAGCTGTTATGTGGGGTCATTGCTCTGCTTCAGTTTGGCTTAGGGACTTTTTTCCCATTTCCAGGCACCCTGGAGATTCAGGAAGAGACTGACACACGATGTAAGTACAGTGTGTTGGCGGAGTGGAGGAGAGACTTTTTAAGACAGGTTGCCTGGAATCTGGATTTCTACTGTGCCCATGACTTCCTGTGGGAGAGTGAGCAAGTTATTCAACCCCTCTCAGTGTGAGATTTCTCATCAAGTAAAATAGAAATACTTCCTTAGAATGCTGTGACGATTCAGTGAAATAATGTATGAATTTGACATAAAACACTTAAAAGACATTCTGCTGTAATAAGGACAATCAGACTAAAGAGTAATGAAGGTAAAGTATGGGGATTAAAGAAAAGAAAAAGGAGCCATGGAATAAGAGTGTCTGATAAAGATGTATGAATGCCCTACTGATAATAGTTTAGCATCAATGAATTCTATTAATGAGGCTCCCACAGTAGTATTCACTCGACCATGTTACGCAACTCTATACATATTAAATTGCACATTTAATAAGCACGTAAGTAGTAATAAGACTAAACGCTTTTAAAATTAGATAGAAAATTGATGTGGCTGAAGGAAATCAGAGTTGAATTTACTGTGATTCTAAGATTTCAATCTCCAGCCACAAGTGTGACAATAGCAAAGCAAGGTAATCATTTTTTAAATGTAGTTTAAGAAGAAAAAAAAGGTACTGTCCGGCATTGAAATATTGTTGCATCTTGGTTTCTCTAAAATTACATCTTTATGGTACCTAGAACAAGGCTGGGTACTCATTATTTTTTATTGTGATAAAATATACATAACCTAAAATTAACCATTTTTAAGTAGACCATTCTATGTCATTAAGTACCTAGAGGAGTATGTAATACCCCATGGTAGGTGATCAACAAATATTTGTTTAATGACTCATCGTACATGAGAAAAAAGTTGGTATACAAGGCAGAGTTAGATTGAGAGAGAAAGAATATCAAGAAGGGTCTAAGAAAAAATCACTAGCAATATAAAAAATATTACAAATTGAATAAAAATTTTGTCTCTTGGAAAAGCAAAGCTAATTAAATGTATGGGGAAGTAGAAAATAATAAATAAGTGGAAATTAATCAAATAGTGGAAAAAGAAAGAGAAAGCCAATGAAATCAACCATTTGGAGAAAAAAAATAAAATTGATAAAACTTTAGCTTGATTGATCAAGGAAAAGAGGGAGAAAAACACAAATTGTCAATATCTAGAAGGAGGAAGTGTCCCTTCAGATGCCACATGGATTTAAAAGACAGCAAGGTTGGGGTGCCTGGGTGGCTCAGTCAGTTAAACATCCAACTCTTGATTTCATCTCAGGTCATGATCTCAGGGTTCTGAGACCAAGCCCAGGTTAGGCTCCTCACTGGGCATGGAGCCTGTTTAAGATCCTCTCTCTCCTTCTCGCTCTGCCCCTTGCCCCTTGCTTGTGTGCTCACACGCACACTCACCCACTCTCTCTGAAAAAATTAATTAATTAAATAAATTTTAAAAATAAAAGATAGCGAGGAAATACTATGAATTACTTCATGCCAATACGTTTGACAGCATAAATGAAACGGTCAATTTTCCCTAACAGACAAAAGTTTCCAAAATAGAAAACCCACACAGCTTTATATCTGTGAATGAAATTGAGCTTGTAATGATGAACCAAATCTTTGGATGGGCTAGCCAGGTCCTCTCTCCACAGGATACTGACAGTCACAAATCTAGGTCTTTTGCTCTTCTTTTCCCACGAAGACAGACCACTCTGTTTCTGTTAACAAATATTTGCTTTGTTTTGTTGTTCTTTTTTTTTTTTTTTCCCCAGAATTAATTCAATCAGCAACCTCTTGATGAGATTGGGACATACTCTTGTCTCTGGATTGGACTCGGTCTTACAATTTCTAGAACACATTTGTACTATGTCCCTTAGGATTTCCTCTGGTCTTAATGTTTGTTTTCCCCCAAATTCATATACTTAAATCTTAATCCCCAATGTAATGTATTAGAAGGTGAACAAGATCAATACCCTTATAAAAGAGGCTCCAGAGAGCTAGAGCACCCTTTCCATGAGATGAGGATGCAATGAAAAATATGCAACCTGGAAAAGGGCCCTCACCTGACCATGCTGGCACCCTGATCTTGGACTTCGAGCCTCCAGAACTGAGAAATAAATTTTGGCTGTCTGTGCGTCATTCAGTCTATCATATTTTGCTGTAACAGCCTGAACGGACTAAGACAGGATTTCTTACAAATGATCATTTCATGCAATCACTATTTTAGTTTATAATCATGATTAATTTTGCTCTCAGATTAATTATTTGGCAAATTAATTGTTTAATGAAACTCACTAAGGAGTTTGAGAGAGGAGACCAACTTCCTCTCCAGCTAACTTTCAGCAACTAGCTAAAGCACCTGGCTCAACGAACAGCTGAATGAATGACTTGTGAATTTTCAAAGAAAACTTTTTTATAAGCTGTTTTCACACTAAATCTATGTTACATTGCTCAAGAGTTCAAATAGCTCCAAAGGAAGGCTGATACCGGTGACAACCCACACAAGACAGACTCATCCACCAGACTACCAAAAAGAATGAGATGGTAAAACATGCAGACATGCACATTTCCTTCACCTACAAAGTTTGATTTAGGATCGCGAAGGCACACAGAATCCAAAAAGTCCAATGCAAACTAAATAAATTTTTTCGATCAAATATTAAAAAACAATTGCAAAAAAAAAAAAATTGCCAGACACTTCACCCTCTGAGAAAGCTTAGTTAGGGGGACAAACTACTCTGGGAAGATAAGTGTCCTTGAATCTATTTGACTATCAAGGCACGGCATCTTCCTATATAAAACATTCTCATTTTCACACTACTCCAAGGAGATCCAGTCAATAACTTTACTTATTCGGCTCAATGAATCTTCAATGATAGGTGTTCCTAGAGTGCCCACACCTCCACAAGCTCGCCTGTTACTTGTTCTGGAACCTTTCCAAGCCGCTTTACAGAACAGCTGCACGCAGGGAGTGTGAGGTCAAAGAGCGCGACGCAAGAACTTGCCAAAGCCAAGGCTTCCACGCGGTATCTCTCTTCTTCCAAGTGGACTGGAGAATGCTGGGGCCTGGCTTCAGGCTACAGGTTCTTGGGCGGCGCCTGGCGCCCCTGCCAAGCCCTCCGTGCCCATCACGCGGGGAAGAGCGAGCTCGGGAAGGCTCTCTCCATAGCAATACTTGGCGGTGGAGTCCCTACAGGTATTCTCATGCTGCAGGCTCCAAGGTGAGGTCCTGCATTGGGCCAAACACAATTTAAAGTGATCTTGGACTCCATGGAGAGGTTCTAGAACGCCACGGCTCACCGGGTGCAGGGAGTTCTCTGGGAGAACATGCAGCCGTCGCAGCCGGGTAGCTTTGCGCCGGGGACGTTGACCTTCCTGCAGCCATTCACCAGCAAATCCTTCCGGTCCCAAAGGTAGCCTGTTTGGTCCATGCTGAGGCACCGGCACGGGTGACCAGGCCCACTCCCGTTGCCCGGGTGAAGCTGCACTTTCCACCGAAGGGGCTGGTCGTGGGCTGGAACCTGGAGGAGATTCCGATCCCTCACTGCCCCTTCCTCCTGCTTGACCGTGCAGCTTCGGAAGCCGACGAGCAAGGACCCAAAGACCAAGGCGAGCACCCACCTCTCCCGGAGAAGCAGGTGCCACACGGTGGCCTCCAAGTTCACGGTGGCCTCCAAGTTCACGGCGTCCGCGCCGATACCGGGTGCGGCGGGCGTGGAGCCCTGCAGGCCCCGCGCTCGGTCTGCATCGCCCCTACTCCTCCCCTACTCCGGGCCCGCCGGCTCCCCGAGGATAACTCCTTTTTTAGCCTCATTCCCGAGTCTAGGGCATTTTGTTATCTTGTTACCGTTTTATTAGGCACAATTTCACAAGATGTGCGCTTCCCTTTTTGTAGTGTTTCGAGTATTTTGAGTAGGTATAATCCTGTTTCCGAGATGCGGGGCTGCGGATTAAGTACGAGAATGCCTTCAACAACCAGGGCTGGTTCAGGACTTGAGAGCAGATATGGGAGGTAGTACTACTTTCTGTCATGCAGGACATTTCCGCTCAGGGCTAAGCAAAAGAGGTTAGAATGACACCTGACTCTGGGCCTCCGTAGAGGGTCACTGCCCCCAAAGGGCCATCTTGACTTTCTTGACCTCTGACTCATCTCAGCATCACCCCCACCCCTAACCTGCTCATGGAGGGGGGTGATCTAATGGAGCTCTGAGAACCATCTATTTGCTGTTCAGATAGGAAGCTTGAGTCAGCAGCAAGCGGAGACTGTCCGGGGGGAACCTCACTTGCAGGGTCCACTGCTGGCCTACTGGCTCCTGGGTGCTTTGAATCATGACTCTAATCGCAGAGTCCTCAGCGGTCAGTCCTGGTCTTCTGCTGGAGGTGGAACTACATTCTTATATCTAACCTCGATTCGCTGACTGAAACATGGAGCTGAGTAGCCCAGTTAAACTTTGGGGACACTGGCCGGTTAGCTGGGCAGGTGGCTCACTTTCTGCCTCTGTCCCAGCCCAAGTAGGGAGGGCGAAGTGATGCAGAAGGGTAAAGAGAAGACAAGGTTGAGAATGGAGGCAGTTCACACAGATGCTGCTCATTACCTAGGAGCTGGCAAAGACCTGGAAACTGACTTTGAGCTGAGAAATCTGCTGTCACGGAAGGCCCCCAGGAAGGCTGGAGGACAGACAATAGGGAACGGAGCCTTGGGAGATGGCCTAAGGTTGTGAGACATGAAAGCCAGAAGGTTGTTGCAGAGCAAGGCCTACAGGCTAACCCTGAGTCTAGGGTACTACTGTTAGGGCACCATCCCAACCTACATGACCACAGTGTGATGCCAGCTCGCATTAAAATGAACTGACTCAGGGGGCGCCTGGGTGGCTCAGTGGGTTAAAGCCTCTGCCTTCGGCTCAGGTCACGATCTCAGGGTCCTGGGATTGAGCCCCGAGTGGGTTCCCTGCTCAGTTTCCTGTTTCTCCCTCTCCCTCTCCCTGTGTCCTTCCCCCCTCTTGTGTTCTCACTCTCTCTGTCTCTCTCAAATAAAGAAATAAGATCTTAAAAAAAAAAAAAAAGGTAAAAAGTCATTTTCGACTTGCAACTTGTGACCCATTAGTAGATCCTAAAATAAATGTATTGGGCCTACTCCTCAACTTTTTTAACTAAAAAAAAAAAAAGCAAAATAGAATATAACAGGAAATATCAGTGTCTTACAAGTAATAAGGGTATGTTCTGATTTGTAAAAGTTTTGTTTCAGCTCTGTTTTGTGTAGTGTAAACTAGGTCTTCGGGCAAAATGTATTTCTGACTAGAGGTCACGTAAACAAAGTTCATTACCAGTGGCTCTAATTCCCCTTGCTCTGACTCCTTGCAATCTCATCAAACAATCTATTGATTTGAACTTACTCACATAAAGGAGATGGCATTAATCAGTGATTATAAGTATTCAGTGGCTTGATAGTTTTATTTCTCACTGTGGATTAATAAATTGGCATTTTGATTTTACTATTAACAATCTCTTGTGAATTCTTTTTTTTTAAGTTTTATTTATTTATTTATTTATTTATTTATTTATTTATTAGAGACAGAGGAGGAGCACATAAGCAGGGGGAGGGGCAGAGGGAGAGAGAGAATCTCAAGCTGACTCCACAGTAAGTGCAGAGTCCTTTGTGGGGCTTGATCTCATGACCCTGAGAGCATGACCTGAGCTGAAACCAAGAGTCACATGCTGACTGAGCCACCCAGGCACCCCTTTATTCATTCTTTTTAAGCATGAGTCAATTCCCTACTGCCCACACTCCAATGGGTAATTAACAAAACAGATTTCTAAGCCAGCCAGTCTGAAGACCGAGTATCAGAACAGGATTGTTTCAAAGCAATGACATCTTTACTGACCTTTTCCTTGCCGTCCTCACCTGCCTCCCAACTACCCTCCACGCAGCAGCCGAGGTGGTCTTTTTATAACATAAATCCAGTTTTGGCACTCCCCTGTCTAAAACCTTTAACGGTGTGTCACCGTATTAAGTTGAATCAAGTCAAATCATTGGTCAAAATGAAAATCAATGATTTTACATCGATCAGCCTAATACTTAAAATGGGAGCTCCTTGTATATAAGGACTTGTATGAGCTGGACCTAATCTCCTCCCCCTCTTTTACCCATGTTATCTTCATCGTGCAATGGCTTTCAAAATTTTTTAATGGCAATCCATAATAAGAAGTACAAGGAATATATTTTAGGTGAGGCTGGGTGGTTCAGTCCGTTAAGCATCCAACTCTTGATTTCAGCTCAGGTCTTGATCTCAGGATCGTGAGTTCAAGCCCCGTGTTGGGCTCCACACTGGGTGTGGTGTCTACTTAAAAAAAAAAAAAGAAATACATTTTACACTGTGATCCAGGGTCCACATGTACATAAGCAAACATAACATGCTTCAGGTCTTGACTGATACTAACTTCCTAAGAGAAGCTTTCTTCAACCAACCTGTGCAGATGGATCCCATCCCAACCTTGATTCTCCACCATTGCATCCTATTCATTTTTTATGGTGCTAAGCGTAATCTGAAGTTCTACATTTACTTATTTATTCATGAGAAAGAGAAAAGCAGTCCCCTGATAGCCAGGAACTGACCTGATGTTATCACTCAGGCCTTGGTGTTGCTGTGAGCTGGCCTGGCCCTGGCAGCCAGGTCTTGATATATTCCCAGTGAGTATAAACAACAGCACAATATCACACAACATCAACACAAGACAAGGGCACTTTGTGACCGTGATGAATCAAGACCAAAACCAAACCACTCATAATCATATCTGAGCAGAGAAAACATTAATGGTCTCCAAGCTACAAAATACCAAATATTGGGGCGCCTGGGTGGCTCAGTCATCGGGCGTCTGCCTTCAGCTCAGGTCATGGTCCCAGGGCACTTGGATCAAGCCCCGCATCGGGCTCCCTGCTCGGTGGGAAGCCTGTTTTTCCCTCCCCCACTACCCCTGCTTGTGTTCCCTCTCTCGCTGTGTCTCCCTCTTGTCAAATAATAAATTAAAAAATATATATTTTGTCCCCTTCGGCTAATATGAGTGACTGCTACTTCTTTCCTAATTACAGCTGTAGCCTCCCTATAAGTAAGATATACTGATATGTCCAATCATAGAATCACCCCCCTTTTCCTGTAAGCACCCAATACAGACTAAACCTCTGTTTCCTGGGACCTTTCCCAAAATTACCTAACCTAACCCCAAGTCCTTTAAGTCCTTTCTGATACCCTCTTACCGAAATGCCCCACGGCTCCGCGTGGTGTGTATTCTCCTGCACAGCAACGAATTAATAAACCCAACTTGTTCAGCCTCAAGTATGGTTCTCAGTATGCTATTCGCCGGTATATCCCCTGGGACTTGCACAGTGCCCGCCACTTAAGAGGATATCTTGGATAAACAAATAGATGAATGAGAATAAGAATAATTAATTACAGGACAAACCATAAGAGACTCTTAATCTCAGGAAACAAACTGAGGGTTGCTGGAGGGGAGGGGGGTGGGAGGGATGGGGTGGCTGGGTGATGGACACTGGAGCATATGTGCTATGGTGAGCTCTGTGAATTGTGTAAGATGGATGATTCACAGACCTGTACCCCTGAAATAAATAATACATTAAATGTTAATGTAAAAAAAGAATAATTAATTACTTAATTTCCACCTTCCTGCACACAGATATAGGACCTGTCTGGGTGGCTGGCCGATCTTTCTAGAAGATGGTGTTCTGCCTCGCTTTGTGACTTCAGAGCTAACAGCTGTTCTTAACACCCTCCTTAAATGCTTGCTGATCTCTTCTATGACCATCTCTCCTGCTAGTCAGAAAAGTTCCCAATTCTTTTAAACATGCTCAAACCTGATTCTTCTATGAGCTTGGCTTACTGAGTTCTCAGCACTTAAATATTTTCTAGATTACAACTGGCAAAGGTGAACTCTGATCCCTGGATCCTCTGAGATGCTCTTTCCAAGCAAGAATTTCTTAGACAAACTTCTGACCCTATCACTCACTCCATCTAGCTATGTGTAATATTTCGTCCCTATGCTGGGGTCCACTGAGCCTCCATAATTTTTAATGATCTTTTTCTGATTATAACAATAACCCATGCTCATCAAAGAGCATTTAGAAAACACAGAATGGTGTGAAGAATAAAAACTGAAATTAGCCACAATCCTACCGGCAAGACCTTGATTTAATTTTAGTTGTACACATAGACATTAATATAAATTAAAAATATATATTTAATATATAAAATATATATAAAAATATAAGAAATATATATTGATGCGGGGTCCAATCCCAGGACCCTGGGATCATGACCTAAGCTGAAGGCAGATGCTTAACCAACTGAGCCACCCAGGCGCCCCGCATGAATTTTTTAAATACTCTCAATAAGTATGGTAAAATTGTTTTAAAGACTTTACATTTCTGCCACAGAATATACTTGATTCTCCAACCTCCACCAGCACTAAATATTACTATTTTAAAATATATATTACTAGGGAGATTTTTCTTTTTAAATGGCATCTAATTTTTACTTAATTTTTTTGTTGCTGGTGAAGTTCAGGAATTTGTTCGAAAAAATGTCTTTAAGACCAAATAGTCTCCCTACCCTATTTTAAAAACAAAATTAAATAAAGCATAATGCCTTTAAAATAATATTATATAGTAGTTTTCTCACGCAGACAAACTATTTATTATAGGACCTCCATGAATATGAACCAAAAATTACTCAAGTCAGATACTGGGAGGCAATATATTAAAGCAAAACTGCGGTGGCAAAGCCAGGACGTGCCGTTTACATATTGATACACCATGTTAACTTCAGAATTATTGGTGGGGGAAGAAATTGCTAGGTCATAATTTCAAGGCAACAGGGCTTAGAAAAAGATTTCTATAAATTTTGATTATTTATTATGTGCTCCTGCGTTAAGCCATGACTAAGATTAGAGACATGAGGGACTAGAAGGACGTGTATTCCCGACAGAAATTCATCTCTGCCAAAGGTTCAAAAATACCCAGACATTTCCCTAGTGGTGTTTTGCAATTCTTCGTATTTGCATTTTTCTCATAACAAAGACCTTAGCCTGCAGCCGGAGCTGTTTTACCCCCTCCAACATTCTCTGAACAAAACTGCCTGGATCCAGCTTTCTATTTTTAACCCCCTTGAAACTCTTTTTGAATTAATCACTTGATCTGTGTGTGTGAAATATGTTCTGAGCTCTGAATAGCTTTCCATTCAGGTAAATTCAATCCAACAAATATTTATTGAGAAACCACCATGAAAAACAAATTTTTTTTTTAAGATTTTATTTATTTATTTGACAGAGAGAGATCACAAGTAGGCAGAGAGGCAGGCAGAGAGAGAGGGGGAAGCAGGCAGAGAGCAGAGAGGCCCAATGTGGGGCTCGATCCCAGGACCCCGAGACCATGACCCAAGCTGAAGGCAGAGGCTTTAACACACTGAGCCACCCAGGTGCCCCAAAACAAATTATTTTTTAAAAAGAGTTCTGTAGGAGTAACAGGGAGATCAACACATAACCACAATACTCCGTGACTCTCCATGTGATACTGATGGATATAAAGGACCGTAAAAATACAGAGAAGGGACAGGAAGAAAAACTCCTCTTACCTCCCCTCCTTTTGTTGAATGGGTAGATCAAGGGTTTTTCGGGAAATAGAGGGGAAAAAAAGAAGAAAGCAATTTTAGTTTCTTTCCTATACCTACAAACCTAGCCCTCTTGCAATTTAAGCCCTAGGTAGGCTCCTAGATTGATCTAGAATTGAGGTAGGTAGCCAAAGTTTTGGGACAAATAACTGCAGATTTATTGGGCAACAGGAATGCGCCATGAGAGTGGCCAGATGTGTTGAAAACTAGATCGGAGGGCACCGGGTTGGCTCAATGGTAAGCGTCTGCTTTCTGCTCAGGTCATGATCCCGTGGGCTTGAGATTGAGCCCTGCTGGCTCTCCTCCTGGTTCAGCGGGGAGCCTGCTTCTCCCTCTCCCCACTGCTTGTACACACTCTCTCTCCCTATTTCTTTCTCTCAAATAAGTAGATAATCTTAAAAAAAAAACAAAAACTAGATCAGTTATTATAAGAGGCAAATGCATGTGCTGTATTTCTAATTTTTTTTTACCACTTTATTGAGGTATGACTCACATGCAAAAAGCTGTACATATTTAATGTATACAACTTGATAAGGCTGGGGATAGGTATGTACCTGTGAAACCATCAAGGCCATAAATATATTCATCTCCTCCTAAGTTTCCTCCCTCTTCCGTTATCATAATTATATCGTTATTTGTGTGTTAAGAACACTTGAGAACTACCCTCTTAGCAAATCGTTAGCTAGAGGCACTATGCCGTATAGCAGATCTTCAGGACTTATTTATATTGCATAATTAAAACTTTGTACACTTTGACCTTCACCGACACCTCACTCCCCCAGCAACCACTTCAACTCTCTGCTTCTTTGAGTTTGACTATTTTATATTTCACATATAAGTGAGATTAACTGCATATCTAATTGCATGGACCTTTGCAGGTTATGAAGTCCTCCTTCCTTCATACATTATCTCATCTGTCTTTATACCACCTATTTAAATAAGGAATTATTATTCTCCAATTTTAACAGATGAGAAGCTCAGACAAGTTAAGTGTCTTGCGTAAGAGCATCCTGAGAGTGACACAGCTCGGCATAAAACCTATGTCTTCTGACTACAAATTCAGTGCTCTTTCCAGAAGAAGAATGTCCCAATAACATTATAAGGCATGCTGGTGTTATCTGTACATGCAATGGCTCCAACTTCTAGAATTTTATTTTAAGTAAACTCTACGTCCAATGTGGGGCTTGAACTCATGACGCCAAGGTCAAGAATCACATGCTCTACTGACCGAGTCAGCCAAGCACCTCTCCAGCTTCTAGAACTTTAACGGTCCCCTTTCAACCTGTACTAAAAGCTGGACCTAAAAGGAGAAGAAGTAGGGAGGAAGCTTTTAGTTACACCATTGATTTAGGCAAAA
This sequence comes from Potos flavus, assembly GCA_028534135.1. Classification (NCBI taxonomy): domain Eukaryota; kingdom Metazoa; phylum Chordata; class Mammalia; order Carnivora; family Procyonidae; genus Potos; species Potos flavus. The sequence goes on along the minus strand of CM052887.1, from coordinate 78,679,403 downwards.
GATGCAGGTAAAACAAAATGCTCTAAAATTTTCATATGTCTCATAAAAAGGGAGGTAAAACTAAAGAAGAGAGCTAGGCAAGATGAACTATAAGAGTATCATATTATTATCCCATGTTCATGATGTGATAATAATTATTAGGTAATAATCCGTAGTACTCAAGTACTACTTATTATTAAGACACTTACATAAGCACTGAGAGTGCTTACCATATTCTAGGTACTGTTTAAGTATTTTAAATAAAACTCACTTAATCTTGCCTCTAAGAGGCAGGTACAATTACGATTTCCATTTTATAGATGAGAAATCCGAGGCACAGAGAGGTTAAATAAGTTGTTCAAAGTCACACAAGCAGGAAGTGATGGAACCATGATACAAAGCCAGAGAGCTGGACTTCCCAGGGCCACTTAACCCCTATACTGTACTGCCTCTTCCAGCCAGACTTGGCTTTGACGTAAGCAGGGATGTCCCTCCTCACTGCGTTTCCGTAACACCTTACACATTCCTTGTCCAAACACCCTTCATATTTTCTCTAATCACTTACTTAATTGCCTTTCTCCAAAGCCTCAAAGGTATGGAGGCAGAGGCTGTGACCCACTCATTTACCACTGTAACCCAAGCACCTGGCTCAATGCCTGGACCATAGTAGTTGCTCAATGTAGACTTGTTCAAATAATTATTACTCTTATAAGCTCTTCTATAATGTTGACCATGTGCCAGGTACTGTGCAAAGAGCCAATATTTAAAAGTCCTGTGAGGTAGGCACGACTTTACAGATAAGGAAACTGAGGCACAGAGACGTTGAGTAATTTGAACAAGGTCACAGACTAGCAACAAGTAACAAAGTCAATTGAGGTGCCTGGGTGGCTCAGTGGGTTAAAGCCTCTGCCTTCAGCTCAGGTCATGATGTCAGGGTCCCGGGATCGAGCCCCGCATTGGGCTCTCTGCTCAGTGGGAAGCCTGCTTCCCCCTCTCTCTCTGCCTGCCTCTCTGCCTACTTGTGATCTCTCTCCTCTCTGTCAAATAAATAAATACAATCTTTAAAAAAAAAAAAAAGATTATAACCAAGGCTGTCTGACTTCGGAGCCTCTGTTCTTGAATATATGAATGAATGTATGAAATATCTATCTGTATGTACTATAAAATCTGGGGTTGCTGTTCCTTAGACTTTTGTGGTCAAGTAGTTTTCCTACTGGCTTCTTCATGGCTTCCTTTGTGGTTTGGATTTGTTACTTTTCATTGGCCTTTGCATTACAGTCGCAGCTTGGGTGAGTGAAGTACCAGATATTTCTGTCTCAGATGATCTGCTTTTTATTTAGTCTCTACAAATGTCTCAAGGTGGAAATAGCTGTCTAAATCTTTGGAAAGGAATTAAAGAACTGAATTCTCACAGCGTTGCAAGATGTCAGTAGATGCCACGTGGGGGGGAAAAAGGCTAAAAGATTTATTTTATTTCCAAACATGCAGCATTATTTTGCTGATCTCCTCAGATTCCAAGCAAATTGTGAAAGATATTGAAATACAATTAAAGATACACATTTAACTATTTAAACGGAACCTTCTACTATGACATTTTTACAGCTTATTATTTACTTGGTTTGTTCTAGAAAAAGCTTATGCCATGAAAATAGGATCTTTCTTCATTTCTTAAATACTGTTTGCTACCTACTGAAATACCAGGAGAAAAAAATAATGCACAGCTGGGAAGTAAATGTGCCTGAACATATAAGGATTTTTCTTTTTTGCTCTTAAGTGTCTTTATTGGTATTTCAAGGACTTGGAATGAGAAAAATCACACAGTACCGTACCCTGAACAATGGAGCAAGAATTAATCATGATCAATCAAGTGTATATTTTCTCTCACTTTATTCTCATCAGAGTATGAAACATACGGGCCACTTGAATGTGTGGCGGTGGGCCTTATGGGCCTGCTGATGCTCAGTAAATACTTGTTGAAGGGAGATTAACAGAGAACAGATGATGCAGTTTGATATCCATCCCCTGTGTTCTGGAATGGCTCTTCAAAAATGCAGATCAGCCTCTCCAAAGAAATAAAGTGAAACCCAAAATCCTGTTTTCCCAAAGTTTTTGTGGCAAACCCAGAGGAGAAATTAGAAAATATTTAAACCACAAAACAAAAGTCTTTAAATGGAGTAGTTTTTCAAAGTCTTCCAGATGAATTATAAATTACTATCGTCTTTGTCTCTGTCTCTGGATTTTCTCCCAGTAGACGGAATTTATTTTATTTTGGTACCACATTGAGTGTACTGTGCAAAGAATCTCTCCCTCTCATTTCACCTCCTGAGCCAACAGATTCCTTCCCCAGAGAGAATCACTATTACTAGTTTCTTGTATATCCATCTGGAGATATTCTTTGCATACACATTTTTTTCACAAATGATAATACACCATATATAAACTTCTGTTCCCGGCTTTTTCTCATACCAGGACATGATGGGCAAGGCTCCACACCACTATATATAAAGATCTATATCATTCATTTATGTGACTCTGTAGACTTACAATATTAATATGTCATAATATCTTTAGCCTGTCCACTATAATTGGACAGTTAGAACTTATATTTTGCTATTACAAACAATACTGAATAGAATATATGTAAATGTATAGACCATAGGTATTTATTTTTACAGGGAAAATAACATTAGGTAAACACTGAAAAAGAAGGTTCTTTTTTTTTTTTTTTAAATAAAGCTGCTCTTATTTTTATTTTTATTTTTAAAGATCTTGTTTATTTATTTGAGAGAGACGGAGACAGAGACAGTATGAGCAGGGGGAGAGGGAGAGCGAGAAGCAGGCTTCCCGCCAAGCAGGGAACCTGATGCAGGGCTCGATCCCAGGGCCCTGGGATCATGACCTGAGCCAAAGGCAGATGCTTAATGACTAAGCCACCCAGGTGCCCCAAGAAGATTCTTTGAAACTTTTTTTAGGGTAGTTATTTCCAAAGTTTTTTAAAAAGGAAAAAAAAAATGTCTAGTAGTTGAGGAGAATAATGAACTATAACAGAAATTAGAGGTTTGTAACATGCAAAGGAAAACTGGATTTTTTGGAATGAGTTACTCTCTTTATGAGTAGGATGGTTTACAAATTAAGCGAAGTGTTTAGATAGCAGAACAAAATGGTTGAAGAGAGGTAACCTGAGCTCCCAGTGCACAGATTTTTCCAGTGTACAAAGGCCTTAAAGCTGGAAAAAGTACAGAATATAAGACTACAAATTTGAAATCGTGAAGGCTACGGGAAGGGTCTTAGTCATGAAAACAGCAGAATAAACAGATTCAAATAAGGTTGCAGAGAAATGGGGCAAAGTGAGAGGTGGTAACAAGGGTGAGGGAGTCACATGGAACTAAAAACAATTATTGAATTAAAAAGAAATAACAACAATATCTGAAGGATGACTATACAACGATGGGCCCAAACAGGGTCAGCACAAAACCCAAGAAAGCCTCTTGGCAAATATGATTTTGCATCTTGACCTGTGACCAATCCTTCTCCTCCCACTTGGGGGAGCATCAGCCAGGGGAAGCTGGGGGCAGCCAAGAGGGCAACCAATGAATACGCCATCGGTTTTGCCTGAGTTTCTGGACTGCTAAAGCCCAGGCATGTGACCTAGGCTCTGCGAAGAGATGCTCTTTCTAGGAATCAATGAATGATGCAAGGAGGAAGAGTTAGTCAGATTCTACCTGTGGCAGTATGCAACAGATACAGTGGTACCATCGGAGCCATGCAGAACAATGGTGACAATGTGATGCCTGCCATGTTTGTCCTTTTAACCAGACTGCTCCAGCTGCCTGCCCCCTGCTTCCTGCCTGTTTTCCAAGCCTGGTTCTCCATTTCCCAGCCAGTTCTGAGTCATCGAACATCCTTCTAATAAATTTATTTCCCACTTATGTTAGCCAGGGTCCGGGGCTGTTCTTGGCATTCAGGAACCCTCATACAGTGAACGGGACAAAAACAACCTGAGCTGGAGCCAGTCTCTCACAGAAACAAAAACAGGGGCAGAGAGCCCCAGAACTGGGGTCCTACGTGGGATAACCTCTAACACTGAACTACAGCCTTGGTCTCTTCCTCTAAGATCAGAAAAGACAAAAGCAGAGCAAAAGTACTTAAGGCTACAGGGGTCTTTCTGGGGATTTTCTCTCTTTCTCTCTCTCTTTCTCCCCCCTCCCTTCTGATGAAGTTAACAAGGCTGTAGGAGGATAAATGTCTGAACACCGTTCTCTCAGCGAAGGGGAGCAGGAGAAGGGAAGGGCAGAGACTCAAGAGGAAACCAATGGAATTATCCAGGTCAGAGCTGCAGATTCCAAACTCAATTGTTCAAAGGGAGAGCTTGGTAGCAGGTGGCAAGGAGTCTATAACTTGGAAATAGTAAGACACCACGAGCAGGCTGAATGAGTCTCTGTGCTCCTAGCACAGAATGACTTGAGCCTTGGCACTTCTCTCCATTAGTGGTTTGCTTTGCTCACGGCCACGTCCTCATGGATACCTGGTACATGTCAGGTCCTCAATAAGAATTTATTGAGGGAATAAAAGAATTGTTAAAGATCAGACATCCACCAATAGTTGGCATATCAGGGCATCCCATGGTAGGATAGAATGACACTAGGTTTTCAAACCAGACCTGACCGTCTCTGAAGTCCAAATGCTTTTTTTTTTTTTTTAAATCAAGTAGGCTTTATGCCCAGTGAGGTGCCCAGTGAGGGACCTGAGCTGAAACAGTCGGACGCTTAACCAACTGAGCCACCCAGGTGCCCAGAAGTCCAAATTCTGAATCATTGGGCTATCTGGTCTACTTCCGGGACCCCTGTAGCAGTAAGAGCTGAGGATTCTGCTGCCTGCCAAACCACAGGGAGGCACCCATCATGCTGCTGGTGCTCACCAAGCTGTCATTTGCCCTTGTTGCCATCTCCTTCCTCAGTAAAGATCATCATGGCAGGGTTGCTGGATTTGTCAAGGTGCCAAAGGTCCTCTGAATTCTGGGCAAGTGTACTTTGGATATCCCACTTCATGAATGAGTATTCAACATGACGCTCATATACCAATGTCACACAGAGATTTTAGGGAAATTGCTCTTTCATATTTGACTCATAGCTCACATTTCCTCTTCTTCCCAGCATACACACCTGTATTTGGGTGCCCGCATTACTCAGATATGAATTTATAGAGAGGGCCGAACTGGGACACAGATCTGAGTAACGAACATGACTGACGCAGTAATATCCCCTGGCCCTCCAATGACTCAGGTTTTGTTACAATCTTAAATGCCAGTTTCTTCCCTGGAGATTCATTTCTCAGGAAATTTCTTGAGCCTTCTACAGATAGACTTCTGGTGGCCGTCCCTGTCCTCCAGAGGTGTCAGACTTCTATGAATCCCAGCAGTAGACACAAATGGGAGTCTCTCTAGGATATTTCTTGGATGAAGTCAGCAGTTTCAAGCAGATATAATAAATTCCCTTTAACTTCCATGCAATAAAATCAACAAGATGAAAAACAATTAAGTAAATTTTCCATTTTATATGAAAATATGTAAAAAGCAAAATGGTAGTAATAGCAGCAGGTCAGTGGTGGCGTGAGGTTGAGGGTAGGGAGAGAGAACAAGGAAACTTATTAGGATGAGAGCAGTTCTACATCTTGATTGTGGTGGGGGTTATGTGATTGTATAATTGTACTTTTTTTTTAAAGCTTTTATTTATTTATTTGAGAGACAAAAATAGTGAGAGAGAGAAAGAGAGAGCAAGAATACAGGGCAGAGGGAGAAGCAGGCTACCGGCTGAATGCAGACACTTAACTGACTGAGCCACCTAGGCGCCCCAAAGTTTTGTTTTTGTTTTTGTTTTTAAAAGATTTACTTATTTTAGAGAGAGAATGAGAGAGCATGCATGCAAAATGGGGGAGCAGAGGGAGAGAGAGAATCTTAAACCCGACCCAGGGCTCGATCTCAAGATCCTGAGTTCATGACCTGAGCCAAAATCAAGAGTTTGACACTTAACCTACTGAGCCACCCAGGGCCCCCTCTGTTGTCCTAGTTTGCAGTCCTTCAGAAGCAGACTTGGGTAAAAGTAGTTACATGGGAGATTCAAAGAAGTAACAGGATGTGAGGGAGCATGGGTAGTGAGACAAGGGAGAAAAAGGGCTCATTAATGATCAGCTCATTATGGTGAGCACCTGGCATTCAATCCTGCATTATCTTGACTTGAAATGTATTCCATAATTTCTTATTGTTTCTTAGATATTTTATTTTATACTATTTATTATTTATTTATTTATTTGTAATTTAAGTAGGCTCCACCCCCAATGTGGGGCTGGAACTCACAACTCAAGAGTCACATGCTCCACCAACTGAGCCAGCCAGGCGTCCCTCTTAGACATTTAATTTTAAACATTACTTTTAAGAATAATTTAAAAGCTAGGATAATGTAGGATTCCTCCAGAGAACTTTTGTTTCCTTCTACCAAGAACCTGATGGGGCTAGCAGTCAAGGGCAGGACCGGGTGACCTACGTGACCCGCTGGAGAGTATCTGCCCTTGCCTTCTGAAGTAGGGCATTCCAGGGTCCCAGTCAAGTACAGAAGGATGAATTCTAACCCCTATTCCTTTAGCCCCAAGTTCCATGAAGCCACCCCACTTTTCAGCTGTTCCCCTTAAGTAAGCTAATGGGGCCCCAGGATAAAAGCAGTAGTCCTTTGGCATATTTAACAAGAAGGGGGTCTTTATCTTTGGCACCCAAAAGACTTACCTTTGACCATTGGCCAAAGGCAGCCTTGTCTCTTAGATTTTTTTTTCTTTTTCTTTCTTTTTTTTTGTGTGTGTAAGCAAATACCCCTTGGACAGAAATGGCCTCAATTCACCTGTTTAAGCTCTAACTCCTTCCCAGGTCAGAGCCCGCTATATTATTATGACTTTGATGCTTTTTAGTAAACACTCTGGCATTTACCCAAATTCTTTTTTTTTTAAGATTTTTTATTTAGGGACGCTTGGGTGGCTCAGTTGGTTAAATGTCTGCCTTCGGCTCAGGTCATGATCCTGGAGTCCAGGGCTCAAGGCCAGCATCAGGCTCCCTGCTCAGCGGGGAGCCTGCTTCTCCCTCTGCCTGCGACTCCTCCTGCTTGCTCTGTCTGTCTCTGACAAATAAATAAATAATCTTTAAATAAAGACTTTATTTATTTATTTGAGAGAGAAAGATAGCGAGAGAGAGAGCATGAGCTCAATGTGGGGCTTGATCATGACCTGAGCTGAAGGCAGACGCTTACCTAAGCGAGCCACCCAGGCGCCCCAATCCAAATTCTTTTTCATGGTCTTTAGTGAAAGGAAAAAAAAATGATTTCTATTTAAAGAGGCCCCAAATACCAGAAAGTAGAGTGTAGAGTGAAGAGAGACAGTTCTGGATGGTCCCTCTTTCAGTATCATGGTAAATTGGATGATAGTTCAGCAAATATTCACTCCACCCAACCACCATGAGAGGAGTCTACCTCCTGGTTCTTTTGATTTGAACTTGGTCATGTGATTTGCTTTGACTACTGAGATGTTGACAAAGTGGTGCAAGGAGGGGTTTTCAATGTGCTTGCGTATTTGGGCCAGCCCTCCAACGTTTCTGCACTACTCTAAAAGAACTTTGCTCAGGAAGCTGCTGCCCTTCTGCCTGGGCCCCAGAATGAATACAAATGAAAGCAATCCTGAGCTGAACCCACAGAGGAGACAACCCAGCTGGATTTGCAGCTTGAAGCAGAGCCACTCAGATGAGCCCAGTTGAGATATGCTGACCCTCAGCTGACCTGCAGCTGCCTGAGAGAAAACAAATGATAATTCTTTTAAGACACTGAATTTCCAGGGTCATTTGTTACACAGCACTTTTGTGGCAATAGCTAATCGTACAAGTAGCCTAGCAAGAAGCTGGCTCACCAGATCGGCATTATGGCAACACATAAAAGGGCCATTATCAGAACCTGAGCTCCGGAAGCTTTTCTTTGCTGATAGTCATTTCCCAACCAGGAGGTTCTTGTTAAACATAATTGCCTAGATGTCCCCCACACCCCCGATCCTGTTCTCTGTATATACTTAAAACATCACAGGAGTGTGGTCCTAAGGCCACCCCCTTCCCTCCCACCCCCCACTTTTTTGTAAGGGTATACCAGTCCATGCCAGGCTTAAATTCAGCATATGTCTGTGTGGGATAATGAGGAATGATGCTTTGGTGCATCTCCAGTATATTCTCCCTACCCAATCTTATTTTGCATGTACACTATCCAACAGTTAGTGATATATGTGCAAGGAAAGGTTGGTCAGAATCATCTTTCATGCTATTACCAAAAGCCAGAAATCCCACAGGGTTAAAAACCCATTCCCCAAACTTAACAAATTTTACTATTTTTTGTCATGTGCTTTTTAAAATTGCTTCCCATTGTTATTGCTGATATATATATATATATATATATATATATATATATATGAATGAATGCTATTGATTTTTGTAGGGTGATGATGAATCCAACAACCTTGCTGAAATCTCTTTAGTTTTCATTGTTTGTTCATATATTCTCTGGAATTTCTCCACCAACAATCATAATATCTCTTTATAATGAGAGTTTTTTCTCTTTCTTCCTAGTTGTTCTTGTTTCCTTTTTATGTCTTTTTACATCGGCTACACCCTCCAGTTTGACACTAAATAGTAACTATGGTAATAGTGAACAGTTCTTGTCATGTTTTAAAGAAAATGCTTTTGAAATTCCCCCATTAAGTGTAATTTTTGCTCTAGGTTTCTAGTGGATTAAGGAAGTTCCCTTTTATTCCTAGTTTGCAAAAATGTAAATTTTAATCATTGAGCATTGACTTTTACTGAAAGCTTTTTCTGCATCTATTGGAATGATCATATGTACTTTCTATTTTAATCCGTGGATTTGGTAAATTATACTGTATTTATCACCGTAAGTGCAAAAGTTGAGTAAGAAAAGTTGAATAAGAAAGATATAATCTATTTCTTGAATGATCGCAAAATATTAGTGTCTGCAAAATATTAGTGTCTTTTAGGAGGGGAAACCTGACTACTAATTCAATTCTTTGATGAGTATGTCCTTGAATAATATAATTGTTTTCATTGTGAAACATATCGCACAAAGGAGTACAAAATGTATTTGCATCTCTTAAAAATAATACTTAACATGAACACCAGTGTGCCTACAGATCCATCAAGAAACACACCAGCACCAAGTTCTCTGCACAACCCTCCCAGATCACCGCCCTTTTTCTCCCCATAGAGATAACGGAGTGCTGCATTTTGTATAAAACATTTCCTTGTTTTTCTTTGTAATTTTAACTCTATGTTTCTCTGGCAGTATTATTTAGTTCTGCCTGTTTTTGAACTTTGTATAAAATGTATTACATTGTTAATTATTATATGGATTCATCTGTGACTTTCTTCCTTTGCCCTATATTTTGTTTTGAAAATCATTCTTTGAGGGGCACCTGGCTGGCTCAGTCAGGAAAGCATGTGACTTTTAATCTCAGGGTTATGAGTTCAAGCCCCACAGTGGGCATGGAGCCCATTTAAAAAGAGAAAATCAGGGGCGCCTGGGTGGCTCAATTCGGTTGGGCGTCTGCCTTCGGCTCAGGTCAAGATTCCAGGGTCCTGGGATCGAGCCCTGAGTCAGGCTCCCTGCTCATTGGGAAGCCTGCTTCTCCCTCTCCTTCTGCTGCTCCCCCCTGCTGTGATCTCTCTCGTTCTGTCCAATAAATAAAATCTTTAAAAAAAGAGAGAGAAAATCATTCTCTGAAATTGAAGTGTGTAGTTATAGTCCTTTTTTTTTTTTTTTTTTTTTTTGCTGTATAGTATTACACCATATTAAACTACTCTTATCCATTCTACTTTGATTGACGTTCGGGTTGTTTCCAAGGCTTTTGCTATTGCAACTAATGCTGCCTTTGAGTCTCCTGGCATACAGGTGTCAGATTTATACACTCTCATTTGTACATACACCCCTCCTGCCCAGGAGTGGAACTGTTTGGTTGTAGGGTAATATCGATGGGCCGTTTGTATTTCCTCTGAAAAGAATTATTTAAAAAAAATTAAGCCAGCAAACTACAGCCTGTGGGCCAGTTACCTATTTTGGTAAATAAAGTTTCATTGGAACCAGGGCCAGGATTAGGGGGAAGTAAGTGAGGCAGGGTTTTCTAAATTTAGGGTTGGATTTTCTATTTTTTATTTTAATATTTTGCTCGTCGTGGAATTTTTTGCATTAATTTTGCATTAATTTTGATTTTAAAAAAGGTTATCTCAAAATATTATTTACCTTGGTTCTTTTGGTGCTTGCTTAAATGTTGTGCCCAAGGTGAAGGCCTCCCTCGCCTGACCCTAGCCCCAGCCCTGCCCTAGTCTAAGCCACTTACCATCTCCAGGCTGTACTTCTGTATTAACATCCTAACTGGTTTCTCCACTTACGCATTTGCAACTTATCTTCGATCCATTCTCTACAGGGTAGCCACTCTGATCTTTTGAAAAAATAAATTGATTTACATTACTTCTCTGCTCTAAACTGTTCAATTGTCTCTTATTCTACTTAAAATAAAGTCCAAATTCCATGTAGAACCCCAGATAATCTGGATTTTTGCCTTCTTCCCTAACCTCATCCTCTACTGCTCTGCCTTTGAATGTCCTAGCCTGACAGGCTAACTTTCCATTTCTGGAATATGCTAACTCATTCCTGCCTCCTGGTCTGGCACAGGGCATTCTTTAAATGGATGATCCCTTCTAAATCTTTAAATTTTAGATTAAGTTATCTCTTTAGAGAGGCTTTCCAATCTAAAGTAAATCTCCTCCTGATAGTTCCATTACTCTGTTCATTTTCCTTCCTAATACTTTGCCAACACAGAAGTAGAGGTGTTTTTTTTTCTTCTTCTCTTAACTTTGTTTACTTGTTCTCTGTCTTCCCTTTTTAAGCCCAACGTCTTTGAGGGGTTTAGTGCTTTCCTCCCTATCAACACTCAATATTTAGCACTCTACTACTCACTAAATAATTAAAATGAAGGAGGAAAGATAAAACTCAGAGTAAATGGGTTTTTGGAAAAAAAGGCCCCCCAAACAAAGTGGTATTGATATCCATTAATATTAAAGCAATCTGGCCATGACAAGGGTCATAAAACTGATCATTTCCTTTGGCCCAGTAGGTTTACATTTGAGACTATATCCCAAGAGTAACTTGGAAATTTTATTTATTTAAAATATCCTTATATTAATAATTTATGAGTTGAAAAAACTGGAAACAACCCATAGTGCTGGTTCCCCATTAACCCTTCCCTGTTTGCATTCTCTTCAGCCTAGATAACCCCATCTATCCACTGCTGCTGTGGCAAAACCCAAGTACATAAGCTCTGCTAGAGAAAAATCACTAAGTTGGACAAAATACAATTGCCATCATTTTCAAGTTCACAAATTTCAAACATGCATTCATTACTTCCCTGCAATCCTGTAGTTCCTCCAATGAAGCTGTTTTCATTCTCTCCAGATGCTGTGTGAACGTTCACCGTTCTTTTATCAAAGGAGTCACCGTCTGCAGGGCCATTTAGGTCAGAAAATCCAAGAGCCATTTATGAGCACACTTCCCTTACCCAGTTCATCACCAAGGCCAAAGATATCTTTTTCCCCCCCAAAGATGCATTTATTTATTTCAGAGAGAGAGAGAGAGAGGAGGGGAAGAGGAAGAGGGAGAGAGAAACCCAAGCAGACTCTCAGCCGAGTGAGAGCACAGAGCCCAGAACCCTGAGATCAGACCTGAGCTGAAACCAAGGATCAGACTGCACCACCCAAGTGCCCCAAAGGATGTCTTGAATTTATCACCTCTTCGCTATCTTCACTGTCACCCCAATCAGAACCACCATCTTGATATCTAAAATGTTCTTTAAATTACTTGCTCTATTTTCATTCCTGCTTTTCTCCTATCCATTTTTCACATAGTGGAGTGTTCTTCTATTTTTAAAAAAATGCTTAAAAGTAATTAATATATGTATAACAATCAATCAATACAGCAATTTATAAAGAAAAAGTTATATTCTCCCCCCCACGTCTTTCCACTTGCAATCCCCCCAGGTAACCAACCACACAGTAAATATTTGATGTGTACGTATCCTCCCATTCTTTTTCTGCGCTGGATGAAAATGTATTCACATATTTTTGGATACTTTTTTATTTCTAAAAAATGAATTATATTATATACCATATATTGTAATTTACTTATTATTTTTTAAAAAGATTTATTTTAGAGAGAGAGTGCATGCATGCAGACGAGCAGTGGGGAGGGGTAGAGGGAGAAGGAAAGAAAGAATCCTAGGCAGCCTCCATGCCCAGCCTAGAGCCCAACACGGGGCTTTGATTCCATGACCCTGAGATCATGACCTGAGCTGAGATCAACTCAGAGGCTTAACCGACTGAGCCACTCAGGTGTCTCAACTTACTTATTCTTTTTTTTTTTTTTAAGATTTTATTTATTTATTTGACAGAGAGAGAAAGCACAAGCAAGCAGAGTGGCAGGCAGAGGCAGAGGGAGAAACAGGCTCCCCGCTGAGCAAGGAGCCCGACGCGGGACTAGATCCCAGGACGCCGGGATCATGACCCGAGCCGAAGGCAGCCGCCCAACCAACTGAGCCACCCAGGCGTCCCTCAACTTACTTATTCTTTACCAAACAATATATCACGGAATTCTTTCAGGTCAATATAGAGTTCTTTTCCTTTCTCTTTTTTATTTTATTTTTTAAAAGATTTTATTTATTTATTTGAGAGAGAAGGAAGATGAGAAACAGAGCCTGAGTGGAGGGGGAAGGGCAGAGGGAGAGGGAGAAGCAGGCTCCCTGCTGAGCAGAGAGCCCGATGTGGGGCTTGATTTCAGGACCCTGGGATCATGACCTGAGCCGAAGGCAGATGCTTAACCAACCGAGCCACCCAAGCACCCCTCCCTTTTTCTTTTTTAGATAGCTCTGTACTAGCCCAGAGAATAGAAGTATGAAATTTAAATGAATAACTTTCCCAGTGATGGACGTTCAGTGGTGTCTTTTAAAAATGTAAATCGGATCATGCCTTTTTCCTTTAAAGGCTTTCCTTTTCCCACAGAATAAGATCTACATTTCCTACGATGGCCTAAAAGGACCTGGATGATCTGGTCCTTGCCTCTCATTAAATTTGCCTTCCACCGCTTCTCTCCTTGCTTACCATACCCCACACTAACTAGCCTTCTGAGAAGGTTTTTTTCCACCTGATGGTCTCTGCATTTTTTCTTCTCTTCATCTATAAAGATCTTCCCTGACTATCCTCTTCCCCACTAATCAAAATTGGGTTCCCCTCCTCTGCTTTCTCATAACATCTTATAAACACCTTCAAAGCATTCACTGCCAGTTATAATCATATATAAGAAATTATATTTATATATATGATTATTTCATCTCCGCCCCCTCTACTAGGCACCGGGCTCTGTTAGAACAGATACAGTGTTTTGCTGACTTCTGGTTTACTGTGCTACCAGCACCTAAAACAATGTTTGAAGGTAAAAAACATTCTTTTAAAGATTTTATTTATTTATTTGACAGAGAGAGAGAGAGAGAGTACGAGTAGGCAGAGCAGCGGGAAGAGGGAGAGGGAGAAGCAGGCTTCCTGCTGAGCAGGGAGCCGGATTCGGAATCCCAGGACCCTGGGATCATGACCTGAGCCGAAGGCAAATGCTTAACCACAGAGTCACCCAGGCGCCCTTGTAGAAAACATTTCTTGCATGAATAGATGATAGATCCCACACTGAGGAATCATTAAGCAAGTCAGGTAATAGAAAATTTTTAAAAAGTTTTATTTATTTATTTATTTATTTATTTATTTATTTATTTGACACGCACATAGAGAGAGAGAAAGAGAGCGAGCACACAAGCAGGGAGAGAGGCACAGGGAGAGGGAGAAGCAGGCTCCCCACTGAGTAGGGAGCTTGATGCAGGGCTAGATCCCAGGACCCTGGGATCACGACTCAAGACAGAAGTAGACACTCAACTGACTGAGCCACCCAGGCACCCCGCAAGTCAGGTAATATAATTTAATGTAGATTAACTTTTAAAATGGTATGAGAATTACATGTTATATGGATAAATCTAAATGAAATGATAGTCATGTATACATACATATATATACAAACTTGGTAATATAAAGCAGTAAAAGGAGCACTGGCATGAGAAGGCACTAATTAGTTAACGACCCAGGAAATGTCATTTCTTTCCTCTTGGTCTCCATCAATGAATGCCCCTCAGCAGGTGTGGTATTGCCCCCTAGTGTTAGATACTCTAGGAGGTATTATTGGCCTTTAGAAAGCAGAGCCCAGAACTGAGACTTCTTGCAAAATGTGGGACTGTTCCTCAATGAAAAATTATTTTGTTTCCCTCATGACTTTGAAAGGTCCCAGTGTAGGTGAAAAACCTGTGTATAACTATCTGTACCTAAAACCAGACCTATTTTTACATATGAACACAAAGCTGTTTTTTATTTTTACATAATTCTAACAGTGAATATTTTAGAAATGTATCTACAGTGGACACTGAGGACAGATTAGCGTTGTCCACCAGAGGTGGTCGAAACACGATACCTGTGTTGGTTGTAGCTTTCACGTTCATAGGGATTTTACTTACAAGTGTAGCCACTTGATTTATGACTTGATTATACTTTCTAGGATGGTTATGCCTGAGCATTTGTATTGAAACAGAAATCATTGCATTATAAATTACTTTCTTTGTACTTTTTATATTTTATATTTGATTTAAACCAGAATCATGCATATATGCAGGTTATATTATCTATGAATTTCATTTTAGGCTAATAAAGGAGACATTATGAAAGTATTTGTCATTTAAAAAAGGTGTGTTGGGTTAAAATAAGGTTGTGAAACATTGGATTAAATAGATGAGGACTAAGAGCCTTTTTAGTTCTTAATGTAATGGGTTCTCATCTTTAATAATGGAAAGGATTCCTTTTATTTTGTTCTTTTCATTACTTTGCTTATGTTCCACTATAAAGCTAGTAATATAAAAAATAAACACACACTTAAAAAAACACGTCTCCTATACTGAATGCTTTTATTTATTTTTTAAAGAGTTTATTTATTTATTTATCAGAGAGAGAGAGAGAGTGCACACACAAGCAGGGGTAGCAGCAGGCAGAGGGAGAAGCAGGCTCCCCGCAGAGCAAGGAGCCCAATGTGGGACTCAAACCCAGGACCCTGTGATCATGACCTGAGTGGAAGTCAGACACATTTTTTTTTTTTTAAGATTCTATTCATTTATTTGACAGAGAGAAAGACAGCGAGAGAGGGAACACAAGCCGGGGCGTGGGAGAGGGAGAAGCAAGATTCTGAGAAGCAGAGAGCCCGATGTGGCTCTGTATTCCAGGACCCTGGGATCATGACCTGAGCCAAAGGTAGACACTTAAGGACTGAGCCACCCAGGCACCCACCCCCCAAGTCAGACACTTATCTGAGTCACCCAGGCGTCCCTACACTGAATACTTTTAGAGGGTTATGTAAAGGTGAGTCCAAATGATTTCTCAGGTTTCCCTGCTAGATAATAATTTCATGATTCTAAAATTTCAAATTTATGGTTGTGAGTTTATCGCATGCTTTAAATTTTCACCAAATAAGTGTTGCCTCTAGGCTTGATAGTGAAGAAACTGAAACACAAAGAACCAATTGTATTGAAAAACAAAAGAAATGAAATGAAGGTTTCTAACTATGAGATTAGGTTCACAGATTTTAGAATTGCAACCTCTTCCCTTATTCCCCTTCTCTGTTTTAAATTTTTCATCTGTTATGATATACTACGCATTTTAATCACATATTTTAAAAATTGATTGCCTCCTAACCCCTTTCCTTCACCCCAAGACAGGTAGAATAGATACCGGCATTCTTAGAATACAAACAGGGAATTTTGTGTTTTACTCACCATCCTCTTCCCATGTATAGAACAGTGCTAGGCACACAGGAGGAGCTCAGTATTTATCGTATGAATGGGCGAAGAATACACGCAATAATCAAAACTGAGTGCTTCGAGCGCCCCTTTCACCAGAGTTCTAGGAGACAAGCGGGAGTCACCAGGAACTTGATTTTTGTGATTGAGGATTTCTCGGTGCTCGTAGGGATCGCGAGTACCTTCTTACATTCTTTAGGATGTACTGATGTGTGGTGATTTGTGAACTTCATGCACAGAGCTATACAGGTACGACCCCGAACTAACTTGCAGCGAAGTCCACGTAATCTCAAATTTGTATCATCAGAAACCGGTTTTTGTAAGTGCACAGGTCTATCGTTCTCTTGTGCATCTGTACAGGACAATGTGGGATACTTCTTGACTGGAGAGTAACGATGAGGAGGGGCTTCAGGGTGGTGGCTCCGAAATGTGCAAGCACGGGAAACGACTTAACGCTCACTTTTCTCAAACAGACGCCAATTCAGAATCAAATTCTCACCCTAGATCAAATCCCGCGCTCCTCCTACGGGCAACCTACCTCTACCCCGCCCCCTTTGATACCTATGGTGGGCGGGGCAGAGAGGAGCCATTCCCGGTTCCCCCAAATTGGTTAAGCTCGCCCGAGTTCTGGTATCCCATTTCCGAGCAAACACCGGGGGAACGGAGCAGCCAACGAAGACCGCCGACCAAGTGACAGCGGAGCGTCACACGCGGACCGAGAACCAAGCAAAACACGAAGAAAGGCAGTAATCCAGCTGCCACGTGAGGCAGGCGATCCCGTCCCGCCTCCGAGCGAGAACTTCAACTCCCGGCTTGCAGCTGGGCGGTTATCCTCCGCGGACTATAACTCCCAGGGTGCTGCGGGAGCGACCGCCCGCCTCTCCTCCCGCCCCTCCCCCGCCCCTCCCAGCCGGATCGGCGTGCGCCTGCGCACCGGAGACCGGAGGAGTCTTACCCTAATGTAAGATGGTGGCCCGTCTGGCTGTGGAACCCACCGAAAGCTGAGAGTCTGTCTCTCAGCCGTAAAGGTCGGACTCACTGAAGCAATCAGGCCCGGTTCTGAAGAGTTTTTTCCCCGACACTCGTTCAGTGGTCTCTTGTGAGGACGCGGCAGCGCGTGGAGTCGGCTAAGGGAAAAGCGAGGCAAGGCAGGCGGGTGAGTCTATGCGGGGCTGGGCTTAGGGGAAACCCGGGGCTGACCGGCTACGAGAGAGCGGAGGCTTCGCTGGGACTGTGCAGGCCGCACCCCCCTTTCTCCCCACCCCCCGCTTCATCTTCACCCTCCTCCTTCTTGGTCTTCCTCCCCCTCCTCCTCTTCCTCCCTCACCCCTCTACGCCACAGCAGTTACCACCAGGAAAAGGGAGCGGGGCAGAAGGCGGCGCGGCGGCGAGCACGGACTCCTTTGAAAATTTCCTCAATTGGGGAGCCGAAGCGGATTCTCGTCTCCAGCTCTCTCTCCTACATTTCTGTAGGGGCAGAAATCTTGGGTCTCAGTACTCCCTTGTTTTCCCAGCCCTCTATCCCCTCCCTGACGTCCTTGTCCCAGTAGCCCCCGTCTTCCAAGACCAAAGCCATCACTTCCACTCTGACCCGAGTTGCTGCTGCTCATCAGTCCCACTACTCATTGCCCACTCGTCCTGCTGTTTGTTTTTTGCTCCACTGCTACCACTCTGGAGTTAGCCTTTGCCCCCCTCTTGTGCTTGCAATCATCCCCTACTGTATCTGCCACACTAGCGCTTCCGATTTGCAGTCGTTCCTTTAACCACATCTGTCATTTTAAAGCTGCCCCTAAAGTACCCAGATCATGCTGCTGCTCGTTCTTACCACCTGTTTCACAGCTTTCGTGGGAATTGTCCGTTCATTCCCTCTTTTCTATACAGATTCTTTCAACATACACTTCCAGAAAAAAAGGGATGCCCCGTGTTGGCCCCTGAAAAGTCAAGTTGGAAAGTGAATTGAGTGAGGTAGGATACTGTTAAACGTTATGAGAGAAGATCATTTATTCAGGCTACTCGGGAGAGGAACGTTTTCTTTTGGCTTTCAGTTGATCTATTTGTGGATTATTCGCTCTGTTGGGACGTGGGTTTTGTGTGTGTGTGTGTGTGTGTGTGTGTGTGTGTGTGTGTGTTTCCTTCCCTTCTATTTTTGAGCGGCTTCTCCCTGCTACTAAGTATTCCACTGAATTACCTTTCCCCAGGACACTTAATGTGAACTCTGATTATACCAACAAATATTAGCTTAGGCATTTCAAAATAAGATAAATCTGACATACAACCAAATTGTGTTGTGAACTCCACAAGAAAATAAGAGATTTTGATTATCCGTTGGTTATATGTGGGTTTCAGATCTTTTCCATATTGAAAATTGATTATTGTTATATTGTGGGCTTAATTGGTGAGATATTTATGGTTCAGGTGGAAATTTCCTTTCCAGCCAATATCAGACTTAGTATTTTTGGATTTGGGAAGTTCTGTCTTTTAACACTTCTAGAATGGTAGATATCTGAATAAATTGTCTTTTCTCGAATACTCATTAGTATGTATGCAAAAGAAAAATGAAAAAATTTTTCCCCAAAAGTAAATCTCCATTTTTTCCATAGAAAAGAAGGGGGCTGGGAAAAGAAATGACAAAGCTATGCTCTTATATGCATTTGTTGGCACTCACTGTCATTATTATCTACATTAAAAAGCAGAAAACTAGAAGCAAGGGGTGGCTGATGATGTCCATTTTTTGATGAAAGCAAAATTGAAATGCCCTAATGGTATAAGGAGCCTGTAATCACACCACTGTGAAATAAAGAGTTATGAGAAAAGCAAACAGGATTACGTAGATCAGATACATACAGTTCAACATTTCAAGTTTAAACATAAATAAGACACCGTGTTATATGTAAAAATGTTAAAAGTCAGTAGCAATCTCATGCATCAGTATACCTCTTATTTACAAAAGTAAAACCTCAAATGTAAAAACAAATACATACAGTTACCCTTTTAATCACTTTTGCACATTGCTATATTGTGATTTTTATAAATTTTACTTGTAATACGTGAGGAATCTTCATTTGACATTCTATTTACTTGATTGTGATAAATGACCTGCTTTATCAAATATAAACCAAGGTTAGAAAAGCTGTTTATAAAACTTCCTTCTTCTTTTAGCCACTTACACCCCAATTTGGGGAAACTAAATAAATCCCCACTCTCTGAGAATTATAAGCAATTTATATAGCAAGCCTTGCCCTGAGTTATAACTTGAGGTTTTTCTTTAAAAAATTACTTATATTTAGTTTATTAGTAGGAACGTGTTTAATACAATTGATCTTCAACTCAGAGTAAAAGTATATATCATTTTCTTTTGTCATCACTGGTGGAGAAGCTTTCCACTTTGTACCTGCAAATAATACCAACACACAGGTTTAGGAAACCTTTGGTGGTCATACTTGGCTGATTTGTAAGCAGTGTGTTCTAGGAGAGGACTGTTTGTCTGGAAGGAAAGTGTAAATGATTTTAATACATCTTTTGTTTTGTAAAGATACTTTAGCTCGCTAAATATATTCTCAAGTAATTTTCTTCACTCCATACTTTTCTCCTGCAGTCATCAGATTCTTAGTTTCTGCACTTGAAAGTAAAAATGAATTCATTTGGGATCTTTAGTACATTTGAAGGGGGTATTTAAAATTTTTTGACATTTTGATAGGAAATTGGGAGCTATAATTTCAGAATATTTTTGTACGGTTTAAGTTTTTAGATCTAACTTGAGGAACATTGCAACTTCATACTTCCGTGGATTTTGTTTGTTTCTTTTTTTGATAGTTTGAAATACTTTCTGCCAGGTTCAGTAGTTGAATTCTTTAGATGAATAGATGATTTCTTTTGCAAGGTTTTTGAACATGAATTACTTTATTATATAAAATTTGCTTCTGTAAAATTGCATAGACAAGTCTTTAATTTTATTAGGATGAGACGATTATAATCAAATGACAAATTGCAGGAAAAGATTAAATTTTGTACTTTCAACTTTACTAGCAATAACTTTCAACTCATTGGTTTGTAAAGGAGAGTGTTGCTTAAGGATTAACTTCTTTCATTAGGGGAATTTTATTTTAAAACTAATTTTAAATGGCTTAAGAGAATGAAGAAAACATTTTCTCAGTTTAGGCAGTATGATTTTAGAGGGCTTCCCTTTCCTTCCCTACTCCTGGTTTTAAGGTGAAGCTACACTCTTTATTTTATTGTGTGTGTGCACGTGTGTCTTGTGCCTGCAAATAATACTCAATTGAATCTATTTCAACTCATATTATTTTTATCGACCAAGTGAAATAGAAAGTTTTAATTTGTGAAAACTTCAGCCCCTGCTGAAAATTCATTTAGCTTTATGACCTTAAGTGTAGTACTGTCTTGACTTTTTGTGAAGGAAGATACATTTAGCTTATTTGGCTCCAAAGAAAAACAGTAGAGAAATAGGTTATAGAGATTTTTCGTGTTCTAGAAACAGTATAACTAGAATGTACCACATAATTTTCTCAAAGGATTTCTTAATCTAAGTGGAACTTGTAAATGGTTTTTATCCCACTGGAATAGCATGTATTGGATAAAACCTAACATTTCTGAGATTTAAAAAATTTTATGTACTTCAGAGATAGTAGGAAAAATCTGCAAATGCCAATCGTTATATATAAAATGTGTCAATATGTCAATATCCCTGGTAGCCTAAAGATAGTTACAAATATTTTTTTTCTTGGAAGTTGAGATTAGACAAATTATAAAGATGGCATAATTTACTCAATCATGTAGTGATGCAAGGAAAGAAGATAAGTGGGACTTTTTAATCACATATTTAGTGGTTTTCTGAAAGAACTTTTTTCCAAATTGCTTTTAATCTTGTTATTATGTGGTCTTTATTAGAAAAGAGTGTGTGGTAAATGTTAACTTTTTTAAGCGTAGTAATATAATTCGGTGGGTTTTGTCACATTTCTTTTCCATGGTATAATTCTTTTACTTTTTAATCAGAAATTAGTTTATGGAAGAGAAAATTTCAACATGATTTTGGCCCTTGGATTAGCTTTTTAGCAGGTTTTTTTTCCCCCATGAGAAGGGAGAACTTAGATGCTACCAAAAAATGATGATTACTTTTACTTGCTAGAAAAAGTTAATTTTCAAGATAGTACAAGTACAAGGGAGTTTAAGGATGAGTTCATTTTTTTGTTATGAACTGTATTTGTGAGGAAGGTTTCATTCTTACTAAACTGTTTATACAAGTGTTGTCCTGTTTTAAACTTCAATTGCATTGGGTGATGAGATGATATGTTGCTATGAAGATAAACCTTGCTATTTGTATATGTGTCTGTCAGATACCGTTTCAAAAACAAATACTTTTCTTGGTTATGGCAGCTAATTACCTCTTGAGTGTTTAGAGACAGTGTAGGGAGGGAAAACCAAAATAATCATATTGTTTTATTCCTAAAACCAGTCTGGAAAAAAAAATAAGTCAAGGCAAAATGAGCAGTGTAATTAGAAGAATAAAATGCCAACATTTAAAGGTAGCTGGTGTTGCAGTCCTGCTTTTGGAAGAAGTTAATGAATGATGTTGTAGGGAAAATACTGATTGAAATTTGAAAAGTAGCTATAGACTGAAATATCAGAGGGGTAGAGCATTCCTTAGCAGCAACAAACAGATACATTGTCATTAAGCCAAATATCTGAAATTTCTTATGCATGTTTTTCAGTCTTTGGAATAAAGAGGAAGTGCTAATTTTTCTGATTATTTAAGAACCTACTAATTCATTCCCTGTTGAGGGCAGTAGGTGTCTTCAGATTGTGAATTTCCTGAAATAATACTGGCTGACTTGTGTTATTGAACATTGTAGCAACTTTTTTTTTCTACTTTTTGTATGCTTATGATTTTTTTCCTGATGTTTTTTCTGAGGTTTGGATGGACCTTTTTGTGAATGTTGTAACCAAATGAAAATTTGAAATATAAACAGTATTGCTTTTGGTAGTAAGATTGATTATTCTTTTGATAGAGACCCTCCCATTTTGATCACATTTTTTCCCTTAAACTGATTTTTATAATTCTTAGAATTAGGATGCTGCAAGTCCCTGTCCAATTAGATCTTTAAAAAAAATTTTTTTAAAGATTTTATTTATTTTTTTGACAGTGAAACACAGTGAGAGAGGGAACACAAGCAGGGGAACTGGGAGAGGAAGAACAGGCTTTCCGCGGAACAGGGAGCCGGATGTGGGGCTGGATCCCAGGACCCTGGGATCATGACCTGAGCCAAAGGCAGACACTTAACAACTGAGCCACCCAGGAGCCCCTGTCCAATTAGATCTTTCCAGAAATTTTTTTCTTACTCTGAATTGGGACTTAGGTATTTGTTGAATAAAGAAAATTTATAACGTGTCTTGGTTTGTATAAATGAAGTAAAGACATTATTGGTACTTTAAAAAAAAAACATATTGTGAAAAATTTTAAACAAGTATAAACGTAGACATTAATTTCTTTGTAGTTGTTACTCAGCTTCAAAGATTATCACCTCATAACCAGTCCGGTTTCACCTATACTCCTACTTACTTTACCTCTCATCCCTCTGCTCTTTGACCTAGTTATTTTGAAGCAAATCCTAGTCATCCCATTATTGCATTTGTATTGGAACTCTTTTGACATAATAAAATAAAATATCTTGATATTTTATCAAGATTGTTTAATCCGCTTGTCAAATAGCTTTTGAGTACTTACAGATCCACTTTCTGTGCTATGACCCAGCCTCTTAAGAGTTTAGTATCTTTTTGGGTAAACTTTCATAATAATATAACTAGCACTGTCCAAAGTAGTATCCAAATAATGTGCAGTATACATATTCTGGGTCCAGTATGTCAGTGTAGGGATATCTTCGGACCGAAGTTCTAGGAGTGAGGCTTCTTAGAGAAAGTGGGACTTGAATAAAAAATATATACCATCTGCATAGGGAGAGCATCTCCAGAAGGAGAACATTCCATACATGAGGAAACACTGGCTGTGACCAGCATGATGTGAGAGGGATATAAGTAGTCCGACCTCAGTGGAACGAGGTCTTAATTTTTGAAAATGGTGTCAGATAAGTTAGTGTACTAGGGTAGAGCTAGGCTATGAAAGGTAGATTCAGTGTCAGGTTGAATTTGATCAGCCAAACTGTAAGGAACCATTAGAATTGGTCAGGAGGGAGAAGATAACATATTAAAGGTGCTTTTTTTTTTTTTTTTTAAAGAAAAATTGCTTTTCAGTAAGGTGCATCATATTTTGGGGTTGACAGTTAAATTGAACTTGAAAATTTAATGACTAGGCCCCTGAGGTAAGAAGAAGTTAGTATTGAAGTTCTAGAGGATTCTAGATTGATTTTAGCTAATTGATTTCATCTTCTCTTCAGTTCTTTACATTCAGAAATAACACCAAGGTTTCAGAGAATCAAAAACTGAAGAAATATGATTGGTTTATCTTTGATAGTAAACTTCAATTTATTATCCCGGCCTAGCTTTTGGAAGGGAAGTGCTGCATGATACTCAATATATAACAACCTTACAAAATTTCTGTAGAAAATAGCTACCAGTGTTTTAAAATAATTTTAGATACTCTTTCACTGGGGAATGAGAGTTTGGAAAATAAGACAGTCTTAATTACATGATTGTAAGAGGGGTACGTGGGTTGCTTGGTAGGTTAAGCGTCCAATCTTAGCACAGGTCATGATCTCAGCGTCCTGGGATTGAGCCCCGTGTTGGGCTTCACACTCAGTGCAGAGTCTGCTTGAGATTCTCTCCTCCCTCTGCACCCTCCCTCTGTGCTTGAGCACTCTCTCTCAAAAAAAAAAAAAAAAAAAAAAAGAAAGAAAAAAAAGAGATGGAACGTATCTCACTTGTAAAAGAGAAATTTATGCCTCATCTGTTTCTTATGTGTGAATAAGTTCAGAAGGAGTATTAGGAAACTTACCTGAACAGCTTATAACCAGTATATATTATTAAATATCTGTAAGGTTTAATAACTACCTGATGAGAGCAGAAGAAATGGCAGAAAATTCTGATGAAGTAGGGCACTAAATATTGTCAGTTCCAGGCTCCCTTAAGGATGGATAAGTTTAGGTCAGCAGGCTAGAGAAGAATGTAGGGACATTATTAAATGGAAACATGTTCTTTGATTTAATTTGTTATACTCTGCTTTGCAAAAGTATTAATAAAAATAGATCTGGTTAAACAGCCATATTCTTATTTGGAATTTTTCTTAAGTTACGAGACCCCTGAAGTTCTTTTCTTGTTTTGTTGACTCTTCATTAGACGAGCTTTCTTCATCCGTTTTGTATTTCTGGAAAATTTTGCATTTGTTTTGTGAAGGAAAATTTTACATTTTGTTTTAAAGTGGGATCGAGGGGGGAGTAGATTTCTTGCTTCTGGCTTTGTAAGTAATCGATGAATAATACTATATTGCCATTTATTCTCTTACCGCTTCAGTACCACATGTAGTTCTTCTCTACAGTATATGTGATGTGGATTTTAAGGATTCTCACAGAGTCTGAAAACACCTCAAGCTGAGGGTGCTTGGAACAACTTCAAAGTTAAATTTATCTTTATTCACCAGTCTTTTTTGGTCCTGGTATTCTAAAAGGTATGACCAACCTTAATGCCATGGACCCTTTAGGTACTTAGGAAATATTGATAAGGATACAGATGATGATGCAACATAGTACATTATTGGGACATGTCTGTTTTTCCTTAACATTCCCTCCATCCTACGACCTCCTTACTCCTGGTAACACGACAGAGCTATTTTTGACATTTTTTACTTTATTTAGCTGGTCACGTGTGCTTTCTAATATGGTTAATATTAGATTGGTCATAGAATATTAGATTCTAATAGGTCAGTATGCCTTCTTGGGGACTTAACAGGGGCTTTAATATGTTAATTTTGGATTTAAGATTGAGTTGAGATGCCTTCATGCAGGACAATCTTGAGAAGGATTGTGTATATAATTGCTACCAGTGTATGTGGGAGGGAAGTAAGTATCAAGTACACAGTATAGGAGAACCTTAGTATTTGAGAATATCTTCATTGGTAGCTGCCAATCCATTCTTTTCCCAAGAAATTTTAATTTAGTCCCTTGGAGTATGGAGCCATTTATAAAGGTCACAGTGGATGGTAGTGGGGAGAAAATGGTTCCCTGCTCCAAAAAGTCGCTCTCAATTTTAATAAATAAACCTCAAATTATTAATAGTTTGCTTTTTTTTTCATTCATGCAGTTCTTGGGAAGGAGCTGACTTTGTGTGAGTGGCTTTGGGGTTGCCTTGGGTGGCCAGGAGAATAGGTGTATTGTAAACCCAGGAAAGGGGAGGGGAGGCAGAAAATAAAATAAGACTTCAGATTCTAGCAATGGCGACCCTGCATTTTTGACTAAAGCATTGTCCAGCTCTTTTGCTGCCTTTGGTTACATACTTCAGATTTTTTATTTTTGTTTTTTGTTTTAAGGTTTATTTACTTTAGAGAAATAGTAAGTATGGTGGGGAGGGGCAGAGGGAGAGAGAGAATCCCAGCAGACCGCACACCCAGCACAGAGCCTGACATGGGGCTTAAAAAAACATCGTGACCTTGAGATTATGACCTGAGCTGAAACCAAGAGTTGGGATGCTTAACCGACTGTGCCCCCAAGGTGCTGCAGGGTCTTTTTTTTTAAGTTACGCTGTTAGTATGAATTGGGGAGGCTACAAACTTTAGCCTTTTCCAAATCAGACTAGTGTCCTTGTTCAGCCTTGTGCATTTTAACCTCTGCAGCTCAAAACCTGACAAATTTATGTCTTTTCTCTGCTAGAAGGAAGGGGGAAACAGGAAAGAGAAGAAAAGGATAGGTACAATACTCCTCATCTGCTTATATGTTAGTGATGTATTATTCTAAGACCGTTTTATGGAAAATCCTCTGCCTTTTATTTTTAATTTTATGTATTCAGTTATAAAATAGCTTCATGAATTTACCAAATGAGTCCTTAGGAACCTTTAAATAGGTCCTTTGGTAGCCATGGAGTTAGTGATAGGTTGAAGTACCTATGTAAGTTGATACTTGGTGGTACTTTTTTGAGATTTCTTACTTCTACTAAAATCTTTCCTGTCATACTGGACACAGTCCTAGATGTGAATTTTGCTTCCAAAAAGTAAAGCTAGGAATCTCTTTTTAAGATAGCTACCTTCCCTGCATTGTATTTAGTCTATTTTGATCCTGAAGAAAGCAAGTATGACAGTAAAATACTTGAGTAAAGTCATGCTAACAAAAGAACATTTGTTAGTCATGTGTCACCATATATTCTTTTGTCATGCCTAGCTAATATTTTCTGCAGCTTTGGTGAACTCTGAATAATAAATGATGTGTTTGTGTTTACAGATAGTGTTCTTTTATTTTATGTACTACTAAATTCTATACTTTTTAAAACTTGGCATGATATTAAAGGGTATATTTTATTTGTATTTGGAACAAAGGACTAACTTAAATGATTTTTCATAGTTGAACATAGTTTTTAATAGCTTCTTGTTTTCCGTGCAAGCCCTTCGAATTCTCCCCTATTTTTATTTATTGCTACTACTGGGAGTATGCAGTGTAGTATGGAGCCAGACTGCCTCAGTGTAAACCTTGGTTCTACCATTTATTACTTGTCAGACCTAGGGCAAGTTACTTTACCCTGTGTGGCCCTCAACTTCCTCATTTGTAGCATGGAGATGTGAGGATTATCTGTGGAGTAAATGAGTTAATATAGATAAAGTGCTTGGAATAGTATTGGGATGTAGTAAACCCTGTATATAAGTGTTTGCTATTATTATACATTAGAAAAAATCAGAAAACATTCATTTTTGAAGACTTATATTTTTTATTCAATACAGTTTTTAATGTTTAGGTACTAGACATATGTTTTCAGTAATTATTTGACAAGCTGGAAACACAAGTAATGTGTTTGAGGGGACAGTCGAAAAACTGGCCTGCCTGGAATTCTTTTGAATCAGGGAGTATTAGAAAATGAAACTGGATGGGTATGATAGAAAATGATTATGGAGTGTTTTGAACTGAGACAGAGAAATTTAGATGTGGTTGTTAAGAGGGCAATCATTGCAATCAATGTAATTTTTTTTTTTTTTTTTTAAGTCAGGAGAATGATGTGTTTAAAATAGTATTTAGGGGAAGATGGTTTTGAGTGTCCTTGGTAGCATAGAATTATTTGATTTTATGTGAACAGAGGGTTTTTTATTTTTTTGGTCTGTTTTGTTCACTAATCTACCTTAAATGGCCCAGATAGTGCCTCATAGATAGTGAGAACTCAATAAATACTTAACGGATGAATGAATCTTAAGGGAGACTGTGAGTTAACAGAAAGAAACACAGAGGACTCAAACTTTTGGAACCTCTGCCTTTAAGGTGTTGAAGTGAAAAAAGTGTTATTAAAGGAATAATTGGAGAGGTAGAAAGAAGATGGAAAAGTTTAAGTTTCAGAAAACAAAGAGATTTTCCAGTAGAGAGAAGTCACAAAGATGGGGAATAGGAAAATCCGATATGGTATCACTTCTATTTTAAGAGGAAAAGAAAGTGACATAGTCTAATAAGACATTCAAGGCAATGAGAATAGTGAAAGCCCTTTGGCTTGTGATGTGATGATCAAGAACCATGTTAAAGCAATTTTACTAGCCTGGAAATGTAAATCAAATTGGGGGGAAGGTTAAGGAAGGTGTAAGTGCAGACTCTAGGTAAAGACCATTCAGTCTAGAAAATAACTGTAAAAATGGCAGGAAGACAAATTATAATAGCAGGTTTCATAGTTCTTGAATGTGTGCTACGAGGGATTCTGTTTATTAGGAGAAAACTTGAGGCAGTTTGTGATGATTGTTCTTGTTTCGTAATAGAGAAGACTTATTCCACACCCTGCTTGAGGACTCTGCCACTTGCTAACTCTCTAAGTCTCCCTTGTCACATGGAGGCAATGATAGCATGTATTTCATAGATCTGTGATAAGGATTAAGTTATTGACTCTTTTCGAAACACTTAGAACAAAGCTTGGTATCTGGTAAATGTTTGATAAATGTTGGTTAGTTATTTTCATCCGCTGTTGAGGTAGAGAATAGGATTGGAGGTTCACATAGAAAAAGAAAGAAAAAAGACATTAAGGAAATTATTGCCAAGTAGTGTCAAGAACTAAATGGAACGGCCTTAGAACCTTTGCTCTGGCTATTCCCTCTGCCTGAAGAACACTTTTCCAAATATCCACATAGCTACCCCAACTCCTTCATACTTTTGCTCAAATGATCTCCTTTTTAATAAGGCCTACCCTGACTATTTCTTTACAGTTAGAACCGAGGCCCCTCTCCCTTAATATTTGCATTGTTTTATTTTTTGTATAATATTTATCTTCATACATATCATATAATCCGTTTATTCCTTGTATATACTATTTATTGCTGATTTCCATCTATTAGGGTAGGGGTATTTGTTCCCTGATGTATCCCAGGTTCTGGGAATAGTAGTTGGTACATTAGTAGTAGGTGCTCAATTTATGCTTGATGAATTAATAAATTCCTCTGCCATTGAGGTGGGTTTTCTGAGACTGGTGAACGCTATGTAGAAGTTGACCTCAGAGATTTTCTCTCCTTTCTGAAATAAGTCCATTTTGGTAGTGGTTTTCCTGGCAGTCATTTGAGAAATCCATTTAGCCTAGGAAAGGAAAATGTAAGATGAATTTCTTTTTTGCTACAATAACTATATTTTACATTTGATTAGGTAATGAAAGCTTACCTTTGAGTGCTTATTAGATACTAGGTAATGTTCTAACCTCTTTATTAGTTTTTAAAAATTCTACAACCTTACAAGTACATTATAGTTTTCTTGTAAGCCATTATTAGGGATGAAGGGGAAGCCGTTTGCCCTGAGACTAAGCATGCTTCCCAAGACTGTTTGTTGTCTTCTTTTGACAGGAAGCTGCTTACATGTCATTCCTCCCTCCAGCATTCACAGCTTTGACACTATGACTTGCCTGAAGTATATCTGGACTAATCTCATTATATTCTTTATGCCTTTTTTATGTCAGTCACCACTAGTCTTATACTTTAATCCCCACAGGATTCTGAACATTTCTAGGCTTTTCACTCCTCTCCATCATCAGCAAAATTTCTTCTATCCTTGTTTTTTTCCTGAACATTTTCCTCTACTTTCTACTTTTCTGGAAACATTGCTTCCCCTGTAGTCCTCTAACATGTTGGCTATTAAGTTTTTCATTTTTTTCTTGTATGCCATCATCAAACGTCAGTGGGGAGTCCTATGCACTGTGATTGAAAACTGTATTTCCTATTCTTACCTCCTCCATATAGGAGTTGAAGAGGGGGCCTTGTTCCACTGAGTTTGAAAAATGGGGCAGATACCTTCCATTCACCTCCCCTCCCTGAAATTTGTCTATTAACAGGTTATGTTGTCCATAAACTCTTGTTTGCTGTCATCTACTGCACTCTGGGTTACGTCTTCTCTTTTCTTGACCATTACAGCTCCTAGCTCACTGTTATTCTTGCTGATACTCTGACTCTTTTAATTCTTCATAATTTCAACGTGTACCATCTCTGATCCTACTGTGGCCTTCTCTGAATTCTTCTCTAAGGATTTTGCCCACCATCTCATTTCAGTCACTCACTCTGTGGTTGTATCTTACACCTTCTTATTACCTATAACTTGAACCCTTCCATGATTTTCAATTCATGCAGGCCCCTCTGCCATTTATCTCTTCAGCTCATTCTACCTAATACCCTAACGCAACAACCTTTTACTGTCATTAGGACCTCCAGTCTACAGACTGTCCTTTGCCCCTTTGATTTTCTTTCTTCTTACCTATTATATATTCATTGCCTAGTGATCAATCATTATATTCATTCCCTTTCATATGCCCTCTACTCTCTTGCCCCTTTTTTACTTCTTTGTACTTACTTGGCAAAACATCAACTCTAGTTAAGTCAGATTCTCTTGAGTACTTCCCATCTGTACTTGTGTGGCTAAAAGTGACTGAAGAATACAACTATGATGAGCACTCTCAACTTTAAATTCATAGTAAGAAACCTCAGGTGGCCCTTAATATTGTCTGGCAGTCATAGTCTATATCCTTAGTCCATTCATTTTTCCCTCTCCCAGATGACTCTTTCTTTTCAGACTTCCAGCCTTTCTCCTCATATTCACTCTCTGCTGACAGACCTGCTTCCTCTTCCACTGAGAAAATAGAAGCCATCAGAACATTTACAGACTCCACCACTACATCTATGGACCTGGTGGTCTGACTCACAGACCTTTGCCTTCCTTCTGTTACTATAGATGAACAGTCTTTGCTTCTGTCTAATCCAGTTCCTCTGATTAATGCATTCAATCCCATCCCCTTTCATTTACTCTGAACATTGCTCTAAGCAATTCTCCTCCCTCTCTTCAGATCATTAATTTTTCCTTTTCTGGATCATTCCCATTAATGTGCAAACATGCTGTAGTTTTTATCCTCATAAAAATATCTTCTTTTGGTCTTCTCTATTTCCATTGCAGCAGAATCCCCTAAAGCATTGTCTAAATGTACTTGTTCTGGTTATTTTTCTCATGTGTTCTCTGAAGCCTGTTCCAGTTAGGCTTTGGCCCCTATCACTCACTGTACTAAGATTGTTTTTGTTCAGGTCTCCTAATAATGACAGTGGTAAATCTAGGAGTCATTTCTTTGTATTATGTGATCAGTCTACATTTGACAAGTTATTTTCTCCTTCCTTTTTGATATACTTGTTTCACTTATCTTTCAGGATTCCACATCTCCTTGGTTTTCCTTTAAACTTACTGGCTGTTCTCTCTCTCTGTCAAATAAATAAATTAAATCTTTAAAAAAATAAATAAACTTACTGGCTGCTCCTCCTTAGTCTTTCTTGGTAGATTCTCCTCTTTGCCTACCTCTAAACAGTGGAATATCCCAGGGCTCACTACTTGATTATCTTGTCTCTTTACCCTCACTCCCTTGGTGATCCCTGCCAGTTTCATGCTTTGAATATCTTCTTTTTTGGGGCGAGTTGGAGGTAGGCTTTGAATATCTTCTAAATGTTGATGGGTCTCGGATTTATTTCTCCAGCCTAGACTACTCTCCTCAACTCCAGATTTGTATATCTAGTTGCCTACTTAATGTCTTCACTGGAATGACTGTTAACTATCTCAAACTCAACATGTCCAAAATAGAATTCATGCTCTTTCCTCCCAGATTTGCCCTCCCCTAACTGTTTCACCCACAGAGCCTTCCTTATCTCAGAGGTTGGCAGCTTTCAGTTGCTCAGGCCAGAAACCTTGGCATCATTCTTGACTCTCTTGCTCTCACACATTTATTCTATCAGGAAATTCTTGGCTCTACCTTTGAAACATGTGCAGAATTCAACCAGTTTTCACCATCTCCACAGCCACCGTCATTTCTTGCTGGGTAATTGCAGCAGGCTTCTAAAGGATTTCTCTACTTCTACCCTTTCCTCTATAGTTTGTTAATAATATAGCTGTTAGAATGATCCTTTGAAAACATCGGTTAGATGGCAAGAGATCTTGCACCACATCTGAGAAATTTCATTTGAGTTGATAAGATAAAGATTGTTCTAGTTGGTTTTATTTTACTAAACCTCGTTGGTTCAAATGGCATATTTAATGTAGGCTTTGATTATACCCATTATTATGGGTGGACAAAGAGTTGTCAGGGATGGTTCATGGTCTTCCTCATTTCTCCTTACTAACCATCCTCCTTTTTTTTTTTTTTTTAAGGGTTTTATTTATTTATTTGACAGAGAGAGAGAGAGAGATCACAAGTAGGCAGAGAGGCGGGCAGAGAGAGATGGGGAAGCAGGCTCCGCTGAGCAGAGAGCCTGATCCAGGGCTTGATCCCAGGACCCTGAGATCATGACCTGAGCCGAAGGCAGAGGCTTAACCCACTGAGTCACCCAGGTGCCCCCTCCCCTTTTTTAAAAGATTTTATTTATTTATTTGAGAGAGAGCGCCCCTGCCTGAGTGTGGGGAGGGGTAGAGGGAGAGGGAGAAAGATAAGCAGGCTCCATGCTCAGTGCCAGGCTTGATCCCAGAACCCCAAGATCATGACTTGAGCCTAAGTCGGATGCTTAACCAATGGAGCCACCCGGGTGCCCCACTAACCATCGTCTTTTCAACCCTACCCACAGATATACTATATCCCTGAAGAAATTGGAAAGAGAAGGCCCTAGTAGGTTACTATTTCAGAAAGTTGCTTTGAATGGAAGAGTGGACCACCCTTTCTTAATAGAGGTCAGCTGTTACTTACTGCTGCTAATGTCCTTTAGCAACATTTACTTTCCCTTATCCCTTGCCAAATTTAATGTCCTCTGTACTCCTGCCCTTTTTGTTTTTTCCTACTCTCAGATGGAAGTGTTGTATTTCTTAACTTTTGGCTCTATTTGAATTACTATTTTATACTCTAAACTCTCTTTTTACATACCCTGAAACCCATTCTTAGGGCTGGAGTAGGAGTTGGTTTTACTTTTGTGAATAGAGTTTCCAGTAGAATGATACTGAACATGATAGTAAAAGGGAAATTGATACAAATAGGTGGAAAAGAAATGATGTGTACAATTTTGGGGAAAATGAATGAACTTGTCATAATGCCAATAACTTCTGGAGGGGTTATACTGTACTGCATATAAAGAAGCTTAGAGATTGGTGGGCAAGAAAGAACTTAACAGTTCATTTTTTTTTTTTTTATTTCTTTGTGTTCTTTTCTGTGAAGGCACATGTTCTCTAATCAATTTTCTTTTGATTCCCTTTCAGAAAGTTTTCTTGTACTAGGATCAACGATCATCAAAATTATGATATTGTGTGTATATTGCTATTGATTTCAAATCCTTTCAGATTATTGTACTTAATCTCTTGGTATGAAAGTAGACATATGCTTGTTTTCTCAAACCATTTCTTAGACCTTTGTTGTCCCTTATGGTACCCATGAGCTACAGTGGCTATTGAGCACTTGAAATGTGACTAGTCTGGGGCACCTGGGTGTTTCAATTAACTGGTTAAGCATGGGACTCTTGATTTCAGCTCAAGTCATGATCTCAGGCTCATGAAATCGAGCCCCAAATGGGGCTCCGTGCTGAGCATGGAGTCTGCTTGAGATTCTCTCGCCTTTTCCCCTGCTCGTGCTGTCTCTAAGTAAATGAATTAAAGACATAAATAAAATCTTTAAAAAAAAAAGAAAAGTGTGGCTACTCTGAATTGAGATGTTTGCTGAGTGTAAAATACCGGAGTTTGAATGCTTAGTACAAAAAGATTATAAAATATCTCATTAGTAATTTAAAAAATGATTACATGTTGTATTTTGGATGCATTGGGTTAAATAAAATTAATTATCTTTTGTTACTTTTTCTTAATGTAGAAAATTTAAAATCGTAGCAGTAGTTTGCATTATATTTCTCTTTGACACTGCTTACTTTTTTTTTTTCGGTAAGATTTTATTTTTAGGGGTGCCTGGGTGGCTCAGTGGGTTAAAGCCTCTGCCTTTGGCTCAGGTCATGGTCTCAGGGTCCTGGGATCGAGCCCCGCATCAGGCTCTCTACTCGATGGGGAGCCTGCTCCCTCCTCTCTCTCCTCCTGCCTCTCCACCTACTTGTGATCCCTCTCTCTCTCTCTCTGTCAAATAAATAAATAAGTAAATAAATCTAAAAAAAAAAAAGATTTTATTTTTAATTAACCTCCACAGCCAGTGTGGGGCTCGGACTTGCAACCCTGAGAACAAGAGTTGCACACTCTTCTGACTGAGCCAGCTGGGCGCCCCTATACTTACCTTTTTCTTTTCCCTAATACTTTGAGTTGTTTTTAATTCAGTTAATGATCTGTTATATATTCAACTAAAAATGAATTTTGTATGATGTATTTAAAAGCATTTTTTTCTGAAGTTAAATACTTTTGTGTTTTTGTTTTTTTTTGGCTTTTTTTTTAAGCAAGCAAGAGTTTAATAGTGGTCAGTGTGAAAGTACATTCTGAAGGTGGGAGGCCCAGAGGTAGCAACTGCCTGTATTGTTATCCTTTTTTTTTAAAGATTTTATTTATTTCTTTATTTGACAGAGAAGAGAGAGAGAGTGAGAGAGAAAACACAAGCAGGGGGAGCTTCAGGTAGAGGAAGAAGCGGGCTCCATCCCAGAACCCCAGGATCATGACCTGAGCCGAGGGCAGATGCTTAACCAGCTGAGCCACCCAGGCGCTCCTGTTGTTATCCTTCTTAGTATTAACGTTCTCAAGCTGAGTTTTCTTTTAAGCATTTGACTTTTGCCATACCCTGCTCATAGCACTACATAAGTTTAAGTTTTCTTTATCTCCATTGCCTGGAAGAATTTTGAAGGAGGAACTTAAAAAGTATCAGAGTTGATCTATTATTTACTCTACTTCTCAATATTAGACTATTTAATAGTACATGTTACAATGCTTCCATTATTAGTGTATAACTTTAAAGGCAATTTGTATCTGGTTAAAAAAAAAATATTGAAAATTTTACATATGACAGAAGAGATTTTGTCTGCTTAAACACAAAACCCAGTGAATAAATAAACAACCCGAACCTCTGCTGACTCTAGTCAGCATTACTGCTCTTCTCCCCCACCATGTTACAATACTTTGTAAAGATTTAAGTTTGTGGTTTTATTTATATTATCTTTTTACATCTGTTGGAAAAAAAGGATTTATCTTGGGTTCAACAGAGCTTTGAGCTCTGTTTAAGTCCAAGAGGCTTATAGCTTAGATCTGGGTAGTTTTTAAGTGAGCAGCTGATAATTGGGTAGCTGTGGATTATTTAAAGGGAGATGTTGACTTCTGATTCCCAAAATATATTTCACTGTAATCCACAATATGTTGTTACCATAAACATATTAACAAAAATGGCTCTTAAACATTTGAAAATTTACAGAAGAACTGTTATTTTTATTCTCATCCAAAGAGTCCACAGTACCTCCTTAGGTACTGAAAATTATATAAAAGGTACAAGAAGTAAAGTTTGGACCAACAAGCTTGAATCTTTCTTTTTTTTAAAGCTTATTTATTTTTAGTAATCTCTGCACCCAGTGTGAGGCTTGAACTCATGATCCCTAGATCAAGAGTCTCATGCTCTTCTTACTGAGCCAGCCAGGCAGCCTCTTTGAATCTTTAAAAAAAAAAAAAGGACTGGAATTGATTAAAAAAAAAAAAAGTTTTGTAAACAAGGACAGTTGGGGAAAAGATGTATGGCAAGAAAAGAACAGAGATAATATAGATAATAGGACTTGTGGAAAGGAAGAAGGAAAGTGAGCTCATTAAAGTTCATGTTCTTAGATGCTCATTGGAAGAATAATTTTGATAGGCTGAAAAAATTTTGCTACTTGTTAGTTTTCTGGATCTTAGAATACCCTGTTTACCTTTTTGTTTCCTCTAAGCTTTGAGCATAGGCCTAATTTCTATTGGCTATGACAGACTTAGATTTAGATTGACCCATAAGAATAATTTGAGGGATGCCTGGGTGGCTCAGGAGGTTAAGCGTCTGCCTTGTTCTCTGGTCATGATCTCGGGGTCCTGGGATTGAGCTCCGTTTCAGGCTCCCTTCTAAGTGGGGAGTCTGCTTCTCCCTCTGCCCCTCCCCCTGCTTGCATGTGCACATGCTCTCCCTCCCTCCCTCCCTCAAATAAATAAATAAATAAAAATCTTAAAAAAATTTTTTTTCTGAATCCATCTGTGCTGTGCATATCAACTGTTCTTTTTAATTGCTGAGTAGTATTTCACAGTGTGGATACACTGCAGTTTGTTTAACCATGCATCTGTTGATAGATATATTGGTTTTCAGTTTTTTGGCAATTGCTAATAGAGCTGTTAACATTTGTGTACAGATTTTTGCATGAACTTAAGTTTTCATTTCTCTGGGATAAGTGCCCAAAAGCACAAATGTTGGGTGGTTAGGTAAGTTCATACTAGTTTTAAAAGAAACTGCAAGACTATTTTCTAGAATTGCTTTATGATTTTGCATTCCCACAAGCATTATGTGACTGATTCAGTTTTTTCCTAGATTCTAATGAGATTGGTTATTATCCTTTTTCTTGTTCTGTATTTCATTCTGATAGGTGTGTAGTGATATCTCATAGTTTTAATTTGCATTCCCTGATGGCTAAATGTTTTTTTATTTGCTTTTTGGCCATTCATATGTCGTCTTCAGTGAAATGTCTGTTTATGTCTTTTGCCCATTTTCTGATTGGACTTTTTTTTTTTTGCTGTTGAGTTTGAGATCTTTATATATTCTAGATACAAATTCTTTGTCCAAAATATGGTTTGAAAATATCTTCTCCTACTCTGTAGCTTGTGTTTTCATCCCCTTCATAGGGCACCTCACAGAGCAAAAGTTTTTAATTTTGATGGGGACAGTATGTCAGTTCTTTCTTTTATGTATTGTGCTTTTTGTGTCAAGTCTAAGAATTCTTTGCCTCATCCTAAGTTTCGAAGGTTTTCTGTAAAAGTTTAGTAATTTTTCATTTTACATTTAAGTGTATATGCATTTTTTTAAATGATTTTTTTTTAAATTTTATTTATTTATTTGACAGAGAGAGAGATTACAAGTAGGCAGAGAGGCAGGCAGAGAGAAGGGGAAGCAGGCTCCCCGCTCAGCAGAGAGCCTGATGCGGGGCTCGATCCCAGGACCCTGAGATCATGACCTGAGCCGAAGGCAGGGGCTTTAACCCACTGAGCCACCCAGGCGCCCCTGTATATGCATTTTGAACTAATTTTTGTATAAGACATGAGGTTTAGGTTGAGGTTCTTTTCTCCTTTTTCTTTTAAGTATAGTTGCTCCTGCACCATCTGTTGGAAAGGCTACCTTTCTTCCAGTGAATTCCTTGCACACGTGTCAAAAATCAGTTGGGCATATTTGTAAGGATCTCTTTCTGGGTTTTCTATTCTCTTCCATCCATTTGTATGTCTTTCTTCATGAGTGCCACACTGTTTTGATTACTGTAGCTATATAGTAATAGCTACAGTAAGCTTTAACATCAGGAGGAGTGATTCCTTCCACTTGACTCTTTTTTCAAAATTGCTCTAGGTCTTTTAGGACTTTCCCTGTTCATGTAATTTTTAGAATAAGCTTATCTATTTCTCAAAATCTTTCTGAGGTTTTGCTGGGAATTGCATTATACCTATAGATCAATTTGGGGAGTGTTGAAATCTTTACTATGTCGTGACTTCCAGTCAGTAGTATCTCCAGTTATTTATTTTTTAAAATTTATTTATTTATTTGACAGAGAGAGACAGCGAGAGAGAGAGAGAGAGAGAGCACAAGCAGGGGGAGCAGCAGAGGGAGAGGGAGAAGCAGGCTCTCCACTGAGCAGGGAGCCTGATGTGGGGCTCAATCTGATGACCCTGGGATTGTGACCTGAGCCTAAGGCAGATGCTTAACGACTGAGCCACCCAGACACCCTTCTCTCCAGTTATTTAAGTCTTCTTTTATTTCATTCATCAGCATTTTGTAATTTTCAACATATAGATCCTCCAAATTTTGTTGGATTTATACCTAAGTATTTCAGGGTTTTTTTGGTACGATTGCAAATGGCATTGTATTTGTAATTTAGATTTTCACATGTTTATTGTTAGTGTACAGAAATGTGATTGATCCTTATGTGTTAATCTTGTATCCTGTGACCTTGCAGAACTCAATCTTAGTTTTAGAGGATTTTTTGGTATATTCCTTGGAGTTTTCTAGTTATAATACCATATCATCTGCAAATAGGAATAGATTTTTTTTTCTTTGTTCTAGTCTATTTGCTTTTTGTTTCCTTTTCTTACTTTAATGGCTGGCTGGAGCTTCCATAATTGTATTGAATAAGATTGCCATCCTTGCCTTACTTGAGCTTAGAGGGAAAGCATGTGATTTGCACATTTAAATGTGATATTAGTTGTGGGCTTTTTTTTTTTTTAACTTATTTTTTTATTTTTTTTTTGAAGATTTTATTTATTTATTTGACAGAGAGAGAGATCACAAGTAGGCAGAGAGGCAGGCAGAGAGAGAGGGGAAACAGGCTCCCTGCTGAGCAGAGAGCCCAATGCGGGGCTCGATCCCAGGACCCTGAGATCATGACCTGAACTGAAAGCAGAGGCTTTAACCCACTGAGCCACCCAGGTGCACCAGTTGTGGGCTTTTTGTAGATGTTCTTTACCAAGTTGAAGAAGTTTCCCTCTATTCCTAGTTTACTGAGAGTTTTTATTATGAATTTGGTGGAATGCTTTTTTTGTCAGTCGGTATGATCATGTTTTGTTTTGATTTTTCCTTTAACTTTTTGATATGGTAGAATACATTGATTTTCAAATGTTAAACCAGCTTCGCATACCTACAATAAATCCCAATAATCTTTTTATACATTGCTGGACTTTATTTGCTAAGATCTTGTGCAGGGTTTTTGCATCTGAGTTCATGAGAAATAATGGTTTGAAGTCTTTTGTTTTTGGTAATAGGTCTTATTTTGGTCTGAGAGTAATACTGGCTTCATAAAATGAGTTGGGAAATATTCCTTCCTCTTTAAAGGAAAAATAGTGTAAAATTTAGAATTAATTCCTTAATTTTTTGGTAAAATTCTCTAGTGAAGCCAACTTAGAGGATTTCTTTTTCCTGAGCTTTTAAACTATGAGTTCGATTTCTTTAATGTTTATAGGACTTTTCAGATTATCTGTTTTATCTTGCTTGAGTTTTAATAATGTGTAGTTTCTGAAGAATTGGTTTATTTTTTTCTAGGTTGTTGAACTTATGGGCATTAAGTTGTTCTTAGTATTACCATATTATAATTGCTGGATCTCAGTAATCTGCTATTTCATTCTAATATTTATGATTCTTGTTTTTTCTCTGTCAGTCTTTTTTTTTTTTTTTTTTTTTTTTATGTTTGTCAGTCTTGCTAGAAGTTTGTCAGTTTCCTCCTCCCCTTCCCCCGAAAGAACCAGTTTTGGTTTCATTAATTTTTCTCTCTTGTTTTTTGTTTTCAAT
Source organism: Potos flavus (assembly GCA_028534135.1). NCBI lineage: Eukaryota > Metazoa > Chordata > Mammalia > Carnivora > Procyonidae > Potos > Potos flavus. The sequence goes on along the minus strand of CM052887.1, from coordinate 78,640,391 downwards.
TATTTTGATCTCTGCCCTTTATTATTTCCTTTCTGTTTACCTTGAGTTTACTTTCCCCTTCATTTTGTAGTTTCTTGAGGTAGGAGCTAACATTATTGATTTGAGACCTTTCTTGACCTTTCTTTTTTCTAGTGTAAGCAGTTCTATAAATTTTCCTTTGGTTACTGCTTTAGCTGTAATTCTACAAATTTTGATATGCTCCATTTTCATTTTCACTTAGCTCTATGTATTTTTCCTCAACTTTTTTATTCATTTATTTATTTAATTGAAGTAGAGTTGACACACAATAGCTCTATTATTTCCTTTGAAACTTCCTCTTAGGCTCATGGATTATTTAGCAGTATGTTGGTGTATTTTCAAGTGTGGGAAATTTATTAATTTCTAGTTGGATTTTATTTTATTTTTTTATTATTTTTTCAGATTTTATTTATTTGACAGAGAGAGAGAAAGAGATCACAAGTAGGCAGAGAGAGAGGGGGAAGCAGGCTCCCCGTCGAGCAGAGAGCCCAATGCGGGGCTCAATCCCAGGACCCCGAGATCATGACCCGAGCCAAAGGCAGAGGCCTTAACCCACTGAGCCACCCAGGCGCCCCTCTAGTTGGATTTTATTATGATCAGAGAACATACTATGTGTGATTTCAGTTCTTTGAAATTGGTTATGTTTTATGGCCCAAGGTGTTGTTTGGCTGAATGTTCCATGGGCACTTGAAAAGAATGTATGTTCTCCTACTTATTTTTTGACTCTACCTAGTTTTCCTGGAGTATCACCTACCCCTCTCCCTATGCAACTCTCTTCTTACTCTCTGCCTGATCCATTCTATTTGGTTCATGTCCCTTAGTACTGGTTTGTATAGCATCATTGACAATAACTTTCTTTTTATTCTTATTTCCTCCCCGTTAGTAAGAATTCTTTATTTCCCACAAATCCTTTATGTCCCATGTCTCATTTAACATTTTCTGTAGTTTTAAACAATATCTAATATTCTTTGTTCTAAATTGTCGCTAGTTTTTATGTTGGCAGTGTAATTTACATTTATACTACAGGCAAGTTAGCCTTAAAATATTACTGTTCCAAGGTTAAATATTGCAGTATGTTTTTGTTATTTTTTCAAAAGCCACCCACAAAGTATGATTCTCTGGATAAATTTAGACTGAATTAGGAATTATATGCTAAGTATAGTGCTAGGCATTAAATGAGAGGAAAAATTGTGTACTCATGATACTTTGTGGGACATAAGACAAATGCCTCTGCAGGGGTTCTAATATATAAGACATTAGACACCAGATGCTTAATGGAGAAATACTATATGAATTCAGAAAGGGAATAATTAAAGAATGTGGACAGGATTAATATGTGTGGTCTTTTGAAAAGGTAATATTTGACCGAATGGTAGGTGGAGTGGGAAAGGAAGTTGAGATGAACATTATCTGTCTAAGGGGACTGCTCACCCAAAATGAGCATGGCCTTTGGGAAGGAGAGTGAGGAGGACATTCTTTGAGGCAGTAGGGTTATGTAGTAGTAGGAGGGTAGAGAGGGTTCCTGAGCACAAGGAGAGAATTTAAATTTGAACAGGAATCTGTAAGCCAAATTAAAGGTTATTAATCTGAAGAGTGACTTGAAGAATGTTGTACATGTAAAGCATTAGCATAACCTGGGACCTTATTAGAAATGCAAAATTTAATACTCCACCTCAGACCTATAGAATCAGAATCTGCATTTTCCACAAGGTACCTAACTGATTTGTATGTATTGTGAAGTTTCATAAGCCCTGGTCTGAAGGGAAGTTAATCAGACAGAACTATATACAAATTGGATTCTAGAGGAGAGAGATTTCATTTAGATCCTGTATTAGTTATCCTGTTGAAATTGAGACCAAATAAGAGAGACCTATTAAAGGAATACAGTCAACAGGATTTAATGACCAGGCTTTAGAGAATGGAGGAAGGTGCTAAATTGAAGATTATGATCCAGTTTTGGCACCAGGCAATTGAAAACTGGGTGGGCCATTGGCAGGAAAAAAAAAAAGCGTGAGTGGCATAAAAAGCTGTGCTTATTCTTTACTTCTAAGCCACTAGAACTTTTTGTTAACAGAAAATCAGCATAATAATAACACTGAAGAAAATTTTGGAAAAGGAATGAAAAAAACCATATAATTCTAGAATCCTAAAATAAACAGCATTTTCATTTTTTTGCATGTTATCTTGATTTCTTATTAATATGAGAACTTGTTTCTGTGTTGTTGTGTTTAGTGTAGAGCCATTTTGTATGCCTTAAAAATTTATTATGTAAATATTTTTCATGCTTTTTCATAATTTAATTACTTTGAAAGGAGTTTTTTCCGTTATAAAGTATATACACTCTCACTTAAATTTTTAAAAATGCAAATTAAAATAACAGTGATTGCAGTATTTACATTTTAGATTGGTAAGGATTAAAATGTTTGGTTCTACTAGGTTTTAGTGAGAATGCAGGTTTGTTCAACTTTTTAACAGGCAATTTGGCAATGTTTGTAAAAACTAAAAATTGCATATACTATACTTGATCCAGCAATTTCATTTGTAGGAATTTTTTCTACAGATATACTGGCTCTAGGTCACTTAATCTACAGGTCAGTTTTGTATATGTGCTGCTGAAGCGAGCATTACAGGTCAATTTTGTCATAGTTACCAATTCCTTGTATCAGTGTTTTCAGGAAAATATTTTCCTAGTGAATATGGACAAAATTAGAATATTTCATGGGAGAATTTTTCATTTATACTCTGATTTCTTTCCAATCTTTTGAAAAGTTATTTTATGTTTTTTTTGTCAGCATATTCTGCTTTCTATAGTCTTTTTTTTTTTTTTAAGATTTTTTATTTATTTATTTGACAGAAAGAGATCACAAGTAGGCAGAGAGGCAGGCAGAGAGAGAGGGGGAAGCAGGCTCCCTGCTGAGCAGAGAGCATGATGCAGGGCTCCATCCCAGGACCCTGAGATCATGACCCGAGCTGAAGGCAGAGGCTTAACCCACTGAGTCACCCAGGCGCCCCTCTATACAGTCTTCGAAAAAGTTATTTTACTCATTTATTTTAGCATTTTGGTATTTTTAGGTTTCTTTTGTTAATTTTAAATTGCATATACCAGCCTTGCTTTTTTGTTTTTGACTAAAATTTATAGCTATTTATATTGGATGGAATAATTTAAACAGCTTTTGAAGATTCTTTAAAGATTTTATTTATTTATTTGACAGAGACACAGCAAGAGAGGGAACACAAGTAGGGGGAGTGGGAGAGGGAGAAGCAGGCCTCCTGCTGAGCAAAGAGCCCAATGCGGGACTCGATTCCAGGACTCTGGGATCATGACCTGAGCCAAAGGCAGAGGCTTTAACCCACTGAGCCACCCAGGCGCCCAGCTTTTGAAGATTTTTGATGAGATTTGGTTGACAGTTTTCCTTTTGTCCTCATAACGTTATTTTAAGGAATGTTTAACTTGTAAGCTAAGGGTCATAGCTTAGTTGATTTTTATGAATGTATTTTATTTCCCAAAAGACATTTCACAGTCAGTAATCTTTATTTCACTATAAATCTAACATGTGTTTACTATAAATATGTACTGAAAAATATCTGGAGCAACCATACCAGTAAGGAATGCTAATATTTTGGTTAATTGCTACAAAATTTAAGAATGATATTAAGGCATTGGGAATAATGAAATTAACTATAGACTGGAATAATGAAATATTTCATTCAAGCAAGAATGTGAGCAAATGGAAAAAAGTGACCTAAATCTCATCACAAAAGATAAATTAAAAATTTTAATGACTAGAAACACAAAATGAACAAATCTGTGTATTAACATATTAATAGATATAAAATATTTGTAGAAATAGTATTTACAAGGGTTCCTGGGTGGCACAGTTGGTTAAGCATCCAACTCTTGGTTTCCACTCAAGTTATCTCAGGGTCATGAGATTGAGCCTGCACCGGCTCCATGCTCAGCACAGAGTCTGCTTGAGATTCTCTCATCTTCTCCCTCAGTCACTCTCCCTGCTCTCTCTCTTTCTAAAATAAATAAATTGGGGTATCTGGGTGGCTCAGTGGGTTAAAGCCTCTGCCTTCGGCGCAGGTGATGATCTCAGGGTCCTGGGATTGAGCCCCGCATCGGGCTCTCTGCTCAGCAGGGAGCCTGCTTCCCCCTCTCTCTCTGCCTGCCTCTCTGCCTGCTTGTGATCTCTCTCTCTGTCAAATAAATAAATAAAATCTTTAAAATAAAATAAAATAAGATAAAATAAAATAAATCTTTAAAAAAGAAATATTTATAAATATAACATCTACATTTATTTCCATATTAACAAATATGGAAATATATAGATAAACATCAATACATATGAAGTTATTAAATATATATGTATACACTATATTATAAATACATATAATGATGTGTTAATGTATCAGTGTGATATATATTAGTAATATAAAATGTAATAGGGTTTGTATGTCTCATTCGTTCAGATCCTTAGGATGAATTTGTAAATTTGGTAATTTCAGTAAGTTTTTTGTTTAGCATTCTGAAGTTTGGAGAATTGCTTTGTTTCTGATACACTAATGCACAGGAACATATGTTTAAGGGTGTGCATTGCATTATTGTAATGCCAAAAGACTGGGAACTATTGAAATTAATGTTAGTAGGATTTGTTAGATTATGTGTGCATTTCTTTGATGGAATATATTGTAGCCGTGAAAAAGAGTGGAGTATGTATTAAGATAGAAGCATTCTTAGTGAATGTTAAATGATAAAGGGAAGGCTCAAAATAGTGTACCTTGATAGTTGAGAACAGTGTACCTTTTCATTTTCAGTTAAAAATATATTTAGGTGGGGGGGAAATGGGGTAACTGGGTGAGGGCATTAAGAAGGGCATATGATGTAATGAGCACTGGCTGTTATATGCAACTGATGAATAACTGAACTCAACCTCTGAAACTAATGGTACACTGTATGTTAATTAATTGAATTAAATAAAATTTATAAAAGAAAAAAGATATTTATAAGTATATATTTATATATATCTGAAGAATACACAGGAATTATTTATAGTGGTTGCCATTGGGGTTCTAAAAGATGGAAACAAAAGTTAATATAGGTACACTTGTTGTAATTTGGTTTTTATCATTTTTACCAACTAGTTAAAGTAAAATATTTATGGTCTATATTCATTGCAGAGCCCTTGAAAATGACATGCAGAAGAAAAGTCTCCCAAAGCTAAACTATTGTTTGCAAGTTTGTTTTTCTGTGTTTCCTTTCAATCTTTTTATTTTATGTTTTACTTTTTTGTGTTCATTTTACTTACCATAATATTAGTGTTTTACTGTTGTCATATATTCTTTACCATACTTTCTGAAATAAGATGGGGCATAAAATAAATTCACAATTATCATTTTTATCACTTATTTTTTTTCTTAAAGATTTTATTTATTTATTTGTCAGAGACCGAGAGAGCAAGTACAAGCAAGGGCAACAACAGGCAGAGGGAGAAGCAGGCTCCCTGCTGAGCAGTGAGCCCAGTGTGGGACTTGATTCCAGGATTCTGGGACCATGACCTAAGCCAAAGGCAGACGCTTAACCAGCTGAGCCACCCAGGCATCCCTATCAGTCACTTATTTTACCATTAGTATTCTGATGTGAAGGTAATAGGTTGTATATTACTCCATTGACTGTGTGGTTGATGACTGATCTTGTGGTTTGGGTGGATGGCCTCCTCCTTCCTCATGGCTGCATATATGGGAATTTAATCAGATTATCTGCTGTGAAGATTGTGTTGGATCAATTTAAATTTATTGGTCAGATTTCTACATAGTGATATTACACTTTTCAGACTTTTTTTTAAAGATTTTATTTATTTGACAGAGAGACAGCGAGAGAGGGAACACAAGCAGGGGAAGTGGGAGAGGGAGAAGCAGGCTTCCCGCTGAGCAGGGACCCTGAAGCAGGGTTGGAACCCAGGACCCTGGGATCATGACCTGAGCCGAAGGCAGATGCTTAACGACTGAGCCACCCAGGCACCCCTCAGACTTTTTTTTTTAACTGAAATTATTTTTACTGGGGTCAGTCCTTTGCCTTTTACATTTTACAACAGGCACTTAATTTATTGATTAGATTTTTGTCCTTACATAATTTTGCAGATTATAGTTGGTATTTGCTAGTTTCCTTTCGATCTTGCTTCTACCAAATTGGGTTTTCTTACATATTGTACACTGAAATTTTGTCAAGAAGAGTTAACTCATCGGGTTTTAGGCAGAAGCATATTTAACATGTACAGTTTTAGTTTGCTTAATTTTGTTGATTAACTCTGCCATTAGTATTTTTTACCAATTGGGTAAAAGACTGATGCTTTATTTCTTAGCTAATCCTTCAGAAAATCATAAGCAGTTTCTCTTTGATATTGTAGGACTCCTAACTCTATTGTCATATTCAGTGAATCATCCAGTTCTTTTAATTCTTTTGTATTTCAGTTGTCCTTTACATTAAAGGTACCAGTCATGATGTTGGTCTCTTATTTTGGAGGCTTCCTCTTCCAGTGATGAGATTTTAAAATATAGAATTCTGTTTTTATGTGACTTATCCATATCTTTGATAAAGTTTTCTCGTGTAGTTGCCATTGGTGGTTCTGTTACATAGGCAACACCTGTGGAATACAGCAAAGGCAGTTTGGTGCTAGAAATACAGATCTTTATAATGGACTTAAACCAGACTGTGTAGCTCCTTTTAAATTGACCGCAAGATGTATTAACTTCACTCTCAAGTGTTAGGCAAGGTTGAAACAGCTTACATTTCTTTTAGTTATATTATTCACTGGAATATTGCTGGAGCAGAGGATAGTGTCATCATTATAGATTTTGCATTGTAATGGTTTTCATAAGGATTGAACCAATTCTAATCCTATCAGCGGTATAGAAGCAGCTCAGTTTCAACATATTTAGAATCGGTATCACTTTTTAAAACGTTTACTTAACTAGGAGTAAAATGGTCTTGTGGAGTTGCTTTTATTTACATTTTCATTTGCTTTGTGTAGAAATTTAACAGGAACAACAAATCAGAAGCAGGTTGAAAAAAATGTTAACTCTTAACCAGAACATTTGGTTATGTAGCCTTCTAGCGTTATGTTAATATTTTGAATCAAAACCAGTTTAAAAATTAAGATTGGTTATTAGCATAATGAAATAGAGTGTCCCTGGAAGGAAAATCATAAAGAGTACTATTGTACTTTTGAAACAGAAGAGTTCTTCTTTTGTCCGACGTCCCTCTAGTTTCTGAATAGAATAATACACTACTTTTATCCTGCAGTTTGACAGTTAATACTGTGCTGAATTTGTCTCTCTGTGTCTACTGAGTCCATTAAAAAAAACTTACTTTTTAATTCTTTGCCAAGGTAGTAATGCCATAATATATTTTTCAGGGATGTGAATAAAAAACTACTTTTGTCGTGTTTTAATAGCTTTTCTTGTTTATTCTTTTTACTTAGCCAAAAAAAATTAGTGTAGCCCCACTTTTTCCATATTATTTTTGAATATAGTTTTTAAACTGTAAGTAATTTAAGAGAAGTTTAGAAATAGTATTTTAAAATCTTTAAAATTAAGCATATCATAGCTCATTTGTCAGAAAACAAGGACCACTTAAATAGGTTGAGTGAATTTTTTTTTTAAAGATTTTGTTTATTTATTTGACAGAGAGAGATCACAAGTGGGCAGAGAGGCAGGCGGAGAGGGGGAAGCAGGTTCCCCACTGAGCAGAGAGCCTGATGCGGGGCCGATCCCAGGACCCTGAGATTATGACCCAAGCCGAAGGCGGAGGGTTTAACCCACTGAGCCACCCAGGCGCCCCTTGAGTGAATATTTTTATTTACTTTTCTATTTATGACACTTTTTAGAACTCTTATTTTGTTTAGAATTTTTTATAATTTGTGATGTGTATAATTAAGGTTTTTTTTTCCTTTAATTTCTTTTGAAACCAGTCATTTTAGGTCTAGTTTGAGAACGTTGCTTAAGTGATGTGATATGCTTTCTGACATTACCTACTTGTAGTGAGGAACAATTAATATAATACATAGCAATATCTCGTTTGGCTAGTAAGTGTGCTTACTAGGTTAGGTTAGGTTAGGTTAGGAACACTGCCTTCAGGGCACTAGCATAAGTCTAGTTGAGTGACAAGATTATCACATGTAACGTAAGATAGATGTGAGTAATGCAAGTCATTGTGTACTTAGGAGCTGAGTATATGGAGTTCACAGAAGGAAAAGAGCAATCAATAATTTACTTTCAAGACTGTTTTCTACTTCTATCTCTTGATGATTTGTTTCCCCAAAACAATCTTATCAGATTCCTTTAAAATTAGTCTTTTCATTTAATTTTTAAAATTTTATTTATTTATTTGAGAGAGAGCAAGAGAGACAGAGCATGAGAGAGCATGAGCAGGGAGGAGAGGGGGAGTGGGAGGGGGAAGAAGCAGACTCCTCGCTGAGCAGGGAGCCAGATGCAGGACTTGATTGCAGGACCCTCAGATTATGACCTTAGCCAAAGACAGATGCTTAACTGACTGAGCCACCCAGATGCCCAAAATTAGTCTTTAATTTGTTTTTTAATAGGTACTTAATTTACAATTTTAGTACCATTTGGAAGGTGGTGCTCGTAGGCTTGTGTAACAATTCTCATAATAATTAATAATTGCAAAGTGTTCTGTAGTTTAAGTCATTGTGGGTGGTTTTTGTTTTTTTTTTTAAAGGAATCTCATGTTTTATAAGATACCAATTTTTTTCAGTAGTTTGAGTGGTATCTTACTGGATTTGCATGCATAGTGACTTTTAACAACGAGGATCCCCTCTCTCTATTCTCAGTTGAGTCACTGAAGGTTTGTTGGTCATTTAGGATAATTATCTTGAATATTTCAGATTTGATACTTCTGGGACATGTACTGGGAGACTTCACTCCACTTTCCTCTCCTCATCTTCCTAATATGTGCTTTGCTTCCTTCCAAGTCTTTCCTACCAGTGGAATAGTAGAACCAAAATGTAATAGAGTAGGTTTACCTGTAAGAACTCTACAGGCACAGAGAGCAGATAAGTAGAGATTTTGTTGACGGTTTTTTTTTTTTAAAGATACTTAAACAATGTGAGGTATCAGTTACATATAGTGAAATATGCGAGTGATGTATAAGTGAGTCAATAAGCAATAAGTAATAAATATATAGTAAGTGATAAAATATATGAGTAGTAAGAGATGATATATTGAGTGTTCAGTTAAGCTGTGATAAATGCTTGCAGCTGTGTAACTCACACCTCCGTTGAGATCTATAACATTCCAGTCACCCCAGAAAATTCCCTCCTACCCCTTTCTACTCAATAGCTGTTCTCCTCTGCTTGTTATCAGAGCTTAGTTTTGGCTGTTAATGGAATTTTATATAAGTAGGATAATTTTCTGACTGGCTTCTTGTACTTAGCATAATGCTTCTGAGATTTGTCCATGTTATATATATATGTCAGCAGTTATTTTTTATTGTGAATACTATTTACTATTCCACTGAATGACTGTACTTCAGTTTGTTTATCTATTCACATATTGGTGGACATTTGGTTTGTTCTCATCTTGGCTATTAAGAATAGAGCTGCTTATGACTCTTCATTTATTCATTCATATATTTTTGAGAGAGAGAGAGTGCATGCATGCGAGCAGGGAGGAGTTTGGGGGAGGGACAGAGGGAGAGAGAGAATCTTAAGCGGGTGCAACACCCAACGTGGAACCTAACATGGGGCTCGAACTCATGTTCCTGAGATCATGACCTAAGTCAAAATAGAGTCAGATGCTTAACCAACTGAGTCATCCAGGTGCCCCTGACCATACATTTATAAGCCCTTTCGTGGACATATGTTTTCATTTCTCTTGGGTATCTAGAAGTGGAATTACTAGGTTTTAATGTAAGTACATATTTCAGCTATTTTTCCAGAAGGGAGTAGGGGGTAGGGGTGGCAAACACACACAAAAAAACAATTTTCCCAAGGCGAGTGTTTTGAAGCATAGTATAGAGGGGAATGGAAGTGAGAGGACTCTAAGACTATATCGTGAATAACGTTATAGTTCGTGTACTTTTATCTTAAGTACAGTATAAAACCATGGAAGAGTTTAAGAGAGTAACACCACCAAATGTGTAATTTTATTCTGACTTCTTTTTGAGGAGTAGATTAAAGGTGAGACTAAAGAAGGAAGATCCAGTGAAGACAGTCTCTTGTCCCAAAGGACATAAAACTTGACCCAAACTGGCTTAGACAAAAGGAGAACTTTTTGGGTCACATAAATCAGAAAGTCCAGGCATCTCATTCAGTCTTAAAGCTTTATTAAATATCTGAGTTAAAAATTTATATTTCATCAGCCCTCACAAAGTTTTAACTCTAGATACGTTTATTCAGGTGATCCCCATGCTTGGAAAAGTGCCTTGTACATAGTAGATACTTAATATTTGAAAGAATGAATGAGGGGCCCCTGGGTGGCTCAGTGGGTTAAAGCCTCTGCCTTCGGCTCAGGTCGTGATCTCAGGGTCCTGGGATCGAGCCCCACATCGGGCTCGCTGCTCAGTGGGAAGCCTGCTTCCCCCTCTCTCTCTGCCTGCCTCTCTGCCTACTTGTGATCTCTCTTTCTCTCTCTCTCTGTCAAATATATAAATAAAATCTTAAAAAAAAAAATGAATGAATGTTCTTGGTCATCTGTGGGAGTTATATTGAGGGTCATTCTTGAAACTTATTGCTTTTCCTTACTTGAACGTTTAGACTATCCCCTATTAGAAAATTTCTCAAACTTGACCACTTTTCTCAATCTCTAGTCATAATGCTTTTTTTCCTCCTACTTCTCCTGGATGATCTTTTGTGGTCTTTACATGCATTCTTTTTCTCCACTGCAATCTTTCCGAGGTTGGAATTATTCAGGCCTTGGCCCTGTGTCTGTTTCTTTCTCTGTGCCCTTCCCTGGTTAGAAGGGAGAATTTTTTTTTTTTTTTTAAGATGTATTTATTTGAGAGAGAGAGAGAGCATGAGTGGGAGGGGCAGAAGGAGAGGGAGAGAGAATCTGAAGCAGACTCTGTGCTGAGCACGTAGCCCGATGCTGGGCTTATGATCCCAGGACTCTTGAGATCATGACCTAAACCGAAACCAAGAGTTTGAAGCTTAGCCAACGGTGCCACCCAGGCACCCCTAGAAGGGAAATTTTTTAAAAAAGGAGGATTAAAAGTATGATACTAGGAGTAAGGCATGGAGTTTACATGATTTTGATATACATACTATTTGTTATAAGGAGAAAGTAGAAAATATACCAATGATTACTATAAACTGAAGTTTGGGGAAGGAATACATATATAAAATTTGAGGGAAAATTTCCAGTAGAGTTCTTTCTGGTTTGCTTGAGAATAGAGAAAATATATTATTTCTTTGGTTTTGGAGTCTACAAATTGAGTGCTCAGAATCTTAATGTACACATTAGGTAATCTGTAACAATCTTACTTTCTAAGCTAGCAAATGGCTTTAAAATCTGTGAAGGAAATTTTATTTTATTTATGTATGTATGTATGTATGTATGTATTTATTTATTTTGTAAGAAGGCTCCCCTGCTGAGCAGAGAGCCCGATGTGGGGCTCGATCCCAGGACCCTGAGATCACAACCTGAGCCGAAGGCAGAGGCTTTAACCCACTGAGCCACCCAGGTGCCCCAGTGAAGGAAATTTTAAAAGAAAGGGTGAAGTATAATTGAGTTAAAGCACCAGCATTTATATTTTCTTCCTGCTCTTGACTTTATCTTTACTGTTCCACCTTTTATTTTTCTCAGACATTCCGATTTTCTGGAAATTTTATATCTTTACATCACAGACTGTTGATTAAAAATGGTTGACTCAGTGATGATGGGGGAATGTTAGGGGCACCATGGAGTAGTCAGAGTTGCATAGTATTTGGACAGCTATGTTTAGAACTTGACTGATTTATTTTTAAATCTGGAACAACCTGAAATTTGCCTGTGTAAGTACAGTAAAGGTCATTGAGTATATAGTAAATTTATTAATCACCAATTTTTCTCCCTCAAGCAACATCACCATCATCATCACCTAGTACTATTATTGACACATAGTAGCTACCTAAGAGGATTTGCTGTATTGATGGGATAAACTTTAGTTCTCTGGAAAATTCACATGGTGAGAGATCTAAACATTACTAAAAATTACTAAATCCAGTTGTTGATATAGATATGTGTTAAGGGAAGAATTTGACATAAATATCTAGTCTGTTGGGTCCTTTTCTTAAAATTTGAATTTATTTCTTGTCATTTCTCTTTTTCTAAATATTTCAGTTTGCGTATAACCCTGCCCCAATGTTCTTTGTGTTGTAGTAGTAATATGACTTACTTTTGAGTATACTTTTCTTTAATATTTTGTTTTTATTTTTTTTTCATTTTTTTAATATTTTGTTTTTAAAATTTTTTAAATTTACCGTTAATTACACAAGTGATACATTTTTAGAAAAAATTCCAACTGTATAGATAAAGTAAAAGTCCCTATTAATAAAACCCCACTCTCCATTTATTTATTATAATTCTGGTTAGTTAACATACAGTGTTATATTAGTTTCAGGTGTACAATATAATGATACAACACTTCCATATATCACCCTGTGCTCATCACAAGTGCACTTCTTAATCCCTATCACCTTTTTAACCCATCCTCCCACTCCCTCCCCTCTGGTAACCTCAGTTCTCCATAATTAAGGATCTGTTTCTTGATTTGTCTTTCCTCTTAATTTTTTCCCTTTGCTCATTTGTTTTATTTCTTAAATTCCAGATATGAATGAAGTAATACGGCATTTGTCTTTCTCTAACTTATTTCACTTAACATTATATTCTCTAGCTCCATCCATGTCGTTGCAAATGGAAAGATTTCATTCTTTTTTATGGCCGAATAATATTCCACTATACCCACAGACACCACAGCTTCTTTATCCATTCATCAGTCGACAGACACTTGGCTGCTTCCGTATCTTGGCTGTTGTAAATAATGCTACTATAAACATCCCTTTGAATTAGTGTTTTGAATTCTTTAGTACAATTTCTGGATCATAGGGTAGTTCTGTTTTTAACTTCTTGAGTAATTTCCATACTGTTTTCCACAGTGGCCGTACCAGTTTGCATTCTCCCAATAGTGCAAGAGGGTTCCTTTTTCTCCACCTCCTTGCCAACACCTGTTGTTTCTTGTGGTTTTGATTTTAGCCATTCTGATAGGTGTGAGGTGATACCTCATTGCGATTTTGATTTGTGTTTCCCTGATGGTGAGTGATGTTGCCCATCTTCTCATGTCTGTTGGCCATCTGTATATCTATGGAGAAATGCCTTTTCATGTCTTCTGCCCATATTTTAATTGGATTATTCGTTTTTTGGGGTGTTGAATTTTATTTTATTTTATTTATTTTTTAAGATTTTATTTATTTATTTGACAGAGAGAGAGACAGTGAGAGAGGGAATATAAGCAGGGGGAGTGGGGGAGGGAGAAGCAGGCCTCCTGCCGAGCAGGGAGCCCGCCATGGCGAAGGCAGACCCCAACGACTGAGCCACCCAGGTGCCCCTGGGTGTTGAATTTTAAAAGTTTTTTATGTATTTTGGATAGTAACCCTTTATCAGATATGTCACTTGCAAATATCTTCTACCATTCTGTAGGTTGCCTTTTTGTTTTGTTGATGGTTTCCTTTGCTGTGCAGAAGCTTTTTATTTTGATGTAGTCCCAACAGTTTGTTTTTGCTTTTGTTTCCTTTGCCTCAGGAGACATATCTAGAAGAAAGTTGCTATGGCGATGTCAGCTTATTGCCTGTGTTCTCTTCCAGGATTTTTATGGGTTCAGGTCTCATAGGTCTTTAGTCCATTTTGAATTTGTTTTTGTGTTTGGTGTAAAAAAGTGGTCTAGTTTCACTCTCTGCATTTTCCTGTCCAGTTTTCCCAATACCATTTGTTGAAAAGACAGACGTTTTCCATGGGGTATTTTTTCCTGGTTTGTCAAAGATTAATTGACCGTATAATTGTGGGTTTATTTTGGACTTTCTGATCTGCTCCATTGATATATGCATCCCATTTTTGTGCCAGTACCATACTGTTTGGATTACTATAGCTTTATAATAAAACTTGGAGTGAGAATTGCGGTGCCTCCAGCTTTGTTTTTCTTTTTAAGATTGCTTTGGCCGTTCAGAGTCTTTGGTGGTTCCATATAAATTTTAGGATTGTTCTAGCTCTGTGACAAATGCTGGTGGTGTTTTGATAGGGATTGCATTGAATGTGTAGATTTCTTTGGGTAGTATAGACATGCTAACAATATTTATTCTTCTAATCCATGAGCATGGAATGTCTTTCCATTTCTTTGTGTTATCTTCAGTTTCTTTTATGAGTGTTTTATAGTTTTCACAGTACAGGGCTTTCACCTCTTTGGTTAAGTTTATTCCTAGATATCTTATTATTTTTGGTGCAGTTGTAAATGGGATTGTTTTCTTAATTTCTCTTCTGCTTCATTATTGGTGTATAGAAATGCAACAGATTTCTGTACATTGATTTTATATCCTTCAACTTTACCAAATTTGTTTATTAGTTCTAGTAGGGTTTTTTTGTTTTGTTTTGTTTTGTTTTTTTACAATTTTATGTATTGAGGGGTTGGGGAGAGAGCAGGAATGGCAGGGAGGAGGCAGAGGGAGAGAGCAGCAGATTAACAGGGAGCCTGACGCGGGGCTCGATCCCAGAACCCTGTGATCATGATCTAAGCTGAAGGCAGACACTTAACTGACTGAGCCCCCAAGGTGCCCAATTCTAGCAGTTTTTTGATGGAATCTTTTAGGGTCTTCTATACACTTGATCTTAGCCAAAAGGCCGAGAAGCGATAGGGTCTTCTATATAGAGTATCATGTCATCTGCAAATAGTAAAAGTTTTACTTCTTCCCTACCAATTTGGATATATTTCTTTTTGTTGTCTCATTGTTATGGATAGAACTTCCGGTACTATGTTGGATAGAGGTGCTGAAAGTGGACATACTTGTGTTGTTCCCGATCTTAGAGGAAAAACTCAGTTTTTCACTATTAAGGGTGATGTTAGCTGTGGATTTTTCATATATGAACTTTATTATGTTGACGTGTGTTCCCTTTAAACCTACTTTGTTGAGGTTTTTATCATGAATGGATGTTGTACTTTGTCATGCTTTTTCTTCATCTGTTGAAATGATAATATGGTTCTTATCCTTTCTCTTATTGACGTGATATATCACATTGATTGATTTGGGAATATTGAACCATACTTGCAACCTAGGAATAAATCCCACTTGATCATGGTGAGTGCTTTTTTTTTTTTTTTAAGATTTTATTTATTTATTTGACAGAGAGAGAGGGAGAGCCAGAGAGCACAAGTGAGGTGGGCAGGGAGAAACAGCAGAGGGAGCTGGAGAAGCAGGCTCCCCACTAAGTAGCGACTAAGCAGGGAGCTGGATATGAGGCTTAATCCCAGGACCCTGGGATTATGCCCTGAGTCGAAGGCAGACGCTTAATGGACTGAGCCACCCAGGTGCCCTGGTGAATGCTTTTTTAATGCATTGTTGAATTTGGTTTGCTAGTATTTTTTGAGAATTTTTGCACTTTGTTTATCAGGACATTAGCCTATAGTTCTCTTTTTTAGTGGTGACTTTATTTGGTTTTATTATCAGGGTAATGCTGGCTTCATAGAATGAATTTGTAAATTTTCCTTTCTTTTCTATTTTTCTGTCCACTGCCCATTTAGATCACTTAGATAACTAGCTCCTTTGGTCACTTTGGCATACATACGTCTGTGATTTTATACATATACACAAAAATATACTCTTAAAAAATAATGTTTAAAATTAGAGGTTTTTGTCAAGTAAGTTTTAGGAAGCGTTCTGTATTTTCTTATCTGGCTCTATTACTTATAGGATTCAGCACTCTTGGTACACCTAATGAAGTCCTGTCCTTTTATTTAAAATTACATTAATTTGTTAAAACCAGAGAGTATCAGCTTAGAAAATAAATCAGATTTATGAAAAATCTACTTAATAGTCGAGCTGTCTTCCAAATCATCTTCTGTGATTTAGTGCATCAATAGAAATTTGATGTATAGGATACACTGTGTATACAAAGATATACTCTCTAATTTAGACTCTTTCAGTCCAAATTAGTAAAACTTCAATTTATGTTTGTTATACCTTGGGAAAAGCTTTTTTATGTATTAACTTCTATTTAGATTTTTCTAGCCATCACTTTATAACACTAAAATTAAGAGCCATTTATTAACATTAAACATTAAAACATTAGACTTTATTAAATAAAACTTAGAGTTTCTTAAGAATGGTGACCATTTAAAATTTTAAAATAACAGAATGTTGATTATCATTAAATGTTTCCTAAGTAGCATTTTATTCCTATTGTTGGTTATCATATTATTTGATACTTTTTTTAAAGATACTGTTTTTAAGTACTCTCTACACCCAATGTGGGGTTCCAACTCATAACCCCAAGAGCAACAGTCACACGCTCCACTGACTGAGCCAGCCAGGTGTTCCTATTATTTGATCCTTTTAAAATATTTTGTGCTTAACCGCAGAAATTTAATGTAATCATTTTGCATTTTTAGAATTTTAGAATCAGGAGAGACCTTAGATATTTATCTAATATAGATAGACAAAGAAGCCTCAGGTCCATAGAAAATCAATTTTATTTTACAGACAAAGAAGCCACAGGTCCGTTGAAAGTCAATAACTTGACTACCTTCTCAAAACTAGTTATTAAAAGAATTAGAAGTATAACCTAGATATCCTGCTCTGCATACCTAATTTTTTGACCCTTTCTAATCTTGAGTCTAATTGAAATAGAGAATGTGTTCAATATTTGCATGTTTAGAGGTCTTCATTAGTAAGAAATCTTCCAGAACCTATAAAGACAAAAGCATTTGTGGAAAGAGTCCATGTTTTCTTGTGAGAGAGTCTTAGGTCTTCGTCTTAGGGACATGTGGTTGATAATTACCCAGTCTTTCATTATTCCATCTCTTCTTCTTGCCCTCCTCCTTTCTCTTTGAGTGCAGATAGTAAGACTGTAAAGTAGACATATAATACTGGACAAAAATATGGAGATTGGATCTAGGGACATGGGGTAAAACTGGAGTAGGTTAATAATTTTTTGTAACTTCTGTTGTTTCAACCCAGTCACTAGAAACCAAAGGAACCAAAACCAGTAGATTTTTATTTATTTTTTTATTTTTGAGAGAGAGAGTAGAGGGGAGGGAAAGGGCAGAGGGAGGAAGAGGATTAAAGGAATATTAAGCAGGCTCCATTCCTAGTGTGGAGCCCAATGTGGGGCTCGATCTCATGACCCTGAGATCATTACCTGAGCCAAAATCAAGAGTTGGACGCTTAACCAACTGAGCCATGCAGGTTCCCTGTGATACATTTTTTAATACTATCTTTGTTGCATTTCTTCCACCCGTTATTTCTAAAGATTTTCTAGATAAAGCAAGGACAGGGTGTGGAATAAGATGGGAACATTTAGGTGATAATATTTATTCCTGTAGCTATGAATCACGATGTTAGCCACAGTTGTATGTACAGTGTTTGTTAGCAGTAGCCTTTCAGAGATTACCTTCTGAATATTTGATAAAAGTAGTTGAAGAGTTACAAACATTAGCAAAACCATTTACTCTGATAAACATTTTAAAATCATTCATGTCCTTTTGTATACTAGCCTTTATAATTTTAAAAATTAAAATTTTTTATCTAGTCAGGATAGGGATTGGGTAGTCTTATGGGAGTTAAAAGAAGAATTCATATGAAAAAGAAATTTCTTCCTTAAAACTCACTAAGACTCAAACTTACTTCAGTAGACTATCCAATAAAATATGGTGACTGGCACACACCACCCAGAATTTTAGGGTAACTTCCTGTCTTTGCGGGTCTTTAGAGAACATAATCTTTGTCAGGGGTCAACAGATTGTAGCCTGCAAACCAAATGCTGTCCACGGACTATTTTTGTAAGGTCTATGATGTAAGAGTGGCTTTTACATTTTTTAAAGGTTGTAAAAATTAAAAAAAGAATATGTAGCATAGATAGTTTGTGGCCTTCAGAGCCTAAAATATTCCCTGTCTGGCCATTGAAGAAAAAATTTGGCCATTTCTGATCAGAATCAGATCAAATGGCAGAGGTTCTAAATGGCCACAGAGAACCATGTCAGCACATTCAGAGTTAATAGTACAAGTAATACAAATGAAGAAAATCAACACAGATGGAATGTTTGTTACAATATTGTTTACATTAAGAAGAAAATTTAAAAGTGTTTTATAACAGGGGACTAATTAAATAAATTACAGGACATCTGTGAAGTAGAATATTATGCACTGGGAATCATCATCCATGATTTATGCAAAGGAAAACTGTTAATTGCATTAAGCAGGGGACCAGATTCCAGAACAGCGTGCAGCATGGTCCTTTTTTCTTTTTGAAGATTTTATTTTTAAGTAGTCTCTGTACCCAGTATGGAGCTCAAACCCACAACCCCAAGATCAAGAGTTGTATGCTCCACTGACTGAGACAGCCAGTTGCCCCTGATCCTTTTTGTTTTAAACAAACGTG
Organism: Potos flavus; assembly: GCA_028534135.1. Lineage (NCBI taxonomy): Eukaryota > Metazoa > Chordata > Mammalia > Carnivora > Procyonidae > Potos > Potos flavus. Next base: position 78,621,737 of record CM052887.1, on the reverse strand, counting down.
TAATAGATGTCTGTGTAGGTGCAGAAAACTTTATACACTAGAAAGGGGATTGTATGTGACTTAAACATTTTTTTCTAATTGTTGCTTTTTTTGTAATTGCTGATTATTTTATGGTGAAGTTAAATAATTGACCTTTTGCTATGGAAAAATTAAACTTGAACAGAGTTTGAAGTCACAAACAGATAATATATTAATGTATAAAATAGTATTAGAAGTATGGATACCCTATTGAAATTTAGAAGTCTTTGGACAAATTAAAGAAAATAGAACTGTTAAAATCCTCTTCCAGTTATAGTTTTTTTGTTTATTTTTGTTTTTTAAGTAGGCTCCATACCCAGCGTGGAGCCCAATGTGGGACTTGAATTCATGACCCTGAGATCAAGACTTGAGCTGAGATCAAGAGTTGGATGCTTAACCAACTGAGCCACCCAGGTGCTCCAGACCATGAAGTTTAAATTAAAGTGTCATTTCTTCCTTCCCTTTCTTTTCCCCTTCATCTTCCTTCCTTTTTTTAAACTTTCCACAGTATGTTATTGAAGTATAATTGATATAAAGTAGAATATTGACCTTTTACGTATGTATATATACTTGTCTCCAACACCCAGATCAAGATATGGAATATTTTTATCACTCCAGATAGTTTGCTTGTGTCCCTTTCCAGTTAGTACCACCTCCTGTCCTAGGAGGTAACCAGTCTGTAATTTTGGTTAGCTTGGCTTATTTAAAACTCTATATAATGGGCTTATATATACTTTTTTGTGTTTGACTCCTTGCTCTTAACATAATAATCTTTTTCAGATTTATCAAAATCGTTATTTGTATCAGTTTCTTTTCCATTGTGAAGTAGTATTCCATTGTGTGAACATAGCAAAATTTATCCACTCTGCTGTTGATGGACATTTGAATAATTTATTTTTTTGCTGGGGGAGGAAAGAGACTATTACGAATAATGCTGCTGTTGACCTTTTTTGTGCAAATCTTTTTGTAGGCATATGCACTCATTTCGCTTGGGTAAATATCTAGGAGAGGAATTTCTGGGTTATAGGGTGTGTGAATAACTTTATTAGAAACTGCTAGTTTCCAAAAGTAGTTGTCCCATTTACACTCTAATCAAAATATGGCAGTTCTAGTTGCTTCCTTCCCTCACTGACACTTGGAATTGTTAGGTTTATTGACTGTAGCTATTCTGATGATTGTGTAGTGATGTTTCCGTGTAGTTTTAATATGCTTTTCCCTGATGACCAGTAGTGTTAGACACATTAAGTGCTTATTGGCTATTTGTGTAAATTGTATTGTCTTTTATTATTGATTTGTAGGAGTTTTTTAATGTATTTTGGATATGAATTTTTTGTCAGATATATATTTTGTGAATGTTTTCTTGCAAAATGTAGCTTTTCATTTCATTAATGGTGTCGTTTGATGTGCAGAAGGCTTTAATCTTGATGAAGTCCACTTTATCAATTTTTAATTTTGTACTTGTTTTCTTTTATATGGTGAGAAACCTTTTCCATTGGCCAAAGTCATGAAGATATTCTCCTAAGTATTCTGAAAGCTTTATGTATTTTCTCATTTATTTTTTAAATTGAGTTATTTGTCCCTTTATTTTTTCCAGGGTTCTTCATGTATTTGAGGTATTAGTCTTTGTCAGCAGTATATAACTTGGCACTCAAATTTAACTCTGTGATTGATCTGAATTAATTATGTACATTAGGTAGAGATTCACTTTTTTTCGGTATAGGTACCTCTCTTTCTTCATTGAATTTTATTGATGTCTGTCCAAAAATTAAGTACCACAAATGCCAGCACTGTTTTAATTACTATAATTTTATAGTAAGCTTTGAAATTTGATTGTGTAAGTTCTCCAGGTTTGTTTTTCAAGAATGCTTGAATATTCTAAGTCCTTTACATTTCCATATAAATTTTAGAATCACCTTGCTTATTTCAATTAAAAAGCCCATTTGGATTTGGATTTGGATTGCATTGAATGTATATGTTAATTCGAGGGCAACTGATACCTTAAAAATACCAAGTTTTTCAATTCATAAACATTGTGTATCTCTCCATTTATCTCTGATTTCTCTCTGCAAAATTTTGTGATTTAATGTAGATATACCTCACATTCTCTTATTAAATTTATTTCTAGGTATTTGGTTTTTTTTTTTTTAGCATTTTATTTTATTTTTTTAAATTTATTTGGCAGAAAGAGATCACAAGTAGACAGAGAGGCAGGCAGAGAGAGAGGGGGAAGCAGGCTCCCCGCTGAGCAGAGAGCCCGATGTGGGGCTCGATCCCAGGACCCTGAGATCATGACCTGAGCCGAAGGCAGAGGCTTTAACCCAATGAGCCACCCAGGTGCACCTATTTCTAGGTATTTGCTATTTTATTTGATGCTATTACAAATGGTATTGTGGCTTTACTTTCTGTCTCCATTGTATATTACTAATACTTAGAAATACAGTGGTTTTTTGTATGTTGCTTTTCTATGCACTGCTCTTGCTAAATTCATCTAGTTCTAGTAGCTTTTTCCCCCCTTTGGAATTTCTATGTTCGAAGTCATGTCATATGCAAGTAAGGACTGGTTTTAGTTCTTTTCCGATCTTTATATCTTTATTTTTCTTGTATTATGCTGCACTGACTAGGACGTCTGGTAAAATGTTGAATAGGTAAGTTGAGAGCAGACAGTCTTGTTCTTGATTTCAGGGGAGGTGTTTAGTAGTTCACCATTAGGTATGATATTAGCTGTGGGCTTTTTATAAGTACTCTTTATCAGATTGGGGAAGGTTCCTTTTGTTTCTAATTTGCTGGGAGTTTTTTTTTATCATAAATAGATGTTAAATTTTGTCAGATGCTTTTTCCATGTTTTTTGAGATGATCAGGATTCTTTTTTACTCTGTTAAGGTAGTGGATTCCACTGACTTTTTTAAATGTTGTTAAATCAACTTCGCATTCCTGATATAATCACAGTCATGATATTATTTCCTTTAATATGTTTGCTGTATTTTGTTAGTTTTCAAAGGATTTTTATGTCTCTGAGGGTTCAGTTCAGTAATTTTCTTACAATATTTTTGTCAGGTTATGCTAACAGAGTAGCTGCCTTATAAAATGCCTTGGGAAGTGTTTCATTTTCCTGTCTTCTCTGAGTTTGTCTAAGTTTGGTATTACTTATTTTTTTAAAATATTTGGAAAATTCACTCATGAAGCCCTCTGGAAAAGTTTTAAAAAGTATAAATTACATTAACATCTAGAGGACAATCAAGATTTTCTATGCTTTGGTTAGTTTTAAAAACTTGTGTTTTTTGGGACACCTGGGTGGATCAGTTAAGCGTCTGCCTTCCGCCCAGGTCATGATCCCAGGGCCCTGGGATTGAGTCCTGCATCGGGCTCCTTGCTCAGCGGGGAGCTCATGCGCTCCTTCTCTCTCTCTCTGAGATAGATAAAATCTTTAAAAAAATAATAAAAACTTGTGTTTTTGCGGAATCTGGGTATTTCCTTTTAGTTGTTAAATGTATTGGCATAAAGTTGCTTCTCATGTTCTCCTTTATGCTTTTTACTATTTATGATATCTATAATTACCCTTTTTATTATGACACTGGTAATTTGTGTTTGTTTTATACATTGTCTGTTTTGAACACTCTTTATATATACTGTTGCCTGACTTAAAAATTTTATCTAACATTCTGGAGTTATTCCAGAATGTTAGATAAAATTATAGCAAAATCATTATTGCTATATCATTATAACAATCATCATTGCTATAATGATATAGCAATATCATTGCTATAGAATGATAGCATTCTATATTATTCCTGATTTTAGTGGAAATCCCTTTAATGTCTCATCATTAGGAATGTATCGGGGTAGATATCCATTATTGTTATAAGATAATCTTCTCTTCCTAGTTTATTAAGAGATTTTTTTATAAGGACAAGATAATTAATTGGATTTTATTAAATGATTTTTTAGCATTTCTTGAGATGGACAGTTTTTCTTTTGATCTTTTGAGGTGATAAATAATTTCCTATTATGATGTCCTTGTACTTCTGGGAAAACTCTACTTAGTTTAATAATGTTGATGTGGTTTTGCTAATATTTAGGATTTTTGTATTGTTTTCATGGGAATGATCTGTAGGTTTCCTAACCCAGATTTTGCCATTAAGTTTATGATGTTTTGTCAGTTTCTCCCCTCTCTGCCTCCCTATTTTTCTCCCTCATCCTTCTGTACAATTATTAAGCACCTACAAAGTACAAAGCACTTTATACTTATCCTTGTTCCTTACTGTATAATTTATTTATTAAATAGTCTTTGGGAGACATAATCTTATAAATCTTTTTGCTAGTTAAGCACATCTTTTCACCTAATAGGTTGTAGTCTGGGTTGTTACTCAAAAACACTTTAGGCTAGCCAGTTCTGTGGCTCTTTGTTTGATGTAGATTGCTGCTTGGTTAATGTATTTTTATACATGCCTGTTGCTTTAACACAGGATTATCTCATTTAAAAAATTCCTATTTTGTGCATTAAAGCTTCTAGAAACATTGCAGATGTTACAGTTTACCATAATTTGCCTAGTCCCAGAAAATTGGTGAAATGGTAACTGCTGAAGTTATAGCCACTCTCAAAGTTTAGACACTTTTACATGTGTACGTATAGTAACATTGTTTACAGTTATCTACCACATGCTATTATACATGTATATTGTCAGTATCAACAGTTTGATTCTTAAACTTTCCTCCCATTAATAGATACACTGTAGTTTTTATAATAACTAATGGTTACATACTTCATATAAAAAAACTATAGCTACGGGGTGCCTGGGTGGCTCAGTGGGTTAAAGCCTCTGCCTTTGGCTCAGGTCATGATCTCAGGGTCCTGGGATCAAGCCCAGTGTCGGGATCTCTGCTTGGCGGGGAGCCTGCTTCCCCCTCTCCCTCTGCCTGCCTCTCTGCCTGCTTGTGATCTCTCTCTCTCTCTGTCAAATAAATAAATAAAATCTTAAAAAAAAAGACTATGGCTACATTGCAAAAAATCCCATACTCCGGGGTGGGGAGGGGAATTGTAACTGGATAACTAAATGGTGACTTAATTTTAATGTTGTTTTATTTTAAAGATTTTATATATTTATTTGTAAGAGAGAAAGCGAGTGAGTGCACAAGCAGGGGGAATGGCAGACAGAGAGAGAAGCAGGCTCCTTACTGAGCAAGGAGCCCAATGTGGGACTCGATCCCAGGACCTTGGGATCATGACCTGAGCCCAAGGCAGACACTTAACTGACTGAGCCTCCCAGGTGTTCCTTAATTTTATTTTTTTATTTTGGTTATTTGCTCTTTTATATTCCCTTTCTCCTTTAATCCCTCACTACCATTTTTCATATAAGCTGTTTTCTCTTCAATTAAAATCCAGCTGCTTCCATTGTGATACCAGTCATTAGTTTGCCTTTGGCTGTTTCCTTTCTTGTTAAAACTTAACTTAGACTCTAATAATTATTTTATCCCACTTCCATGTCTTTACTTTCTTTGCTTTTGCATTTTTCATTACCATATTTTACTTTTCATTATTCCTTTTTGCACCTCCATCTGAATTTCTTCCTTCTATGAAATACGAAACTGCACCCAATTGTAAACGTGTAGGTAATTTTCTCACTCTGTATTTTGTATACAAAGAGTATGATTATTTTGAACTTACTGAGGCTCTCAGCATTGGAGACATTTTTTAAACATTTAGTAAGTATTGATTAACATCCAGGACAGTTTTACTTAATGCTTTAATGTGTTACTCAGAATGGTCTTGGTTTTAATGTAGTTGTATATGATAGGTAAGTATTTCATGTCAGTATTTCTCAGGTACTGTATTTGTTTCCTGAATTTTATCTAATTGGAAAACAAGGCTGTGTCTACAAATTACTTTGGGGTCTGTTAAAGTAAATGCTTGGAGTGGTAAGAAACCATATGTTTAATATAATACTAAAAAAGATTGCCTCAGAAAGAAGGTTAAGAGAAATAGATTTGAAAGATGTCCAAGACTGAGGCTTATGCTCGGATTTGTGAGGTTTCCCTGTTGGTTTGGAGCAGGGGTCTCTGCTGCCTGTTTTCCTAAGGCCCGAGGGAGTGGTTTTTACATTTTCAAGTGTTTGAAAAAATAATCAAAAGAGTATATTTTGTGATATGGGAAAATTAAGTGAAATTCAAATTTCACTGTTCATAAATAAGTTTTATGGGAATGCAGCCACACTCATTTCTTTATGTGTTGTCTGCAGCTGTCTTTGTACTTGAGCAGGAGAGTTGCGTGATTGTAGGTCTGTATGGCCCATGAAGAATAAAATAGTATTCAGCCCTTCACAGAAAGTATTTGCTGACTCCTAGTTTGGAACCTCTTTTCTTTTAGTGAGTGTTAGATTTTTTAAATGGGGCTTTTAGGTTCTCTTTCTTTCTTTCTTTCTTTCTTTCTTTCTTTCTTTCTTTCTTTCTTTCTTTCTTTTTAAAAGAGTGATTTATTTATTTCTAGAGATGAGGGAGTGGGACAGAGGGAAAAGCGAGAGAATCTCAAACAGACTCCCTGCTGAGTGGGGAGCCCCACTTGGGCTGTCTCTCACAACCCTGAGATCATGACCTGAGCCAAAATAAGAGTTGGATGCTTAACCACCTGAGCCAGGCAGGCGCCCCTGGGGCTTTTAATTTCTAAGATGGCAATGGTATGGATGAGTTAGTATATTTTTTATTCCACCATTAGGTAAATAATAGCTTCCATTTCCTTAGAATTTAGGTGCACATAATGTTTTTAGTAATTTTTTTAAACTGTAGGCTTAAATTCCACAGTACTATTTGAAATGTATAATTATTTAAATAGATCATTTTGGCTGCAAGAAATGAATATAATTTTTAAAAAATATATTCTTTATAAATTGCTTCACTCATTGATCATGAACTTTTACTTTTTAACTGTTTTTAAAGTATGTGTATAGATTATACCTACATGCAATTTAAAGATTAATAAAACTAGCACATTGGAGTGTGTCCCACCCAGCCAAAAAATTGAAAGGATGGGCTTCCTCATTAGTCACTCAGTGCTTGCCGTGAAGTGGAAAGACCGAAGTGGTGGCAAGATGAAAGAATTTGGGGATGGATGAATTGGAACTGATCTCTTGGCGGAAGAGGAGCATGCAGCATGTGACCTGGGATCAGAATTTAGGAGGTGTTAGAATCTAAGTGACTGGGTGACATATAGATATGAGTAAAGAAGAGGTTCTACTTAACCATGCTAATAAACATTTTTGTTTGTCTTTTATTATTTTCTATTTATTTATTTATTTATTTTGTCTTTTAATACTAAGAGGATAAGACTGGCTCTTGCACTTCAGTTTAGTGTTTTTGCTGGACTGATTTTTTCTTATCTCTTACTCCTGGTATACTATAAACTGATGTACAGACACATCTCTAAAAGGACTAATTTATGTTCAGAGTGACTAGGAGGGTTTTGAATTTTTGATGCTTTGATTCATTTGTTTCAAGCAGTTCTTTGGGTCAGTCCTTAAAAACTTTAAAATAGGCATACCCTTCTACCAGATGCTGCCCCCCCAAATAGATCTGGGGTTTTTTTGTGGGGTGCTTTTGTTTTGTTTTGTTTTTCTGAATGGAAAATTACTGGTATAGACAGCTCCTGTTGACAACCTGTGTAAGTATGGTAGAGAACTAATTAGCACACTAATTAGTCTCTGCTTTGATTTTATGCAGATTTGATTTTATCTTATTAATAACACTTTCATCAGGCTTAGCCTTTAATTTTTTTTTAACTCCTAGCTTTCTTCTGAGAGAGCATTAAGCTAATAGGAAACATGTTGATGCTGATTCTCTAATTATACATTCAAAAGTTTTTTCATCTCATCACTTTGTGTCTTTTTGTCAGATGCACTTAATTTTCAATTTAAAATAGTTTTTCCCTTTATAAATGTAAATGTTTATTTTCTAAAAATTGGCAAATAGGAGGAAGAAAAGAAACTAAACATAGTCACCCTGCTATTTTGGCATTTTCCCTTTCAATCATTCTATGTAAGCCCCCCCCCACCTTGTGGGAACCTATAATTTGCTAAACATTTGCCTGTGGCACAGTGTTAAACATAATAGATGTGATCTTTGCACTCAAAGGATTCAGTGTTTAATAACTTTGAAGTTATTTTAAAAAATTTATGTACTATTATATAAGAAATACATTAATATAGTCTGTTTACAAGACTCATATACAAGGCTCGTTTCCAATCCATCCCATTTCTTTCATTGTTTCTATAGATGTAGTCACTATTACCAGCTTGTATGTAATTTTTTCTATGATTTTTTAATGTAAAAAAGTTGTACAGTACCTGCAGTTAAATTTTTTCATTCAGTATGTTTGCATGTGTAGATCTACCTTAGTCTTTTAAATTGTTGTATAGTGGTTTTTTTTTTTTTTTGTATAGTGTTTTTATTGGTTTACTGTAATTTTTTCATTTCCTGTTGAGGGACATTTAGGTTTCCCATTTTTTGCTATTATGAAAAAGTGCTGGAAGTGTTTGTGTATGCCTTAGTATATGTGCAGCTCTTTCTGTGTGGAAGATACAGGGAGGTGGGATTAGTAGATCATAGAGAGTATATGGTTACCCTTGAAATTTTACTGTTCATATCCAAGTTGGACCTTATAGGAACTTATCTTACATCACTCTTCTCCTAACTGACATGTTGTTAGTGCTTAATATTTTATTTTATCCTTGTTAAATCCAACAAATTATATTGTTCTGTATAGAAGTACATGATTTAATATGCATACATTTTTACTATATTCTTTTCTCACCATCCCTTCTTTAATCTCTGACTGTCCTTGTGAGATCATTTTCCTTCTTCCTGAAGAACATTACGTTTATTTTTTCTTTCTTTTTTTTTTAAAGATTTTATTTATTTATTTATTTGACAGAGATCACAAGTAGGCAGAGAGGCAGGCAGAGAGAGAGAGGGAAGCAGGCTCCCCGCTGAGCAGAGAGCCCGCAGGGCTCGCAGGGCTCGCAGGGCTCAATCCCAGGATCCTGGGATCATGACCTGAGCCGAAGGCAGAGGCTTTAACCCACTGAGCCACCCAGGCGCCCCGAGAGGTCCTTTCTAAAAGTCTGCTTTTAAGATTCTTGTTGCCTTTAGTGTTCTGCAATTTTGTTGTCTTGTAGCTGGTTGTGGGTTTGTTGATCCTACTTAGGTATATTGTGCTCTCTGGGTCTGCAGATTATTTTTAACCATTGTGGAATCTGTAGCTGTTATCTTTTTCTTTTGAGACTGAAAAAATTGAAGAATATAGAGAAACATATAAAACTTGTTTAGTTTAATTATAAAGCAAACGTCTTTATAACCCAGGTCAAAAATAGAATATTCCAAGTAGCTTCAGAATTACCCACCCTTTCCCCATCCCAGATACATCTCTTCCCATTCATAACCATCTCCCTTTCATTCGGAGGCACTTTGTATTCTGACTTTTATTATCTTATGTGCATCCCTAAAATATATTTTCTTTTATTTGTTGAAATGTATATGACCACAATTATATTCTTCTTGCTTCCTTTGCTCAGCATTATGTTTGTGAAATTCATCTGTGTTGTGTAGCTGTAGTTCATTTTGTTTTCTTTTTTAAGATTTTATTTATTTATTTGAGAGAGAAAGAGAGCAACAGTAGAGGGATAGGGAGAAACAGGCTTCCCACTGAGCAGGAAACCCAATGCGGGGCACTATCCCAGGATCCTGAGATGGCGACCTGAGCTAAAGGCAGATGCTTAACTGATTGAGCCACTCAGATGCCCCACTATAGTTCATTTTCATATGGCCATTATTTTTTCAAATATTTTTTTCTTATCCTTCTCCTTTTGTTCCCAGTATGTGTATGTTGATGCACTTAATGGTGTTTTACTTTTCTCTGAGGGTCTGTTCCGTTTTCTTTTTTCTTTTTCCTTGCTGTTTCTTGGATTGCATAATCTTTATTAATCTGTCTTTGATTTTGCCGGCTTATTCTTCTGCCAATTGAAATGCACTGTTGAGCCCCTCTAATGACTTTTTAATTTCAGTTATTGTACTTTCCAACTCCAGAATTTCATCGTTTATTTTTAATAATATTTATCTCTTTATCGATACTCTATTTGATATGACATTGTCATCATACATTCCTTTACTTCTTTAATTATGGTTTTCTTTAGTTCTTCGAATATATATAAATGACTCTTTGAAGTCTTTGTTTTTGTTTTTTTTTTAAACTCCTATTTTATTTTAAGATTTTATTTATTTGACAGAGAGAGAGAGAGATCACAAGTAGGCAGAGAGGCAGGCAGAGAGAGAGGGAGAAGCAGGCTCCCTGCTGAGCAGAGAGCTTGATTCGGGGCTCCATCCCAGGACCCTGAGATCAGGACCTGAGCTGAAGGCAGACGCTTTAACCCACTGAGCCACCCAAGCGCCTCTGAAGTCTTTGTTAAATCTGACTTCTGGTGGCTCACACTGGCAGTTTCTGTTGCCTGCTTTTTTCCTTCTGTACGGGTTATACTTTCCTATTTCTTTGTATGGCTTGTAATTTCTGGTTGGAAACTGGACATCTTATATAATATTGTAGCAACTCTTGATATTGGTCTCCCCTTCCCCTCTCAGCACTTATGATTGTTACTTGCTTATTTGTTTAGTTACTGGGTGGATTATTTTAGTGAAGTCTGTTTCCCTCTTGGAGTGTTTAGCATCTGGTGTTGTTCCTAGGGGGTGCAGATTTGGATATGCCCACATTCACCCAGGGATTTTTCACAGGGCTCCCTTTCACTGCCTCTTTCCCTCACTACACCCAGATATTAAACTCCATTAATTGCCACCTGCCTGCTCCATTGTTTTCAACAATGCCTTACGTCATAAATTGTTTCTCAGCTTGATCCAGAAAATTGGAGCTCACTTGAAGGGATAGTTCTTGGGTCAGAGCTTGAAATTTGTTCTGACCCCAGGAGGGCTCATCCCAGCTGGTTTACAGGTTAGCCTGTATCTGAATCTCCTCCTGTTTGCCCTTCACCACAATGTCGTAGGTTTTGAGATTGCCCTTAGGCTTGAATTTCACACTCTGTTGTAGACAAAGTCAGCATTGGAATAATGTTGGATTGGAACAATCTCTTTGGAAGAAATTCAGAGCTATTGGTTTTAAGGCCTGCTTCACCTTTCTGGCAAAATCTCTGGCTCTGGAATTGTATAGTAGAGACAGTGATGTGCTTTTCTTTGTGTTTCATCCCCAGTTTAAGAACTGAGCACTTCTCAGAGGGGTATATGGTAGTCTCAGGTCACCTAGTCTTGCCTTTCCTGGTGTGGGACTTCTGCTTTCCAAAGTAGCTGGATGGAGGACAGTCTGGGTCCTGGTATTTTCATCCTGCAGCAGCAACGTAGGACCTCTTTCCTGTGAGTGGCAGTTGAGTGGAAGAGAGATACCCTCACCTGCACTTACCTGGAGCTTAGCTTTAGCATTAGGTAGCTTTGAGCAGAATGAGAAACGCTGATGTCCTGCCCCTCCTGGGAAGATTGCTCTTGGACTGGTAGCTGTGGTGAGAGGGCACTCTTTGTTCCTGGCTACACAAATCTGAAGTTTCAGCCTCCCTGAGCCGGGGAGGGGGAAGGAAAGAGAGGAAGTAAGTAGGTTTTGGTTCAGATACTACATAGTCTTGCTGTTTTTCCTGAGTTTCAGATTTTCTTGAGAAAATGTTTCTTCATTTGCCTCATACTTTAGGGTCATTTTTGCTTCTTGGGGTCACTAATGTATCCCAAAGACATAGACTAGAATTTGAAACACAATAAGAGCTGAATAAGTATTTATTGAATCACTCAATAAATGAAGATAAAAAAGAACTGTTAGAATGGCAGAAAGTACATTGGTCAGCTATCAAAATTTTCTTTTTTTTTTTTTTTTTAATTTTATTTATTTATTTGACAGAGGGAGAGAGATTACAAGTAGGCAGAGAGGCAGGCAGAGAGAGAGGGGAAAGCAGGCTCCCTGCTGAGCAGAAAGCCCGATGCGGGGCTCGATCCCAGGACCCTGAGATCATGACCTGAGCCGAAAGCAGAGGCTTTAACCCACTGAACCACCCAGGCGCCCCTCAAACTTTTCTAATAAAGTGAGAACCTTTAAGGGGAAAGAATAAGTGTTATGATGTACTGGATACAATTAGAACAACCAGTTAGCTTTCTTGATAAGAGAGCCTAAATGTGCTTTTACCTTTTGTTTTTTAAACTTCCCCCTTTAAAAGACTAGTCATTGTTAAGTTCTGCCTACTTTACTTTAAGTAGTGGTAGAAGTCTATACCAAAGTGGTTTAAGTTAGATCTTTCTTACTTGAATCATTTTAAATGTGTATGGAAACTTTTTTTTACCAGAAGGAAACTTGTAGCAAATCTTTTTTTTTCTTTAAATTGATATTACACATAAGTGATCATCTTCGGTTTTTTAATACATTTTAATTTTCATATTGTTAGATTTTTAAAAATATATTTGTATGCAAAGGTTGCATTTCCTTATTGCTTTGATTTGAATGATTTGTCATCTTGTGTGTCTTTGATTTCTTCAGCTGATAAATTGGTGGTAATTTTAATAACTTTCCCCAAATCAATGATCATATTCCTCTAACTGCAAATGAATGCATGCAGATTAGAAAATTACTTTTTTTTTAAGTATTGAGTATTGCATCGTAAGTAAATAAAAAAAAAAAACTTGCCTTTTCAGTGAGATGTTTCGAGAAGTCTGTTACTATGTCTAATATGTATTTGCTACATGCGGACTTCAAAAGATTGGCAGTTTTGTTCAGTGCTTCCTCTAATAGATACCTACACATTTATGGATGAATAAATAGATACTTCTCCTCCCTTTCCTTTCCTCTTTCCTTCTTTCCTTCCTTCCTTTTTTCCTTCCTTCCTTCCTTCCTTCCATTCATCCATCCGTCCATCCATCCATCCATCCCTTCTTTCTTGATCTCCTTCCACTTGACAAATAGTTACATGCCACCAACTCTTCTGAGATTTTTGGATATGCTAATAAATAAGACAGTCTCTTCCCTCCTAAGAGTTATTTTCTACTGGAAAAAGATTCTGTTCATCTTCTCCTACACTTACCTACCTCTTCTTCTTCAGAAAATGCTTAGGGGACATGTTATAGTGTGTGAGATGACTTGGATGCTGATTTCGATTTACATCTTCTGAAAGTAAAATAATTTACTAAGTGAGGAACACATTGGTGGAGAGGTTGAAAGCAGTCCCACATAATTGGTTCTTTTATGTATAATGAATCTTAAACTTTATGAAGGAGATTTTAAGTTCTTAGGTAGATTTTTTTCTAAAACATAAATAAGCTTTCCTCCTGTTCCTAAAGGTAATACAGACAATCTTGAGTTCCATAGCGTATGTGTATTCATGGTATATGTATACTGGTACTTTGGTACTTAATTTAAAATGGTGAAGTATTGTTGTTGATATTTAGGCAATCAGCTTACCTTGCTTTTTTTTTTTTTTAAAGATTTTTTTTATTTATTTGTCAGAGAGAGAGAGAGAGAGAGCACAAGCAGGGGGAGCAGCAGACAGAGAAGGCAGAGGGAGAAGCAGGCTCCCCGCTGAGCAAGGAGCCCAATGCGGGACTCGATCCCAGGACCTTGGGATCATAACCTGGGCCGAAGGCAGTGGCTTAATCGACTGAGCCACCCAGGTGTCCCATTACCTTGCTTTTTGATTTAGCAAACTATCTATAGCTAGTGTTCAGTCTGTTTTTTGCCTCTGTGTAGTTTATTATATGTAACATGCTTTGTGAAATAGGTGCCTAATATAGAAACAGTGGATAACTTAGAGCGTTGTTTCCTCTTTTTGAAGAGGGTTGTCAGTCATAAATGACCTATAGCAAATAATGTGTTCCCATTTTTTTTCATTATTCATTCATCAAATAAGTGAGTACTTGCTGTTTGCCACCAGCCATGTTGTAGCTGCTTGGTATACCATCGTAAAGGTGATGTGCCAGGTAATTTTTCTGCTCTCCTGAAGTTTCCATTCTAGTGAGATTGGACTGGTTGTTAAGTAAGAATTTTATAGTTATAAAACAGTGATTAAGTAAGGTATAAGTGGTGTGATATTATATTTAAAGTTTTTTAAAAAATGTTAGTTTATAGTTTGATGTATGTATTTCGAGTATATGGTTTTAATGGACACTTAAGATGCTATTTTGGATGCTTTTTAAAGCGTGTGTGTATATATTTCTTATCTGTAAATAGCTTTCTATTACGTGTTGTTACAGTGTGTTTTGGTTATGTAGGATATCCAGGAGTATAATTTGCAATGCAGTGGAGTTACATCATATACACAATTTACCTTATGACAAAATCAGCTGAACCAAATACTTAAAACGAAATACTTAAAAAGTTTTCTCAAAAGTACTGTTTATACCCCATTTAACTGTGTCTAGTGTATATTTTTCTTTTATTGATTTTTATTATAAAATATATCCTAAACTTTGTCATTTCAAAAACATGTCAAATACATGTCATAAGTATTTTTAAGTGTACAATTCAGTGGCATTAAGTACATTCACAGTGGTGTGTAACCACCACTTTCTATTTCTAAAACCTTTATCATCCCAACCAAAAACTCTATATCCATTAAGCAGTAACTCCCCGTTCTCCCTCTCCCCAACCCCTGGTAACCTCCACTCTCCTTTCTATGTCAGTGAATTTGCCTATTCTAGATACCTCATGTCAGTGGAATCATATGATAACTTGTCTTTTTGTTACTGGTTTATTTCACTTAGTGCAGTGTTTTCAAGGTTCTTCCACATTGTAGCATGTATCAGAATTTTATTCTTTTTATGGCCAAATATAGTCTACGTGTACACTACATTTTCCATTCATCTGTTGATGAACACTTGGGTTCTTTCCATCTTCAGCTGTTGTGAATAATACTGCTGTGAACATTGCTGTGCAAGTATCTGTTCAAGTCCCTGCTTTCAGTTCTTGCGGTATATATCCAGAAGTGGATCATAATGCTAATTCTATATTTAACTTTTTGAGGAACCACCAAACTGTTTTCCACAGTGGCTGCAGTACTTTACATTTTACAGTATAATTTTTATACAAATATTTTCAACAGGGTCCTAAGCACAAAACCATGTATGCAGCACTTCGAGTGATTTTTGAGCATGGTTTTGAGTACAGGATTTTTATTTTGTGTACTTCACTACTCTTTGGTGTTTCAGGAGCATTATATTTATGTCAGAATTTATACTGTGTTGTGGTATTAGTTGCAGTTGTTATAGAACTCGGGTAATGAGGTAGAGATTTTCTGTAGTATTCACTGTTTTGAAAAAGCAACATCATTTTCACTTTTTGGACATGGGCATTTCAAACACAAAGACATGCAGCTGCAACTTCAGTGATCATAATTTCTTTTTTTAAAGATTTTATTTGCGAGAGAGAGTGAGAGAGAGAGTGAGAGAGCACGAGAAGGGGGGTGGTCAGAGGGAGAAGCAGACTCCCTGCTCAGCAGGGAGCCTGATGCGGGTCTCAGGGATCATGACCTGAGCCGAAGGCAGTTGCTTAACCAACTGAGCCACCCAGGCGCCCAGTGATCCTAATTTCTGTCTTATCATGCTGGAAAGGGGATGGGTTCTGAAGCTGGTGGTCTTACTTTTGATTTGTGTGTTTTAACCCTTAGAGTTTGCCACGTAGCCTCAGTTTCACCTTTTATAAAGGGAATAATGTGTTCTTACCAAGTCACTGTGAGGATTAGATAGTGTATGTGAAAATGAACTCTTCTTCACAATTAATTACTGAATCAAAAACTAATCACTTCTGTCCTAAGAACCCCCACACCTCCTCCAGGAAGTCATTGACTTTACTTTCCTTTTTCATTTAAAAACATCTTTTCTTTCTGTGTCTTATACCTTTATAAATCTTATTGTTTTAACTAATTTTGTTTTATTTTTATTTTAATATACTATAAATATAGAATTTATACAATGTATAGTTTTAATATAAATACTAATATTTATGAAATAAAATTATTCTTCCTTAAATGCAAATTTGGGCTAAGGTATTTGGAAAAGAGAGTTTATTTCAAAGCTTATTTTAAAGCTAGTTTAGTGGTGTTACATAAAGGAAATTCCTCTATACTTGAATTTTAATTTTGCATGTCTTAGCATTTTCAGATGAATAAATTGACTCCTAGAGCTTTTGATTGTCTTATCCAAGATCATATAGCAATTTAGTGGAGGGATGAGGCAGAAATCAGCTCTTTAACTTGTATTCCAGTGTTCTACCACATTAGACTTCCTCCTACATTTTACCAGTTCTGTGATTCCTTTGGCAACATGCTTTCATGGTGTCTCTCTGTGGTACTAGAAGTGTACAGAATGCACTTGCACTTGTATTAACCATCTTAAGGGATTTCTTGCTGTTTTGTTCCCTTTACTCCCTCTAAACTGGAAAATACATACCCTTGCAGACCTTCAAAAAATTTTTTTAGGGGTGCCTGGGTGGCTTAGTTAAGCATCTGCCTTCGGCTTGGGTCATGATCTCCAGGTCCTGGAATTGGGCCCCATGTCTGGCTCCCTGCTCAGTGGGGAGTCTGCTTCTCCCTCTCCCTCTGTCCCTCCCTCTGCTTCTGGTCTCTCTCTCTCTCAAATAAATAAAATCTTAAAAAAAATTTTTTTTTTTAAAAACAAGCAATCAAAAAGCAAAACTTAAGTATGTCATCTTTTATTTATGGTAATTTAGTTTTGGAAAGCTTTTCAATTCATAAATCCCAGCTGTTTATCTTCCAGCATCCCATAGATTGCCTCACTAAAACTCAAGTAAGCTATTGTGGAAGTAACATCATGTAATCAAAAGTGTGTTAGAAGTGTAGATAGCATCTCTCAGTTTCCTGTTGGTGGAAACTATTTTTGAGTTTGTTTTTTCTTCGGGTATAGTTTGGGATATTCAAGTTGGAGGAGCTATTAGAAATCAGCTCTAATTTTGATATAAGAAACTGATTTTATATATGAAGAAACTGATAGTAGCAAAATTGAGTCTGCAAACCAGAATTCCTGAATTGTTTATAAATATATATACTATGTCTTTAAAAAAATTATTTTGAAATAATTATAGAGTCATAGGAAGATATTTTCTTTTTCTTCTAATTATTAAAAGTCAGATTTATGGGACGCCTAGGTAGCTCATTTGGTTAAGTGTCTGCCTTTGACTCGGGTCATGATCCCAGGGTACTGAGATTGGGCTCTTTACTCAGTGGGGAGCCTGCTTCTCCCTCTGCCTGCTAATCCCACTGCTTGTGCGCACACGCACTCTCTCTCTCTCTCTGACATAATAAATAAATAAAATCTTTAAAAAAAAGTCAGATTTAACTTAATTTTTCAAAAAGATGAAAATAATTCATAAGGTTTGCCATTTTAAATATAAAAATATTTTGTAACAAATCAGATAATACAGATTTTTCTAAAATAAAATTTTGAGAATAAAATTAATTTCAAAAATAAAATCTATTTACCTCCATTTTATCGTTTTTGATAAGGTAACATTTTGGTGTGTAACCTTTTATGTGCTTTATTTTCTTAGAGAAACAAATGAAATATATATACATAACAGGGTTTACATATTTATGTGGAAGTAATTGTGTTAGTCTCCAGCTTGATTTATTTATTTATTTTTAAAGATCTATTTATTTATTTATTTGTCCCCACTGAGCAGGGAGCCCGATGTGGGATTCGATCCCAGGATCCTGGGATCATGACCTGACCTAAAGGCAGATGCTTAACTGACTGAGCCACCCAGGCATCCCCAGCTTGATTTATTTTTAAATGTTTAATATATTTTTAAGATTTTTATTTATTTATTTGTTTGAAAGAGAGTGCAAGCGATGGAGGAGGAGGAGGAGGAGCAGAGGGAGAGGGCGAAGCAGACTCCACACTGAGTGGGGAGCTCGTTGTGGACCTGGAGATCACAACCTGAGCCAAAATCAAGAATCAGATGCTTAACTGACTTAAGTGCCCCAGGTGCCCCTTCAGCTTGCTTTAAAAAAGAACAAAAACAAAAACCTGACAACTATATAATAGACATCTTCTGATTTAAGACATCCAGTTTATGGCTATGTCATTATTTAGTTAATTTCCCAAATGATGGACAGTTACACTTTCCAGTTTTCTACTCTAGGAACAGTGCTGCCAAACAGAGCAAAGTACTTGGTGCACAGGTGTGAGTATTTATGCAGGATAAATTCTAAGGTATAAAGGCATGGTTAACAGCACAGATTCAGGGGCTAAGACTTGCTGGAATGAATCCAGGCTGTACCACGTAAGAGCCAGACAACTTAAGGCAAGGTACCTTTTGTGCTCTCATTTTCTCTGAAAGAGGAATTAGATCAGTGATAATCTTTACTTTCTGGGGAGACTTACTTCTTTGATAGGCTAATGCGGGAAAAAGGCTCTCTCACTGTTTACTGACCAAAGAGGTTGATCTTTTCATATGTTGTAATTATTTGTAATTCTGTGAATTACTCATTGTCTTCTGTTCTCATTTTGACATAATTGTCTTTTTAAAGTTGCTTTGTGAGATTTGTTTATATACTTGACCCTAACTCTTCATTATATGTAGTGAATATAACCTTTACTCTGCTGCTTGCCTTTAATTTTGTGTTTTCTTCTTTCCACATTACTAAGTTGACCATATCTTTCTATGTGGATCTATCTTGAAAGTAGGTAGACCGGAATTTTATTATTGCTTATAAACTGGTCTATCCTTACCATATTGATTTGTAAATGTCACTGTTACTAAATATTAAAATCTCATAAATTCAAGTTTGTTTCTAGATATTTAGGTTCTTTAATATTTTGTCTATTTTTGTACCCATGTCAAATTTGTATATTATTTATTCTCCTAAAATGTACTATGATTAAGTACTAGGTTATTAAATAGTTTACAATTTTTTTGTCAGTGTGGTTCTTGATGGTTGAAATGCCATTTTTTTCCAGTAGTAAATAGTATACTTTGTTTCTTCTCATGCAGGTCTTTGAAGTTCTACAGTTTAGTTCTCAGTGCTGAACTTCCTTCTCCCTTAAGTTATTATAAACTTTTGCTGCTGTTTAATAAACGTGAAGATGTCTCGCAGTCCTGATGCGAAGGAAGACCCTGTGGAATGTCCTCTTTGCATGGAGCCCTTGGAGATAGATGATATCAACTTTTTTCCTTGCACCTGTGGCTATCAGATTTGCCGATTTTGTTGGCATCGAATTCGCACTGATGAAAATGGGCTTTGTCCTGCATGTAGAAAGGTAAATAGATACTCTAGAGTAACTTTGTGTATGGTTTTTTTGTCCCATGCATATGAGTAAGTAGATTTAAAAGAATCTACAAACCTCAGGTGATTTCATGTGTAGCATTTTTAAGATAATAATGAGGTAGAAAGATACTATATGACTTTGGTAAAGTCCTATAACCTCTCTGGTTGACCTTTAGCTTTCTTATCTGGAGAGATTCACAAGATCAGTGGTGCTGGGTATTTAAGAGAATTAAGAGTGAAGAGACAGTGGATTTAGATAGGATGGTGTGAATTTGGAAAAACGCATTCAGCTGGGAGGAAATTCACTTTAATTTTCTAGTACAAAATAGGGAAAAAGTTTTGACTTTTACTAAAAGAGGTCATGGGTCAAAATGACAGAAATCCTGCTTCAGAAGGTAATAGTTACTCATTTGTTGAGTCTTTACAACAACTGTAGGCTGTAATGCTATCCCCAGTGTACATGAAACTAAGCCTTTCAAGTAACTTGTCCACAGGCATCAGCTAGTGGGTAGTAGGTTTGGGATTCAAATATAAATCTTTTGATCTAAATAGTTCTATGATTTTTAATATTCCTGGGTCTTGTTTAAATAAGCAGGGCCAACAGTTACAGTATAGTGAGTGACTTAACAGAGTGAGTAGAATTGCCGCATTTCTATTTTGAAGGACTTTGTGATCTAGGGATCAATGCAAATATCTACTTTTTTTTGTCTTTGCTTTTCAGTGTCTGTTGGTATGGTTTAAACTTTTCTGTTTACCCATTTCAAAGAGCTCCTATGTTCGTTACTACAGATTTTGAGAAAACAGGAATGTGTTTTAGATACCTAGAATATTTAAATTTCATCTCTCAATTTCCTTGTCAGAGAGATTATATCTTAGAAGGCAATGCATTATCCAGTTGTTGTTGTTGTTGTTTTAATGATTTTATTTATTTATTTGACAGGGAGAAAGAGATCACAAGTAGGCAGAGAGGCAGGCAGAGGGAGAGGGGGAAGCAGGCTCCCCGCTGAGCAGAGAGTCCAATTTTGGGCTCGATCCCAGAACCCTGAGATCATGACCTGAGCTGAAGGCAGGGGCTTAACCCACTGAGCCAGCTAGGCACCCCTGTTTTGTTTTTTTTTTAATCTAGTGGCAGGTAATATATATTACATGAATGAAGAAAGGTTAGATCTACTTAAATGTTGAGTTTATATACAGTATATCTATGTAGTATATATAACATATGATATTTATAATATATATATTATATCTTTTTGTATAGTTAATGTATTTTAGAGATGTGAATGAAAATCTTAATATTAGCTTTGGTCAAACTTGTAATAAATTCGTGTTAGTGGATTTAAGCATTCAGTCATATTTTAAAAATTGGCTCCTGGCCATTCCATAGAAGACAATTGTATTAAACTATTTTGTTGAAAGTGGTAATTTTTTATTATAGCCCAAGACTATAAGGCTTGCGAAGCTGTTTGACTTAATAAGTTTATCTCTTTTTCTCTTTTTTTCTTTTTGTGTGCTATGAAGAGGAATCTTAATAAAAAGATCACTTGTTAAATAGTCATTAGAGAAAAATCAATTATTTGGGGAAATGGCAAAAAAGTTCACTTTTAGGGGATTACCTAGAATCACCTTAAATTCTTAGGAGGTAGAGAAAAAAGTAGAAAAATTTTAAGGATAAAGCAAAATAATTTTAGCAGAGCTGGTTATCAATATAAGTGTGCTTTTCTGGGAGGACAAGCAAGCGTGAAGAATTAGAAAGGCAGTAGGCCATTGGGATCAATTGTAGGAAAGAAGCATTAGCTCAAACATAGGATAAGGATGCTGAGAAAAATTAAGAGTAGTGGGGCTTTTAAGATCCTAAGGAAAATATCACTGTGGTTGCTTGAGTGCTACATTGGAGCAGGATATGGATCCAGCCTAACTTTTATGCCATGTAGCAGAGACAGCTGCTCTCTAGCTGGAACACTGGTTATAAATTTGGGTCAGAGCCTTAAGGTGGACGGAGATACCCTGGAGGAATTAAGACCACCTATGCTCAGAAGATGAATTATTGATATACTCTGTCCACCAGTTTATCCTCTTTGCAGTCACAAAAGAGCATCCTGCAGTAAACAGAAACAGCATTTATAGACTAGTCAACAGAGTTCTTACATGTAAAAACGTGTTAAGAACAAAGAACGGACATTTCAGGAATACCAACATCAGTACCAAAAATCAGTAAATAAAAGAACCTAACACAAGGAAGCAAACAGAAAGAAACATTTAAAAATGTCATTGGTGCTTTTCAAATAAAAGAGAATGGCATATCTATGTTGTAGAAGGAATATTTTTTAAGGAGCAGATTAGAGATCTTGCAAATGAACAGTCTTATGGGTGGGCTGAAGAACAGAATGAACAAAGTTCAAGAACAAATTAATAAGTTGGAAGATTTTGCTGAGTATTTTTTTTTTGCAGCATATAGTACAAAAGATTAAAAAAGTTTTTTTGAAAGAGAAGTTAAGCAGCATAAAAGATCGACTGGTTCTAATCTGCTAAGAGAAGCTACAGAAGCAGTGAAATAAGAATGGATGGGAAAGAATAAAGAAGTACCAGAAGAAAATTTCTTGTGAAAAGCAGTTGTCCTTAGAAGGGCTGTGTGAGGAGGAGACAAGATGACTGAAAAATATCAACTTCTATTAATATAATTGTAAAATTTTAGAATATCTAGAATAAAGACAAAGTTCTCAGAGCTTATGGGAGAAAAATGCATAGACTACAAAGGAACAAGAATAAAACTGATATTTGTGTTTTTGTTTTATAATGGTAGAAAAGAGAAAATAATTGAGAAATTTGTTTTTCCAAATTTTTGAGGGTAAATAACTTTGAGGAATTCTCAATTTCATTCACATATTAAAGCGTAATAAAATATTTTCCAGACATACAAAGATTCATAAGGTTTAATATGCATTATACAGGACAAGTAGAAGAGTTGGTGACTGTAAGAGAAGTAAAGAATGGCCATTGACCGAGATGGGGAAGACCTCAGTAGGAACAGGTTTTTGAGAAGATCAGGAACTCAGTTTTAGACTTCTTTTTTTTTTTTTCAAAGCTTTTATTTTTTTATTTGACAGAGAGAAAGAGATCACACGTAGGCAGAGAGGCAGGCGTGGGGTGGGGGGTGGGGAAGCAGGTTCCCTGCTGAGCAGAGAGCCTGATTCGGGGCTTGATCCCAGGACCCTGAGATCATGACCTGAGCCGAAGGCAGAGGCTTCACCCACTGAGCCACCCAGGCGCCCCAATTTTAGACATGTTAAGTTTGAGATTCGTATTAGAAGTCTAAATGGAGAAATTGGTTAGGTGAATATTGAAATTTGGTTTTGGTATGGAAATATAAATTTAAGAGTTAACATATAGAATGTTATTTATAAAGTAATACTGGATGAGATCACAAGAAAGGGTCAATAGAAGAGAGATTGTCTAAGGATGAGCACCAAAGCTCTTCAACATTTGTAGAAAGAAAAAAATCCATATTAAAGAATTATGAGACAACCTTCTTTAGGGTTTCCAAGTTACAGTCTTTAGCTGAGGTGGTTATTGTGAAGTCAGACCAGGAGGAATTTTTTTTTGTTTTCTTGTTGACTTAAATAACTACAACTGCTAGAACTTCTGCTTGGTCTCTGACTACTAGACCTTGCTCCTACTTGTCTCATGGGCTGGAGTAGGTCATGGATGGCAGATGGTGCAGGCCACACAGAGTCTTGGCTTACCCTTGCCAGAGAGTGTGCTGAGCATACTTAGCACATGTGGTTATGAAGCTGCCTTAGTCAGGGACCAGCAAGTCTTTACATCTCTGGAGACCAGCCTCAGTGGTTGTGTTAACACAGGAAAGCCTGAAGTGTTGCCCGATGCCTGGAGGAGACTGTGAATCTGCCGTTTAAACATAGCCCAGCCCTGTTGGGAGATGGCCTGCACAGGCCACTCTGAAATGGCAAATCAAGGTGTTTTAAGTAAATGTGGAGGTACAGGTGGGGAGTTGCTTGAAGCAAGTCCTCATTTGGGTGCGCAAATGAAACTCGCTTGTTTACGTAAAGGGCCTCTCTGCTTTAGTAGTTTTGAGAAGCAGAGAGGTGGGCAGGTTTTAATAACCAAGAGAGTTTAGTGTTTCTCTTTGGTCCTAGTTGCTGAGCCTGAAAGAATCAGAAAGACCTTCGTGTTTCCCTAAACTAAGGCATAGGCTACCTGCCCATTCCTTTGACTATCTTTGTGTATTCTTTTAGTGCAGCATTTCTGAGAAAAATACCTGGTGGAAACAGCAAATGTAGGAACACGGGTGGTGTACTGATGGGAGTATCATACAACATTGACTCACGTGGAAGCCAGACTGGCCAAAGAAATGAAAACTTCAACAAAGTTACTATTATTTTCGTCTCAGAAATGATAGAGGATAATGCATCCATGAAACAAGAACAGGATAGTCTAAAAAAAAATTCAGTGTAGGACAAACACTGTTACTAGTAAAGTATAGCAGAAATAACAGGGAAAGAGTTGGGAGATGAATTTGAGAAAATTTCTTAAAAAGTAGTGCAAAAAGACAAAGGAGGTAGAATTTTCGAGAGAAGAGAGAACTTTATTTGCGGATCAATCCAGGAGGTCAAATACTAAATTAAGTTAGTGTTCTAGAAATAGACCACAGTAATATAGAAGGAAAGTTATTTCAGAAATATGATTGAAGAATATTCCCAAGACCAAAGGATATATTTCCCGATTAAAAAGGCCTATCAAGTGCCAGGTACAAACTTTATTTTTAAAACAGAAACTGAAAGAAGTTCTATAAGTTTCCAAAGAGGAAAAAAGTAGGCTACACATGAAGATCAGGTATCGGAATCATTTCAGAATTCTCAAAAGCAAGACTTGAAGCTAGAAGATATTTCTGAAGGAAATTTATTTTCATCATGGAACCCCATATCTGCCTGTTAATTAAGTGTGAAGGTACATGAAAAGACATTTTCAGATGTGAAAGATCTCGAAATTTTTTTTACCTTCCGTGCATTCTCTCTCAGGAATCTACTGCAGAATATGCCCCACCAATATGAAGGAATGAAGAAAAGAATACATGGAATAAAAGAAAGAGGTGATCAGATACAGGAGCGATGCAGTAGGATTCCTGAGATGATGGGAAAGAGGACAACCAATGCAGAATGTGGCATATCAGAAAGTTGCAAGAGAGGGGTTTCTACAAAAAGATACAATTGAGAGAATACTTGGTGTTTTGAAAGAGAATTGTGTTGTGAGGTCATTTTGACATTTGGAGGAGATTTGGTGGTTGAATTAGTAATAAACATATATGGATCTAATCAGACAGTTAACTCTAGGGGAAACACAAAGCTGTACAAGAAAAGTAATCATATTATGCTATAATGGCTCAGATATGTTTTAGGGGTTGAGATCCCCCCCCCATACAAATATATTGTTACAGCATCATTTGTAGAAAAGGCTTTTTTTTTTTTTAAGGTTTTATTTATTTATGTGAGAGAGAGAGAGAGAGCATGAGAGGGGAGAAGGTCAGAGGGAGAAGCAGACTCCCTGCTGAGCAGGGAACCCGATGTGGGACTCAATCCTGGGATTCCAGGATCATGACCTGAGCTGAAGGCAGTCACTCAACCAACTGAGCCATCCAGGCACCCTAGAAAAGACTCTTTACTATTGAATGGTTTTGAACTCTTCCTTAAAAATCAGTTGCTCATAAATGTATAAGTTAATTTCTAGAATTCATCCATGTCCACCTGCAGATGATTGTTTCTATCCTAATGCCAATACCATACTGTCTTGATTACTCTAAGTCTTCAAATCTAGTATGATAAATCTTCCAACTTTATTTTTTTTTAAAGATTAAAAAAAATATATTTTTATTTGACAGAGAGAGAGATCACAAGTAGGCAGAGAGGCAGGCAGAGAGAGAGGGGGAAGCGGGCTCTCTGTTCAGCAGAGAGCCCGATGCGGGGCTTGATCCCAGGACCCTGAGATCATGACCTGAGCTGAAGGCAGAGGCTTTAACCCACTGAGCCACCCAGGCGCCCCTAAACTTTGTTATTCTTTTTTCTTTTTAACTTTGTTATTTTTTTTTATTAAAGTTTTTTTTTTTATTTGTTTATTTGACAGAGAGAGACACAGCGAGAGAGGGAACGCAGGCAGAGGGAGTAAGAGAGGGAGAAGCAGGCTTCCCGCTGAGCAGGGAGCCTGACGTGGGGCTCGATCCCAGGACCCTGGGATCATGACCTGAGCTGAAGGCAGACGCTTAATGACTGAGCCACCCAGGCGGCCCTAACTTTGTTATTCTTTATAGAATTTATTTTGGGCATCTAAGACTTTAGCATTTCCACATA
Source organism: Potos flavus (assembly GCA_028534135.1). NCBI lineage: Eukaryota > Metazoa > Chordata > Mammalia > Carnivora > Procyonidae > Potos > Potos flavus. Next base: position 78,596,071 of record CM052887.1, on the reverse strand, counting down.
AGCTTTTTAATTAGTTTGTAATTTTGTACAAAAAACCTACTGGGCTTTTGACTGAACTTGAATAAACAGGTCAATTTGAAGGAAAATGACATCTTGAAAATGTTGGCTTATCTAGTTCATAAATAAGGTTTATCTTTCCAGTTTTCTAGGTTTTAAACATTTATAAAACCATGTTCTGTAGTTTTCAGCATATGGAGTACTATAGGATGTTTTCTTATATTTATCTGTAACTATTTTATGTTTTCTGAGTTTCAGCATGTGACATTTTAAAAATTCCATTTTCCAGTTCATATATAGAATAATTGATTTTGTTAAATAGATTCCTTAGGCTTTTCTACATAGATGATCGTGTCTTCTGTGAATAAAGAAGTTTTATTTCTTCTTTTTCAACCTTTATGTTTTTAAATTATTTTTCTTGCCTTATTGCACTGGGTAAGCCCTCCAGTAGAACATTGGAGTAAGTGCTAAGAACAATTATCTTTGTTCCCATTTTTAGTAGGAAGGCATTGAGTATTTCACAATTAAGTATGTTACTAGCTGTGAGTTTTTTGTAGATGTTTTTTTAATCAGATTGAGGATGTTTTCCTTGCTTACTGAGAGTTTTTATCACAAGTGGGTGTTGTATTTTATCAAATGCCTTTTCTGTTTCTTTTGAAACGATCATGTGTTTTCTCCTTCATTCTGTTGAAATGGTGATTTAGGTTGATTGATTTTTGAATCAACCTTCCCTTCCAAGGATAAACCTCATTTGATCATGATACATTACCCTTTTTCTTTTCAATTTGCTAATGTTTTCAGAAAGATTTTTATTATATATTTGAGGGGTTTTTTTTGGTTTTGTTTTGTTTTGTTTTTTGGCAGCAAATCATATAATTGTTTAAACAGATAAGCATTATTATTTTTAAATCTGTATCCAGTAATTCCAGTAGCTAAAGTGTGTGAGGAATGTTTCTACTTGTTGTTCATGTTGTTTTTTTTCTTTATGTGCTTGGTTATATCTTTGCATGCTTCATGGTTGTTGTCATTGAATTATTTGTGGTTGTCCAGGGCCCAAGGTATATTTGCTCTCCTCTAGAGAAACTTTGATTTGGCTTCTGCTGGATCCTATAAACAGTGCCATTAGGGATGCCTCATGCATAATGGTCGCTGGTGGGGCCAAGTATAAAGGTCTTAGGTCTCTAGGATGCAAATCTTCCATGAGGTTGGTTTCAGCAACTTCTTCAGGATGTTTTTCTTCTGTCCCCATTTTTTTTTTTTTCTTCTGTCCCCATTTTTATCTTGTTCTGACCTCTCTGTAGTTTGTTCTTATCCTGAGACTGAAAGAGCCTTTTGGGGACAGGCTGGGTCTCAGCTTAACATGGGATTGAGTTCCCCAAAGACTCTTCACCTTGGGCTGACCCTGGGCTTTGAATGCTGACCCTCTCTCCCCATTTGTTGTTACACAGACTTCACACTTATCTCTCTGGGTTTTGACTTTTATACAGAAATTGGCTTGGGACTTCCCCACTGCAGGTCATTATTGTTTCTAAGATACTGGTTAAAAAACAAAACTTTATATAGTATTTTTCATTGTTTCTAGGAGAAAGAAAAGTTAAAGCTGTGAATGCATGTATTGGAAAACAAAGAACAAAAAATAAATTAGCTTATTTCTAGATTAAGAAACCAAAAAAGAGTAGTAAACATTGTGACAGTGGAAGCAGGGTTTAAGCAGAATTTGGTGAAATAGAAAAAAAGTAGTATTTCAATAAAAGTTAGAGCTGGTTCTTTGAAAGATAATAAAATAATCAAATTCTTGGCAAGTCTGATCAGAAAATAAAGCGGAAAGACATTAGAAATGAAAGTGGGACCATAACTACACACATGAAAAAAATTAAGTGATTACACTAGAGACTATAAACCATCATAATTAATAGTTTTGCAATTTATCATCAAATTAACACTATTAAAATATTTTACACATTAAAACTGGTTCTCCACAGGTGTCATATTTTGTATTAGTTTGATATATAACACACAGTAATATATTTAAAGAAAAATTTCCTGCTTGTACTTTTTCATTTGATGCTATATTCCCAGAAAGTTAAGTTTAGTATACACGTTTCAGTCAAAAAGTAAACCAGATGTAGTTTTCATCTCCCATTTTTAGTCTTCCTCCCTTGCTCATCTCTTTGTATCAGCTTATTAATTTTCTGTCATTGGGTTTGTAGAGTAGGTATTTATGATGGTATGTGTGTGGTAGAGCAGCTGTCATGGAATGCATGCTTTTCCAACTTTTTCTGGAACCTTGAAAAGTTAAGATTTTTTTAAAAGGAAAATTAACTGTGCTAAATTAAATTCTCCATTCTAGAGAGTAGCTTGGCGTTCATTTGGCAAATATTTTTTGAGCGCCTAAAATGTGCAGTGCTAGCTTTATATTTCATCCTGGAGAAAGACTTAAGGTCATGCGAAAGTCACACAAGTTACCAAGTCAGCTATTTTTTATGCCTCCTACTCACAAGTCAGTTGGAGTATGCCAAATAGGACCAGTTAGCTGGAAGGTTCAGATTTTTATTTTATTATTTTTATTCAGAAGATTTTATTTATTTATTTGACAGAGAGAGGGAGAGCACTAGCAAGGGGAGCGGCAGGCAGAGGCAAAGGGAGAGGGAGAAGCAGGCTCCCAGCCTGATGTTGGGGCTTGATTCCAAGACCCAGGGACCATAACCCAAGCCCCGGGCAGACGCTTAACTGACTGAGCCACCCAGGTGCCCCTATTCAGATTTTTAAATGTGGAAATCAAATGGTCTGGGTGCTTGTATCCTCCAGGACCACTAAGAATTATGTCTGAATATTTAAGAACAGGATTTTTGGAGACATTAATGATATTACCAGCAGAAGCTGAGGAACATAAAGAGAAGTCTCACTTTCTTATTTGCCTTCATCATTAATCTGAGTGTGTTCACAAATTTGAGGGGTTTTGTTTTTGTGTTTTACTTACATATGAAAAGATTAAAGTACCTTTATGTTAAAAGCATAGCAAGATTTCAGGCTTTCGAATACTGTCTCCACTCTACCTTGTTCCTTCCTTTTTTCTTGATAGCATCACTGTTAATCCCTATTCCTGTATTCTGATAGGCACAATTTCCTATTTCTGGGATCTCTTCATATCCACTTAGATATAACTGTATTTAATGTGTCCCCATCTTTCATTTATTATTAACTATATATTTATTTTTTAGGGGGAGGGGTAGAGGGAGAGGGAGAATCTTAAGCAGATTCCACACTCAGCATGGAGCCTGATGCAGGGCTCAGTTTCATAACCCTGAGATCATGACCTGAACTGAAATCAAGAGTCGGACATTTAGTGGACTGAGCCACCCAGGCGCCCCTATTTTTTATTACTAGTAATAATAAGTGACTTATTGAATGCTAAAGTGTAGGAAACAGTTTGAATCACTTTATAAATATATGTCTTTTCTAACTCTTACAGAAACCCTCTTAATAAAGTACTGTGATTCCTCTTTTACAGAAGAGATGACTGAGGCAGGCAGGTTACAACTTATGGCCAAGGTCTCTCAGATAGTAGAGAACCCAAGATTCAAAGCCAGGCAGTAGATTCCACAGCTCTTATTCAGGCCACCAGTAGCCTTGGCATTAGCAGTAGGAATGAAAACAGTATTGTAATGACAGGAAAGGGAAAAAAATTACAACAGTGTAATTGCTAATATTTATTGAGGGATTACTGTGTGCTTTATGAGTTACTTAACTGTTAAACCAGCCTTTAATATCATTTTCATCTTACTGTTGAGGATACTGAGTTTCGTTAACTTGCTTAAGTCCACGTGGCTAGTACGTGTTGGAAACTAAAGTCAAGCTCCTGAGCCAGAGTATCTATGGATTGTTGCTTATTTGCCCATTTATGTTCCTTTTAGATTCACAATGAAGTAAAGAATAAGTACATCATTAATCTTGTAGCACATAGTAGGTTTTCAAGAAATATTTGTGGATTATAATATATAAACCTATGTTTAGATGAGATAACTTACACTCTGCCTCTTACACAGCACCCTGGAAGCTTACTTTTCCTGTCAACTCAGCTAGACACTATAGGGAATACCACGATTGCAATTTTTTTTTTTAAGATTTTTTTTATTTATTTGGCAGAGAAATAGAGAGCACAAGTAGGCAGAGCAGCAGGCAGAGGGAGAGGGGGAAGCAAGCCTCCTGACCAGCAGGGAGCCTGATGCAGGACTCGATCCCAGGACCCTGGGATCATGACCTGAGCCGAAGGCAGATGCTTAATCGACTGAGCCACCCAGGCGCCCTATGATTGTATTTTTTTTATTATAAAACCTTTGGTGGTGTTTTAAGTTTTAATGCTAAAAGTAGTCTGTGCTAAGCTCTAAAAAAATAAATATTTTAAAAACTATTTTAAATTTATTAAATAAAAATATTTTAAGCAATTAAAAGATTTAAGACAAGGACGATGAAACAAATAACCACATACTCGTCATCCAGAATGATAATAGTTATTCATATGGTTTATTTCTTTCCTTATTTAATGCTAAGTTCTGTGTTTTGTGCTTAAAGCCATATCCAGAAGACCCAGCAGTTTATAAACCACTCTCCCAGGAAGAATTGCAAAGGATAAAGAATGAGAAAAAACAGAAACAGAATGAGAGAAAACAGAAAATATCAGAAAACCGCAAACATTTGGCTAGTGTACGTGTTGTACAAAAAAACCTCGTCTTTGTTGTAGGTCTGTCTCAGCGCCTAGCAGACCCAGAGGTAAGTCTTCTTCCGTTTTGTCAACTTGACATTTTTTTCTTTTTTGCCTTTCCTATTTGGAAATAACAGCTGACCTTGCCTATTTGCAGGATTCCCCTGAAATTATTAAAACTTAGGAGAGAATGGGAAATAATTTTTTAATTCTTTAATGACCAGTTGTGATCTTAGGCAAGTGTCTTAATCTTTCTTGGCCTCATTTTCTTCAGTTGTAAAATGAGGCAGTTGAACTAGATCTCTGAAAGCTTCTTTAGTGCTAATAATCTATGGAAGTTGGATATGGTTCTATTTTGCTATTCAGGCTAACATGTGACATGAGTACTCGATTTCTTTTTTCTGTAGCTATATAAGGATCACAGTGGACATGCAGTTACATGAATCCACTAGAGATCTGTATTTTTTTTTAATCCTGTCCACATAGTGATTCTTAGTTATTAAACAGTTATAGACCTGCTGCTACGCTGTACCATCATTCTTTATTCATTCATTTTAAGCCAATTTTGGGGAAAGAATTTGATGAATTCTTTGTCATTTGTTTGGAGGCAGGGAAGGCCTTAACACTTTTGTTCATTTCCTCTTTTTTCTCCTTTCACCACCTGCATTGTAAGAGTAATGTTGAGCTCATAATGTTCCCTGATGCCCTTGGATGTACATCTGCTAATTGTCAGTTTCTGATGTATTAGGAGGTGCTAACTAGATTGATAGGAGAGCAGGTAGAAGCTGATTGACAGCCAGAGTGCTTCAGCAGGAGAGAGTTGGATTTGGGGGATCTGCCAAAAGTACTCCTTGAGAAGGGTTTGGCGTAATGCTCGTCGACATGGTACCCATAAGAGGGAGGTGGGAATCTTCAGACTTGTCTAAGTGGGCAAAGGCCCCAGAGGAAGGAAATTTAAGGAGTCTACAAATTTATTTTGTAACAATCAATTTGAGAGAATAATACATATGTATTAATGATGAGTTTACTATGTACTTGAGGCTGTGAAGGGCTCAGGATCAGAAAAAGAGAAAGTCAGGGAGACCTTACTAAGAAGCCTTTATCATTGGCAGTAAACCCAGAGGCAACTCCAAAATTGCTTGGAATTAGGCCCGGGGATACTGGTGTTAGTGGGCGACGTGAATCCTTCAGGAGACCAGGTTCTTTCCAAAGCCAAAGGGGGCTGATCTAGAGTTCTACAAGAAAAGACTTCTGTAAGAGCTGTTAAGGATGAGAGCTCATTTTAGGCCTGTGACTCAGCCTCAGCAGCCAGTTCTTCTTGTTTTTAATTCCTCAAGCAGGCAGATCCCACTTCCCCTGTGACCATTTTCTTGAACATGACTACAACTTTACACACACCAGTCCTTCTGTCCTCCCCTTTCAATCAGAGGGCACTTCTTGCCTTTGCAAGTTTTTTATTTTATCTGTCTCTGTTTACTCCTGCTAATCTTATTGATTAGAACCTACTTTGGCATTTCTGAAACTGCTATTCCAGTAAACTAATGGAATTTTATTTTGATTTCACAACTCTTGGATATGCATGTACTTGATTTTGTTAATATATCCTGCCCAGATCCTGTCACCTATAGTACTGGAGGCATACGGGGAGCAGCACCTGAAAACTGGGTAAAATTAAGCCATAGTCTCAGTCTGGTGTTTGGATTATAGGTTTCCTGTCTCCTCTTTAGATTCTGTGATTTGTTCTTACTTACTTAGAGGTTTCTTCCATTTCAAATGACATGATTCCAGTAACATTAATCTGAAGAACTATTACACAGGAAAAAATTAATCTCGGTGGTGACTAGTGAGAGAGGGTACTTTATCATGAATCTAAATGTGCCCTTAAAAAACACTCTACTTGTTCTATACTTTTGAAATCATTGCTGCTTGGTGAGAGGATAGTCAATTTTTTTAAACATTGAGTTCTCTCATTTATTTCTCTTGAAACTCTAGGAAGACCGAAGACCAATGTTTTATTTATTCAGTCTTACCACTTCTAAATAATAATATAACAAATTCTCTTAATTTATTGCATAGTCTTTTCAGTTTGGAAAACTTAAAGTTGGCTTTACTAGAAAACTTGGTTTCAAGTTGTTAGTGTAACTTTCAGGTCAAAGAAGATCCCTAATTACTCATTTTTGGATGATGAACAATTTGATATTTGACTGAATTCAGATCAGAAAAACAGGAGAGTTCAGGAAAAATTCAAGCTTATCATTATTTTTTTTTTTTTTTAAGATTTTATTTATTTATTTGACAGAGAGATCACAAGTAGGCAGAGAGACAGGCAGAGAGAAAGGGGGAAGCAGGCTCCCTGCTGAGCAGAGCTCCCGACGTGGGGCTCGATCCCAGGACCCTGAGATCATGACCTGAGCCGAAGGCAGAGGCTTTAACCCACTGAGCCACCCAGGCGCCCCAGGAAAAATTCAAGCTTATTTTGAAAATAACTTTTATACATTAGAAAACTTAATACCAGGATTGATGGTCAAATGTATTCGTTTATTGATCAATAAAAAAACTATTTTACTTATTTATGATTTTATTTATTCGAGAGAGAGAGCGAGCCCAAGTGAGGGAGGAGAAGAGGGAGAGGAAGTAGCAGACTCCCCACTGAGCAGGGAGCCCCCCGTGGGGCTTGATCCCAGGATTCCATGATCATGACCTGAGCCGAAGGCGGATGCTTAACCGACTGAGCCACCTGGGCACTCCCCAAAAAAACTATTTTAGAAGATCTGGTAGGTAGTTAGAGGCAGTCATTAGGGGTGATCATCTTCCAAATCCTAAAATTTCAGATTTGCTGGAACCTAATTCATTCATTCATTTTATAAATTAACTCTTGAATACTTACCATGTTTTAGGTACTTTGATGTTGGAGATAAAATAATTTAGCAAGCCAGACACAGTCTCTACCCTTAACTAACTTATAGACTATTGGTAAGACAGTATTTAAATACTTTTTTTTTTTTTTTTAAGATTTTTGTTTATTTGAGAGACAGAGAGCACAAGTGGGGAGGAGAGGGAGAAGCATGCTCTCTGTTGAGCAGGGAGCCCAATGTGGGGCTCGATCCCAAGAGCCTGGGATCATGACCTGAGCCGAAGGCAGACGCTTAACCAACTGAGCCACCCAGGCGCCCTGAATTTAGGTACTTGTAAGTGTGCTGGGGTTTATAATCAGGGAAGTACAGAGTTTTTTGGGGAGCATATAACAGTGGGAAACTTGGCTAGTGTAGAAATCCACAAAAAGCCTCCCAGAGGAAAGGATAATTAAGAATTACTAGAGACTGGCTAGGCAGCAAATAAGGACTGGAGTGTCCCAGGTATGTGGTGGTCCAAGAGAGAAGCTTGTTTGAGGAACTAAAATACTTTATAAAGACAGAACCAAAAAAAAAAAAAAGACAGAACCATGTTATTTTACAAAAGAGAAATTGAAGCATAGGGAAATTAAGTGACTTCATTATGTGACCTGGGATCTCACAGCTATTTCATAGCATAGCCAGGACTAGGAACCACCCCCCTTTCCAACCCACCAGGTTTTTAAAGGTCCTATTCCAGTGTATTTTACACTGATAATTGGTCTGTTGTTCATCCATTCCCCTAATTTATCCATTCATCCTTTTCTCTGCTTACCAAATTTTTTATTTTCTCTGTAGTATCTGTGAACACTTGACTATGTTCCCAAAGAATATATAGGAAGACATTTTAAATATTAGGCATGCCATTGGGCATTTATAATTCTGTCATGTGGCCTTTTGTATTCTATATTAGTATTAAAGCTGGCTCACTGTGAAGTAAATATGTAATATTGAATATATGGATAATGTGGTGATATGCAGGGTGCTTTACCTACTCCCCATACTTCTTAATTACTAGAATACTGTTTTTCTAGTTGTATGTTTAGGTAGAATCTGGAGTATTTAAGTTAATATAGAAAGTTTAAATTATTTGAATTTCCTTTGCCTGGGCAAGCCATTTCTTATCAGCTATAGGCCATTTGCTAATACTTTGAGGCCCACCAATGTTCTTTATCCATGTAATTCTTTTTGTTCAGTGCTAAAACAGTTATTTTTCAGTTAATACTTATTGAGTACCTACAGTGTGCTGGGCAGTATGTAAGACACTGAGTATACACCAACCAATACGAAGGTAGTCTTTGCTTATTTTCAAACTAACCATATAATATAACATGAGAAGTACTCTGTGCTATGGAGGCACAAGAGAGAGCACCCGATCTTGTTGGGGAGGTATGTACTCTTCCACTATCTTTGGGGCAAAGTGATTCTGGTACAGGAACTGTACAAATTCTTCAGGATGAGAAAGATCTTGGTCTGCAAGTGATTTGTGTGGCTGGAAGATTAGAGTGCAGAGGTGACAGATGAGGCTGGTGAGGTAAGTAGTAACATACTATGAAGGGCTTTCTAACCATGCGAAGGAGTTTGTACTTTATTCTAAAGGCAGTGGGAACCTACTGGATGTTTTTTTTTTTAAGATTTCATTTATTTATTTGACAGAGACACAGTGAGAGAGGGGACACAAGCAAGGGGAGTGAGAGAGGGAGAAGTGGGCTTCCCGCTGAGCAGGGAGCCTGATGCGGGACTCGATCCCAGGACCCTGGGGTCATGACCTGAGCCGAAGGCAGCCACTTAACAACTGAGCCACCCAGGTGCCCCCTTTTGAATGTCCTTAAGAACAGTGACATGGCTAGATTCGTGCCTTGAAAATAATCATTCTGGCTCCAGTGTGACATGTCAGTATAATTATATACAAGGCTTATGTTGTATTGAAGGTGTTATACCCAATACTGGCCAGAAACTCTTTCCATAAGTGAGTGGTTTTCAACCTTATCAGAACCAGTACCTGTTTTTAAAAATATTTTATAACATTCTTTGACTTTTATGAAGTGATTTCATGAAATAAGGAAATAAAAGGAATAAAAAGGAAATAATTTTTTAAAAGACTATTTCCACATGTAAAATTTGGGTACCACTACTCTAGAACCTTGCTACTCAAGGTGTGGTTTCTGAGCTAGTAGATGAATATCCCCTGGGTGCTTATTATGTAAACTCAGGCCCTGCTTCAGAGCTCCTAGATCTGAACATGCAATTTAACTAGATCCTCAAATGATTTGTATGCATATACACGTTTGGGAAGTAGTGTTTTTAAATACACAATAAAAGAGTAAGATGCTTGTGTCTGTGTGCAGAGTCACTGTGAGTGTGACACCTACAAAGGCAGATTGTTATAGGTATATGTATTGGCAATCCAGATACTATGAAGAGCCAATGATGTGATTTTTCTGAAATAACTCTTGGTATAATTCTCAACAAAGCACCTGCAGTCTTCCCTTAAGTATATATTATTTGCTTTCCTATAAGTTCAACATATGTCAAAACTGTAGGGAACTACTTTTGAGTTTATATACAATGTGCAATTTGTTTCTAGGTTCACATAATTGTAAATAGACTTCTCAGCTGCATGAATGTCTTATAGGACATTCAAAAGTTGTGCAGGACAATTCTTTATTGTGCAGGGCGAGCCAGAGCATTGTAAGCCATTCCTGGCTCCCATCCACTGAACATAAGTATCGCTTCCCAGTCACTTTGACAACCTCCCCCAATAAAAGCTCCCACAGATATTTTTAAATGCTCCCTTGAATGCTGCCTTCGTTGAGAGTTACTACCATAAACTCAGATGTGATTTGAGATGCTGATGCAGTACAACATGTGACCAGCCTGAACTCTTTGAAGCAGGTATTTGGCTCTGAAGCCCTGTGCTGAGTTGGTGTGCATCTAGTTGCAATATTGAGTGTAGTTCTAAACTCCACCAGCCAGGAAGGTTTTGAAAATAAACTCTTCCCTACTCATCAACCCTGAGACTTTGCTTTGTATACAACCTGGGGGTCATTGCTTTTGCCACTTAATAGTCTCATTTGTCTTGGGGGATTTGGTGGAAAAAAGATTGAAAACCAATACAGTCACCTCATCTTATAATCCATTAAAATTGGCTATAGAAAACATAACAGCTTTATACTTATAAGAACCTAAAGTAAAATGTGGTAAAAATAATTATGTTACTTTGAAAACTGTTAAGAATTAATGATACCTCAGCCAGACTGTTCAAATCTTTGATTCTGCCAAATGCAGAACATATTAGCTAAGTTGTAAGTATGTGAGAATGTTATCAAATTAAAGTGTTTGAAAAGAATACTTTGCACACACATGGACAGCTATACACAGAAAGCTTTCCTTGAGAGAGAGCTTGCTATTTGGGAAGGTTGTAGGAACAATAGGCCTATAGGTAAATTCTAGGAAAAGTAAAAAATTTAATTTTGAAGTAGTTACAAATTACAGGAGAGGTTTTTCTATCAAGTCAAAATCATCTTAGTCAAATTAGCCGAGGTCAAGTAAGTCTGTAAGAGAAGTTAAATGAATGCAGGTAGCGATCACAAAGTAAAGGAAGTGACACAGGTACGAGGGGGAATAACCACCAAGAAGTAACCAGGTAATAGAGAAATAAATGTATAAATTTGTTTCCTTAATTTTTTTCCATCCATCACCACATATATGTTATTTACCAGGAAGAAGGAGGAAAAAAACAGATGATAATCAAGAAGTGGTAAAATTAACAAAAAGAAACTTAAGTGTACACACACACACACACACACACACACACACACACAGAATGATAAATCATGAAGGGTAACGTAGAGGAACATTGTTACCATATTTGTAATTTGTAGTTCTAATGTAATACATCAAATGTTTTATACAATAGATTTATGACTAAAGATTCTAATATGTCTGTTCTTGAGGTTCTGCCTCTGTTTAATACATAATTATTTTGGTTATTGTTTGGAGAATTACTTTTTTATAAGGATTATCTATTAATAAAAATATTGTTAAGGTATTTGACCTGCTTGGTGCATCTTCACACTATGAAGATAAGATCCCATGGATTATTGGTGCAGATATTAGAACATAATGGGTAATACCAAACTTAGTGAGTCTTAGTTTCCATACAGTGGGTCAATAAAAACTAGCTTTTAGACTGTTGGTGATTTACTGTAGGTTATCCACACAAATTGTAATTAGAAAGTAGTCACATTTACTAGAAAACTTTAAAAGTTATTTTCCTTTTACTGAAGAGGGATGGTCTAGTCCCCATTATGAGGATAACGTTGATGAAAATGGGGACACATTATACCTTATTTCTTCTTCTTTTATAGGTTTTAAAACGACCAGAATATTTTGGGAAGTTTGGTAAAATACATAAAGTTGTCATCAATAATAGCACATCATATGCAGGCTCACAGGTAACTAATTATAGGGATTTTTGCCTTTCATCCCTGTGGTCTAGGCTTGACCTGGGCTGTTCAGAAGGAAAATTTGCTTTCTGGGATTAGAAAGCCTGAGGGTCAAGGATTTAAGCAGCAGTGTAGTGACCTCTACTGGTGGGGTGGGGGAATTTCTGGTGCTTATTTGACTTCAGGACTTAACAGTGAATTGATTGTAGTAAGAATGGTAAAACAAAGATTAAGTGATGGTTTGAGGGGGAGGGGGAGTTGAGTCTATTATCAGGCAATGAAGTAATTAGATGATGATTTCTAATTTTTTAGATATTGAAAACTTAATAGAGCATCTTTGTTATGCTGATATTAGCAGATTGAATACTCTTGGAAATTTGCATTTATTTTGGGGAGAACATAATTTGACACAGTGTCTTTAAATTTTATTTTTTTAAATCTAACTTTCAAAGTTTGTTGTAACCTTGACGAGCCTGGTTCATACTCGTCAAATAAGTATGATTGTTTTAAGATGAGCTAGTATATGGTTTAATCAAAGCTACTACTATTTCTAATTATTGTCATTATTACTAATGATAATAGTAGTAAAGATCTTTAGAATTCCCTAGGCAGGGTGCAAAGGAGTTGTTTTTTTCTTGAATTTGAAACTAGTAACAGTGTGTTTTCACTTTAGGGTCCAAGTGCCAGTGCTTATGTAACCTATATCCGGTCAGAAGATGCTCTCAGAGCCATACAGTGTGTCAACAATGTGGTAGTAGATGGCAGAACACTTAAGGTAATATGGACCTCTTGATTGTTTTTAAGGGGGAAAAGATAAAATGTGGTAAATAGGGGAGAGCCTTAGCATTTACTCATTACATTTGGAGGGAGTCTGTTTGAAGTTTGCTTCTTAAACATCCATACTAACTTATGACAGCTAATTTGTTTACTGCCAGCTTATGTAAGGTCTTGTTTAACCAGGTAGGAATAAACACATTCATTATTAAGTGATAATCTTTAAAAATCTATATTTACACAGTCTTATTTTATGAAAATAGGATCTGTTATTCTTATCAGAAATAGATAATGGTTCTAATTTGTTGTCGTTAAATATTTGGCCATTGATCAATTAAGGTTTGTGTAAAGGGTCGCACTAAGCCATGCTTTATATAAATGGAAAAAGGATGGCATAACTAGAAAAAAGAATTTGCTTAGGTGCCTAACTTCTGTAACATGGAATAGATTTTGTATATCTTCTCCTCTAGGAAAGATGATTTGGGTACTCAAGTTCTGCAAAACCTAATTGAGGTGCTTTCTTTAGTTCTTCCAAAGGAGCATCGTCTTTAATAGATGCTGCTAGTAATAGTTTAGTTCTCCAGTATTCAGAGCCATTCTTGTTATTGTCATTATTCTTGTTTTCTCATGTCTGTGCCTCATTTGAGGTGAAGTGAAAATACCAATTCACATTTTGGGTCTCTCCCACCCCCCACTCTTTCTGCAGGCATCTCTAGGTACAACAAAATACTGCAGTTACTTCTTAAAGAATATGCAGTGTCCAAAGCCTGACTGCATGTATCTACATGAATTGGGAGATGAGGCGGCCAGCTTCACAAAAGAGGAAATGCAGGTAGTAAATTAATGTGAATTATAAACTTTGCAGAAAAGGAAGTATTGTTCTTTATAAATTAAAATTGGAAAAGCAAAAACTAGGAATTTTTTAAAAAAATGTTATTAAAGTAGCATTTTCCAAACAGTGTTCCATGGAATGTCAGTTCTATAGAATATTGTTATATTAAAAATGCATCTGTAGTCCATTAAGTTTGAAAATGCTAGATTAATGAAGATAAATAGTTTTCTTTCCTGCAGGACTTCTCAGAGTCTTTAATATGCTAATACATATCCAAGAAGGGAATGTACAATAAGAACTTAATTGACCAAGGAAAGTGTTTTGGAAAATGCCACTTTAGGGGAAATATCAACAAATTGGAAGCTAAGCGGGTTACTGTAATTATGGGGTTTTTTCCTTCCTAATTTCCACTCTTTATAGAACATGCTAGAAAATAATAACCTATCAAATGTCGCTGATAACCTAACATTTTTATAAAATGATTCTCCCCATGAAAGTGTACAGTCAGTGTCCTGTGAAGGGTGAATTGAAGGTTTATTATCCTATGTTCTTTTTTTTGTATATTTCCTATTCTCTGGTCTCCTTTCAATTTGTAGTATTATAAACATGACTTTACAAGTAAAAATGTTGACCATGTGCTTATTAAATAAGGATTATACCAAAGCACAATGCTGTACTTCCCTATTATAGATGAGGACGTTAGATTGTTGCTGTGGACTTTTGCAGGAATACTTCTCATTTAGAAGGTAGAGGGCCATTGATTGCTACCTTGGACTCTCCAGGTCAAACTAGAGAAAGTCTAATAGGGTCTCTGTTAAGAGCAGATTGTTAAAATGAAATATTACCCTTTTTTCACTTGGAGTTATTTCAGATTTAAGTCCCATTATAATCGATTCCTTGGAATTTCTTGATCGTGTTTCTTTATGGTACAAAAACAGTGTTAAAATAAGGTCTCTGTGATATTTAATGGGGACAGATGACTTCTTATTTAATAAATACTTCTTGATTTTTTTTTTCTTTTTTTGGGTGAAACGTTCTGGATAGAATTTAAGGTTGAACCATTCTAAACCAAATTTTGACATGTAGCAAACATGCATTACTCATGCTACTATTATACTGAAAATTTCTGTCAGTTTCTAAGCTCCAGTTGATCTCACTTTTGAGTAATATTGAATTGTAAACGAAAATGGACAGACAGTCCCATGGAACTGACTTGTAATGGGATTTAACCTGTCTTTGTGGACTGCCCCTGTAAAATCATTTGAGTATTAGTTTTAGTGCTTAGTTGCTAATTAAAGCCATAATGTCTCCTGAAGTAATTGATTGTAGAAAAAAATTTCAAGGCTTTTCATGTTTTAAAGATGTAACATCCACATCTATATTTTTTCTTAATAATTTAAAATTCATATTGTGATGAATTCATCTGCTCTTTATATGAGTTTAAAATTAATTTGAAAAGAGGTTTGTTTATTTTTTTTAAAGATTTTATTTATTTATTTGACAGAGAGATCACAAGTAGGCAGAGAGGCAGGCAGAGAGAGAAGGGGAAGCAGGCTTCCTCCTGAGCAGAGAGCCTGATGCGGGGCTTGATCCCAGGATCCTAAGATCATGACTTGAGCCAAGGCAGAGGCTTTAACCCACTGAGCTACCCAGGTGCCCCGAAAAGAGGCTTCTTTATTAAAACAGTTCCTCTATATAGAAAGGAAATTTGAACAAATTATATCATGGTAAAAGTCAGAAGATCTTTCCTTGTTACTGCATAATTGAAAATTTGGTACCATATGAAATACTTATAGCTCTATTTGAAACAGGCTGGAGCCCCCTTGGAACAGGGCACAATGCATTGTGTAGTGTATATGATACAGTTCTACTTGATTAGATGATGTTGCCCTTGCCTGTTTTTATTGTCTTGTGTTTGTTTTGATCTGTCCCGTTCTGGGTTTGGTTTTCCTGTAACATCTAGTTAGACTACACTTCTAAAATAATTAAACAATCATGAAGGTAAGTAAAAATATCATTTCAGTCATGATATACGTGCAAATAGTAAAAAGCTATTCAAAGTAATTTCATTGTAATGTATAATTTTTTAAAGATGTATTTATTTTTGAGAGAGAGAGAGAGCACAAGCATGAGCAGGGGGAGGAGGGGCAGAGGGAGAAGCAGACTCCCCAGTGAGCAAAGAGCCTGATGAGGGGCTCAATCCCAGGACCCCTGAGCTAAAGGCAGACGCTTAACCAACTGAGCCACCCCAGCGCCCCTCATTGTAATTTATTTTTGTGTATGACTAATTTCTAGAGGCAGTCTTTGCCTAATTTCCCCGATAATGTTTGTGACATTGTCTTCTGATATATGGCAACCATCTATAGTAAATACAGATTTCTCTCTGTTGTGTATAGAGCAGTAATCTGTAAACTTTCTGTGAAGAGCCAATTAGTAAATATTTTAGGCTTTCTGGGCCTATATAGTCTTTGTAGTAAATACTCAATTCTTCTGTTGTAGCAGAGATAGTCATAGACTGCAAGTAAATGAATGAGCATGACTGTTGCAATAAAACTTTATAAAAACAAAGGAGCTGGGGGCACCTGGGTGGCTTAGTTGGTTAAGTGTCTGCCTTTGGCATAGATCATGATCCCAGGGTCCTGGGATAGAGT
This sequence comes from Potos flavus, assembly GCA_028534135.1. Taxonomy (NCBI): domain Eukaryota; kingdom Metazoa; phylum Chordata; class Mammalia; order Carnivora; family Procyonidae; genus Potos; species Potos flavus. The sequence goes on along the minus strand of CM052887.1, from coordinate 78,579,776 downwards.
CCTGCATCGGGCTCCCTGCTCAGTGAGGAGTCTGTTTCTCCCTCTCCCTCTGCCTGCTGCTCCCCTAATTGTGCAGGTGTGCTTTCTCTCTCTCTCTCTGTCAAATAAATAAATAAAATCTTTAAAAAAAAAGAGAGACAAAAAAGAAACAAAAGGGCTGGCTATAAACTGCCCCCTCCTTATCTGGAGTTTAAAATACATTAATTTTTATGTAAAAACAAAGTAATGGAATTTTTACTTAAATTTTTTACTTAAATTTTTACTTAATGGCATTTTCAAGATAATGAAAAATGTATTAAGATTCTTCATCTGTGTACGATTTCCCATGTGTTTGTCTCATTTATTTATTTATTTTTAAAGGTTATTTATTTATTTATTTGACACAGAGAGAGAGAGGAAGCAAGAGAGGGAACACAAGCAGGGGGAGTGGGGGAGGGAGAAGCAGGCTTCCCACTGAGCAGGGAGCCTGATGCTGGGCTCGATCCCAGGACCCTGGGATCATGACCTGAGCCGAAGGCAGAGGCTTAACAACTGAGCCACCATCCAGGTGCTCCTGTTTGTCTCTTTTAAAAAGAGAAATTAATTATTTTTGGTGATCCTCAGAAAATTCTGTAATGGCCCTGTTAGAAGACTTCATTCTTAAATGAAAGATGGGGAAATAGGTTGAAAAGGGCCTCTAGTTGTTCCTTTCTTTTTCTTTCTTTCTCTTTCTTTCTCTTTCTTTCTTTCTTTCTTTCTTTCTTTCTTTCTTTCTTTCTTTCTTTCTTTCTTTTTTCTTTCTCTCTCTCTCTTTCTTTCTCTTTCTCCTTCCTTCCTTCCTTCCTTCTTTCCTTCCTTTCTTCCTTCCTTTCTAGATTTATTTATTTGACAGAGAGAGAAAGAGAGAGAGCACAGCAGGGGGTAGCAGGAGAGGGAGAAGTAGGCTTCCTGCCAAGCTTCTTGCCAAGCAGGGAGCCCAATGTGGGGCTCAATCTCAGGACACCAGGATCATGACCTGAACCAAAGGTAGACGCTTAACAGATTGAGCCACCCAGGTGCCCTGGGCCTCTAGTTTTTTGAGCTGGCAAAAAAGTTGTCTGTTATGCTTTTCTGCACAATAAATGGTCGATGAAATCCTTCATGAGTGGCATATATATTGTGCAGTTTTGTTGGAAGAACTTTCATTGGTCTAGCAGTTCTGTGACATCATCCTCACAGAGTTCTCTAATGCCATGAAAAACCCTTACATGTTTTATTTAGGATATCTTTAATAATTTGGAAAGTAAGTCATTATTTTATACCAGCCATTTTGTGAACCCCACTGCAGTTTTAATTTCTTCTTCCATTAGGCGGGTAAGCACCAAGAATATGAACAGAAACTACTTCAAGAATTATATAAGTTAAACCCCAATTTTCTTCAACTGTCTACGGGTTCAGTTGATAAGAATAAGAACAAAGTGACACCACTGCAGAGGTATGATACGTAAGTACCAATATTAGTATAATTGGACACCTTACCTTCATGTCTGTCGATCCTCTCTTCTCATTTTACATCTTCTTCAGGCAGAATTCTTGACAGTGTCTATCATTTGTGCAGAATTATTGCATTATATAGGAAATGTTGAGTCACAGTTTCTGGGTTTGAACGTTTGCTGTCTCCTGCTCCCTGGTAATATTTCAGATGAGCCTCTTGATGGCTACCCCTTTGCATTGATTTGCAGACTGCCCTGGACCCTGGGAACACCCTCCTTGAAAAAAAGGAATTTAAGGGATATTGGTTATTGAAAGGCTCTTATTGCCTAATTAGGGTTTCCCCCCAATATAATGAGGGGGAAAATACTGTAAAATGGGAAGTGGGAGTTATCTGAAGCATTGTATGTTGGGGACACAAATATTTGTGGTTTTCTAGTTGCAGGAATCATTGAAGTCTTATATCCTCTGAATGAGGAGGATTCAGAATCTATTCATCTTACGAAACAAATTATTTTTGTGTAGACCTGTATTATGTCAATGTTTAAATAAATTTATAGTCTAAGGTACCGAGTCTCATTCTGATATGGTGATCTTCACATTTTGGGTTATATTTGGTTATGGCCTTATCAGAAAATGGTATGGTTAATAAAAACAATAATTTGGGGTTGTACTCTATCCTGAATGTTTCTTAAGTTTCGGGTGTTAGGATCTTGTAATTTTTTTTAATTTGATAAGTTTAATTTTTATAAAATGAATTAATTTAAAGTATATAGCTATAATTAATTTAGGTATGTCGATTTTCTTTTTTTAAAAACTTACTCCAAAGTTAAATTTGTTTAAAGTGATATTCTAAATGTCTGGTTGTTACTTGTTATAGTCCAGCATTTAGCACTAAAGTATATAAGGGCCATTTTTCAAATATAGCTAATAATAACTACATACATTGTCTTCAGGTCAGTTTCTTCAACTACCTATTCTTGTATTTAAATTCTTGAAGTCCTTGTTAAGTTTATTCACTTTGATGGTAAAGATTATTTAAAAGGCAATTCAAATTTATTTATATACGCACACACATATGCACATGTACATACACGTGTATATAAATATATATAAAAGAGGCCACAGAGCAAAACATAAAATTACTGTATAGTAAACTGTGTGAAATTTGTTTATATCAAAGCTGAGAATTAAAGCTAAGTCCAAAAGAAATCTTTTTGGGATGATAAGCTTTGACCCTTTCCATTGATCTTTTTGTACCTACTCCTTTCTACTCCTGGATGTTTATTTTATTATGAACTCTGTTCTATTCCTTACCTCATTGGTTGCTAACTCAATAGTGCTTCATATAAGTATGGGGTTATTGTAGTAAAAATTTATTTCAGGTGCTTTTAACATTTATATAATCACTGTTTTCATTAAAAATGTCATTCTAATTAAAACCATATTCTGGGTTTATAGCCCCTAGAGAATTCAGGCCAGAAATTTAATATTTAGATTATCTCTTTGAGATAATGTTTTTTATTTCCTGAATATAAAAGTAATATGTTTCTACCTAAGGAAATTTGAAAAATATATAAAAGCATACAGAAGAAAGTAAATATTGTATGTGATCTCAATACTCAAGACATTTTCCCTGAAAATTATTTGATATGTTTCCTGCAGTGTGTATTTCTTTGTAGTCCTTTTCCTTCTTGTGAATGTATATATACACAAAATACATTGGTTTGTTATGTTTTAAAACTTAATACTCATTATTACGAATATTTTCCTTTGTCATGAAAACATAATTTTTTATGGCTGCATGGTATTTCATTATACATGAGCATTTGAAATTTATTAAAGCAACTTCCTGCTGGTGTATATTATTTTCATTTTGGTGCTCTTATTTATGACACTGTGATGAACATTTTTTCATATAAACATTTTGGTTGTAGCTTTGTGCTCTTTGAAGTAGAACTGCTGAGTCAAAGATGATGAGTACCTATTTCCTTGAATTGAATTTTTTCTGCACATTTGCCAATTTGATAAAAAAAAAGCTGTCTCGTTTTAATTTGTATTTGATTAATAGAGTGAACTTCTTATAGATTGTGAATTCGTATCTGTTTGTTATGTTTTATTAATGTATTTAAGTGTTGTATGTGCATTATACAGAACTAACTTTTCCCAATTAGTTGACCAGTCTATTTGTGTTTCAGAATACTTGAATTTATAAATCAGTTTTGGAAGAATTTCTGTTCTGCAATATAACATTGAGTGTTCTCAACCATTAACATGATATATCTCTCCAAGTCTTCTGTATCTCTTAGAAAAGAATTTGTTGCTGTCTTCTCCCTGCTTTATTGTATTGCATCTTCCACCACCACCTCTTCCTATCTGAGAATTCCAAGGCTAAAAATTAAAGACCAGTGTTAGAAAGTGGTGCTATCAAGCATCCTTGTCTCATTCTTTATAGGGCTATCTCCCTATTTTATATGGCTGTCTCCAGTGTTTTATTCACTTGTAAATGTGATATAAACCATTTATTTGAGAGAAGTATTTTTAATCACAGTATTGAGAATACCTTATTATTAATTTGTTTTTTTTCTTTAGATTGAAAGTGAAAATTAACATTTACCAAATGTCCTTTCGGCATTTATAATAAGTATTTAGTTTTTTTTTAAGTAACTTTTTTGTGATCAGTTATTATTAGATTTACTAATATATTATTGCCTTTGCCTTCATATAAAGCATAGTCGGAATACATAACTGTTTCAGTAGCAAGAGGGAAATGTCCTGGATACCACGGAGTAAAAGGAAGAGAAAAGGAGATTTAAAACAATGTACTCATTTAATAACTGCCCAAAGCCAGTGTTACGGAACCTCAGCTAGGATCAGAATAAACTTTAACATGGTTAGCTGTGCTTTGCATAAGTATACAATAAAGGTTTCTTTGGGGAAGGAGAGGGTTGTTTTTTGTTGGTTTAATTCAGGTCCCCCAAATTTAAGGACAGTTGATGGCCCAAGGTACAGAGAGTTCTTGTTTTGGCAAGCTCCTGTAGCTTATTTTCTGCAAAAGATTAAGTTCAACTGATTGTCATTACTACTGAAGGTCTGCTTTGGTCTCCATTTCCACATTGTCTCTGTACAGGGTATAGTGGTAGGGATGATCTGTAGATAATTTTCTTTCTTCCCATAGGGAAGACTTGTGAAGTTAGAAAGATGAACAATATGACTCTTTCCATGGTCCTACCCAGGAGTTAAGTTTTTCTTAGTCAAGATAAGTTGAGAATTAAGCTTTCTAGGGAAGAAAGAAAAATAATGATTTCTTTTTGTCTCTTCTTGTCATTCACATGTAGTGAATAGCAGTTTTGCAAGAATCGCAGGAAAACAAAATGTGGTACCTTATAAATTGACAGTAAACCTAAAACGTAGTTTCCTCCTATTTCTAATTAAGCCAGAGTACAAATATCAAGAGTATCATAGCTCCTGAATCTTCACTGAACCCTGACATGGTCCTGATACACATATGTAAGTGAGGTTCCTGTAGTGTGTCTTATTCCTGTTTCACTTAAATGAACAATAAATCAGAAAAGGGTATTTGTCATTGTTCTCACCACCCTTCATTATGATGCATTCCAGAGTTTATCAGTCAGATGGAGTATAGATGTGCTACTTTTCTGTATTAATCAGTTACTTTGAAATGATGAATACAAATGACAAGAATGGGGAATAAGGAAGCCATGCAGTAGTGATGCTTAAGGACTGGCTATTTTAAGTTTGGGGCTTTGAAATACCTTCATTTAGGTTGAGACACTAATTGTGTCCCAATTGAAAACTGTGAAAGGAGTAGCAGCTAGATGGGCTATTGTGCTCAGGGACAGTGAGTAGGCCTACGTAAGAATTTGGGGAGCAAATTATTGGGTATATAGATCCCTCAAGGTAAGTGGTTATGACTTGATATTGTGGTGTAGACAAGCCACCATTGAAAGATTGGGAATGTTCATCTTCAGACTTATGTGAGAAGAGGTTGCTGTCTTTTGTGTGCCTTCAGTCTCAGTTGTCCTGCGTGGTAGATATCATTGTTACCTTACTACTGGCAAAGAAAACTGGGACTGGCAATTCTCAGAGAGTTTAAATAATTCACCAGTACCCTACACAAATAAGTGATAAGTCAGATTCTGACCAAAGTTGCTGTCACTTTTACGCCCAGGCTCATTCTCCCACTCTGCCACTGCTCAGTCTAGAAGAGGTAAAATTCTTAAGAGACTTTAACCTGAATCAAAACTGTAATACGAATCAAACTAATTGACTTAAGGAAGACTATGTCACTAGTATGTAGTTTGACCTTGGAGAACTCGGGTCTCTAAGGCTTATTATCTCAGGATAAATTGCATATACTATATATCCAAAGAATTAATGGTATTTTAAGCAAAAGCTTTCCTAAACCTCTGTTTGGTGGCAGTAGAGGAAAAGCTGAAGAAAGGAATATGACAATAGGAATTCCTCAGTTTTTATCCCATTGAAAGAAAATACATGTCTTTTTAAAAACATGGCTGTATCTATTGAAAATCAAGTATAAGCTTTGATAGACTGCAGGCATAGTCAGAGTGCCTTATTTATTCAGCAGAATGGGAGTGGTCACTGCATGAATCTTGTTCTCCTATCCAGACATGTAGTCTGGTATGATTTAGAAAAAGTATGGTCCAGAGACTGGTCGAAATAGTCTTGGGTAGGGCTTGTTAAATCACGAATAGGCTTTAGCACATCTGTGAACTCTCTGAAATTTTATCAGATTTTGCTTGTGTGTGTACATTTTTCTGGAGAGAGGACCCATGACCTAATAATAATTATAAATTATGCTAGTGTGTGCTGGTACTTACAGATAGAGGTGATTTCGGCGGTGATTCTCAAACTATGGACAGGTGCCATGAGAGGTGGCCTACATTTTGTGTGTGTGTGTGTGTTTGTGTGTGTGTGTAAAATGGATCCTCAGAAAGGCATTTCCCCTTTTATAACAGATAAGTGATTTGCAGTTCCTTACTTTTTTTTTTTTTTTTTTTTTGCATGAAACTCAGGGCTACTTATTAGTAAACTAAGTAGATGAATTAGTAAGCTTTGCTAAAATTGGGCGTGTATACTTAAATTAGTGAGCTATAAGATTTTTCTGACCTTTGTTCTCAGAGTCTTTTTTCTTATTTCTCTTAAGAAATTTTATTCCCATTCTGTATTTGGAAATACAAAGGTACTGCACATGTGCACATACATACTGGAAAACTAGTAAGTGAGTTCTGGTGTCTTGGTCCACCAATGTAGAATATTTTCAAAAAGTTAGAGAGCCACTGGTATTTTTTTTTTTCCAGGGGGTGGGGTATAATGAGTGGTGGGGGGATGGATAGTTAAATGAGCAATTGTGTGTTTAAATTCTACTTACGTATATGGTATCTTTTAAAAGATCAACCTTTATTACTGAAGTACAAAATGAAAACGAAGAGATGGAGACAGTTTTACTTGTTGCTTTTGAAAGCTGTCCACAGCCTACATGTATAGGATGGTGGTTGTTTATCTTTCAACTTTAATATTAAGAATAATTGGATTTTTTTTATTACTAGTAATCAAAACATTTATTTTCACTCATGTTCAGTACCTCCTGGAGTTATTGAGAAAATTCCAATTAAAATCATATTTGCCAAACTATAAGTAGTCCAGATGATTGACGCATTTTTGCTTACCATGTTAGCAACTCATTGTGCCACAGTATGTAAGAGGTGGCCATATTTTAGTAGTAAAGTAATACTTGAAATGTTATTGTATATTTGAAGCCTGTATCAAATAAACTCTGTAAAGGCGAGCTACCTGTCTGTAACTTAAATTTGTCCTTTGCAGTAGCAAATGTTGAACTCAGTTATTAAAGACGGGCAAGCATGAAAAATTAAAATGAACTCTTCTAAATGAATATGGAGTGTTTCATGTAGGAGCAGTGTGCATATGTATTTGTATATACAGTAACATGACAGTGAAATTTGGAAATGTCCATGATGTTGATATAAATTATACCTTATTTTCGAAATGCAACCATAATTAGCACAATCATGGAGACTTTGTCTTTTCAAGGCGATGAACACGAGAACTAGACCGTCTCAGTATTTTTTCTGTCCCACTCCCAGTCTGGAAAATGGTCTTTTCTTTGATCCTTCTATGTAACAACTTGTTTTATGTTGCAAATTTTAGAAAGCCACCAAGAGACTATTTTCAGGAGTTTGATGGTATCGCTACCAAGAAGTAGAAAGGAAGTCGCTTTCGAGCACTGTCTTTGGGGCAACTTAGAAGCTAGCATCTCAAGATCCAAACAGAGGTGTAGTTGTGTCACACTGCCTGCTTGCAGATAGTTGTAGATCGTGGTTTCTTTATCTGTAAAACCTTTTGAATTTGGTATTAATGATTCCTTCTAGCTCTACAATCCAATAACAGTACTCCTCTTCACTTCCACTAGTGTAGTAATCATCAGATACCAGATGTTGCAGTTTAGATCAAATGAATCAGCATCTCCAGAAACAGATTCTGGATATACACTCTGTATTTTTATATTTCAAAAAAATAAATATACATATTTACATATTATGCCCCATAGCACTGGATTCCAGTTTTTAGGTTAGTTGAAAAATACTTAGTCCTGAGAAATCTATAGTCTCACCATAGATTTCGGAACTATTTAGGACTAGACTTTAAAAAAAACTCAGTAAGACTATTTATATGATGTTATATGTTTACAAATTTTCGTTTACAGTCATTTACACACACAGCATTGCCTACTGGAAATATCTTGATTGTGTTATGAGACCCACCTACCTTTTAGAACTGCTTAGTCCCACTTGAATCCAGTACTTTTCAGTTAGTTGTGAGGTATTTAAAGACTGTAGGTGTTCTGATTTCTCTTTCTCTCAGCATTATTACTGGGCAACAATGATTCCAAGGCTAACATGCCATTCCTTCAGTTCTTGGACCAAATGAACTGAGTGTGCCTGCTACAACCAGGACCCTGAGTGCTCGTTGCTACAGCAGAACTTGTGAAAATTCTATTGGGACAGTCAGGCCTTTCCTCAGGGCCCTACCCAGTTGGCTGAGATGATGTTTAATCTCTTTAATTCTGATTCAGGCTCAGAGGGCTCAGTCGGAGCAAGGAGAGGCAGACCTCAAAGCACCTGTGGAGAGCCAGCAGCAGGAGACTGAATCCTGGAACCTGGAATTAAGGGCTAAAATGGAGAAACTGGTGAAATCCATCAGCCAACTGAAAGACCACAAGGATGTCTTCTACTTCCAGTAGAAGACCCAGCCCCAGTGAACATGTCCCCTTTAGACCCCCATCAGACCAGACATTAGCAGCTTCTGGAGGAAACCCTGTGAATTGGACGAAAGGACAAAGGAGGTGCTAGATACCTTTAAAGCTACTGCTAATACTGCTAAGCCAATTACCTACCCTAATCAAGCTACTGTCAGAGGTGGAGGCATGGAAAGTCCAGCAGTGAAATGTCTGCATTGGAGCCCACCTGGACCACAGATGGAACAGTTGAAGAAATGTTCATGGCTGGAGGAAAGCTGTTGTTTTTCATCTGTATTAGCTGTTGGAGGAGCTGAAGGGACTGAGTCACCTGGTTAGCTATCAGGATGACTCTCTAACCAAAGAGGTGAACCTGTGGAAGGTCCTATTCACAGAGTTGCTAAAAGTGTCTGCTCACAAAGCCATTGTGGTAGAAACCCAGCCTTGCATGCCCCAAACTCCCCACCAGCCCTTCATCTTCAAGAGTGGGAGGAAGTCTACTGTCCTACAAGGCTGCTGGTGAGATTCCAGGAAGGCAGTGGGTCCCTGACTACAGAAGTCCCCATGGACAGGAATCCTCCCTCCTCAGTTACAGAGTCTCTAGAAGTTCAACATTCTGACTTCAAACAAGAAAACTTTGACCCCTGAGAAAGGGCAGAGCTAGGGTTTAATGCGTAATTTTGGCTACTTGACTCTGGTCGAGCAACATTCAGTTGGTTCCAGGAAGGGCAGCATTAGGGGCTGCTGAGGGTGACAAAGGAATTGCACATTATCAGCGTCATGGTTGGATACATCTACCAGGGTCTGAAGCAGGAGCTGAAAACAGATACCCTTTGTGTGATTATTTTTAATATAAGCTACTCAACTGCTTGGGTATTGGTTCTCTGGTTCAGTCTGCTCAGCGTAAGCCCTCAGAATCAGCAGTTCTTTTCTAGCCCCTCGCCCAAAGCCCTCCTGGAGCTTGCTGGGCCCTGCTCTTAGTTGGCAGTTCTTCTCCTGTGTTGGCCAAGACCTTGACCTGGAGCAGCTGAGCATGTTGAGGGACAAGCTGGTTGGGCAGAACTCTAGGATTGAGGGTACATTGTTGTCCTGGGCTGACTTCACTAAGCAGGAGAGCGCCCCTCATGCAAGCTACCATTCTGGACATGGTTGTGCAAAAATACGGACCTGGTATATAACCACCTGAGGAATCTGTGGAATGATGGCCATATCATGGGCTTTGTGAGCTGGAGTCAGGAGCACCAGCTGCTGAAGAAGACCCATTTCTGGAGCCTTTCTGCTACATTTCAGTGAATCATTGGAAGGGGACATTACCTGCTCCAGAGTGGACCATCAGGACAGTGATAAGGTGATCTACTCAGTGCCTCCCAACAGCAGGGAGGTACTGCAGTCACTCCTGCTGACTGAACTCATCCAGCACTATCAACTGCTTACTGAGGGAGAACATACTTGAGAATATGCTGTACTTCCTCTACGCCTGAATTTCCTGGAGTGAGGCTTTTGGGTACTACCACCAGGAGAAAGTTAATCTCCAGGAACAGAGGAAATATCTGAAACATAGGCTGCTTGTGCTGTCTATAGGCAGGTGGATGAACTGCAACAACTACTGGAGCTTTAGCCGGAGCCAGAATTGGATTCATTAGATCTGGAGCCTAGGATGGCATAAGGGCCAGAGCTAGGCCTGGAGTTAGAGCTACTGCTTGAGGCAGGACTGGATCTCGGGCCAGCATTGGAGCCCACACCAGGCATGGTGGCACAAAAGAGTGCCAGAGCCAATCCTGGGACCAGAATGGAAGCTGGAGTCTATTCTAGAGCCATTCCCAGGGAATCCCAGGAGACAACTACTGTTGCTCTATGATATGCTTCTAGTGTAACTTGAGATGCAAATGAAAGTGGGGCCCCTGTGCATTGTGGTGTTTCTTAGTTATATTAGAGGAACAGACTTGTTCAGAAAGAGGCATTTCTAAACAGAAGTGGCTAATAAACTTTGCACTGACCTAGAAAAGAAAAGAAAAAGAAAAAAAATTTTTTTGTTTGCTTATTTTTAAATAAAAAAGCCCTGTGCAGTTTATCTTAGTGTAGCCAATCTTCTTTCATCTGATAACATGAGGACTCGGCAGTTCTTGACCAGAGACTAGTCCATTTCATGGAGTAGGTGTCTGTCTTCCTTATTAAATGTGGTATTTATTAAAGTTTATTTTCCTTTCTTAACCTTCTTGGGGTGATAATGGGTTGGTGGATGTTGAATGTAAAACAACAAATATTTAATATGACTGTAGTTTAAGCGGACACAGAGCTTGATGAGGAAGGAAGTTCACACCCAGTACTAGGGAAGTTGTGAGAACCTGTTAGTGGTAGCCTTGGGAAAAGTGTTACCTGTCCAGCCATTAGAGATCCAAAGAGTTCACATTTATTGGAATTGGAATTTGTAAATATATATTTTTTTCTGTTGAGATTATACATGAATTTTCAGGAATTCTCCCATCTGTATTTTCTTTTGCACTGATAAAGTTGCACTTAAAATGGCACGTTTAACTTTAATTGACTTTTTACAACTCACATAGGATATAAAAACAATTTCTAGTTGTATCTTTATTCCTAAAGCTTTTCATTTATTATTCCTTGAATAGTTAATTTAAAGTAAGTTGAAGAATATATTAAAACTGGGTGGAACATAAGCTTACTGATACCTTGCCCCAATCCTGGTTTTTCAGCAGCTGTCTTTGGTTTGATAACACTGATCTAGAAATTTTTAAGCATCTTTGGTAAACCTTTCCTATGTAAAGCAACAAATGCTATGAATCAGTAGTTATGAAACCCCAGTTAGCATGGTGGACTAGATGATATGAGTTGTTTTAATTAGTTGTAATCCAGAAACATTATCAAGGTTTATTCTGAGTGCAATATTTTCATATATTGCCCTTGACATTAGCAAGACTAACCTCACCTGTATTGAAAATTATTTAGTGCTCTTTAATAGTGGTGGCTGAGAACCTGAACTGAGATACAGAAACTGCAGTTTTCCTTTGTAATGTCTTGCTTTCATCCTTTTGTTTCCATTATTTCTGTTTCCTCTCACCTTTAAGCCTTTAATTCTCGTATTGTAAGAATAGTGCAAGTTTGGGGAAGATGGTGGAGTAGGTAGCACCAGGAATCTGTCTCCCCACCTGGACAACAATTGCACTGCCAGAATCTGAGTGATACAGCTATTTTGGAATTCTGAAATCCGTTGAAGGCTTGCAAATTCCTTGGAAAGACTTACGTTAATTTTGGTCAATTTCAGCTCTTAGCCCAAAGCAGCTATTTATCCTCTACCCCCAGCCACGTGGCAGGCAACTGTGCACATACTCCTGGAGCAGCTTGCATGTAGCTTGCAGGAGTCAGGGTGGGCAAAAACAGCCCTGTCTTTCATATATTGAGGATCTTTGCTGTAATTGGTGATTACTGCTTCTGATCACAGAGGTGCAGACAAAGAAGCAGGCATCCATTGTTGCAGGCCCTTCCCCTTCTGGCTGAAATGATACCCTGGGGATTTAAAGGACTAGTGTCGTTACCCTCTTTTCCCCTTTCAGTTTTTTCTTTTTCTCCTTTTGGGTGCTAGATATTAAAGACTAGGAGATTCAAAAACAACTGCATATATGGGGAAATGTAGGGTTTGTGCATGGCCAGAGAAAGGCTCAGAAAAGACCTGAGAAGACTTTAAATTTATACCTAGGACTGATCTTTTGCACAGAGACAGCCTGTAAAAAAGTAAACAAATAACAAAAAAAAGCTAACAGTGAGGAAGGGGGAGAATCTGATTTCTAGAGGTACTATGTTACTAGACTCAAAGGGCCAGTGTTCAATAATAAATCACTGTTATGCATATAAAAGAAACATAAAAGTATGGCTCATTCAAAAGAAAAGAATGATCAACAGAAACTGTCCCTGAAAAAAACCCAGTGGCAGATATAGTAGATAAAGACTTTTAAAACAACTCTTTTAAAGATTCCTAAGGAACTAAAAGAAGATGTGGAGAAAGTAAGGGAAAAAAAAGTAGGAAAGCAAAAAGAAATTCTGGATCTGAAAAGTACAGTAATTTAAATGAAAAATTCACTAGAGGATTCAAAGGCAGATTTGATTAGGTAGAAGAATCCGTGAACTTGAAGAAAAGACAGTGGAAATATTATAATGAGTTTGAGGAACACAAAGAGAAAAGACTGAAGAAAAGCAAACAGAGCCTAAGGGACTTGTGCGACACCATCAAGCAGACCAGTACATGCATTGTCAAGAGTTCCAGAAGGAGAAGAGAGAGAAAGATGCAGAGAGAATATTTGGGGGAAAAAAAAATGGCTGAAAACTTCCCAAATTCAATGAAAGAAATGAATATAAACATGGGACAACCTTAAGGAACTCTAGTTAAAATGAACTCAGACAAACATTGACACAAACTGTTACCAAAGCAAAATCAAGTTAAAATTTCATAATCAAAAATAAAATCAAATAAAGTCAAATCAAAATTTTATTAAAAAGCCAAAGAGAAGGAGAATCTTGAAAGCAGCAGGAGATGTGAATCATCATGTAGAAGGAATCTTCAATAAGATTATTGGCGTATTTCTCATGAGAAACTTTGGAGGCCAGAAGACAAGTTTATATTCAGAGTACTAAGAGACAAAAACTGTCAACCAAGAATTCTCTATCCAGCAAAACTTTCCTTAGAGTGAGGGAGAAATTAAGACATTCCCAGATTAACAAAAACTGAGGGAGTTTGTGATCTCTAGACCTACCCTGCAAGAAATGCTCAAGGGAGTCCTGCAAGGTGAAATGAAAGGACACTAGTAAAGGTAAATAAATGGGCAAATATAAAAACTAGTGTGATTGTAGCAATGATTTGTAACTATACTTTTTGTTTCCTACATGATTTAAGAGGCCAATACATTTAAGGTTCAGTATATTAGTGTAAAAGCTAAAAGGGGTTGGGATTGAGCTGTAAAGGAGCAGTTTTTGTATGTTACTGAAATCAAGTTGATATAAATTTTGAGTATTGTAACTTTAGGTTGTTAAATAATAACTCCCATGATAACAAGGAAAGTAGCTCTAAGATATACACAAAAGGAGAGGAGAAAGGAATTTGAACATTTCACTAGAAAAATGTCAGCTAAACACAAAAGAAAACCGTAATGCAGGAATTCGATGGGGGGAAGGCTATAAGGTGTGTAGAAAACAAATGGCATAAAGGGCATAATCACTACTTTCTTATCAGTAATTACTTTAAATGGATTCAACTCTAACCAAAAGACAGATTGGTAGAATGGATAAAAATACATGATCCAACTATATGGTGTCTACTGGAGACTCACATTAGACCTAGAGACACAAACAGGTTGAAAGTGAAAGGATAAGAAAAGATAATCCATGAAAATAGTACACAAAAGAGATTGGGGGTGGCTGTTCTATCAAACAAAATAGACTTTAAATCAAGAGAGACAAAGAACGTTGTTATATTAATACAGCAAGACAATAGAACAGTTTTAAACCTTTATGCACCTAATGACAGATCATCAAAATATATGAAGCAAAAACTCAAAGAATTGAAAGGCGAAATAGTTCTACAATAACAGTTGAAGACTTCAATACCCTATTCACAATAATGGCTATAATAACCAGACAGAAGATCAGTAAGGAGAGACTTTATTTTTTTTTAAACATTTTTTTATTAACTTATTTGAGAGAGAGAGAACGAGCACGTGAGCGGGGGGAGAGGAAGAAGACTCCCCGCTGAGCAGCGAGCCTGCCGTGGGGGTCGATCCTGGGACTCCAAGATCATGACCTGAGCCAAAGGTGAGCACTTAACCAACTGAGCCACCCAGGTGCTCTAGTAAGGAGAGAATTTAAACAATATAAAAACTCAGCTGAATCCGATAGACACATACAGAACACTCTTCCCAACAGCAGAATGCACATCATTCTCAAGTTTACATGGATATTTTCCAGGAGAAGATGATATGTTAGGCCACAAATTAAGTCTCAGTAGATTTAAAAATCTAGATACCATACTGAGTATCTTTTCTGACCGTGGTGGGATAAAGTTAGAAATCATTATCAAAAGGAAATCTGGAAAGTTAAAAAAATTGTGGAAATTAACACTTTTAAACAACTAATGGGTTAAAGAAAAAATCACAAGGGAAATTGGAAAATACTTAGAAATGAATGGAAATGAAAACAAAAAACATCAAAACTTGTGGGAAATAGCAAAGGGGATGCAAAGGGGGAAATTTATAGCTATAAATGCTTACATTAAAAAACAAGAAAGACCCAAAGTCAACAAACTTACTTTACAATTTAAGGAAATAGAAAAATAAAATAAAATTGAACAAACTATACCCAAAGCTTGCAGAAGGAAAGAAGTAAAGATTAGAGAAAGATGAAATAGCGAAGAGAAAAACAGTAGAGAAAAACAATGAAACTAAAAGTTGGTTCTTTGAGAAGATCAACAAAATTGACAGACCTTTAGTTTGTCATGTAGACTATGAAAAACCACAGAAATGGCTCAAATTACTAAAGTCAGAAATGAAAGTGGGGACATTACTTCAGATTCTACAGAAATAAAAAATTAGAGTACTGTGAACAATTGTATGTGAACACACTGGATAACCTAGACGAAATAGACAAATCCCTAGAAACATAAAACCTACCAAAACTATATTATGAAGGAATTTTAAAAATATGAATAGATATATAATTAGTAAGGTTTTCAAATCACTAATCAAAAATTTTCCAACAAAGAAAATGTGGTGAATTCTACCAAACATTTAAAGAGAAACTAATTATAGTCTTTCTCAAACTTACCAAAAATTGAGGAGGAGGGACACTTCCTAACTCATTCTGTAAGGCCAGCATAATAACTCTGGTACCAATGCCAAAGACACTGTGAGAACACCACAGACCAATACCCCTTTACATTGGTGCAAAAATCCTCAACAAAATGCTATCAAACAGAATCCAGCACATTAAAAGGATTATAAACCATGATAAAGTGGGGGTTATATTCCTGGAATGCAAGGATGTTTAACAAAAAATTGAGCAATTTGATGTGTCATATCAACAGAATGTAGGATTAAGAAAAAGTGATACCTCAGTTGATGCAGAAAAATCTCTTGAGAAAATTAAACACCCTTTCATGACAAAAACAATTACCCTAGGAAGGAAACTACCTCAACATAATAAAAGCTGTATATGAAGAACTCAACAAACAGTGAATATCATACTCAGTGGTGAAAGACTAAAAGCTTTTCCTCTACAATGAGGAACAAGGCAAATGCCCACTTTTACCACTTCTGTTCAACACATTATTGAATGTTCAAGCCATAGCAATTAGCCAAGAAAAAGAAGAGACATCTAAATAGAAAAAGAGTAATATTATGTCTTTTTATAGATAATATGGTCTTAATATGTAGAAGGTCCTAGGGATTCCACACACAAAATAAACAAATGGTTAGAACTAATGAATAAAAAGTCAACACACAGAAATCAATTGTATTTCTAAATGTGAACAATGAATAGTTGAAAAGGAAGTTACAAAAACAATTCTATTCATAATAATGTCAAGAAAAATAAAATACTTAGGAATTTGTAAGCAAGGAAGTTAAAGACTTGTACAAAGAAAATACAAAACATTGCTGAAAGAAAGATACATAAATAAATGAAAACACATCCCACATTCATGGATTGGAAGACAATATTACTATTAAAATGTTGCTTTTGCCCAAAGCTATCTACACATTCAGTGCATTCCATATCAAAAGCCCAGTGATTTTTTTTTTTAATTTAAGATTTATTTATTTTAAGGAGAGAGAGAAGCAGAAGGAAGGGCAGAGAGAGAATCTCAAGCAGACTCTGTTGAGCACGGAGCCTAACATGGGGCTTGGTCTCACCACCCTGAGGTCATGACCTGAGCTGAAACCAAGAGTCGACCGCTTAACCCATTATGCTACCCAGGTGCCCCAGTGATGGTTTTTGTTTGTTTGTTTGTGTTTTTTTTTGCAGATAGAAAAACCCATCCTAAAATTCATATGGAATCTCAAAGGACCCCAAATAGCCAAAATAAACTTGAAAAAATAGATCTGGAGGGCCCACAGTTCCTAATTTCAAAACATAACTGCAAATCTGCAGTAATGTAAACAGCATGGGATTGGCATGAAGACAAATATATAGCCCAGTAGGACAGAAAAGAGAACCCAGAAATAAACCATCACATATAGGGTCAAATGATTTTTAACAAGGGTACCAAGACCCTTTCCCCTGTGGAGGAAAGAAAAGTCTTTTCAACAAATGGTGCTGGGAAAACTGGATATCTACATGCAAAAGAATGAAGTTGGACCCTTACCTAACACCGTATTCAAAAATTCAAAATGGATCAATGAACTAAATGTAAGATCTAAAATAATTATTGACTATAAATAAAGCGAGAAACTTAGGCAAGCTCAAGAAGATAAGTTTATTCAGGAATAGCAGAGGAGCTGCAATTTGGAACAGGCAAACTATCGCATGCTACAGGCAAGTTCATTGAAGGTTTTTGGTAGGTTGTATTTATGGGCAGGGAATGGAGTCAAAAATAGGAAAATCAAAACCAGGGAACTGGCCTTGAAAATTTTCCTGAGCAAACAAAATCCTCCCTGTCACACAAGCAAAGCTCAAGTCATCCCATTATGCGAGATCAACCCAATTTGAGCCATGTTCCATTCATGCCTCTGGCAAAACTTCCCAAGGTTGATATAGGACAACCTCTTATCATCCTCCCACCCAAGAAAATTTCACTATCCACTTTCTGTAAATCAGACATCTCGGAGGACTCAATCTCTTAGTCCTTAGATTTACCATCCTGGGGGCACATATGTGAGATTCTCCATCTTATATTCTCCAGTTCTGTATTAGAGTGAAATTCTTTTACACAACAAAACCATTAAAAGAAAACACATGACTAAAGCTTTACACCGTTGGATTTGGCAATAATTTCTTGGATAGGACCAAAGGCACAGGTAACAAAAGAAAAAATAGACAAACTGGACTTAATGAAAATTTTAAAATTTTGTGACTCAAAAGACACTGTCCATAGTAAAAAAGCAACCCACAGAATGGGAGAAAATACTTTGAAATCATATATCTGAGAAAGGGTTAACAACCATAGTATAGAGAGAATGCCTAGACCTCAAAAATAATAACAAAAATACCCTAATTCAAAGGCAAAGGACTTTAATAGACATTTCTGCAAAGAAGATAGATGGTTATTGAGCACATGAAAAGATGCTGAACATCACTAATCATTTGGGAAATGCAAATCAAAATTACAATGAGATACCTCCTTACACTCATTAGTGTGGCTACTATCAAAAAAGCAGAAAACAATCACTAAATTCTCCTGAAACTAATATTACACTATATGTTAACTAACTAGAATGTAAATAGAAACTTAAAACATCAAAAAGAGGAAAAAAAACAGTAAAAAAAAAGAAGAAGAAAGCAATGAGAGTTGGAAGGGATGTGGAAGAATTGGAACCCTTACGCTCTGTGGATGGGCATAAAAAATAGTACAGCCATTGTGGAAAACAGTATGGTCATTCCTCAAAAATTAAAAATAGAATTACCATATGATCCATCAATTCTACTTCTGGGTATACAGCAAAAAGAATTGAAAGCAGTACTTTGAAGAGATATTTGTGCACTTATATCTTAGCTCACAGTAGCTTAAACACAGAAGCTGTCCCAAGTGTCCGTGGCCAGATGCACGGATAAGCAAAATGTAGTATAAATACCACATAAATATTATCCAGCTTTAAAAAGAAAGGAAAAGAAATACTCTATGATTCCACTTATGTGAGGTATTTAGAGGAGTCAAAATTATAATGACTGGGAGGGAGGAGAAAATGGGGAGTTTAGTAGTATAGAATTTCAGTTTTATAAGACGAAAAGAGATATGGGGATAGACAGTGGTAATGGTTGTACAAGGTGGAATGTATTTAATACCACTGAACTGTGCACTTACAAATGGTTAAGGCAGTAGATTTTTTATTAAGTCTGCTTTACCACAATAAAAGTTTTTAGAAAATATTAGAAGTTCCTCTCATATCATCTGTACTATGTTCCAGTCTGTTCGTCATGCCACCACCAAATTAGTTTTTCTAAAACTTCTTTGTTTATATAATTTCTGTGGTCAACAATTTCTCTTGGCCTCTGGTGTCTACCCTTTGTCTGTCTTTACCTCTCACTGTTGTCAAAATCATCCCTAATTACCTAACTAATGAACTTTCCCCCCAAACCTATCCGTGTGGCCTTTTGATGTGTGATATACTTGATATTCCTACCTTTAATGTTCTTTCCTCCTTTTTCCCTTCCCTCTCCTAATGTGTAAATCTTTTTAAAGACCTACATAAATTTGAACTCCCCTAGGAAATGTTTCTTAATTGCCCCAGTTATGGTGGCTTCTCTTTCTTTTAAAGACCTATGACATTTATGGTTTAAGCAATTCATTTAGTAATCGGCACCAGTTGATATTTTTTGCTGTGCACCTGTCTCATTTCTCCAAATGTCTCCAAACTTAATGGGCTCTAAGCTATATCTTAAAATTTTTTGTAATACCCATTTGACCATAAGATGAATTGACTTATTGCTATTTTGTGAAAATAATAATTAAAGGTGCTATTTAGTGAATTCCAGACCTGTCAAGAGTCACAAGCATCTGGTGATGTTTATACAGAAGATACACTGGGTATTCTGATCGGGTGCTAACCCTTGTTAAATTTTTCTAGAGCAATTAAATGTGGTACCAGTAAGTTGTCTGGCTGTCAGGGTAACTTTGTATATATTTATAGTCAATAAAATAACTTGGAGAAAATTTGGAATCTTACTTTGTTTTGCTGTAATTCTATATCATATTAGTATTTGGGTACTGATTCTTTTATTCATGTGCTAGGTTAAATACAGTTAGTTATGGAAATGCCTCACCAGGTCATTTTTGTAATGCTTATAAAGATTTTATTTTGTTTTTAAGTCAGCAATTCTGTGTTACTTTACTGTTGTACTGCATTTTCCCTATATGGAAATCAAGTTTTATGTCTTTGTTTGAGAGTGAATAGTTTACACAAAAGTTTCTGTTTTGTATGTGTGCATTCATACACACACATATGCCTCTCTAGGGGTGTAAGTAGGATATTGAAGTAGTAAAGGAAATTTATTGCTCTTAAGAACCTGTAGAGAACAGTTGAGTGACTTTTATGCCCCCTGTTAAACACCTGGAAAAATAGGTGAGTATTATTTCAAGAATTTTAATGGGGAATTTATCATGTGCACAAAACTGAACAGTGAATTAAATAAATTAAATTTTTGACCTACTACAATACTCATTTTAAGCAGTATCTTTTTTTTTGTAAGTTATTGTTTCACCCTTTGTTTTTGGAGAATCTAATTAGAATGTTAGTTGCTCAAGGGTAGGGATTTGATCTTATATTTCTTTGTATCCTCAACATCTCAGCTAATATCTTTACATCATAGTGCATCAACAAATGTTAAGATAATAAAATGTCTATTTTTCTGGCTTTGGGGGAGTTTGTTTTTATTGTGTGAGAATGACTTTACTCTGATTTTCTTTGATGTGTTTTCTTTTTACAGCCCCATTGACAAACCTTCAGATTCTCTCAGTATAGGGAATGGTGATAATTCCCAGCAGGTAAGATTTTGATTCTTTTTCGCTTTGTTTATCTTCCATTCCCTGAAATGGCATTCTATGCAAGTGAATTTTCTGGATAGTGGAAAATATTTTAAATATGGAAATAATTTAAAAATACTGTTAGTGGATATCTTTTTAAAGTCTATTATAATTAATCTTCCTTTCTTCCACAGAATATACTGTTAGGGTATAATTTAACCCATTCTTGATGACTCAGAATTATCCTTATGACGACATGTTTTATTGTACTGTTTGGCAATATATTAGTGTCCCCTAAGAATCTACTGATACTATTGATCTTCTTGACCCTACTCCAAGATGGTCTCAGACTAGCATGCCTTCTTCGTTCTTGATTTCAAGAGTCATTTCTCTGTTACATGCTCCCCTTTTGGCTTGTTGTCAGCTTTAATTTTGTTTTTCACAGCGTCCTTGCCCCCAACAGTTTTCTCTTTCCCCCACATGACTATGGGCTTTGAAATAATAAACCAAATAGTTCAAAGTTGTATCCACATTGATACTGAGTAAGGTCCCGATCTTTGTGTACTGCTTTGTGTCATTTTGTCTAGGTGCTAGTTTTTCACTGCATAAGTTCCTATATACCTTCTTACATTGGTACAGAAAAATGTAGTTCTAATCTGTTCCACAAGGAATGGCCAGTTCCCCACAGTGTTTGTGAGAAATTTAGAGATCTAAAATACACTGCTTTTCCAGAGTTTCTGCTCACAGGTTCCGTAAAAGAATTTGAAAATCAATATATCCTTTGTATATTTTAGGTTAACATTAAAGATTTTTTTCTTAAGAATCATTGTAAAGGATGTAATTTTCAGGATGTTGTAAATATCGGTATATTTAAATAAAAGCACTACATTGCTTTTTAATAAGTAAGAGATTCAAATATCAGAATATTTTGTTGCTCTGTCATTCATTTAAAAAAGTACACTTTTTTTTAAACAATCAAATTTTACATCATTCCGTGTTCTTCTTGAACTCATTCTTCTACTTCTGCTATTACAGAATTTTAATACAATTCAGTTTACTTTTTTTAAGATTTTATTTGAGAGAGCACGTGCGCACGCGAGAGAGAGAGAGAGAAAGAGAGAAAGAGAGAGAGAGGGAGGGCATGAGTGGGGAGGAAGGGCAGAGGGAGAAGCAGAGTCTATGCTGAGCACGGAGCCTGTTGCAGCGCTCGATACCAGGACCCTGAGATCATGACCTGAGCCGAAGGCAGACGTTTAACCGACTGAGCCATCCAAGCGCCCCAACAATATAGTTATTCTTGACGGGCATATACCTCTCTCAAAAATAGACATGAACTTTCAATTGGAAACAGTATTGAGTTTACAACAGTATACTCATCACCAACCTGAGTATTTCTAACAATATTTTTGTTGCTCTCAGAAAGTTTTCACTCTTGGTCAGATTACTATAGTTAGATCCCAAAGAGTGAGCAATAATAGTCTTTTCTTTGTAAAGTGAGAAGATAGGTTCTGAAAGGAGAGGAGATTGGCTTAGTCTTTTCAAGGAGGAGTCAGTTTTAGAAAAGAGTACATATGTAATTGATGGACTTTTTGAAAATTCACGTTCTCATAAAAAAGTCTTTAAGCACCCCGGTTTGAAGACCACTGTTCTAATGCCTTTTGTTCCAACCTTTTTAATGGCGGCTTATTAAAGTGTATAAACTTCTATTGATTATTCTTTTCTTTTCCTATTTTATTTAGATACCTAACAGTGATACGCCTTCACCACCACCTGGTTTATCAAAATCCAATCCAGTCATCCCCATCAGTTCATCCAATCACAGTGCACGGTCTCCTTTTGAAGGGGCAGTAACTGAGTCACAGTCGTTATTCTCAGATAACTTTCGCCATCCCAACCCGATCCCAAGTGGGCTTCCTCCTTTCCCCAGCTCCCCACAGACATCCAGTGACTGGCCTACAGCACCAGAGCCACAGAGTCTCTTCACATCAGGTATACAGCAGTACTACTACATGTTAATAATTTTACTGAGGCTGAAATGAGAGCTTTCTTGATGTGTTTTCACTCTTTTAAGCACCCCCACTCCATTTTTCATAAAGTTGTAAACATTTAAACTGCATGGAATAAGATGGTTAGCTAAGTAGTTATATGACCTAGAAGTTACTGTGGTAACAGATTGCTCCAGAAATCAAGGGTTAGATCATTTTTCTGATAATAAAATGTTTATTCCTCTAAGAATTTTTAAGGGCTTACATTTTTAATTGTATTTGTGTTTATATAGTTAAATTTAAGTTTTTTTTTTCCTCCAGCTGATGAAGAGGTTTATTAGTTAATATTGAAAGTTATATTTTGGCATTTTTGAGCCATTTTTATTTTTATTCATTGTAAATTTTCTTACTGCTATGAAGGATGGCATAAAATTAACATTGAAAATACAGTACCCATTATCAGTGGAGCAGACAATTTAAAAAAATATGTAAAGTTTAAGTAGGTTTTTTTTCATTGTTGCCATTATTTTTTCCTAGCATTATATAAAGCATATATTCAAAATTACTTAGACTTTGTCTTTAATAAATACATTTTTAAAAATAAGTTTTACTAATTGAAGTCTGTTATGTCGTATTTATTACTTTATTTCACTGAAATGACTTTTTCCAGGTTTTGTTTATGAATAGCTGAAGGTGTAATTTGGGTTTCACATACTTTGTTTTTTTTGATTACCAAAATCTGTCTATATCATTCAGTTTTTGAAGTTGGTAACTTAAGATGAAATCATTGCTAGAAGTATATGAGACCTTTTATAATATTATAATCTTAATATGCTAATAAATCATACAGATTTGGGATATATTTGCCTTTATCTTGTAATATGATATGTTTAACTTTCACTGGTGTAGACACTCATTAAGTATACAAGTAAGCTATGTATTTTAAATTTATCACTAATTGTCTTCCCAACAGAAACAATCCCAGTATCATCCTCTACAGACTGGCAAGCAGCATTTGGCTTTGGTTCTTCTAAACAACCAGAGGATGACTTGGGTTTTGATCCTTTTGATGTCACTCGAAAAGCCTTAGCAGACCTGATTGAAAAGGAACTGTCAGTCCAAGATCAGCCTTCCCTTTCGCCCACATCTCTTCAGAACTCCTCTTCACACACTACAACCGCCAAAGGTCCAGGCTCTGGATTCCTGCATCCTGCTGCACCGACAAATGCCAACTCTCTCAATAGTACCTTTTCAGTCTTGCCACAGAGGTTCCCTCAATTTCAGCAGCACCGAGCAGTTTATAATTCATTCAGTTTTCCAGGCCAGGCAGCCCGCTATCCTTGGATGGCCTTTCCACGCAATAGCATCATGCACTTGAACCACACAGCAAACCCCACCTCAAATAGTAATTTCTTGGACTTGAATCTCCCGCCACAGCACAACACAGGTCTGGGAGGGATCCCTATAGCAGGTAGGTTCATTTATAGCCTTTGAGAATTTGTGAATAACTCATGCCTTCAGGTTGTTGGGTGGGTAGGGAGGGAATTTTTGAATAACAGAGAGTACTTATTATTCTTGGAAATTTCTATGGGGAAAAAAAAGTCCTTATCATAATCTAAAAAAATTTTAATTGGATGGATGCCTTGTAATATTGAGCTTTATAAGGATGGTGGAGTATTATACCTAGTTATAACTTGGAAGCATTTTATTTAACAGGGTAGTTACCAAACTTTCATACGGAATATAAATGCACGAAGAAAAAGAAAAAAAAAATTTGCAATTATGGTGCTGGAAAGTCCAACACCATGGTACAAATTCCAATTATACATTCTGAAAGTAAATTGATTAAAAAGATTTTTTTGAAATGTAATTAGTGAGAGCATGAGGGATAAAGCCACTCTACTTTTGGCAATTACTTATTTTGACTGATACACATGCGCAAACACACACACACAAACTGTGCTATATGTTAATAAAATACGTATTATATGAGAACTCTGATTATTAATGTTTCACAGACATATGTGAATACTTTCTGTGAAAAAGCACTTGTTCAAGGAGAGCGACTTTCCCTTTTGGTCTGTCATGTTTTTATTTCTGGGGAAAACATTAGGTTCCTTATAAGTGATGCCAGAATACTTCTGGTTTTGTACTGCTACCCTTGAAGGTTTCAGAACTTTGGGGTTTTAAGGTCCCATATGACATTTATTATATCGAGTGACTTCTATATCTAAAGGAATTCTTCTTATTAATAGTTTTTGTTTTTTTTAATTTACTTAATTTTGGCTTTAGAGATGACTGATAAAAGAGAGAGTTTGTTTCTCTCCAGATTTTCTGAAGTAGGATAGAATAGTCCCTCACTCTGTTACGTAACTCATAAAATTTATTGTTATCCCTTGTCATGGCCTTTAAGATATGGCATGGCACAGTCTTATTGTAATAATGTGCCGTTACCAGCAAGTTGTTTGTTCTCTTGTTTTTAGCAAGCTTAATAGGTGAATTTGAAGAGATCCATCAGAGTTCTTTGGCTCTGTTCCTTTGTGACCAACCACATTTCATTTTCAAGACAAGTAGATGGGTTAAGAGAATATGGTTTGTGGCTTTTGATATAGTGAATTTAACAGTCGATACAGTAAAGTTAATTTACATAAGCATGATACACCAATGTAGCTGTTCGTATATCAGTGGGACTCATGATATTTGTTCATTTGGTTATGGTAGTTAGTAGGTAATTCAGAGTGACACTTTTCAATCTTCTCCTTCTATGTGATATTCACTTGTGAAACACTTAAGTACTCTGTTCCTGATACTGCTTTTTTTTCCCTCCATTCAAGACAGTATATTAGAGTGTAATTTTGTTTTGTTTTGCTTTAATCATTTAGAAACGTGGCATTTTAATGACTGGTAGTGTATCTGATAACTGATTATAACATTAAGAGTTAAAGTTAAGTTCCCCTAAATATCCTAAACATTTAAAAATAAAATATTAAACCAATTACAGAGAATATTTGGGTTCCTCTTTGCCCAACAATGAACTAGGCCATGTGGGTAATATAAAAGAAGTATAAAATATGGATACTGTTTCCAGGTATTTTGCAGTGTAGTTGAAGAAATAAATTTAATATTATGTATGAGAGTGGTAACTATATGATAACTGGAATCTGAGAGATCTCAATTGAGCCTATAATTGTTGGGGAGGCTTCACTGAAGTAGTAGGAATTGATCTGTACTATGGTATCTTGGATTTGGGTTAGTGGGGAAAAGAGAAAGACCTTTTATACTAATAGGAACTCCTGAATAAAGGTGTGGAGGCAGGAATTAATGTGTCATTTCATTACGAAGCAAAAGAACTGCCTTCAGTAATGGGAGGTGCTTTATGTATTGTATAAATAGGATGGACGAGAACATGGGGAGCTCTGACAGTGAGGCAATACAGTGTGGACTTGATACGATAGGAAGAAGGGTGCCTTCGTGGGACTCTAGTTCTTAGTTGTCTTCATTGTATACTTTTATTTGACTTACATGACTATCTTCAGTAAGTTATCTGTTCTTCTGATTTCACAGTTACCATATTGTCCATTAGCACAAAAAGAATAATTTTAACTCAGATATTTCAAACTAGTATATATTGTGAAAATGCCACAGTGGTAATGAATAATTACTGATTTGTGAGTGTAGTTGTCCAGATGATAGTCATTTGAAATCTTCATCTAAACTAGATACTTTATGAAAAAAATGTGGCATTAAATTATGGTCTTATCTTTGTGGGTTTTCCTTTTAACATATACTCAACTGTAGAGCATAAAATACTTTTTTTCCCCAGAAATTCTAAGAATGAAGTCACCAACTTGTAGGTTCTGAATCATTGTCATATTTTGTGGGAGGTTGGGAGAGTTTGTTATTTCAGATTTTCAGTTTTTGACTATGCATACTTGTTTGGTATTTAAATGGTGACTTATGATTAAGCTTTATTATTAGATTATTTTTAAGTCTCTGATGACAAGAGAAATTGTAGTTTAATGCAACAAAATATTTAAAATTGTTATTAAGAGTTACACAGAATACTCTCGTGTCCTATAAATATTTGGCAAATATCTCAGGAAGATGAATGTGCTAAACCTCAAAACAGAATAGTTATATAATTGTAGCTGGATCATTTAGGATTTTCAGTAACAATTAGAAATGACAGAAAGTAGAATTCTAGAAAGCGATGTTCATTTTAACTGTGTCTAATTTGAAGGAACTTAATACCTAGGCAATATCTGCCTCCCCCACCCCTAGTTGTAAATCAGTTGTACCTGAGTTGAACTTTTGAAATAGGTTCAACTTTGTATCCTGCAATGAATATCATGGTATCTTACCAGGGTAGCTGTTGGTGAAGTGCTTCATAATGGAGAGCACCTACTGTTTCTATGATACCTGCTACTTTAAGATATGCTTAGACAGTATTCAACACTGGAAAAGGCACGTATATTTATTTATTCTTTGGATATGTAGAGCAAAACAGGGTCTCTGACCTTTAGGAGCAAATACTCAGGTATTTGTATATCCTACAGATACCATGTCTATATTTATTATATATCTGTATTTAAATTTTTAGTTTTGGTTTGTTTCAGTTAAATTATTAAAAATTGATATATCTGAAACCTATCATGGGAAGGACAGTTGCCAGAGGCTTGACAGAAATGCGGCTTCCATTTCTTAATGCCTACGTGAAAACTTTTTTTGTTTAAAATTAGTTATTTCCTTAATTAGGTAAAATCTTTTTTAGCAGCATTTTCTTGGCTGCACATCCAGTTTGCTAAGCCTGGAAGGATTTTTGAAATAAATATTCTTGGGGAAAACTTTGATTAGTGGACAATTATAGTAGGTCCATTCAGATCTTTTTTGTTATTGGAAACATGTGCTTTTGTTTAAGAAGTGACTTTTCCTAAAAAGTGACTTATCTTGTTCAACTCGTTCTTTTAGAAAAAGCAAAGCTGTGTTCCAGAAAGATTAAATAATTTGTTAAAGGTCAAACATTCAATTAGTAGTAGAATTAGGACAAGCACCCAGATCCCACATTCAAACTGAAGTGTTTTTCCACTACAGTGTTGATGTTCACTTTCACAAATGAAGATCACTGGCATGTATTTTAACTTGGCTTTCTTCCCATAGTAATTGATTGTTGCTCTCACACACTTGCAGGTCCCTTTTCATCAACAGTATCTAGTCATGAGACAGTTGGCCCAGCTCAGGGATATGGCCTATAGCTTACAAAGTAGAATGAAGTTGATTGACTTGATAAAAATTAATCTCTTGCGTAGTCCTTATCAGTACCATGTTCTCACCAAAAACTGTAGTCTAGAATTTCCTCTACACAGCTTTCTTGCTATGTACTTGGAGTTTATAGAATCTTGGCCAATTTACTGAAAAATTACGAAATAACCTGTTCTAAAGGCTGAGAGTCTTCCTTTATATTGTTAGTCGAATCTGTCGGTTAAATATTTCCAAATGTAATTTTGAAGATTTGTTTTTCAAAGAACTCTCTGCCAAGATATTTTTATTCTATAATGCTACAAATTATTTGGAAAACAAATAATAGTAAGTCTCAGTCTATAAGCATTGTTGTTTTAAGATATACTTAGAAAAATTCTTGAAACTGTTTAGGATTGGATTTTTTTCATGTTTTTGTTCATTCAAATTTTACTTGTAAGAGGACAATTTTCTTTAACTTTTATTACTGAATTAGCTATTTTAACAGTGACTTGATTGGATTTTGAGTCATGTGTGAAACAAGTCACTTGCAGTCCAGTAATTATCAATTATAATTAGGAGAACTGATCTCATTTCGTGTATAGTTCTCTGACCTAGAAGTAGTCATCTCACTTTCAGTCAATTGGATCGTTGTATTGTTAGCATTGTACTCTTTTCTAATTCCTTCGGAAGTACACAGTGAATTATCAGATGCTATATGGTAACCTGATGAACTAATATTTATATCTTTTTGTTTATTTTTATGAACATAATTTCTGCCTTTAAAACATTAATTTGTCATTTTTGCTTTTAAAAACATGTTTTCACATCTGTGAACTTATTTTTAATTTTTTTCACAAAATACTATTAACTGTTAGAGGAATATCTGAATTTAAAAGGGTCCAATTGGCTTGGAAAAGAATGGCTTTCCTGGTCTCTTTTTTTCCTTTTTGTCTATAATCCTAAAATTATTATATTTGTTCTTATATCTGACATAGTATTAAATTGAAGGGTGTGTTTATAGTGTAACTACTTTCTAGGTACTTGATAAGTTTATATTTTAAAATTCATGTCTTGTTTCACACCCAGATTCCAGCCATTAAGCATGTATTTTATATATGTATCAGTATTCCAAATATTGAAATCATTTTTAAAGGGACTGTTAACAAATCTAGTCACCCATAACTAGACCATGACTGACTTTTCCACAGGGGAAGAAGAGGTGAAGGTTTCGACCATGCCACTGTCAGCCTCTTCCCATTCATTACAACAAGGACAGCAGCCTACAAGTCTCCACACTACTGTGGCCTGACAACAGAACTGAGAGGAGAGGATTAGACTCTGGGGTGCTTGCATGGGCAACCGGATTTTTGCATGATTCCTTTCTGATTTCGCATTTAATGTATACACCCAAAAGAGCCAATATAAACGTTCCTCATGCCTACAACTAGTGTGTTACCTCATAGTTGCTAAAGTATTTCTTCATTAGGCCTTTAACACGATTTATTAGCATAATAATTTTGGCATTGTTTCTCATGAGTGATACTATTTTTAACTCACACAAATAAACTTGTAGTACTAATTAAGATCCCAGATGAGATTAGCTAGAATTGTTCTTATTTTGGCTCTATTATTGAAATTATGCAAAGATAATGGTAGTTCCTTGTTTTCTGATTTGTGAAAAAAAAAATGGTAATATCCTAATATACTCATGAAAAAATTGAAAATTAAGATAATGTCTATTGCATTTCTTTGAATACTCGAGAAGAAAGAAAACATATAGAATAATATTGGTGGTGTTGTTTAATGCTCAGAAGGATGTTGTCAGCAATTATTTTTAGTTGTATGGATTTATAGCCTATATTAATGCATTACATGTGTAGAAACTGTTTTTGTTGTCTCTCATTTGCACATTTGCACTTTCTTTTTGAATGGTTGTTAATTATATTTAGAAGGTTAATTATTGTAGACTAAATGCAATATCTCTTTTCTAATGCACTGCCTAGTATACCAGGAAATGCCTCAGAAACAATTTCAACTTATAGTTGATTTTTCAGAAACTTGAATATGGGGTAAACATTGTATGTGAGAAGCAACCATAGTAGTGTAACATTTTCATTGAACAAACGGTAGTTTTGTGAGATATCTGTTTGGAAACTTCATTGTTTAATAATTGAAATGTGATAATAAAGCTATCTTACAAGTACCTGGCCAGAATGAGACTAAGGTGGAGGAGAAGAGATTGGGGATCCTCTAAAATTAGGCCATGTAAGTTGTCATAGGTAATTTTGATCACAGAGGATAGTGAAGTACTTTATTAGGACATAATGTGAAGTGATGTTTTTGGATAATGCACAGTTTTTTGAAATAGTTTTAAAGCTGATAATGAAAGAAAATAAACTGAATTCAATTCTGAGCAGTGGACAAAAGCTGATTCAGAAAACATGACCATATTCTGCCTAAATTAAACATCTGGGAAGAATGGGGAAAGTCAGATCTCCTCTTGACATTTTCAAAAAACAATTATGATAAAAGATATGCCTTTATTTGTTAAAAATATTAAAAGAGTAATGTGACTACCAAAAAAGGAAGCCTAAAGATTTTAAAATAATAATAATTATTTAAAAAACACATTAGGAGATGATACTTAATATCATGTTGGCATTTTCAAGGTTACCTCTCTATATGAACTCTGGTTATTTTCTGTTAGGTATAATACAGCAAATGGAATGGCTTTGTCCTCAGGTATAGTGGGTAAACTAAAATCTATTCTTTGATGTCCTTTGATTTGGTTAACTGACATGTAGGAACAGCTAATTATCTAGCCATTTAGATTATTTTTGTAAGATTCTGCATAAGTGACAATCTCTAATTTCTATTCAAAAGTGACTTTAGGGCAGCATTACAAGAAATTTAGAAAATACAAGTAAAACACTGTAGACTTATTAGACAGTAGCCTTTGATCATGGGTTGATTATGGTTTCATTTTTGCTGTAAGAGGCCAAGACATCCACTTAATGTCTCCTGTGGTGCTAGGGTTCCTAGGCTTTGTGTTCCCCGTAGTGAAGCTTACTAGTACATAGCTTTCTCCAGCCATCAGTGCAAGCCTTTCTTCTTACCAAGACAGATAGTTCCTCCATTTACTTTACTTCTCTGTGTTGAGAGAGCGATATGCCTGTTAAACAAGGCTTCTTTCCTGTGGTCGCTTTCTCTCTCCTTTCTCCTTCCTAGCCAAGGCCAAAAAACTGTCAGGTAGTTTGTCTAGACTTGCTAGAACCCAAAACTCTCTCCAGGCCTGCTTCTCCATTCTTCACACTTTGACACACACCAAACATCAGGAAAATGCATCTTGGGCACTTAGGCTTCAATTTAATTATTTTCACATCGAAAAGCTCAGGATTATCCTTTAACTTTGTAATTTGGAGCCCTTGTAAGCGTAGAGTAATAAGCCTCACCGTTTTTGCTTACCTACTATTTCATATAGTGTGTTTTTTTTTTTAAAAGCTAAGTCTTGAAATCATGGTGGTAATTAATTATATTAAAGCACAGAAGAAATTACACAACACATTAAAGAAAGTACCACTTCATATAGCAAGTAAGTTGATGAAGCCAAATGATGAATTTGGCTTTAAATTTGAATTTAAAGAATTTTAAAGAATTTTAAAGAATGAATTTTAAAGAATTTAAAGAATGAAAAATTCTAAAAAGTTTCAGATTAA
Source organism: Potos flavus (assembly GCA_028534135.1). Taxonomy (NCBI): domain Eukaryota; kingdom Metazoa; phylum Chordata; class Mammalia; order Carnivora; family Procyonidae; genus Potos; species Potos flavus. The sequence goes on along the minus strand of CM052887.1, from coordinate 78,548,411 downwards.
TTTTTGTTAAGTTCTTGCGTGATGAATGTGTCATGCACAAGGGAAACTTTTTATGCTTTTACATCCTAACTTTTAAAAAGTAACTAGTCTGTTTCTTAAATCAGGAATTGTAAACACCAGAGTTCAGAACCCTTTGGATGGACTAGCAAAGTTACGAGTTTGTACGTATGTACAGCTGTCCACTTTCTTCTGGGGAGAAAAATCCATAGCTATTAGATTTATAAAGGGCTTGGTGACATCCCACCCCACCTGCCACCCCCGGAAGAGAAGTTAAGAACTGCTACTGTGAAATGGCTTTAGTGCCACTGTAGGAAATAGAGAACTGGAGTGAATGATTTAAGTCATGATGAATGTCAAGTGCCTCTTTTTATTTTCTTAAAGATTCCATTAGAAAATATTTTCTGATTAATAATATTTTCCTTTTCATTCTACTGTTGCATTGTTTTTCCAGGTGATGCTTTTGTATACTGCCCTTATTACAACAAAATATTAGTCAAATATTTGAGTGCCTATTCTGTATGGTGACCTTTAGTTAGGTCTTGAGGGTTGAATAAAGCATAGATCCTATCATCAAGGATAACGGTCTAGTGACAGTTTTATTTCAAATTGTTTCTGTAAGGTCAGCTCTTAATATATTTTAACAAGAACAGCTGCAGTGGTCTAGACTCATTTTGTTACTCATTGCTCTGACAGTGGCAACATAGGGTATTAAATATTGATACCTGAAAAAATATATGATAATTTGGAGGGAGTGGAAAAAATCTTAAGAGGGAAGACATACATTCACGATTTTGACTTGAGTATCTTAGTCATGTGTGTATGCTCATGTCTCTAACTCTTAGCGTTCTGGGTGTTAAATAGAGCTTTCTCTATATATGTTCTTTTAAAGAAAATACTTGAATGCACTGTGTCTGTGTACATTTTTTACTGACATTGTTCCTATTTGTGTGGTGTTCCAAGCACCTTCAAGATTGCCAGAGCTCTCTTCTGCTGTGACACAGGTCCATAAGGGAGCTACTCCCACAGACGCATTGCCTCAGAAAGCCAAGAAAAAGGAATGAATTGCAGGTGCATAGAAGTCTTACAAAATGACGACCATTGTGTTATTTATGCATACATAAAAACTAGAGGATGTTTTATCCTATTGAGTTAAAGGTTTTCAGATTTTTCTATTTATTTTATCTTGAAGTTTTCCCAAATTTGCTTAATTGGCTTTAAGAGATGGCTATCATACAAGTGAAAACACAATAACGTTTTTAAAAGATTATCTTATAAAAGGGTGATAACCCAAAACAGTGATATGTCTTTTTCTATAAAATATAGACCAAAGTCAGTTATCCAGTGTCAAGCTAGTCCTTCTGCCCTTAGTGCTATTATCTTTCTCCTCTCAGCCTTTTTTATCTGAGTGAGTACCTACTGCATTGTCTCCTTGTGCTGAGTAAATGGCAGTAATATATGCAGGTATTTACACATGAAATGTTTAGTGAACTAATCAAACACTATGGTGATACAAAAGTAAAAATAGGAATTAAAGAAGTTAATGTAAGCTGGTGCAGGAAAAGGCTTCATAAAGTCTGGGGCTTTTCGATTTGGAGGGATGGCTGATTTAAGGGGCAAATAGAATAAAGGGAACAGACTGAACAAAGAACAGAGACAGAGATTGGAGTAGTCTCTAGTGATTAGGAGAGAAGGACAGTGAGGAGATGGACTCATTTGAGGTATACATGTCATACAGAAAGGGAGAATAAGTGCGCAAAAGCCTTGAAAACTGGGAAGGATAGTTTAGTCTTCATATGGATGTGGTCAGTGGTAGAGAACTCTAGGTTCTTTGCTAAAGATGTAACTTGATTGTAGCATTTTAAGAAGATTAGTTTGATCATGTGTTTCCTTGAAATTGGGACCACTTAGAAAATAGTTTCCAGTATGTATATTGCTGGGCGGTGCAAATAAGATGACCTGGATTAGAACAGTAATAGTAGGAATGGAGAAGAAGTTATGAATTAGAAGCCAGAAAACACGAGATCTAGGAAAAGGCCTAGGTGTCTGGTGACCTTTAAAAATTTAACTTTCATAAAGGTACAGATGGAAACCAGATTCCTAGGATTCATGAGGAAAAGTCAAGGTTATGGGTGCAACAACCATTGATTACTTACTTAAGACATTTGGCAACTAAGGGAAAGAGAAAGACAAGATGCTCACCAGATGGGTGTTAGATCTTAGAATTCATTGCTTTAAGGTAAGGTGGGTATTTGAATATTTAGAAGCAGAACATACAGAGCTATTTGAGAGGAAGACATGGACAGTGCTAAAGAGAAGGCCGGCTAATCCAGTAGGGTAATGATTTCTGTAGTGCTGGGAGGAGATGAGCTCCTGTGATGAGGTTAAGTTATGGGCTTAGTTTTAGAGAAGAGGGCATTGTTCTTTTTAAGGACAACCAGACAATCTAGGAAAGAGAAGGTGAAATTAGAGAAAATGAGAACACAGGAAAGGACTCATATCAGTTATTGTCGAATGCATATTGTGGGAGAATGGGGGCGGAGAGTGAAGTTGGGACTCAGTAAAGAAAGGCGATTAAATAAACCTGTGAGAATAAGCCTAGAAGTACATCAGAAAGAAATTCAAGAATTGCTAAGTGAAGATAAGGATCAAATTAAAAGCTTTCAGAGTCCAAATGTGTATGGTTTTGTATATTTCTCTGGTTCCGCACAAAGCATCAAGGATAGACAAAGCAAATATTGAGAGTTTGGTTAGAAGTGAAAAAGAAAGGGATACAAAGATATTCAAGAAGACAGCATTGAAATACCTAATCTTGTGACCAGAAGAGTCCACTAAGGCAGGAAAGAACCAGTGGTGTGAGTGTGTTGAAGGGAATTCAGTGACTTTAGGTTTTGGTGAGGTCACAGGACAGGTATAGTGTTGTTAAGGGAATGACAGAGTAGGAGGCTGTGGTCAGCATGATGACGGTTCGGTGCTGAGTGACGAGTGAGAACCAGAGAAAGAATGGTATATAAATGTCTAACATCAGGGCTGAGGGTTGGAAAGGCGGCTGGCTTTCGTAACCCCTGTGGTGTCTTCTATACTCACTTACCTTCCAGCCATTTCTTGAGAGTAAGAATGCAGACTACTTGAAAGAGAATTGCATGATACTGCTTGGGGAATCCTGGGTCAGGTTTTTTGTAAGTTGATGTCGCAAAGGAAAACTTGCCCCGTGGGATAAACGTTCCTGCCTCAGCACAGTAGAGGCATGTGGAAGCAGAATGCAGGGGAAGGCTTGGGAAGAGCCAGGGATGAGACTGGACAGGTGTAGGTGAGTCCAGTGAGAGGGGTAGTGGACGTGTTACTGATGATGTGGAAGATTTAGAGGCGGTAGGTCTGGTAGTTGAAGAGCCCACATTACAAGTATGAGCTACTTTCTCCCAAGCACACATATGAGCTGAAAAGAACCAACTCTTCTTATTTAGTTGTGCTGGGTCATTCTGCTTTATTTATATAGCACATTGGAATTAAAAGTAGTAGATTGGTGAAGAATAGAAGAGAGAGAAATTCAGAATTTTATTATAACGAGTTATAAAAATGTTTTGACAGTTTGTCCCTAAAGAGAACGTGCCATGTGAATAGATATAAACCTACAAGTTAATGAACTAATCTATTCTTGCATTTTATATACTTTGATGTGACCTTTAGGGAAAATTGCTGAAGATAAAGTGAAACAGGGATGGAGATATAGATAAATAATGTTTTTTTCTTTATTCAGTTAATAGCAAATATGCCTGGTTTGGAAGCATTTTTAATTTATTGACACTAACATATTTTTAAACTCACTGGACTTGATCCATGTATGTCATGGATCATGACATTTAAAAGTGATAATACTTCAAAGTACAAGTCATTGCTCAAGAATACTGTTTGTGAAACCATGCTGATGGACGGAGAAGCCACTGCTCCTTCGATCTCCTTTCTTCCCTGTAATTTGCTGCCATGAGTATTACTCTTATCAACCATATAATGCTGGGCATACCAGCCTTTAATATCAGCTTCCTTAGTCAGGAGCTTTTCCGAAAGAATCACTCTTGAGAATTCAGGATTCATTAAGAGAATCTATTCTGTTCCATAATGTTTCAGAGAGTCTTCCCTGGGTTTGAGTTAAACGAAAATCTAGTTTATACCTGTTAGGTACCTAGGACTGAAGGAAAGCCTAAGCAATCTAAGCTACTTGAGAATTGAACTGAAGTACCCAGAAATTCCATGAAACAGCTGGAAGTTGTTGTACTTAAAGAACCAATCCATTCTCTCCAGGTTCCTTCGGACCATACTTCCTAAGGCAGCTATTGACTATTGACTTGACCTTGTTCTTAGTCCACTTCACATGTGCGATTATTCTGAGGGTTCCTAGAAGTTCCCAACTGACCCAGGAATGTACCGTGCTTAGAACAGTTTTGTTGTTCAGCTCCTATTTGGTATTCAGACTCAACTGTTGTGCTCTCTTACAAAGCAACACTACCGAAGCTTTTCCTCCGCCTCCATAAAATGTATAAAGCCTTTAAAGCACCCAGTACCTTCTTTTTGTTAAATTGAAGGGAAATTCACGTAACATACAAATAACTAAAGTGTACAATTCAGTGGTCTAGTACTGTTCTTTAATTATCTCACTGTTAAAAGAGCAAAATAAATAACCCACTCCAGCTGTGAGAATTTTGGCCTCTTTGTTGGGGCCGAGTGCATCTGGACTCCGTGTTTTACCTTGTAGGCTGCCATGGATCTTCACAACAGTGCTGCTTGAGATTGTGGGTGAAGCAACTTTTATATACCGCCCTTTAAAAAAGGGAGGAAGGCAAGGAGCTATCGGTAAAAAAGCTTTAGGATACATGTTTTCCTGAGTAGGTAAAAGTGTTTGAAACAACCATCTGAATAGTTTTGAAATAGCAATAATAGTCTTTCTGTCTTTGTGACATTTGATATAATCAACGTAATGCATCATGTAAGAAAAGGTTTGCTTAGCAGAGGTATATACTATAAGCGTAGCGCTGTCTATGGGTGTGAGGGTGAATGTGTATGTGTGCATGTGTGTTGGTTTATACTTAGTAATTTTCATTTAAATCCTCCACTTAACGTAGCAGAGGAAAAAGCCTCTGGCCATTTTTCTGCGACGTTTCATGTATTTATTCCTGCTATGTTCTGCTTAATTCATATGTTCAGGATAAATGATGCATTTATAGTCTGTTTCTAAAAATTTTTTTAAAGAAATAAAGACCCTATTTAAACGCAGCAAGGCTTATCTGAACAAATATTTTCATAGCTTTTTCTCATCAGATTTCAGTCTCACTAGTAGGCATACCCATCCCATGTCACACTCTTTGGAAAAACCTAAGGAAAGGATAATAAGAAAACTTCTGTTAGAATAAATTTCAGAGCTTTGGAATATATAACATACTCTTTAACAATCTGACTTTTAAAGACCAAGTAATAATGGTAATAATAAACAAGGCTCAGAAGGATTATGATTTGCCCATAATCACATTCTAACAACAATTTAAAGTTCTCTTAGCCCTCACCATCTGAACTTGCTTTCATATATGTAACTCAAGGAGAAGGAAACTTGAAGATTCAGAATATATCTCTTCTGTAAACTTTGTTGTGTCTTACAGTTTGATTATTACAGTAGTTCTTGCAAGTCAAGGGCTTTCAGCTGAATGTCAGTGCAAATAATGAATTGAAGGCTTTCAAAGTGTCCATCTACTGACGACTGTTATCACAGATCCTGTAAGTTTTGGAAACTGGTATTTAATGTGACCCAGTGATCTTGGAGTAACATTAGTGACGGGTGGATGGGGGTGTAACCTAGCAGGTACTAGTACGTAATGTAGTCTTAAACTAATTACTGATGTCAGAACTAAAATAAAGAGTAAAACAGAGGTGGAATTAAATTTACCCAAGATTTTTCTGCAGTGCCAAAGAGCATTTAAGGACCAGCATGCATGATCACTAGACTGGTGACATCTCTAATATAACAGAATGAAAAAAAAAAAAAATCTGATAGTAATGGTACCAAGACGTACTACACTCACACTAAAGCTGTCATCTCAGACTCATCTTGAAGAACTACTATATGCTACACCATGTAAAACAATAGCATATCTGCTGATAATGTTTCAAGCAAGGAGGTTGTTGTTTTCAGCATAATGAAACAGAGGGAAAGCTCCACAAGGATTTAAAGATGATAATACCATCACCATCTCCAAGAAGAAATGCAGGAAAGCTGACTGCAATCAACTTTTGTAGCCTAGTGCTGTTTCCTTATATGGTGAGATCTTATCCTAAGGACTGTGCTAACATTTACACTCTGTTATCAGTCTTGCATATTGAAATCATATGTTTATGGAGCAGAATATAGTGATCTGGAACATTACTGGGATTTTTTTAAGTGTTGTCATTTTATATGTTGGCATTTGTAAGAAGACCGATACCCTGAAGCTGTTTATTTTTTCCTTTATTACATCTATTAATTGGGTATCCAACTAAAGATGAAGGAGGACCAGGGTTACGAATTCATCAACCAAAGTAGGAAGTTTTATTATTGGCTTTAAGCAGAATGTTGGGCTACGTACCATTGTTCCACTTATGTTAAAAAATGAGTTTTAATTAACACTTATAAATATGGATTACTGATATATATGCCCTAGCAGGCACCCTCCCAACCCCCAATTTAGGGTAAGATTTGCTATCAGATATGTTTCTTTTTACTTCTAAACCATTCATTAATTAATGTAACTGCGGTCTTCCCCAGACCCAGATAGGTATATCTTGAGTTTTAGCGTAGTCAATGCTGTTACATGTAAACTCCCAAGACCTCACCTGTATTTTAAGTGATACTTGATTGAAATGAAGCCTATTAGTAAAATAAGCAAAGATCTCATAATCTCCAAATACATACATACATCCCTGCGTTTTATAACACTTTCAGGTTTTAATTCTTGACCACCATGATTCTTATTCTAATACCTTGTGTTTACTTCTCTATTTGTTTTTTTTTTCTTTCTTTGGATAAAGAAGAAAATCATCTTTCCCTGTATACCTTTTCACGGTTAGAGAGGGAGTTCTCTACTAGATAGTGTGCACTCCCTGTGCGATTCCCCTACAGCATCCCTGACAGGCCTGAATTTTCCCTTTTCAAAGAAGAAAGCTCTTCCTCTCAGGCTGCTGAGTGTTTGAGGCTCTGTGATCATTTACTTCCCAGGTACCTCCTCAGTCACCAGTCTACCATCTTTCAGCTTATTTCCAAACTGGCATTTAGCTTTAGGTGATCTTTTTTTTTTTTTTTTCTTTTTCTTTCTCTCTTAAAACAGCATTTAAACAGTAAGTACAGTCTGAGTTTTGAAGTAGATTAACAACCACTGCAACTGTTAAATGTTGAATTGATAAAGATTTTTGACATTGTAAGACTGGTATTATCCACTTTCCCCAACTTCTGAGTTATTAAGCTCTTTTAAAAATTATTTAATAACTTCTAGACAATATAACTAAAACTCAGTGTTTTACAAATATGTATAATTTTTAATAGAATTAAATTTTTTTCACTGACCTGTTAACTCTAGTTCAGTATAAAGCTCCTGGATATGGTGAAATAAGAATTGTTGTTTCTAATTTGAATTTGAGAATGTATTCACCTGGTCTTCTTTCCTTCTTTCCTTCCTGCCTTCCTTCACAGTAGGGCTCAACATTGATTAAGAATTGGTTCTGTCAAGAATATCTTTGGTAATCCTTTCAAATCCAACTTTAATAAATCATAGCTAGGGATGAACACAAATAAATGTATATTTTAAGTGATTTTTAAACTAAGGCCCCTTAGTGGACTGGTGCTGAGCATTTAAGTCTTTGAATTCATCAGAGTTTTTTTGAAATGTTAATCTCTACAGGAGTATTATCTTTTGTAGGTCTGGAAAGGATGCATTCTTATTAGGACTAATTCTTTTAAATTGAGACATCATTTGGGAATTGGAAGCACAAAAGTTTTTTTTTTTTTTTTACAAAAGTTTTTTTATTTTCCCTAGTATGTGAATAAATAGTATAGTGGAAGAAACAGCAAAGTAGTCTTATTTTTTTAATCAGACATTTCATATAGCTAAAATAGGTAAATTTCACAATATACGTGCTTGTTTTGAAAATCAAACATTTATTTGTAAAAGAATCCCAAACTTTAACAAATATCTCTTGGTTTGTAACTAGTACAATGACAAAGAGCTCCTAAAGATGTGTGCTTGCTTGGTCTGTTGGGTTGGAAATGTTTACCACCATATACATCACCATGATTATACCCATGTCTGTTTGATTTAGTTTTAGTATAAAATAATGAGAAAGTTATTTCATTTCCTGAAATTTTTTTTCTGAAATTAAGAAATAAAGCAAATTATTGTTTTAATGTCTGAAATGGTACTTTCTAAGAATGAAGCTCATAGCTGGATTATGAAGAATTTGTCAATTAAAATCGTGTTTCAGAACATGGATAATTTTAGTCTTTTTTGGGAATTTTTCTGACTTTGATTTAAATCCGTAAGATAAGAGCCATCTTTCAGAAAAAGATGAGACTGATCTTCACTGTCAAAATAAAAGTAAGCTGTTTAATTAAATGGAGTAAAAAACTGGGTTTGGTGTTTTTTAATAACTTAGAAAATTTGGAAATCTTTTAATTTAGAAAATTATGAACATCAGAAATCTTAGGAATTTCAGTAGACACATAACCATACGGGGATTCGCTGGGTAGGTAGCAAAATACTTTGGTTATGAATACAAGCTTGAAGAGGAACTTATACCCCCATAAAAGCATTTTATTGGCACTGAACAATCAAAAGCTATCACTGACTTTGTTCACAATGCCAGCCTCTAGTGAGCCAGTAGAGGCTAGAACCACTAGAACCACAAAAGAACAACAGGCAGAACAGCATCACTTTTAGGAAAGAAGATACAGAGTAGTAGACATTCAGAAAATGTTTGTTGAATGAAAGCTAATGGTTGAGAGAGTAATACTGGTGTCTGATTACTTCTGGAGGCCTGCAAAACCTGGGTGTGCGTTGTGTTACATCTAGACTTTGGAAGCATTTACTCAGATTCGTTTGCACACGAGTTATAACTTGCCTTTTGGTTGTACTGCGGCATTCAGTGTTGATTCCCCTCTCCACTGCATGATCAGGCCTTTTCTTCTGTCTTCTTTATCTCTGCACTCTGGAAACCTCGGCTCTTGACATTTACTTACTCAATACCATCCCCCCAAAACACTCTTACGGTTTTTAGAATGTCCCCTAATAATACTTTTCTTAACTCCAGTTTCTCATTTGTGATACCCATAAGTAAATACGTAAATACATAAATACATAAATGAATATACATATGTGTGTGTGAATGTGTGTACATCTTCCCCTAAAACAGGCACAGACACACAATTCAGAAAGAATTTTTTTTTTTTGGTGAAACCAAAATCAATTTCCCATTTATGCTTCTTGTCAAATATGTGAAGGCAGTTACCACTTATCTAGTAACTTCTAGAGGTAGATGAAGCATCCTTAGGTCTTCCAGCCATTCTATGCTTAGCATGGATTCTAGTTCTCTCTGTAGTCTAGTTCTCCTCTACATGTATTTTGATTGGACAACGAATGCTTTTCTTAAAATATAAAGCTCACACTTTAATAATCCTGGTGTGATCAGATAATCTATTTTTTCATTAAAACTGTTCTTCTTCCTGTGGGGTGGATATTACCCCCATTTTGTAAGTGAGGAAACTGAGGCTCAGAGTGGTATCACTTGAGGTTTGCCCACTGTCCTACAATAGCTAATGTAGACATTGCACATTGTTTACATGGTCTTAATGTTACCATTTTACAAATTCCATTACCGACTTGTCATATTAGATATAAGCCTATTGAGTAAAACCACTAGACCCTTTTTTATATGTATGACTGGTTAGATTTCTTTCATACTGTATTTTCCTAATACATTTTTAAAAATCTGAAAGTATATGCCTCTTAATTATGTGGTTCAATTTGATGAGGTTAGAGTATACTGTTTTGTATCACCATCTTACAAGTTTGTCTTATGAAAGAACTATGTGATTATAAAGAGAGAGGTAAATGTTATTGGTAACATTATTAATAACATTTGTGTGAAGAATTCAATGATTTTTAATTGAATAGCTGTAATTTTACTGGTTCTGTCATCTCTAGCATTGGATCCATTTGCATATTTAAATTAACTTTGTAGGTTTTGCTGAGCTTGATAAAAAGTATGGAGTCAAAGATAAGCAGTATCACAGAAACTTACTTATTTTTGTAATTTTACTTAAATTCCAGTTAGTTAACATACAGTGTAATACTCGTTTCAGGTATACAATGTAGTGATTCAACAGTTCCATACATCACCCAGTGCTCATCACAAGTGCACTCCTTAGCCCCCAATACCCATTTAACCCATCTCCCCTCTACTGGTGACCATCAGTTTGTTCTTATAGTTAGGAGTCTGTTTCTTGGTTTGTCTCTCTCTTTCTCTCTTATTTTCCCTTTTGCTCATTTGTTTTGTTTCTTAAATTCCACAGATGAGTGAAATTGTATGATATTTGTCTTTGACTTATTTCACTTAGCATAACGTTCTAGCTCCATCCATGTCTTTGCAAATGGCAAGATTTCATTCTTTTTTTATGACTGGGTAATATTCCATTGTATATTTATACCACATATCTTCTTTATCCATTCAACAGTCAGTGGACGCTTGGGCTGCTTCCGTATCTTGGCTATTGTAAATAATGCTGCTATAAACATAGGGATGCGTGTATCCCTTTGAATTGGCATTTTTGTATCCTTTGGGTAAATACTCAGCAGTGCGATTGCAAGATCATAGGGTAGTTCTATTTTTAACTTTCTGAGGAAACTTGATACTGTTTTCCACAGTGGCTGCTCCAGTTTGCATTCCCCCAACAGTGCAGGAGGGTTCCTTTTTCTCCACCTCCTTGCCAACACCTGTTGTTTCTTGTGTTTTTGATTTTAGCCATTCTGACAGGTGTGAGTTGGTATCTAATTGTGGTTTTGATTTGCATTTCCCTGATGATGAGTGATGTTGAGCATCTTTTCATGTATCTGTTGGCCATCTGTATGTCTTGGGAAAATGTCTATTCATGTCTTCTGCCTATTTTTTAATTGGAATATTTGGTTTTTGGTTGTTGAGTTTTAAAAGTTCCTTATGTATTTTGGATAGTAACCCTTTATAAGATATGTCACTTACAAATATCTTCTCCCATTCTGTAGGTTGCCTTTTTGTTTTGTTGATTATTTCCTTTGCTGTGCAGAAGGTTTTTATTTTGATGTAGTCCCAGTTTATTTTTGCTTTTGCTTCCCTTGCCTCAGGAGATATATCTAGAAGGAAGTTGCTGTGACCGATATCAAAGAAGTTACTGCCTGTGTTCTCTTCTAGGATTTTTATGGGTTCAGGTTTCAGAGGTCTTTAATCCATTTTGAATTTATTTTTGTGTTTACTGTAAGAACGTGGTCCAGTTTCATTCTTTTGTGTGTTGCTGTCCAGTTTTCCCAACACCATTTGTTGAAGACTGTCTTTTTTCCATTGGCTATTCTTTCAAGCTTTGTCAAAGATTAATTGACCATATAATTTTGGGTTCACTCCTGGGTTTCCTGTTCTGTTCCATTGATCTATGTGTCCATTTTTGTGCCAATACCATACTGTTTTGATTACCATAGCTTTGCAGTTATCACTTGAAGTCAGAATTGTGATGCCTCCAGCTTTGCTTTTTTTTTTAAGATTGCTTTGGCAATTTGGGGTCTTCTGTGTTTCCAGACAAATTTTAGGATTGTTTGTTCTAGCTCTGTGAAAAATGCTGTTGGTATTTTGATAGGGATCATATTAAATATGGAGATTACTTTGGGTAGTATAGACATTTTAACAATATTTGTTCTTCTAGTCTATGAGCATGGAATGTCTTTGCATTTCTTTGTGTCATCTTCAGTTTCTTTCATTAGTGTTTCATAGTTTTCAGAGTATAGATTTTTCATCTCTTTGGTTAGGTTTATTTCTTGATATCTTATTAGTTTTGGTGTAATTGTAAATGGAATAGTATCACAGAAACTTTTAGGCTGACACACAGTACCTTAAGTTCTGTAAAAATTCATCTAACCACTGCTGTTATCCATTGCTACACTTTACATCTTATCCCAAGAGATTACCATCAGAAGACTTACCAGAAACTGCTCGATTCAAGATATAGCATACTTAGGATAACCCCAGAAAGCCCATCCACAGAATAAATTATTTTGATATGATTGCTTCTTTGTAGAAACGCATTTTGGCTCTCATCGATCACTCTTTTCCATTTGTTTTATGGAGTTGATGTGTCAATGGGATGGGAAAGTAGCTGGTTTCAAAGTCTTGAGTTTGGGAAGGCAGCAGAAGAAGAAAGGAAAGGACCATGGTATAAAGAAAGAGGACATTTGCAGTGGAAAACAATTGTAATAGAAGCTGCCTGTATGACTACTAATTAAATTTAACTTCCTGTGTAATTCAGTTGGAAGGGATCTAAGGTTCTAGCCAAAATGCTGCATATTATTTTCCATGAAAAATGCCCCCAAATGCAAGCAATAGAACCAGCAGTCCTTGCTAAACCTGTCACTCATTTCTAAAGAAATCATCCAGCTCCTAATCTGTTTCAGATTTTCCCAAGAACTAATTAGAAGCATGTAGCTTCTAGAGTCCGCCATTTTCTCCTTTCCCAGCACTTGTCTTAAAAGTGGTTCTGTGATCACCTCTGTAAGGATTAATTCCCTGGAATAGAGTTTATATTGCACCTAAAGATTTAAAACTCATTTAAATCGAATGAGTGTTCTTTTACTGTGATCACATCTGTAAGGATTAATTCCCTGGAATAGAGTTTATTTTGCACCTAAAGATTTAAAACTCATTTAAATCGAGTGAATGTTCTTTTACTGGCTTTGCATCTTTACTGACAGTTCTCTTCTCCACATTGCTTAATCTGTCCATTCTGGTTTGAGGATCATGCTCTTTTTATAAAGAGGATGGAAGGAAGCCAAATGAAGATGGAACTGTATAGCTCTGCCTTCTCTTGAGGCTTAGCATTATGACACCAGGCTGCACAGTGGCTTTTCTTAATTTTCTCCTATTGCAAACCTAGCTTTTTCTTGCCTTCAACATTGTCCACAAGCTTCAGATAATTACGTGTTCTGATTTTAGGCCTCAAGGATTATGACACTCTTACAGACAGGTTTTTTTTTCTTTTTATCGCCATCCATCTTTTCTAAACCTTCTTTTCAATTCTAATTCCATGTGATTCCTCATGTGTAACAACTGGTTTCTTCAGATTTCTCCCCAATTTCTTTACTTTGTTAGAATCATTTATTCTTGCATAATCAAAGTCATATTTTAGCATCTTCTGTGGTCTATGAATCACTGTCTCCTATAACTATGGGACCGCCCTGAACCATACATTTTTTGTTTTGTTTTTACCTTTTTTGAAAAGCTGTTTTCTCCAAAAATCTGGAAACAGATGTTCAGGGCCATTTGTTTAGGAAACACTAAATACCTGTTGAGGTCCAGGTTTGAGAACTGTTCATGATACATGAAGAGGATTAAATCAAGGTCCCTTTCCTGGAGGAGCTCAGAGTCTAGTAGACAAAAGCTAATACGTAAACAAGTGTTTGCAACGCACTGTGGTAATTGCAGAAATAGCCAGGATACCTGCCATCCAAGAACTCCAGTCTAAGTTATTCCCATTTCTTGCTTCTGTAAATCCTAAAATTATGCCACAGACTCTTAGGGCTTCTGTTATGTTCGTAACAGCCAGCCAGTTCTTTGTTGGTCAGAAGTCCAGGGTAAAGGTCTCCCTTCTTGTTTCTACCTTGGGAAAGAGAGATTGTCAGGAAGTCAGTTTTACTAAGTTTATCTTCTTCTAACAGATTCACATCTCAGAGATTTAGGGTGGTTGACAAACCCCCATGTCTGTGTACTTTTGTCATTTGTCTTGGTGAAACCATATTCTGGTGACTTCTCTATGCTCCCCTGGATGATAAGCCCCCCTGATTGTCTTTGGATCACTTCACAGTGCTTTGTTCATAGTGCTCAGTTTTGTGTTCACTTGAATGCTTTCCTTTGCATTTCCAATTTCAGATTTTATAGATTTCTTATATTCGATTTTTGCTCTTCCTGTCCTTTAGTTCTGTTGCTTCTATATTCTGGTTCGGGTTCCATCTATTCCAGTCTATAATGCTTCTGAGATGTATTTATCTTTTGCATTAACTTTTCAGTGTACTTTTTCCTCACTGTCTATATAGCTTTATATATAGACATCTTTCCATAAGTATTTTTCCATTTTTAAAAAATAGATTCTGTTGGGGCGCCTGGGTGGCTCAGTGGGTTAAAGCCTCTGCCTTCGGCTCAGGTCATGATCTCAGGGTCCTGGGATCGAGCCCCTCATCGGGCTTTCTGCTCAGCAGGGAGCCTGCTTCCTCTTCTCTCTCTGCCTGCCTCTCTGCCTACTTGTGATCTCTCTCTGTCAAATGAATAAATAAAATCTTAAAAAAAAAAAAAGATTCTGCTTCCTTAGATCCTTCACCAGACAAACATCTGGATGTTTTTCTGGTTCTCATTGGATGATCCGATTCTACCCTAAAGCAGACTTGTAGGAACATTCTAGAAGAAAAAAGTACATATTATGCAAAAAAAAATCTACTTACATTTTGAAATACTTCTACTGTATCTTAGATCAGTTGCCTCTGCTACTCTCTGTTCTGTATTGAATGCCCGTGTCCTCTTCAATATCAGCTTCTTGAGTCACCACTTACACTGCATGCAGAACGGCAGAATAGATCATTTTCTTCCTTATGCCCACAGGACTTCGTTCATACCAGAAGAGCTCTTAGTATCACCCAAGCATTCCTTATTTAATTTTGGTGCATTGGATTTTAAGAAGTGTACATGCATCTCAAACACTATTGAAAACATTGTCATTATAGTGGCCCTTTTCCCTCAGTTTACATGCAGAAAAGCCTATTGGGCCCTGCCAAACCTAGCTGATTCCTGCTTCCAGAAAGATTTGCGTCTCTTTGGAGAGAATGATTTGATTCATAGCGTTACACAAATATGAATTAAACAGGCTTTTTAGGGGAAAGTGATTTTTCAGCTCTTCTCAAGTTGGATCTTTGATTCAGCAGATATCTTGAGGCACATCAAGTTTCTAAGACAGCAACACGCTGAAGGATATACTAAATAGGCCCTTACAGGCCTCGCAGTAGAGTTTGAGAGATATGAGTAAGGGTGAGCAGCAACCGTAGTGGGGTCACAGCAATTTGGTGCCCCGTGAGTGTGGTTCAGGCCACAAGTACTGTTCTAGAATGATCTGAGTGGAAAAGAAAAGACTTCAACTTTTGGAAGATTGAATAAAAATTAATTAGAAGAAATCAGGAAAGCATTCTAGAGAGGGGAAAAAAAAGGACGAAGTAAAGGCAGAGTCCAGAAAGCCCAGGCCATATTTACCTGACCCTGACAACCTCTCTTTTCCTGTTTATGTCATTTCTGCTTCCTTCTATTAATAACGATAAATTTTGGTTGTTTTTTATTATTACTTTTTTTCAAGTTCTTCTGTTCTCACAACTTTTTTTTTCATTGGGGTTCTAGGATTTTTCACTTAGTTTAATCTCTATTTTCAAATCTATTAAGTCCTTAACATTTTGAGCCCCAGTAAATCTGCTCTGCAGTACTGGCCTGTCTTGATTTATAATCATAAATTTGAAATAATAAGCATAAATTAGAAATTTGAGTGTTATTTCTTTTTATTTAAGTAGAATAACAGTTTTTAATAAACCTGAAGGAATTTGTTCACAAAACAGTCATTTTCAAAAAAAAAAAAAAAAAAAAAAACAGTCATTTTCCCTGCAAGTTTTAGTTTATAAATTGAAATTATTTCTGAGGCTCACCTAAAAAGTACAGCATGCCGATACGATAAAGCTTCCTTTCGAGTTCTGGTAGGAGAAATTTTGTATGCTCTTTAAGGTTTGGTTTAATATCTAAGGACAAGCATAATTCATTTATATTTGAGTTGCTTAAAGATAATGTTGTTGAAGTTTGGAGAAAGCTTAGGGTTTCTTAAAATCCTGTACTGATGGAGATGCACTCCATCCAAAACTGATAGGAAATCACATATATAACAGGGTGAGCTGTGGTAGGGGAGGTGCTCTAGAGGGGGGTAGAGCCTGAGACAGGATGACTGTGTGTCCTAAAAGTGCACGAATATTTGAGAGTCTTAACTGATAAGGAGTAACCATAATGGGAACTAAATTTCAAATGTACAGTAGCTTGTACCAAGAAAGATTTGTTTCACTAAGTAACCTAGCCACTGGAGGGAGCCTTTGACTTTGAACTATAAAGGACAGCAGTAAAGGAAAGGAAGATAAAAGCTTTTGGAAAACAAGATCAGGTTGCCAACTGAAACTTTGAGGAGTAACCATTAGATAAGGCTTAAAAACTGAGGAGCGGAATAAACTCTTCTAGGCATATTTGGGACTACTGCCCAGTTGGGGAGGGTTTGAGCACTGATAGAAATTTAACTTGAAATCCAAGAGGCCTCTGCCATAGGGACTGCAGATAAGAATGCAATAGCCTACGGCTGAATATGTGGGCCCGTTGTCCCTAGCAAACACGAAAGTAGAGAAATTGGTAGGTTTATGAATTTAGCTGCGTCTAGTCAATTTAATTAATAAGGCATGTGTGTTTGTAGCTAAAAGACCTTACAGAGGTGGTGCCAAAAAGAAGGTAGAGGCAGGGCATCCAAGAGGAGACAGAAAACCCTGACTTGGTGGTACAAATTGTATTCGAGGAAACAAATACTTGGGATGGCCTTTTGTTTCAGGTTCCCCTTATGTGTGATTTACCTCACTGTGTTGTCATTACACACAAATCTGTCTTCACACTGAGCAGCAAGTACTGTTTTCCGGGGCACCCTAATATGTGACATAGATGAAAGCAGGATGGGTGGAGGATGTGCTGTCCCAGTGCCCTGTCCCCTCAGCTTCACCCCCATGGGCTCCTGAGATGGTTTTGCAGTCTGAAACCAATTTGCAAATCAGTCTTTCAGGTGAGGCTTTTATGCAGACTGGAAAAACTCATTAGCTTGTCACTAGTGACAATTTAAAAAGAGCGAGTTTTCCCACAATTTTGCTGTCGGTAGCAAAGTTTTGCATGTCGTAAAGATAAACACATTGCAGTTAATCTTAGGAACAGAAAGGAGCGAAACCCATTTAGCTGCTGTAATGCTGTGTGTTCTTGCCTAAGCCATTCATCTTCTCCTGCTTTAGGATTTTCTGTCAAAGATCTGATGTCAGAATACAGCTTAATTTTACCTTATAATACAGTTGACCCTTAAACAATGCAGGAGTTAGGGGCACCGAAAAGAGAAAATGTATTTAATATAAATAATGGAAATACACTTCATAGCGCCGTACCGGGAAAAAAACACATGTAAATGAACCCGCGCAGTTCAAATCCATGTTGCATTGGGGTCAACTGGGGAGCAAGCCATTGCTTAGAAAACGTGTCTTTCTCTATACATCCTACTTAGTAGCTGGACTAGCCTAGTGTTGTGGGTGTTTGAGTCTCAGGGTGTCTGTGGAGTAAATAAAACCACTCCCTGAATGAATGATCGCTCCTGTCCTTTATCCCCCCCAGACATTTCCACGTGTGTGCCTCACTGGTGTCTCTTTTTACTAAACTTTACAGCATTTATTAATCACGTCCATCCCGGTGGCATTTCTTCTGTTGCTCGTTCAGACTGTAGTTGTTGAACATCTCCAGTATTTACATTGTCTCACCGTCTCGACTTTAAACTCCTTGAGAACGGGAGACAAAATTGAAGTTGTTTGTTCTCCTTGCATACTGTACGCCTTCAGTAAATAGTTGCTTTGACTTTGATTTTGGCCGTCTTCACACATACATTTTGTAGTTTTTGTTGTTGCTGTCGTTGCTAAAAACCAGATTTGCCAACTTGCTTCGTGTGCTGTGACCAATGTGTTATGGACTGGGTATTAGGTAATTGGCAAGCTGGCCGAATTTTAGACGTAATTTTTCCCTGTGGTGTTCTGATCCAGGGAAACTGAAAGTATACTGGTGCTTCTTACCCAGTGGCAAATGCAAATGTGGTATCTGGCACCTTGAAGGTATTTTAAATGTTATGTCTTTGAGTTCTATACTGAAAAATAAAACTACTAAGAACAACTTAGCCTGCTTTCCTGCTCTCAAATTATTAGACCCGAAAATAGTGTTTTGTTGTACATATCTGAAAATTATAAATTAAAATTAGTTTTTTTAACATTATAAAACATTTAAACATTATTTGCAATCCTTTAAAAATGTACAGTTCTGGGATGCCTGGGTGGTCAGTTAAGTGGCTGCTTTCAGCTCAGGTCATGATCCCCGGGTCCTGGGATTGAGCCCCGCATCAGCCTCCTTGCTCAGTGAGGAGTCTGCTTTTCCCTCTGCCCCTCCCCCTGCTTGTGCTCTCTCTCTTCCTCTGTCTCTGTCAAATAAAATCTTAAAGAAAAAATATACAGTTCTTCCCGAATATATTATGCTACAACTAATTAAATACTTCAAAAATCAAAATAGTATCGTTTCTAACATAAAATATGTTCAGTAACTTGATTTTCATTGTGCTTTGCTTGTGGAAAGTTTAAGGAGCTTTCCCATATCTTATTTGTCTTTGCAATATTTTGGTGGTGACAAGGCTTATCATTTAGATCAACTACATAGTCCCTCTGTGAAGATGCTGAGTGTTATCCCTACATTCCCTAGGAGAAGAATGTTTGTACAGGGCCAGTTTCTGGCAAGTGAGGAGTCCTCTGCCTTGGCTTTTTGGAAAGTTTACTGTCTATTCAGTATTGAGTACTGATAAAAAATTGTTGTTAGGGGACACCTGGGTGGCTCAGTTGGTTAAGCGGCTGCCTTTGGCTCAGGTCATGATCCCAGGGTCCTGGGATCGAGTCCCACATCGGGCTCCTTGCTCAGCAGGGAGCCTGCTTCTCCCTCTGTCTCTGCCTGCCACTCTTCCTGCTTGTGCTCTCTCTCTCTCTGACAAATAAATAAATAAAATCTTAAAAAAAAAATTGTTGTTAGGCATTTATCAAATAATAAGTGGGCCCCAGATTGCTTTCTCTTCTCTCCTTTTGTCCCTACAAGAGACTAAGGCAGATGTGAAACAGGGCCCTAGGATATTGAGAGACTTACTTAGATGCCTTAGGTTGTATTAATTACCAGTGTAGAGCTGACTTACACAGACCATCTGCAATTTTCAGCCCAGTATTTTTCTCCATTAGACCTGCTGACTTGTGCATTTTGAATTGCACCCCAGTGTGAAGTCCTGTATCAAGAAAGGGATATAAAGTTGCATCAAGTTGAGTCCAGTGATCAAAGTTCTGGTACTATCTTCAGCGGAAATATGTATTCGAGTGGGATTTTTCAGAGCCCTAGATACAAAAGAACCGACTTCCTTTGTGTTAGTGGTTCTCAATGAGAGACCATTTTGGCTCCCGCAGGAGTCACTTGGCAATGTCTGGAGACATTTTTGATTGTCAGATTGGGGTGTGCGAGCTCCTGGCATCTGGTGGGTGGAGGCCAGAGATGCTACTAAACATCCTGTAATGCATAGAACAACCCACAACAAAGAATTATGTAGTCCAAAATGTCGGTCGTGTTGAGGTTAATAACCCATGCTATTGTGTATTATAAGGAATGGATTACCAGAAGCCCTCATTGCCAGAACAAATTTGAGTCAGAGGCAATGGGGGAAGGGGAGGTAAAGAAGGTGATTTCAAGTATGGCTGGACCGAGAGAGCTATTTTGATGAAGGTAGGCTTTAGTTAATTTCCTTTCATTTGCCCTTTCTTTCTGCCAACGCTTGGCATAGCAACAGTGGAGAAAGCTGAAGAACATTTCTCTTCTTGTTCTAAGCTACTTGACATTAGTGGTCCCATTCCAAGAGCTAAAGATGTTAGTCCACTTCCCTATGATGCTTGCAGCTTCACTGCAAACCAGTCATCCATGCCGTCAGGGTCCCAAGATGGCTAGATACATGACTTTTGTTTTTTTGCAAGATTGTAAGAATTATAAACTAGCTAATTTATTTCTCAAGGTATCTTACAATCATAGTTCACGTGGGATGATCTGAATTTCTCACTGTTTCTGTATCATGTACCATATGTGAGTTTATTTGGCCAACATAGAGTTGACCCTTAAACAACTTGGGGTTAGGGGCACCAACCCCCTGCCCAGGCAAAAATCCACATATAACTTTAACTCCCCAAAACCTTAACTACTAATAGTCTACTGTTGACCGGGATGCCTTACCAAGAACATCAACAAAAGTCAATTAACACATATTTTGTATGTTATATGTATTCTTACAAAAAGTTAAGCTAGAGAAAAGAAAATGTTACTAAGAAAATCATTAGGAAGAGAAAATACATTTACAGGACTGTACTATATTTATTGGGGAAAAAATGTGCCTATAAGTTGACCCATGCAGCTCAAATCTGTGTCATTCAAGAGTCAGCTGTACTCTTGCTTGATTTTAATTTTGTTTTTTAGAGTGTTTTTAAGTTTACAGCAAAACTGAGGAGAGAGTGCAGAGTTCCTATATATCCCCTACCAGTGCACAAGTGTCTTTTGACTTTATTGCAATACTAGTTTTCAAATAAACTTTATATAAATGCAAATATTATTCCGTTAATGCAAAATTAGGGGTTCCTTAGTTCCAGTTCTCACTAAATATAAAGCAAAAGTAAGGAGAAAGTCGTATTACTGAGTTATAGGGTATTTTCTTCTTCTTGATTCAGTGGAAAAGAGGGGCTCAAATCATCTGCATAGGCTTCTTGTTGATTTCGGCTACTTAGTTCAAGGACATTAATCTTCTTCAGAATTTTCCCTTGTAGTTCTACATCATATTTTTATATCAGGGGGATTTTATTTCCTTGCTGGGAAGCTTTCCTTGTTTAGAGTTCAGTTTTTGGTTGATTGAAAACCATTTTAAGTTATTTGGTCTGACAATTTGACCACGTTAAAGGTTCGAATGTGGCATAGCCACCAAACCTGCCTGTAATAGAGGGTATTTTAGAACTTTGTTACTGTGATCTTGTTAGTGCCTCATGCAGTTGGAGCCAGAGTGAAAATGATGATTGCATTGTTGATTAGAAACCAACCCCCAACCCCTGACTTGATGGCCGAGTCCAGTTTGTTCCTTCAGCCAAAATATTTCTCTATTCTGCTAATCATGGCCAGTGGATATACTGTAATGTTGCTGTGTTTCTTTTTTGCCTCCTTTTAGTCACGGTTCTTATAGGCCCCTTAAATATTTGACCCATTAAAAAGTCAGTTAATAGTCTGTACTGTGTAGATCAAGAGAGACAGCTTGGTGTTTTTTAAAAAACAAGTTAGATAAGGTCTGGGGTCAAGTCCTTACTATACCAGTTATGTGACCTTGAGCAGATTTTTCTGGAATGTGTTTCTTTATCTGTTAAATGGAGATGATTCTCCCTGCTCTGCCTATCCCACAACATGAGGGTCAAATGAAATAATAATTGCCTATGAGAGAGCCTTGTAAATTGTACAACTCAATGCAGATGTAAAGTAGGATGCAGACAGAAGCTTGAGCCTTAGGAAACTGCATTGACTGTGAAAGGAAAGCAGGTTTGAAGAATTTATTTTTCCTTATCTTGACTTGTGTGTATGGCGTAGATGGCCTCTTCTTCATCTTAGTAATTCAGGGATGACTTTTGTTGGGTTTGATTATAGTTTTTTTTTTTTTTATAAATAAGGTCAGTAGGGTTAAATGCTTCACTTGCTAAAACATGATACCGTTTGGCATAGAATGGTAATTGGTGCAAAGCAAAATTATAAAAAGAAAATTCTGAATTCACCAAATAGCATAGACCGCCTGATAGAATATCATCGTCGTCGTCGTCGTCGTCGTCGTCGTCATCATCATCATCAGTGATGATTGCTAATCAGTTCTCTATGCTCTTCTCAAAAACCTCAGTTAATGGTTTGACCTACATTCCTATTTCCAATAAAACAACTACTCTGGTAGCTATGCTTCACCCTTTCCCCTCCAACCAATCAGAGTTTGTGGATTCTGGATGGTAGTAGATCCAGTTAATTTAGTCACAATTTATAAAAAGCCTTTTTACATTGATAGTGTCTTATCATATATGACACTGTTCATAAATAGGACTCCAGGACTCCAGGACTTGAGTTTTAAATGATCGGTAGAACTGTGGGAATAGAGTAGGTAGACTGTGCCGGAAGTTATCCCATCTAAAAGGTAGCTTAGCGCCTGCCTGCTCGGCCTTTATGACTACGGAAAAATACTCTTTTCAAATTCAAAAGCCTATTCATTCCTGCCTTTCTCCTCTGAAATGCATTACCAGTTTTATCATCAGGAAAAACTTAATTATTTTTCCTTTTCTGTTGGCTTATGTTTACTCTTCATAAAATGACTTTTCTTCCATTTCACGGGCTCAGAAATGAGCTCCTGTATTGAACTTTGCAGGCTTGATAGCGTAAATCAGCTCAGCCAGCTAAACGCCTCATCGACTGAAACTTCATAATGTAGCTGGAACTCAGTTGCGCTCTGGAGCATGGAGTCTTTAAACTGGATTATTGATTTACAAGCGCAAGATGGTGAAGTGTCTGTAAGAAGGACAGACGCTCCCTCTCCCGATCCTTGAGCAAGTCTTTGCTCGCTGATTTCAGGGGCTCTCAGCTCACGAGCAAAATCCTAACCACGTTTATCTTGCTAGGACAACCCATCTTAAATGCTCAGTAAAGAAAGAATAATTCTTCTCCCGCTTAACCACTAAAGAACAACATATGTTTCTAACGTCAGCTTTTTATTTTTTTTTATCTTTCATTTTTTTGTTGGTAAATCTCCCAGACAACAGCAGTTCTGTAGAGAGTTTAAATATGAAGGAATGGCAGGACGGGCTAAGGGCACTTCTACCCAACATTAACATCAACTTTGGTGGACTGCCCAATTCTTCCTCCCCCTCCAACGCCAACCACAGTGCACCAACGTCCAACCCTGCCACCACCGACAGCCTGAGTTGGGACAGCCCTGGCAGCTGGACAGACCCAGCCATCATCACAGGTAACTTTCTCACTCCTTCAGCTCCACTGACTGCCATCCGTTTGGTTTTTAGCACCGATGAGATAAAAAAACAGAGGTCTCTTCGACATAAGCTTCTTCTCAGCAAGTCGCATCTGTGGGGTGGCCGCTTTCGTTGTCCGGGGTCGTGCAGTCTCGGTTAACTCTGTCGGCCTCGTTGTATAGGGCACTTGGTGCCTAGGTTGGTTCTTTGGGTGCAAGGAGTTGCTCACGTCTGACAGCATGTGTGTATTTTTCAGGTCTCAAAGTACAAAAGTATCTAACTTATCCTTTTAAAGGAACATACTCCACTTTTTAAAATAAAGCTCTCTATTATAAGGCTCTCTTGTGTACATATCCCTGTCAGAGAAGGAGAAGCGCAATGGGGAAATGACGGCGTACAACTCTGGGGACTTGGGGACAGTGGGGGACGGTGTCTGTGTAGCGGAAGAGGAGGCACGGGTTTCTGTCACGATGAATCGTCCTTGGGGGTGGAGGATCAAAAAGAACAGAAGATTAAAAAGGTCTTATTTGGAAGGAGTTGAAAACTGTAATTTTTCTGTTTCTTTTTGGATAAACTAATCATACCTTAAAAATTCTCTGTTGGATGGCTTTTCTAGCTCTTTCCACCCAGACTCACCATTTTCCCCTCTTGTTTTCTTTTCTCTCCTCAGGTATTCCAGCAACTTCAGGAAACAGTTTAGACTCTCTTCAAGATGACAATCCTCCACACTGGCTAAAATCCCTTCAGGCCCTCACAGAGATGGATGGCCCCAGTGCTGCCCCGTCACAGACCCACCACAGCGCCCCCTTCAGCACACAGATCCCTGTGCACAGAGCCAGTTGGAATCCCTACCCTCCTCCTTCAAATCCTTCCAGCTTCCACTCCCCACCCCCAGGCTTTCAGACAGCCTTCAGACCCCCCAGCAAAACCCCCACAGATTTACTACAGAGTTCAACACTGGACCGCCATTAGAGAAAGAGGAGAAATCATTAGAAAATGCAGGATTTGTCCCACCCTGTTTTCTCCCTCTCAGCCCACCCACCGCTCCCTTCTCATCTCTTACGTTCTGAAGAATCCAGTTCCTGATCAGTTTTTTTTCTCCCCACCCCCAGATGCAATGCGATCACAGGGTCATTACCATCTTCTTTTTTTTTTAATCGTAAAAGTTTCTGTTGATCCAGCATTTGAGTGACACTGTTGAATGTTTCCTAAAAATGCCTTTTTTAAGGAGGGGGGATAAAAAAAGAAATCAAAGGGCAGTCTCAATACTTAGAAAATTACTGTCTGTCTGTTGCGCATAATAATGACATAATCTGCTTAGCAGAAAATGACGATTAATCTTTAGGAAAGGTCAAGTAAATGCATTATCAACTGCAAAAGTTTGAAAACCAGGTTAATTGGAACGAGATTGCTGAGTGCATGGGGGAAAGCAGTGGTCCTGGCATCCATCTTGTATTCAGCTTATCATTATTGCAGGGAAAAATGCTTTTAATTTAATTTAATTTTTAATTCTTTCGGCAAGTTGATGGAGAGGACTTGATTGTGTCATTAAGCAAAAGAATTTATTGGAAGTTGATAGAAAGACAAATTGATCTGTAGTAGTAACTGGCCTATCGCTAAAGAGTTTATAAGGAGGGGAGAAGTGATTTTTTTTTAAAGGTGAAAAAAAAAATTTTGGCTTTAGATTTAAAGTAAATTCAGATGTTTTAAAGAAAAAAAGTATTCACAGATTTAATACCTATGCATAACATAAGAGCTGAAATAGAAGTGATTTCTTCAGTCTTTCTCCTCTGTCAGAATCTTTTTTTCTTTTATCTTAAATTCGCCTGACTAGGGCGTTATCTCTGAGATAGCACTGCTCTGGGGCCATCCGATCACCATCAGGAGCAAATCTCTGACCTCCTTGCCTGCAGCTTTTACTTAACCCTGTAGTTTCTGGACATTTGTGCAGTATTGAAAAGACAGGAGAAAAGAAAACAGAAACCTGGTTATAACCTGACGCTAAAACTAAAAACAAGGAAATGTACCTCTTTCTTCAGAATTAAAACTAAAATCTTAAATAAAACAGAAAACTTGATGATGACCCTTGGGTTTTCTTGTTTTTGTTTTTCCATTTTGTCGTATGTGAGTTTGAGACATTTTGCGACAGCAGTCATCGGATGTTTCCATTGGTTTTCATGGTCGGCACTAGGAAAAATGGTACAAAAGAAGAAATGAGAAGAAGAATTCGTCGTCTTGTCAGTCTCGGCCATCTTTGAAGATCAGCCCACCTTGCCCTCAAGAGTTCCTCTTCCCGCAGCTTTTGGTAGAAGATACCTCCCTGTGCTATTGTATTATGCAGACCCACCTTCCCAGCTGAGAAGCCTCCTGTGCCAGGAAGGAGCAATGAGCGGTTGGCGTGCTGAGATGTTGTTTGGCCCCGGGGGGCCTGGAACGACTAGCCGGCGTGCCATGCTCGTAGCAGTGCCGCGTGTGAGTGCCGTGCTGGGAAAGAGGTTGGGAGACCATAATGTCTCTGATGGAGACATCCCACAGACAGATCTTCTATGGCCAGCCCATTCTGGGGAGTACCTAACAGTGGGAAGATGGTCAGAAGAGGGCAGGGGACAGAATGAAGCGTTCCCTACCAGATCCCTAAGATTTGAATGGTTTGCGTTTCCTGGCTTGGATTACATTCCCAAGTCCAAAGCTGGAGTTTGCACCTTTTCAGCCACATCCAGTAATGGAATCATTGTCGAATGAACTAAGTAGATCTTCTAAGTCATGCATTCTGTGCTTTCAGATTGATTTCTTTTTCTTACCTATACTTTTGTACTTCAATTTGCTACAAAAACCGAAATGCCCCCAAAACAGTTTCAGCACAGTTTTTGAAAAACATAAACAGGATAGACTCAAATGTCCCCGCAAATAAGATGTTACCACATGAATAGTAAATTGAGTTTTTTTGGTTTTGTTTTTAATCAAAATGTTCCTATGATACAGGACTAGTAACTGCAGATCTCTTTGTCCTGTGAGCTTGGCTTCGGTCTCCTGAATTTTCACGTCGCGCTACAAAGTGATGGGTCAACACACAGATAATATTCAGGTAGCAGTGAATGGTAATCAAGGCTTTTGGGGAAGAGGAGCTTGGATATTCCTGAGATAATGAATATATCAATAAAAATGTTGCTTTTTTCTGTAAAAGAAGGGAAATTCGACCTTGCAGTCTGTGCTGTGATTGTATGTATGTTCAATGAATCGTACATAAGAGTATAAAACATAAATATCATTTAAAGAATAATCATAAAACAAACACCTGTGTGCCTACCACCCAAGTTAAAGGTAGAACCTGCATTATATTAAGGACTCCCTGCCCCTCTCCACTACACTTCCGTTTCTCTTTTCACCATGCACAAATAACCATTATCTTGATTCCGTGTTCACCGTTCTTTTCTTGAGAGTCTTGCCACTTATCGTATGTCTCCCTGAATAATACATTGTTTGGACTGGAAACGCTGAGCTGTAAACCACAACCTAGCCACGCAAGGAAAGGGCAGTACTGTTATTGTTAGATCAAGGCGTTTAGGAGAAGATCAACAAAACCTTCTCTGGGTCATAGTTTGGCTTTAGCTTCCCTGATAATTCATAAAAGCCAGTTCTGGGGCAGTGTGCAAGGTCCCAAGTGAATCCTGGAAATCAGGGTCCACAGCCGGTGCAAATGGGGGGGCTGGTATGTGAGTCCAGTCCTGGGTGTCTGGCAGAGACACGGTCTGAAGAAGCAGTTTTGTTTTCTGTGTCTCAGCTCAGAAGCCCCCTTGCTTCCCTCCAGTCCTCTGGAGTGCCAAAGCATAACCCGTGGGATTGGGGTATTTAACTTAGGCTGATTTAGTCACCCTCCGGGGCATGGTGCAGAGAACAGAAATGCCACTAGGTTTGGTCAAAATCAGATAAGTACCAAAAAGAACCTGGACCAAACTGACAGACAGTCTTGACATAGAGCAGTTGGAATCAGTATTGACAGCCTTTGGTATGTCTCTCCTAGGTCACCGGACTCCAATCTGGTGCACAGCCGCCATTCCTGCTACTTCTTTTGCCTCGCTCCTTTCTTGGCTCTCCCGCCCCCCACAATCTTCTAGATATGTTCCATCGTACTTTTTTTTTTTAAGTCTCCAATTTTGTGGGAGTGCCATCTTTCACTAACTTCTTGAGAAAGATGTGTGGGAGATAAATATTTTAGTAATTTGCATATCTGGAAATACTCTCAGTTGATAGTTTAGTGGATACAGGATTCTAAGTTATAGATATTTTTCCCTTCGGAACTTTACAGGCATTAGTGTATCGGCTTCTTGCTATCAGTATTGCTGTTAAAAAACCCAAAGCCGTTCTGATCCCTTATGTGTAATCTTTTTTTCTCCCTCTCTGAAAGTTTATAAAAACTGTCTTCCATGTTCTGGAATTTCACAATGGTGTTCCTTGATATGGCTCAATTTTAATTCATTGTGCTGAACACAATGGGCACACAGATTTTTAAGATCTAGTAACTCATGTCCTTCAGTTCTGGGCAATTTTCTTATTTCACTAGTGAATTTCTTGCTCTTATTTTCCCTGTCTAGAAATCCCATTATTCAAATATCGGACCTTCTGGACTTTCCTTCTGCTTTTCTTTTTTTCCAATTTTCCATCTCTGTCTTTCACTCTTCTTTCTAGGAAGTTTTATTTCAGTGTTCTTGTTTCCATTTGTAGTTTTATGTTTGTCGAGTTGGTTTTATCTGTTTGCTTCGATCTCCATCTTCCATATCAGAGACTTCTCCGATTATCTGCTCATGAATAAGACTATAAAAAGCTGATAGGAAGTTTTGGAAGCATGCAGGCTTACCAACTTTGAACTGCACTGTTAGAAGATCTGGATGGGCTCTGTGTTGGAGAATCCCTACTGTCGCTGTCTTTAGGCCTTTTCTTCTGGGCTGGTCAGTTTCATGAAGAGTCACACGATGACTGGCCTAGAAGGTAAGGGTCTGACTGCCAGAGCTGTATCAGTGGTCTCTGTATTCATTATGCAGCTATTCCCTTAATCCCTGTTTTGAGTTCTTTCCAGGGATCAAGTCTCCAGATACCCGCCCACTTAGAAGACGTGTGGTTACACCATGGTGTGGGGTTGGGAGGCGAATCTAGGGAGCTAACTTCTTACAACAGCTTTCTCCGTTGTCTTTATTTTAGCTCCACCCTGCACATTTTATCCTTCGTTCTAGGGGCACCTGGCACTGTCAGTTTCCATGTCCTTGAAGATTCTGTGGTGTAAACTGCGTTGGGTCTCAGTTTCCCCAATCTCAGCTTGTGGCTTCTCAGAGCAGCTGAGTTCACTCAACCCATCTACTTTCTAGGTTGCCAGTTTTGTTCTGCTGTCTTTTCTCACTATCTCCCTATTTGTTTGTTTGTTTTTAAATTCTAATTTCAGTAGATCTTTAGAAAGAAATGAAATGAAATATGTAGGTTTAATCTACTATCTTAGTCCAGATTTGTGCTCTGATTTTATAAGTTAAGAGGCATAATTCATCAGGCGATAAGGGGAGCTTCTTGCTATTGGCCAATGAGCCCTAGCCGCCATGTTGTACATTCCTTGCTGTGAATGGCGCCTGCCCACATTTGTTTTGTTGATCTTGAAGTGGTTTCTCTGAGGAGGTTTTTAACATCCTCTTTTCCAGTGAAGCTCTTTTGATTTGCAGTCAGTAGTTTGCTTTCCAAAATCATACAGGGGATTACTTAAATGGTTAAGATACTAGTCTGGATGTTAAAGGCAAGTTTTACTGTAGCTTTGGGGAGAGGGTGTTGCAAGTCAGATGGATGTGAGTCATTTTCTAAGCTACATTGAATTAGAACGACTCTAGAAATTGCAGAGGAGGCAAGAATACCCTATCCTTAACTGTATATGAATTGTAATTTGTGAATAGGTAATAACTATCAACAATGTCTCTCCACAAGGATTATGCCGTGATAGCAGAGTGGAATGCAGTTAGTGTTCTCCCATACAATGGCCTGAACTTGAAGACATGGCATACACTGCGCATGTTATTTGAGTTTTGTAGCTAATTTTTACCATCGTTTCGTTTAAGGTCCTTATTATATTTAGGGTATGTAAACTTTAAAAAGTTAGCTTCTATACCTTAGACATAATCAGGAAACATATCCTGTCAGTTGTAGCTATTTCTACCCAAGTGGTCTATCCAAGTGAAAGATGACTCAAGTCATTAGTGTGAATTCTTTAAAAAACCAAATACTCATTTGTGTCAAAAAGCAGTACTCCTTTGTGCTTAACACATTGCTAATTTAGTCCAGATATAGCCTTCAGACGCTCAGGCAGTTTCCCCACCAGGAAGAGCTGTCTTCAAAAATATATTTCTAAAATTATTTTTGAACAAATTGATTTAAAGAAATGAGTATATAATTAGAAAAATCCCTTTAAAGGGTAAAATCACTGTCTTATTAGGGGTAACCCCAATAAGTTGGGAAAGAACATTAAACATTGGTCCAAATGTTTAGGGCACATCTGATAAGAAAGAATTGGCCACTGTAAAGAATTGGCCACGGTATGTTGCATTTGATCCATCCCTGAGAGAAACTGAGTGCATTAGGCAGATGTTTGTAAGTGTAGTCGTGGCACCCCCTTCCACGGCATCCCTTCATCGTTGAAGGAAGTAGATGTATTAAAGCAATAGAAATTAATCAGCCAAATAGAATTTGTATGTGTGTGTGTGGGGGGGGCTTATTTAAAAACCCTAGGGCTTATAAATAAGAGCATTTAAAAACCCTAGGGCTTATAAATAAGAGCATTTAAAGAGAAGTAATGATCTGCAGCTTTCTTATTTTCATCTTTACTACTCGCAAAACTAAAATGCTATTATAAAACTGCCACATAGTCCAGAAGAGTTTTTTTATTTCATTCCAGTGGCATGCATTCCTTAGCTTTTATCAGTCTCCATAATATGCAAAAAGTAGATGAATAAGCCCAAAGTTGGGTTTTTGTCCCGGGTCACAGATTTAATAGCAGAGCTAGAACTAATTGTCACCCATCCTCAACCACATTTATCCATGACGTTGGTCATACTCCCTTTCTGTTCCAAAGCTGCAAGTGCTTTGTGAAATTGCTTGTTTGTATTTATAGAATGACTATCGTAAGGGTGGGATTATCTATTATCTGTTTCTCTTTTAATATTACTAAGTGGTGTTGGAAGAAAAGGGTTTGAAGAGATACTCTTTGTCCCAAATCATAGAGTGTGAGTCAAAGGTTGGTTGGGAAATAAGACACTCGTGGACCTCTTAACTATTTTGTGCTTATATTGCATTTTGTTCACACTAAAGCAGACTACCAAGTTAGCCAGTATCTTCTGGATTTTGTACAGATAAGGAATAAAGACAAGGTAATTGTCTTCAAATATTTGAAGGACGGTTATGTAGGAGAGGACATAGGGAGAAGACACAACTGAAACATGAGAAAGAGATTGGATTTAATTTAGTCTAACATTTTTTTCAAACATCTAGCATGGGCCAGGCATAATGCCAGGTTCTTCAGGCGGGACAAAGATAAGATGATCCCCATTCTCATCTGAAAAAGTGGGGCTGGTCGGCTCTAAAACAGGACTGAATGTGAGTGTCCAAAGTACAAAATGTCAAAGTAGCTCAAAGAATTGAAAGCTTTAGATAAGCTGAGACTTGAGGGTGGGGAATACAGTCTGAGCAAAGAAAGCCTTGGGGATGAGATTGCATAGGATATGTTTGGGGATGGCATCTCAATTCAGAAGAAACCTAGGGTTCGTGTAGGGGATTTGTGAGAGAGAAAGCCTGAGAATGGATTGGGCACTGATTTTGTTGGAAATGAGCCACTGACAATTTCTATTTCAGGGGAGAGACATGATAGGATTGTGCTTTAGGAATATACAGCCCTAGATGGAAATGGGGAAGATGGGAGAGACACTGGAGGGGGTTCTTTGGGTTAATGAATGAACCCAAAGGACTTAGAGTTTGACCTCAGAGAGGTGTTGATGACTCCCTGAAATTGCCTGCAAAATACAGTATGTGTATATGTATTTTATCAAAACGTAAAAAAGGAGGCACTTGGTGGCTCAGTCAGTTAAGCATCCAACTCTTGATTTCAGCTCAGGTCGTGAGATTCAGCCCCTCAGGTTCCTCGCTCAGCAGGAGGAAGTATGCTTCCCTCCCTCTCCCTGTGCCCCTCCCTCTGCTTGCTCATGCATGCCTGTGCACACTTGCTCTCACACACTCTCAAATAAATAAATCTTAAGACATAAAAAGGATCCATGATACAATAAAAAATCTGGCTAGTAAACTAGAGAAATTGTCCAGGTAGAGGTTATTGGTTGATCAGGGGTTGTAAATGGAAAGGCGGAAAGAATTCAAGAGAGATTTCAGAATCTTGAATTTTTGCAAGTTACTAGATCCACTTAAAAGATAAAAGAAAAATAATTTCAGAACTGTCTTAAGTTTCTTCTAGATCCTCCGCTAGACTGTAAGCTCTTTGAGAGCAGAAACCCATCTGCTTGTTAACCTGTCTAGTCCCAGGTCTTAACCAAGGGTCCGGCACACGGTAAAATTATATTTATATTTAATATAAATATCTACATGGATGAAAATGAAATAGAGTATGGCTGTGGTTTTGATCCAGATAACTGCCATAAATCGTGTTGGGCTTGAAGGAAATGCAGACTAAAGAAAAGGAGCTAGTTCCATCAGGAAGCCAGGGGTCCATGCACACCCACTGGAAAGGCTGGGCGAGGAAAAGCCAGGAGGGGCTCTGCTGGCTTTGAGGAGATCTGGAAGTGCAGGAGTCAGAAGAGCCTTCACCAAGGAGCTCTCAGCCGCTCGTGGCACCCACTTGGTGATTCTCAGGAGGTCTCTGAGAAGCAGCTACCCAAACTCCACATTTGCCAGCAGCCGCCTACCTGCTGAGAAATGTGGCTACTTCTCTCTGACCTTTCACATTTGACCTCCGTGCCTCTCATCAGCAGGACCTAACCTGGGATCCTGATGGAAGGAATCAGAACTGTGAGAATGACAGAGGGGAGGAGAGCAGGGTGGGGGGGCTGGTGACGAGCGGTCAACAGACAAACTGGCTCCCGTGGTTTAGAGCATCTAGAATGGGTCATGTCGCCTCCCTGTCAAAACTCTCTAAAAGCTCCCCCACTCCCAGTACTTTCATAATGAAATTTAAGTTTTGCTGGTGTGGCACCCAGTGAGAGAATGACGTTCTCTACATCATGAGACTACGCACCTGCTCCTTGCAACCTGGAACGCACACATCGTTCATAGCCTCGTCATGGCAACCTGCTCCTTGAAGCTTTCTCTCACGCTCCCGGGCAAACTTAGGTGGCCCCACCTTCCTTAGTACCTTATAGATGCCTTCACTGATGAAGGGATGATTCTTTTTGTCTCCATATCCCCAGGGCTTAGCATACTCCCCGACATTCAGTTTGAGTAAATGAGGGAGGGAAGGAAGGAAACTTTGGAGGCTGCGGTGCTATTACATTTTATTGGCAGGAGATCAGTAATCTTCAAGGGATTGGTTTTAATCCAGCAGCGGTGCTAAAAGCCAATTGCAGTAGATTGAAGAATGAAGAATGACTAGGATTAAAGAATTGGAAATAAAACTGTGAAGAAGAAGTCTGATAAAGGGATCATGACAACACAGTTTGAGAGGCAAACACAGAGGAAATGATGCTCCCTCCACCCTGAGGGAAATCACGAGCTGCTTAGAAGTCAGAGAAGACAGGGCGCCTGGGCGGCTCAGTGGGTTAAAGCCTCTGCCTTTGGCTCAGGTCATGATCTCAGGGTCCTGGGATTGAGCCCCACAT